>CM033650.1:12383999-12451983 GCA_019512145.1 Engystomops pustulosus | reverse complement strand
GTCCCTTTATACATTTACTTAATCCTGTACTGGATCCTGAGTTTTACATCCTGCCTTATACCCAAGCTGCACTCTCTATTCTGCTGCTGGTGCAGTCACTGTGTACATACATGACATTACTTATCCTGTACTGATCCCGAGTTATATTCTGTATTATACTCCAGAGCTGCACTCACTATTCTGCTGCTGGTGCAGTCACTCTATATAGCAGGTATATCCAGCATGAATCAGCTTAGTGTTTCTTATTTATTTATCTGTACTGTGTGATTTTTTATATGAGTCACAATGAAGTTATTTGCTTTGGTATATGAAGTTCCCTTCCCCCACACTTTGTGATTTGCTGTTGGGTCCATGTGTCTCTCAATTATCAGTGATACTGTTAGTGCAGCTACAAAACATAATTCATGTAGATGTCACCTGCTACTTATGTTTTGGTTTTCCTTTGTACATGGAAGCATAAGATGATTATTCTCGTCCCTAATGGGGATTTAACCCCTTACAAACCTTGACAACATTGACAGTGTAAAACATCCACATGAAGTCATCTGTGAGCTGCTTCATGCTGACAATCTCGGGTCCATCAGCGCTGGGTGTCCTGATGATACTTTCCCAAAGTAAAGCAACTTCGTAAATGTCTTGTCCTATTTCCCAGGTTCCTGTAGGATCTTTCCACATTTCTGGATCGCTTTTGTGATAATTTTAGTCTTATTGAATTTGGGGAGTGTCACCCGGGGTGCGTGGCCTATGACTTAGTGCAATGTGATAAATGTACATGCAGAAGACAATAGGAATACACTCAGAAATGGAAAAATAGCGCAATGTAAAACTTCAATATATCTGATGCTACAATGTGTCTGATTCATTGCCTTTAAGTATCATTCAGCTGCGGGGAAGAAACATTAAAGGGATGTGTTTTATGTGTAGTGAACGCTGCGCTGTAAGATGTGCGGCTATGCGATCCCTGCTGGCTAGCTCTGGGTTTGGATACATGGGGTTTACAAGCAAACAGAATAAACTTGAAGGAAGACGGATCCATAAAATAGAGGTCTATATACAAGATCTGACGTCTGACAGATCAAACCCCCCCCCCATAGGGGACGCCCATCTTTCTCCATAGGTTTTGATCGCTCCTGTTTCATACTCATCTCTGGATCGACAGGTTCTGTACATATGATCAAAGCGACGCCCACCTCTTACCTGTGCGAAAATGACATAACGTCGTCATATTGTGCATTGTTCCATAGTGGTAAAGAATGGAACACGGAAAAAATATGGATACAAAAAAATATGGATACAAAAAAAAACTGCACAATCTGCAATTTACTGCTGCCACGAGGCGAACAGGTCACTTTCCAGCCCAAAACCAACTCCCTTCTGTTCTGCTGCTCTCATCATTATTATGGTCGTATTTGACTTGGCTGCAGTTTTTTTTTGGCCTCTGCTCTATTTCATTGGCTAATTTTAGTTCTTATGTTGGCATCATGGGGAATCATTAGAATGTGTGTAAAAATCTGGGGTCCAAAGAATTCCTGTGGCATCTGACCTGTCTGTCGATGTGGATAAAATACGGCATAGATTTCCTTATAACAACTTTCTGGGGACCATAGTTGTGAAATATTCCAAAAATAATCTTTTATAATTGTTCGGGTCATGACATTCTTCAGTGTAATTAATGCTAATTACTTTTAAGGTAAATTATCTTAACTAACATGGGATTTGTTATAATTAAGGATTTACAAGCAGACCCGTCCCCTGCACACCACCTATGAGGACCCCAACATCATCCTGTGCTGCAATGGAGACCAATTATACCTCAGAAATATATTGGTCACTAATAAGGCCTCCTCATAGTAAGATAATAATACCCCCCCCACATTTGTTAATTGAGTTTTAGGACCCTCATCTACTCTGTACCTGAAAAATGGAGCTATTATTTCCCCATCTACCTATAAACTGATACTAATATGTAAAGAAATGAGATTTCTCCCGCAGCTTTTTATGTAAAATTAGATGGAAATAAATCTTCATTATACCAAAAATATTCCACGGAAATAAAACAAACCTTCTAGGAAAATGTGTGATTATTAAGATCTGAATTAAAAGCTTCACTTCCATCATAAAATACTTTCCATGTAATTGCCTTAACCTGATTTCAGGTATCAAGAGGTAGTAGCAGGATTTATATATTTTATTAAATGGACCTGAAATTTTACTTGGCAGCTGGAGAAAAAAAAATCCTCAAAAATGTCTTCAAACTTATCAAAATGTAAATCATTTTGAAACGTTGAAAGGGTGAAAAATTAAAAAAATACAATAATAAATGCATAAAAGTAAAACAGTTTATAAGTATATAAAAAGGTAAAAAAGCTGGTTATTCCTCTGAATAAAATACAAGTATTAACAGGTAAAGTAAATGGTATTAAAAGTTAAAAGAAATCTAAGAATCTGAAAAAAAATATAAATTATGAAATTTAAAATAAATACATAAGATGTAAACAAAAAAAATACTTGGAAGCAGGAGTGTAACTACAGTGTTAGCAGCCTTTGGAGCTGCTATTGGGCCCACAGTGTCAGGGGGCCCCATCATCCGACCTGACACTAAAGAATGGAGGATGTGCACCATTATATACATATTATGCTGCACATTGTACAGCATATTATGTATATAATATATATGTGATGTGTATATGGTGTATGGAGTGTATATACTGTAAGTGTTTATAATAGCTACAGTGTAACTACAGTGGTAGCAGCCTTTGCAGCTGCTATGGTGGGGCCAACATTGTCAGGGGGCCCCATCATCGGATCTGGCACTAAATACATATTATGCTGCACATTGTACACCATAATATATATATATATATATATATATATATATATATATGTAATATTAGATGTGTGGTATGGCCTGTATTATATAGCTGTATATTTGTATATGGCACTGTGTGTGTCATATAAATGTGTGTGTGAGTGAAGAATTTTATGTTCTGTAATTAGGTGTATGTGTATATACTATATATATATATATATATATATATTACACTCACCGCCCCTTTATTGGTAGACCTTCCAACTGCTTGTTAACAACTTAATTTCTATCCAGCCAATCACATGGGCGCAACTCAGTGCATTTAGCATGTGACATGGTCAAGACAATCTCCTGCATTTCAAACCAGAGCATCAGTATATGGGAAGAAGGTGATTGGTGCCTTTGAACGTGGCAAGTTGTTGGTGCCAAGGGCTGCTCTGACATTTCAGAACGGCTGATTACTGGGATTTTCACGCACAACCATCTCTAGGTTTACAAGAATGGTCCGAAAAAGAAAAACATCCAGTGAGTGGCAGTTTGTGGTGTGGAATGCCTGTTTGATGCCAGAGTCAGAGGAGAATGGCAACTGTGTCCAGCTGATAGAAGCAGAAAGTGACTCAAATACACCCCACCGCTTACAACCAAGGTAGCGAAGAACATCTCTGAATGCCACTACGTCGAACTTTGGAGGCAGATGGGCTACAGCAGCAGAGACCACACCGGTGCCACGCCTTTCTTTAAGACAGAAAACTGAGGCATCTAGACAGTAGAAGATTGGAAAACACGTTGCCTGTATCTATGAGTCTCTATTTCTGCTGCGACATTCGGATGGTAGGTCAGAATTTTGGCATCAACCATAAGCATGATCCACCTGCCTTGTTCAACGGTTCAGGCTGGTGTGGGGGTGTCATGGTGTGGGGAATATTTTTCTTGGCACTCTTTGGGCCCCTTGTACCATTTGAGCATCGTTGCAACCCACAGCCTACCTGAGTATTGTTGCTGACCAGTCCATCCTTTATGAGCCCAAGTAGACCCTGTTAACATCTGATGGCTACTTTCAGCAGAAATGCGCCTATCATAAAAGCTGGAATCATCTCAGCTGGTTTCTTGAACATGACAAGAGTCATGGACCTCAAATGGCCTCCACATCACAGATCTCATCCAATAGAGCATCTTTGGATGTGTGGACGGAGACTTCGCACCATGGATGTGCAGCCGACAATCTGCGGCAACTGTGTGATCCCATCTGTCAATGAAAGCAAATCTCTGAGAGCTTCCAGCACCTTGTTGAATCTATGCCACAGAATTTAGGCAGTTCTGAAGGCAAAAGGGGGTCCAACCTTACAAGCATGGTGTACCTATAAAGCGGCCGTGAGTTATATGAGGGTAAGTTTATTATTTTTTAGCGAAGGGGGGTCCCCATTCATACGTGTTCTATGGGGTTTCTGCCTCTCCTAGTTACGCCCTTGCTTAGAATGACCAATAGGTTAGAAACAAGGTTGAAATAAACACAAAAAAAATTTGGAAGTTAACACAAAAGTGAACCAAATTTAAATAAACTATGGATTAAAAAAAAAAACATAATTAATAATCAAAGGTAAACAAACTAAAAATGTAAAAAAATAAGTGTCTTTTAAATCTATATATATATATATATATATATATATATAATATTATGATGTGTGTATGGCATGTATGTATATAAGCTGTATATTTGTATATGGCACTTTGTGTGTCATATAAATGTGTGTGTGAGTGAAGAATTGTATGTTCATGTATATAGGTGTATGTATATATATATATATATATATATATATATATATATATATATTATATTACACTCACAGGCCACTTTATTAGGTACACCTGTCCAACTGCTCGTTAACACTTAATTTCTAATCAGCCAATCACATGGCGGCAACTCAGTGCATTTAGGCATGTAGACATGGGGGCAGTATTATAGTAGTTATATTCTTGTACATAGGGGGCAGTATTATAGTAGTTATATTCTTGTACATAGGGGGTAGTAGTATATTAGTTATAATTTTGTAGATAGAGCAGTATTATGTTACCTTCATGGCAGTGTGGAACAGTTTCCCTCGGCTTTCGAAGCAGCCATCCGTTTTCTGCTGAAGATAAAGCCAATCCATTGCCTGCTGCAGAACTGCTTTATCGATAAATATATCTTTTGCCGCCTGCTGGAAACACTTCAGAACGAATGCAGTGAGCCTGGGGACATGGACATGGATAAGAGAACACAATAAGAGACAATGAGGGAATGTCGGTTGTGAGTCTGAATTCCTTACCAGGTGCTTCCATCTTTATCCTTATTTCCAAATGCGCTGTATGAGCCATCCTTGCGTTTGTAGATGAGTTCTCCCTGATATCCTGGGGTTGAGGGACGATATAATAGGGAGGGGGTTAGTTTACGGGATCAGGCTGGACTGATATAAGAGATGAAGGCTATAACGTCAGACCCCCATGTACTGGACACAGGCTCTGAGCCCCCCATGTAGGGGCAGTGCACCACTCACCACTCTGCAGGAAGCCTATGGCTCTTTGCTTTTGTTGAGCACTTAGCTGTTGTGTCGCTTTAAGATAACCCAGCACATATATAATGGGCGCCATGATCACCATGTTCTGCTCCCCGCAGCCACTTGGCATCCGAATGAGCTTATCGAGGTTCTGCAGCGCCGTCCCCAGAATATCGCCTGTCACACATAATGAGACAACATTACCATGGGCCATACCGACCTCATAAAGGAATAATTTGCTTCCAAACAAAACGCTGTTTTTATCTATATGCAAATCAGCTTCTCTTTGTACCTCCTTCTCCACATGCATTTTTTGTATGGTGGTGGTGGGGGAGTCAATCGGTAAGTAGACAGGCCGGTAACTAGGAGATTTTTAGCACAGGGTCCCCCTTTCCCCTTAAAAAATTATATACCTATTTGTAAAATCACACACATTTATACACACATAAAGTTTTACTCTCATACACACATTAATACACACATGTATAAACTGATACACACACATTTATGTACATTTATATATATTTATACACTCATATATAAATTATAGTATATACAGTACATATAGTATTATAGTACATATACATTATAAACACATAGGGGGATATTTATCATATGTCAGCGCTTATGATAGCCCCGCCAATGCTCTTGCGCAGCCCGGTACCGGTACATCAAGAGGCTCAGACCTTTTACTGTATTCCTCGGGGACCTGCACAGGTCTACGCCAGGCCGGTGAATCTGCAGCCGGTGAGTCTTCACATGTGAAAGGGGTGGGGATAGTAAAGCACCACGCCAGCCCACTTCCCGCTGGCCACGCCCTCCGTTCGGCTGGCAAGTAGGCGGGGGATTGTGGTAAATAATTGCGAGTGCTAGCATTTGTGATTATTTCAGGTCTTCTACCCCACTGTCATGGTGCAGAGGCCAAGATAAATATCCCTCATAGAGTATATATACATAATATACACATACATACAGTATATACACACCCTATATACACATACATACAGTATATACACACCCTACATACACATACATACAGTATATACACACCCTATATACACATACATACAGTATGAACGCACCATAAACACATAAAGCATAAAACTACATATATCATATACACTCACCGGCCACTTTTTTAGTTATACCTGTCCAACTGCTCGTTAACACTTAATTTCTTATCAGCCAATCACATTTAGGCATGTAGACATGGTCAAGACAATCTCCTGCAGTTCAAACCGAGCATCAGTATGGGGAAGAAAGGTGATTTGAGGCCTTTGAACGTGGCATGGTTGTTGGTGCCAGAAGGGCTGGTCTGAGTATTTCAGAAACTGCTGATCTACTGGGATTTTCACGCACAACCATCTCTAGGGTTTACAGAGAATGGTCCGAAAAAGAAAAAACATCCAGTGAGCGGCAGTTCTGTGAGCGGAAATGCCTTGTTGATGCCACAGGTCAGAGGAGAATGGGCAGACTGGTTCGAGCTGATAGAAAGGCAACAGTGACTCAAATCGCCACCCATTACAACCAAGGTAGGCAGAAGAGCATCTCTGAACGCACAGTACGTCGAACTTTGAGGCAGATGGGCTACAGCAGCAGAAGACCACACCGGGTGCCACTCCTTTCAGCTAAGAACAGGAAACTGAGGCTACAATTTGCACAAGCTCATCGAAATTGGACAGTAGAAGATTGGAAAAACGTTGCCTGGTCTGATGAGTCTCGATTTCTGCTGCGACATTAGGATGGTAGGGTCAGAATTTGGCGTCAACAACATGAAAGCATGGATCCATCCTGCCTTGTATCAACGGTTCAGGCTGGTGGTGGTGGTGTCATGGTGTGGGGAATATTTTCTTGGCACTCTTTGGGCCCCTTGGTACCAATTGAGCATCGTTGCAACGCCACAGCCTACCTGAGTATTGTTGCTGACCATGTCCATCCCTTTATGACCACAATGTACCCAACATCTGATGGCTACTTTCAGCAGGATAATGCGCCATGTCATAAAGCTGGAATCATCTCAGACTGGTTTCTTGAACATGACAATGAGGTCACTGGACACAAATGGCCTCCACAGTCACCAGACCTCAATCCAATAGAGCATCTTTGGGATGTGGTGGAACGGGAGATTCGCATCATGGATGTGCAGCCGACAAATCTGCGGCAACTGTGTGATGCCATCATGTCAATATGGACCAAAATCTCTGAGGAGCTTCCAGCACCTTGTTGTATCTATGCCACGAAGAATTGAGGCAGTTCTGAAGGCAAAAGGGGGTCCAACCCGTTACTAGCATGGTGTACCTAATAAAGTGGCCGGTGAGTGTACACACATACAGTATTCAGGCATTATACATACATTATATACATGTACACACACATACAGTGTATTTAGCAAATACATAAACACACATACAGCACATACAACAGATACACGCACATACACACCATAAATACACACGTGTGTATGTATATATATATATGCAGCTGAATACTTATCAGAAGTTGTATCCTCTATGCATTGGTGGTGCTCTTTGTTTCCACTATGTTTCACTGGTCGATGTTGCCGTGCAGTCGGGTCATGTGATCAGACGGTGGGCGAATGAGGTGGGTAGATCACGCTTCCTCCTCCCCCAAGCAGGGGGCGGGTAATGCATGAGGGATCGGGCAGCATAAAATTAATAACAACACTCCCACTCCCTCCTCCTATTTGGTGGGCCCTTGTAGTGAAGTTTTTCTGCAGCGCATGACCAATGATGATTCGCCCGTTACACGCCCCTGCTTATTAGTAACCTCAACAGAAATACCCTGTGTTTGCTATTAACCCTACATTTTGGAGGGTCAATGGGGAGGTCAGGGATATCTCCGATCCACTATATGTATCTTCCACAGTTCCTACATCTTGTGTTATCATTATTGGAATAGTTGTACTCTTACCAATCACAGAAAGGTAGGCACTTTCCGATTTCACCACCCAAGTTTTCGGAAGAGAGATAGAGAATGTTCTTTGTATAACATTAGCAGAATCTGTAGACATGGAAGAGATATATCAACGCCCTATAGTTTCATATATTAGGATGGAAAAGCAGGGCTGTGGACGAGTCAGAACTGTGGGTGGAATTTGAGTCACACCAAAATGGACAGTTTCTGACTCAAAAAATATATATAATAAATTGTTACAATAAGTTCACTACAGGATGTGCAAAAAGAGTTAAATCCGCTCAAGTTTCCAACCCCCCGCCAGTCCTGATATAAACTTACCTTGCAGACACAGGTACATATTTTCAGTAATCTCTCTCTTGATGCCTTTAGGCTAGAAGGTAAAAAATACAAAAAAAAAAAATACAGGTTATTTCAGAAATATTTGTCCTATAGATGCTGCTTAATTCTCATTAATGGCTTCTTCAGTATTAATAATATTACTAAATAACATTAATAGTAATATCTGTGTGGAATTAGAAGTAAGGATAAAGTTAGTTGTTTCCTATTTTAATACCGACAGGGACCAAAAAAAAAAAAATTCCAGACAACCCCTTTAACATGCCTTATATAGTAATGGAAATCTACGTATTTGGGATAAATAATATATCACCTAAAATATCTAATAACAAACTGGGATTCACTGTATACTGAAGGTGGAAGAGACTACACATTGTAAGGACCATAAAATAAGACAGAGATACAGTACATGCAAGGCATTATGGGACTGGTAGGAAACAGCCATCAAGTATAAATCCTCCAGCTCCCACTTTCTCTAACGTTGGAGGTAGAAATAGGCAAGTATGCGTGAGAAACTATATATCTGCGCCATAACATTCAATGTTAACCCTTTCTAACAACACTGCTAGTATTTTGGGAGAATTTGGGAGAATTGGGATTGAGAAACACTTTAATGGCACAACTGCAGTTTTTAAAAAAAAAAACTTACCTTGACTAAGAGCTGTCTTTGTATTATGTCTACATTTCCATTAGGGGGCACATAAGGTTTACTTCCTTGACAGGAAACACTACTGACCACCGCTTCCGCTCTCACCGTGAGGGGCACCAGTCCTAGAGACACATATAATAAGTGATATAATTGATGTTAAAATCCATCTACCCGCAACCTGTCCAGACTATTCCAACTACACCTATACATGAACAACCTGAGCCACTTACCTATCTGATCGGTAGCGATATTCCAGCTGAAGGTTATAGCTTGATTTCCGCAGACACAGCCAGAAGTAATACAGTCCTGACACTCTTTCACTGTGAATTCTGTAGGTTCGAGAAGGGTTGCCTGGACCTATGCGACAAAGTACATAAAATATCAAGAGATTTGGCCATTGAAAAATAAAAATAAGATTAAAATGAAATTCTTTGCTAGTGGGATGGATTTATCTTAAAATTTAACAAAAAATATAAAATTGCATGAAGGTACTTTATAGTGTAAAGTGCTGTGTGACATGTTTACAAGGTGTTACGTTGAGGGTGTCTACTTTTCTACTTTTCTTTTTTCCCAAATCTAAGGTACAGGTGCCCTATAAAACCCAACTGCCCCAACATTTTTTGATATCACTACCAAAACCAAGCCCAGACTTGTAAAATTTATTGTAGAAGTTAATTTTTAATGATTTTGTTTAGACGTGTGCTTGTGGTCATGGCTGTATATGACCTCTGACCAACCTTCAAGATTTTATGTGACTTGGATGAGAATCTTACACACAAACTATGAATTTCTAAAAATATACATTTAGTTTGTATCAAAATTGCATGAAGGCGCCCACGAGTGATAAGTACTGGAAGGCATTTTCACAATATTTAAAATATCTACAGAAAAAAATTACCATATATGCCAAAAGTAAGAAAATTGTCTTAATACTATTAAGCTGATAAGCAAATAACTAGAAGCAACTAGTATATTCCAAGAAGTTAGGCAGCACTCCAGTTGTAATGTGCAAAAAAAAGTGGTTTTCTTTATTCCATGCTTTTTAAAGATACAGCAACGTTTCGACTCACTACTAGAAGCAACTAGTAGTTACAAGAAGTCATTGTTTTACTATCAGCGACCAATAAAATCAATCCAATCCAAAATTAAATACAAGCAGCAGGATCAAATGCAAAAAAGGGAACACTCACATGAAAATAAGGACCACACACTGGCACCACCAACATACAGGGCTGCCATCAGGGGGGTTCTAGTGTGACAGTGTTTAGGGGGCCCCAAGGAGGACGAGAGGCCCACTAAACACAATGATAAGCATCTTCACCCAGGAATTCAACAAAGGGGTATTAAAAGAGGAATGCATCCACTGCCCATAAAAAACCCACATGCAGGGGGCCCCTTTAGGACAGGGGGCCCTGAGCAAACACCCAGTTAGGGTCAGTGACATCACCGGGTCTTCCCTCCTGCTGAGCGACAATGCTGCATCCGCTCCCCATAGCCGTCCACTGCCTCCACTAAACTCATACGTCACTCAGCCAGAGGATTCAGGATGAAAAGACGTACCTTTTTTAGTATTTGGTAATTTCTAGAAATTATGGAGTTTGTTCTGTTGGAGCTATTGTTGTTGTTTTTTAATTTTCTAGAATTTTTGTGCAAAAAGTTTCATAATAATATGCTTAATATGCTTCCTACAAATCTCTATAAAACCAAAAGGACTATTTGCCACGTCTGTGAGCCAAGACAGACAAGACACAGACACAATGGGGCACATTTACTTACCTGGTCCTGTCATGATCCCGCTGTGCGTTGTCCGACGAGGATTCGGGTCCGGCGCGATTCACTAAGGTTGTGCGTCCAATTTCCTGCAGGTGTTGCTTCTGCCCCGAGGTCCGCTGGAGTTCACCTTCTTCTTCCTGGTGCATATAAGTGCATGATCTTGCGACACATTTCGTTTTTTAAATTCCGCGGTTTGTCCGAATCAGTCGGGTTGTCCGACAACCACGTCCCCAATTTCTGTTGCATGCAAGCCGGCACCGATGCACCACAATCCGATCGCGTGCGCCAAAAACCTGGGGCAATTCGGCGCAAAACGTAAATATTCAGGAAAACCCGACGGAATAGCGGTCGGTGGACCCTTAGTAAATGAGCCCCATTATACTCAATAAAATATTCACAAAAGCTCATTTTTTAGTTAAAAAAAAACTGGACCAATTCTTTGCAAGGTCTTGACAGGTTTTGGATGTTTTCCTTACTCACCATCATACACCGATCAAGATAATTGAAGACATTAGCTTTAAGTACGAGTGTTTCCTCTTGGATAATGGAATATGGTAGAGCCAGGTCTACAAAGAAGGGCTGGAAGACGGTCAGAGAGACTTGTGGGGATATTCCAAAACCATTGCTCCCCATGCAGAAGGCGCTGGCATTGTACTGTGTGATCGTGTCCGGGACAGTGACTTGGATGCTTGCTTGGCCAAGTTTACTATAAAAGAAGTAATAGAAATCTAGTAAAAGTTAGACCCTAAGAAAGCTGTGATCCTTCAACTAGTTGAAGTGTCTTATTAATAAAGGGGTTGTCCCATTGAAGGTGTTTATGACATATCTGTGGGATATCCATAGGATAGGTTGAAAGAAACCTACCACTACGAATCTACCTATTAAAGTAGATCCGGTGGTAGGTGCATCTAACGGACGTAAGGAAAGCCCCTTTATGGCTAATCCTTTACTCCCCTCTATCTTTTCTAATATTTACTGGGGCGTGGAGTATCCGGAGCTGAGGCTGCTGGCATGACTACTCCACGCCCCAGTAGCCTCTTTGATCTTCCAACCCAGACATCTTCAGCACACAGCTAAAAGGAGCTGCGCACACTTGGGCGCAAAGCCAGAGTTCTGCAGAGTAGCTCCGGCTTTGGAGCCGAGATCGAGCAGCTACTGGCATGTGCAGAACTCCGCAGCTACAAGGTGAAGGTGCCGGCAGAATCAGCTCCAGATACTCCACACCCCAGTAGCCTCTTTCGAAAATTTGCATATCACCATAATTAAAGATTAGAAAAGATAAAAAGGACTATCCTTACATACGTTAATAGGTAGATCCTTAGTGGTAGGTTTCCTTTAATCTTTGAGAGGGGATCTCACAGCACTCCAGTGTAGTGTTCTGGTGCCCAGATAGGGTCTTAATGCTGAGTATGCATAAAATCAAGGATCCGGCACAGTTTTCCTTCAGATGGCATAGTGCCCAACATCTACCAAGAGACCCTCTTTCTAAAGCTGTCGGGTGATCATACCGATTTACCTCAATCTTTTAGCATCTGATGAAGGTTGTAATGACTGAAATGTTATCATTGCTGCATTTTTGTTTGAATAAAAATCTCTTTTTGAAAATACATTTTTGAGTGCCAGGTCCTATAGGATAGGGACAGTCCTTACCTCTGGGATCCACATGGACTACAAAGGTCTTTTCACCTAAACCTAACTGATTGGAAGGGTGGTTGGACAGACCATACACTCTCAAAGCAGGAGGCGCGTAATTTTTTTAGAGTTAATTACCCAATGGGGACGAGGTCCCAGAGCCAGGTGTCAGGGAAAAATTTTCTCACCACATCCGTAGAAAGTTCAGATGCTGGAGATTGCTCTCTTGCCACTGTGGATGAAAACAAATTGGAGAATTTTAAGACAAGTACCATGAAATGAAGTTTCCAAATAGTCCATGGGAGGGAGGTCTGTACTGTTCCTAGTCATGTTGTCATGTCCTTCTACTAGCATCAGGAGAACTGTTACGCATGCGTCTCTTGCGCTAAAAGTACATGCCAGATTACAACTATGAGTGTCGCCCAACATAGACCTAGATCGGGACTGCTCCGAGAAGACAGAGCCAAAGTAGTTTGGTGACACAAGTGGATCATAAGTAAACCTTGAAGAGTAAGATTTTACAACCCCACCCCCGCAAAATATAAATTCCAGTCACTTACGACTGTTATAAACCATAGGAAAATTACACGGGTCCATCGGAATCCTTGGCCGCATTATTTTAGCATTTGTCAGAATCTTTGTCCCGGTTTCCTATAATGTCAAAAATGGAGAATGGGGAATATTATTTAATAAGAGGGTATTTCCAGCTCATACCATCATAGAATACAAATAGGATACACCAGTATTTTATGACCTCATGGTCCCCATGTAGTTTTTTGTCTGTTTGAATGTAGGTGCATTTTTTCCTATAATTTTTTTGTGAACATTTTGTAGAAAGGAGAAAAGACATCAATAATTTTAATCCTTTAACTCAGAATTAATTTTAGGTGTTTATTTTTACTCATTTTAGATATTTTTATGACCTTATATTATTGGTTAAATATATACTCACTATACTCTTCAGGAGATTTCTCCATTCACAGATCTATAAACATAAGGTTCCTCTGCTTGCTAGACAGAGCTGCATTACAAGGTTTACCCTCCCACCAGAGGGAGCAGGGAGCACAGCCCCGCCTCTCCAGCACAGAGATCTCACAAAGATAATCAGCACAGAAAGAGTAGTCAACAACTGCAGGGACTGGCTCAACTGAGGAGGATAGCAAAGAAACTTCTGGTCAAAGGTAATGAATGTAATAGTCAAAGTTCTCCTAAAAAAATTGGTAAAAAATAGTCAAAGTTCTCCTAAAAAAATTGGTAAAAAAAATAATTATATTACCGAAGTGACAATTTGATGTACAGAAGATTTCCTCTGGTTACAAAGCCATTAATTATAGAAGAAAAAAAATATGACTGCTTCCACTATGATGATAGAATATGTAACGGAACCTTCCAACGCAGGTGTTCAATTATATGCAAATATGGAGATCAATCAATCAAGGCAAAAGTCAATGGAAAAAACTTACATTTCTGACAAACCTTAAATAAAGTGAAAACATCCACAACATCCTCTTGCCATGGTCTCCATAAAAACCTAGACAGAAAAGCGGGAAGGGGTTGTAACCAGCCCCAGGGCGCCCTGCATCTGATGAATGTTCCCTCGTCCACATTTTTGGGATATCCTCCTCTTATGGTGCTGTCAAACATTCCAAACACCTGCAAGGATGACCACAAACAAAAACTTTTTGTGTTATTTCTTAGCTTTATTTTTATGTAAATTTTATGTTATTGAAGTGTGTGGGAAAATAATTCTAGTACAAAATGTAACATAAATCACACAGTATGGAGGACTAATTACAGTTATTCGGATGCCCTTTATGCATCCAAGCATCATTTCTTACTTTCTCTTCAGTTAACTCCTTATCTTCATTGTTGATCTGGACGCTCTTATCTACGGCTCGGATTGCACACATAGATCCAGGGGAGGATGTAACCGCAAGACTCAGCTCAGTTTTCGGGCTGGCTTCCGACTGTGAAAACTTCAGAGAGGCCTATGAGAGAAGAAGACAAGAGCAATTATCGAGTAAGAAGAAACCCATAAAATTACATGTTGAAATTAATGGGGCATCATGATTGGGAATGAGCAGACCCCAACATTGGGTATCAGGACCTAGACTTCAGGAAGTTTGGCTTTGGTTGTTCGGGCTCAAATCTGATGGTAACACCCAGCACTAGTCATGGGTGTTAACTCTTTAAATGGTGCCACCAAGCATCCTGTTGCACGTTGAAAACTGCTATTCTACAATAGAACAACTATCCCTATATTGTTCTTCTCCATGCCTGTAAACTTCCCCAGTCCGTTCGTAAATATATGCATATTCATGTTCTTCCAGCTCAGACACTCTTACTGATTAACACCCTCAGCTGAGCCATCTTGGCTCAGCCACCTTATTCCTTCCTCAGTCATGAGAGAGATACTGGCTGTGTGACTTGCTGAAGAGAGTTCTTGAGTGAAGGATAGTGAGGCACTTAATTTCTCTTCAGCAAGTCAGCATAAGTCATTCCCCCTGTATCAAGAATTCTCTTCAGTGAGTCACACAGCCAGTACAGGCAGTCCCCGGGTTATGTACAAGATAGGGTCCGGAGGTTTGTTCTTAAGTTGAATTTGTACGCAAGTCGAAACTGTATATTTTATAATTGTAGGTCCAGACAAAAAAAATTTTTGCCCCAGTGACAATTGAAGTTTAAACATTTTTTGCTGTAATGGGACCGAGGATTATCCATAAAGCTTCATTACAGACACCTTACAGCTGATTATTGCAGCCTGGGACTATAGTAAAGCATTCAGAAAGCTTCACCAGAGGTCAGAGGGGTCTGTCTGTAACTATGGGTTGTCTGTAAGTCGGGTGTCCTTAAGTAGGGGACCGCCTGTATCTCTATCTGGAAGCTGGAATTGCAACTGAATTTGAAGAACATGAATATTCTGGACTCTGCTCAAAGGAAAGACGATGATCCGGCTCACACGGGGTCATTTGCATAGATGGTGAGTCAACTTTATAAACAGACTGTGGAACTTTACAGGCAAGGGGAGAACAATATAGGGATAGTTATCCGGGAAAAAGCAAGTAGACACTCCCTAACCTTGTATCACAATGCAATAGAGATCTGCCATATCATGAAATCCAGTGGGTGCAAAGGATCTTGCTCAATGGTCTCAGAAAACCAACAATCTCCAGCACCTTGGGTTCTATAAAATCATTCTTCTTTATTTAACCCCTTTAGGACCTAGCCAGTTTATAGCTTAAATGACATCTACCACCAGGATGAAGCACTGTATGCAAATGAGCCTGAGGGGCGCAAGCTCCATAGATGTTAATGGAGCCTGGAGTCCGTCAGAGTCATTTGCATACAGTCATTCATCCTGGTGGTAGATGTCCTTAAAGGCTCAGCCCCATTTTTTTTTATTTTATCAGAGCGGCTATTATTTTTTTTTTTTAAAGGTAAATTTTGGCTGATAAGTTTTGCATTTATTTATTTGACTTTTGGGGGGATAATTATTGTTTTTAATGAAATTTTAAAAATAAACCTATTTTCAAATCTACACCCCTAAATCTATCAGAAACGGCTTTTAGGAAGATTGTTAACCCCTTGAGATCTTTATAGTAATTAAATCAAAAAGGAGGTCAAATTTAGATAATCCACTTTTATAACAGCTGAGGCCCCAGCGTTACAACCGCAGCTGGAGTGAGCTCCGATCACGGTTGCTTAAGCCGTTAAATGCCACAGTCAGCGCGACCGTGGCATTTAAATGGCCTTGTGGGGTTATCTTCCCCATGATGCCCCCCCTCCCCACCAGCGCCATCTTCGGGGGGCGCCGATAGCTGTAGTTTAACAGGTTCCTTTAAGGATTTAAAGATAGGGTTAGTGCCAGCACCAAGCACGGGTGTTACTGAAAGGGCCTGCTCATCACTATTCATGTTGAATCCTAAAAATGAAGATCCAGATGGGACCTGGAAAACATTGTAGGATTCTTAACAGATCCAGAAATCTCAGTAAATGTGAAAGTGCAGTCAGGAGCTTCCTGCAGCCTTTGCATCTAAAGATGGTTCAGGTATCCTGGAAAGTTACTTCCACCCTGCCGACTTCAAAATGTAGCCTCTAGATACATGTTTCGATCACAAAACTTGACAAATGATCTCAGGTGACCTTCAGGAGTGTGGAGAAGTTGTCTATGTGTCCGGTATGCCACCAGCTTAGTCAAAGACCATCTCACCTTGTTTGGTAAACAATTCTGCACATTGAATAACAGTCTGTCTGCAGTCACCAATCCATTTTTCAGCAGCAGGAATCCCAGCATTTTGGGAGCCGGTCCAAACTTTGACGTGAACATGATTGGGAAGGTGAGGGATCCACGTGTGGCTGGGGTCAAAGTGAAGGGATAATGGTAGATGCATCATACGACTTACATATCCTGAAATTATGTCACGTGACTGTCCATTTACAATGTTTACATGTTACATAGTTTACATGTAACATAGTTTACATAATTTACATGTTACAACATCGAACATAGTTAAAAAAAATTAAAATATGATCACAATATAATCAGTAATATTTTTCTAACTTTTCTCTTCAGCTCTGTGGTTCCATTATTATCATCATCCAAGGACATATTCAGAATCAGCACTTACAGGCTTTAGGGAGCAGTTTATCGATTGATTTTTGTCCATGTAACATGATCCCAGATTTACCTATAACCTGCAAGACAAACCAATATCACATTACATGCATTTAGAGGAGTTGTATCTGTCTTTTATTATGATTTGTAAAGCGCTAGGGAATTTGATGGCGCAATATAAATAAAGATTATTATTATTTTTGATAAGACTCAGAATTTTATTATATTGTCTGTAGAGTGGGTTATGTAGCTTTATAAACCGGCAGGGGCCAACTCATCATGCTCCATATGAACAAGAATCTAACTACTGTAATACTGCCCCCTATGTACAAGAATCTAACTACTATAATACTGCCCTCTACGTACAAGAATATAACTACTATAATACTGCCCCTATGTACAAGAATATAACTACTATAATACTGCCCCCTATGTACTGTTGAATCTATGCCACGAAGAATTGAGGCAGTTCTGAAGGCAAAAGGGGGTCCAACCCGTTACTAGCATGGTGTACCTAATAAAGTGGCTGGTGAGTGTATATGAGTGTAATATGTATATATTTTTAAGCGAAAGGGGGGCCCCATTCAGACGTGTGCTATGGGGTTCTGCCTCTCCTAGTTACGCCCTTGCTTAGAAATGACCATAAGGTTAGAAAAAAAGGTTAGAAATACAAAAAAAATAACAATTGGAAGTTGAACACAAAAAGTGAAACAAATTTAAATAAACTATGGATTAAAAAAAAAAAAACTAAATTAAATAAATCAAAGGTAAAAACATAAAAAAATGTAAAAAAAATAAGTCTTTTAAATCCGTAAAAGATTTTAGGGGAGAAATAAGCAGGAATATAGAAGTAAATAGTATTTGCCTTTTGGTAATCGGATGTCTGTGACGTTCCATCTTTCTGAAATGCCAGGAAGGTTTATTTATTTCCTCCACTCACAATCACTTATAAGAATTAAATTGCTGTTATTCGCCTGGAATATTCGCAGGAGAAATACCTCGTCCTGACATCCGCGCCGAACGATTTCACATGATTTCATTAAAAAAAAATATAGATGAAGAAGTAGAAAAAAAAATCCTGGTCCAGATTTATAACGATGGCCCCGATTTTATTACGAGGATCTGCTTTAAAAATCTTAGTGTTAAATATAAGATCAACGCCTTAGAGCTCGGCCTCCTGGGAATTCTCTGTACAGGAGACTCCAGGAATGTGGCAGAACAATTTATTGTAAAGTTGTAAAGAAGGTGCAGCTAATGAGTATCAGTGACTCCATAGTAACAGTCCCAGGAGCCACGGGGAGGGGGCGCTATAGACACAGGTCATACTCCAGGATATTTGTTGTGAGGGTTGATAGTTGTGTAACGTTCTATCTGGGAATAGGTAGGTCGCCATTGTTTTCCATGGATCCCCCCCCCCCCCTCCTGTCCTGGACATTGGCCCCTACTGTCCTGCTTCACACAACAGCTGAAGCCGGTGCCGTCTACTCCACCAGGTCGCACTGTGATGACCTATCTGATTCCAATGCCCAATGTGGATATTGATGTACCTGGAGTGTTTCCGATGGCCACGCTGACCACGTGTCACCAGGGACATCAGAGGCTGCCAAATTACTTAATTATCTGTAATTGTGACTTAGAATTATGTTAAATTGTTAGAATTCTTAGTGTCTCTTAAATCTCATTGGAGTTACCCTTTTAAAGGGGTTGACCAGGATTAAAAAAAAAAACATGGTTGAGCCCCACAAGGCTCCTCTAGAACATATGACCCCAGAACCCCGATTGGCAGATGGTAGTTTGTCTTTCCATAAATGTTGCTACGTATGGGCCTGACAGCGCCTCCCCTGGCCATAGCTGGTACTGGGCAGTAATATCACATGCCACAAGAATAGGAGGGGCACCGGATTTGCTGGTCGAATCCTTTACAACCATTTTAAATCTATGGATCTGAATTATCTGGAAACTCTATTCCGCCAGCACATACATTGTCATATTTTGAGTTTTTGTGGACACTTTTTTTGTTACATTTTTTGTTCCCCCGGCTCTCACTCTCCCTAGCTCCAGGCCTGAGAAGCGCTCGGTGTGCCAAGAGGACACAGTGGATCACGGCATCACCGGAGACTTGTGCCGTCCCTGATGGGTTGAGGGGGTGGTGTGACCGGCCGGGGAGGAGCGGAGCTTGTTCCTACAGTCTGGGTCAGTGTGCGGTGAGAAGGAAATTCATGCAGACGGTCACATCTGTGCAGCGGAGTCTCTCTGGCGCATCTTTCCATTTGGCCGTGTTCTGCCTTTTAATTTGAGAAGTTGGCACCAAGATGTCCTATATTTAATAACTTGGTTCCATCGGGATCCAGAGGAAGAGAAACAAAGACCTAAGACTCTCAGTAAAAATGTTAAATTGATGTTTTGGGCTTTGGTTAATTTAAATGGCAGCACACAATATCTGGTGACCACCCACGCCCTTGTCTATACAAATTTCTAGTTTGACGTTAATTGTATTATTTACCAGATTTATTTGGTCGTCCTACAGAAAGATCAGCAGCTAATTTATAACATTTTAGAAATTTCTATATTGCCTCTGTCATTTATAATGGGTCAATCATAGAACCTCCTACACGACGTCTGGATAATCCATAAGGGGTTTTCAGTCGCAGTGCAGACAGGGGCACACATCTCCTGGATCATCTTGGGTTCCTAAGGATTCCACAGCAGCCCAAGGGTCATATTGATCACACACCAGACCACAAAGACCCCAGACTAGCAACATATTGCTATATACCCTAGAACAAATCCTAATCTGTGAAAAGATTAGACCAGACCTCCATCTCTACAGACCACCATGTTTACAAACCTTAGACCAGTGATGGTGAACACTTTGGAGACAGAGTGCCCAAGCTACAACCAAAACCCACTTAAATGTCGCAAAGTGCCAACATGACAATTTAAGCAGTAACTTATTTATCCCTGCTGTATCACAGGTTTTAATTGTATTGGCCTTCTGAATTCACCAATACAATAGAAATATGATGGAGAAATTTGGATTGTAGCTTCCCTCCGGGGTCCCCTGAATAGGGAGAATAAGAGGACCCAGAGCAGGAGCTCCAATGACAATCCATCTCTATCCACACCTTCCTGCTCCTCCTCTAGTCCTGGCAGTCAAGGGTGTTGCTTTAAAATAGCGCTGAGCATGGCACTTTCTGGGCTGTATTGGATCACGGGAGAAATCCTAGCTGGCAAACTCTGTGTTGAGGTGAAGAGCTGGGTGCCCACAGAAAGGGCTCCGAGTGCCACCTCTGGCACCCGTGTCATAGGTTCACCACCACTGCCCTAGACCTTCATCTATGCTGACCCTATCCCAGAACCCTAAACTTTTAGACTCAAAACCCACCACTTATTCATACCCATCATCCATACAAACCAGTACAGACTCTGGGGATTGATTAAAGTGGTATTGCTATTTCAGCAAATTAATGTTATTGTTTGTATTAAAAAGTTATACAAGTTTCCAATATAATTTCTGCATCAATTCTTCACGATCTTCTAGATCAATGCTCACTGTCCTTTTAAAGGAGGCTTCTCTGTTACAGAAATCTGATAGGGTCACACAGGTGCATGGCTGGTTATTCTACTCTGTATGATACTAACGAGCCGTGCACCTGTGTGACCATGGTCATGTGATGTCACACTGATGCACAGCTCGTTATAACATGCAGCTACAATTACTCTGATACTAACGAGCCGTGCACCTGTGTGACACGTTTAGTCTGATTCTGTCTACTGTTAGTAAACAAAGAACCTTCCCATAGAATGACAGCAAGCAGAGATGTAGAAAACTGTGAAGAATTGATACAGAAAGTATATTAGAAAACTGTATAAGGTTTTAGAATGTAAACAATAACATTAATTTGCTGAATTTGCTTAAATGGTAATAGTACTTTAAGTCTTAGGTCATCATTACCTTATGTCTTGATGCTTGGGTTGTACTTAATGAAGAATCATCCGGCACCTTGGTTCCTTTTTGGGAAACTTTGGCAAAGCCCGGTGGTCTTAATGACCTATCCTTGAGGGAGTCACTCTTTGAGCCTCCCAAATGTTCTGGTAAATATGTCTAAAAGATGGAGAAGCCCTTTAATGATTTATTAGCTAATTACTTCTTAGATCCTCTGAACGTTGTGCAGGTTCCTCCAGGTTCTTCTGGCTGAGGACCATTATCCTGTCCATGGAGAAACGTCTTTGAGAATGAATTAAGCAAAACGCGAACGCACACAAATGTAAAAATTACCAGCCATGAAATTGCATGAGGTGACGTCTCCGTCCCCAGTAAATAACGCTCTACTGGTGGCTTCCTCTTAATCCAACCGTGTCCTATAAGTGAAAAATCTCGCTCATGCAGGACTAAGTGGCCATAAATTTCTGATCATTCCATATATAAAATATGATAGCCTGTAATGAACTTTACAGCTTTTAGACGCGATGAATAAATGCAGAAGAGTCGCAGCAGCTGAGGAGTCACCGGCCTCCTGCTTTTAGATACTATTAAAACTGAAGTAAGTTGCATTAAATGACAATTATGTTGGCGGATGAATTGTGCCACGTGTTATGGACGTACCTGGGTGACTCCAAGGCCGTCGCTTCGCTTAAACTGTCAACTAGATGTCCTGGAAGTAGGGAAGTGGACTGTAAAGTTTCTCTTGGCTGGATGTGTGACTTCTGGATAGTGTCCTTGAGGTCTTGGTCCATGCAACTCTCTGGTCTCCTGCAGGTTCATGACACCTGTAAACAGCACAATGGGGGACATTTACTAAGGGTTTTCCGATTTGCCCTGAAATGCCCCGGGTTTTTGGCGCACGCCATCGGACTGTGTCGCATGCAAGCCGGGGAGCGTGGCCATCGGACAACCCAACTGATTCAGACAAACCACGGAATTTAAAAAGCAAATTGTGTCACAAGATCAGCACTCACATGCACCGGGAAGAAGAAGGGGAACTCCGGAGGACCTAAGCGGGGATGCGACACATGCAGGAAATTGAACGCACGATCTTAGTGAATCGCGGCAGACCCGAATCCTCGGCGGACAACGCGCGGCGGGGACCACAATGGAATGGGTAAGTAAATGCGACCAAATGGGTCAACAACCTGCTGATATTAAGTCTGTGCTGACTTTGGGCTACTCGCTTGGGAGCTGTGTAAGTTTCCTAGGTGGTTTTTACCCTTTAACCCAGGCTCTTGGTGATGTTCTGGCCTAGGTGGCTCCAGAAACCCATATTTATCAGAAGTTTCTGAGGGCAGAACTGTTCTAGTTGCCTATGGCAGCCAATGAAAACTCAGCTTTCAATTTCCTATAGCAGTTTATAAAATGAAAGTTGAGCTCTGATTTGTTGCCAACTACAACAGTTTTGCCCTCAGAAGCTTTTGATAAATCTCCCCCATTGTGTGAAACACCAGGAGATGAGGTCAAGGGTAGTCAGACACAAGTCAGGGTCAAAGCAAATGAGAATCAGTCATTAATATTCGGGTGAAGAAGAATCAAGGTGAAGGTGAAGGAGAAGGGACCAAATCAAAGAAGTGGACCTGCAGAAACCAGGGTCAGGAACGTGTAGTCAGACACCTACAGAACAGGCTCCTTCAGAATAGGATCTTAATGCTCAGCTTTCTGTGGAGTTATCAGGGATCGGGCAAGGATATTTTTACCATAAAGAGGTATGCACTAGGACCTTGAGCACACTATCTGACCATGGTCCTGAACACAGCGAGGGTTTGACTTGTTGGCCATGCCTGGCAAGCAACATCACATTCCCTTGGACTTTGACCTCAAGCACCACATTATCCTCCATTGTCACTAAACATGCTGAGTCAGCCTTTGCTGAATGAAAGCAAAGAGGAAGCAACCTGGAGTTTCCTGCAGAAAAAGTCCTGCTGTCTTTATGGACATTAGAGCGAAAACCCGTTCTACAACTCCCTTAAGAGTAGCTCAACGTCTACTTAGAAGCTCAGTGGTTGCTTCAGTGCTGTGTTGCAATATGCGTCAGAATTGGGGGTTGCTGAATGTGCACTTGCTTCACTTTATTGCCGCCTACTGCTCACAAAACAGATATTGTAAGAGAAGAGGTTAAACATTGGGCACCACATCTCTCCCATTCATAAAGTGATCAGATAAATGGAATGCAAATAGGATGTGCCTGGCTGCCGTCCCACATTCTTATTGGCAGGTGAGGATGGATGAGGTATATACATGAAATCTCCTTCCAAAAGTTTGATAAAACATCCTATACATCATCTCGAGGCAGAAAGCTCAAACATATTTAGCTGCTATTATTCACCAATTACAGCAACAAATGGAGCTCTGCTCCCGATCCAGAGCAGGCTGAGGTTTCTAAAGGTTTTAATCCTGTAGCAATAATTACAGCATGTTTCTAGTTCCAAAACTAGTTGTATAAGTCAAAGGATGTCAATAGGGTCAGACATGGCCAATATGGCTGGTGGCCACCAGACTGGATCCTTATTTGACAGGAGAGTGTGGAGGCATTTCAATGCTTTGGATGAGTTATCAGAACCATAAATCCAGAGCTCCCTTAAATTGTAGTCATAATTGAGGGTCCAAAAGCTGAGACCCCTGAGCACTCAGCAGAACAATTGGGCAGATTTACTTACCCGGTCCATTGGCAATCCAGCGGCGCGTTCTCTGTGGAGGATTCGGGTCCGGCCGGGATTCACTAAGGTAGTTCCCCAAGGCCCGCCGAAATGCACTCAAGTTCCCCAGCCTATTCCTGGTGAAGGTAAGCGCGAGTCTCGCAAGTTTTTAAATACGTCGGTTTTTCAGAAGCCGTCAGGTTTTCGTTCGGCCAGGCCCCCGATTTCCGTCACATGCATGCCAGCGCCGATGCGCCACAATCCGATCTCGTGCACCAAAATCCCGGGAAAATCGGCACAAATAATATTCGTATATATAACACGTCGGCAAAACGCAAATCGGGCCCTTAGTAAATGACCCCCAATGTGTTCCTAGTTCAGTTACTAATTGGTTCAGAACTAATAAGACAAGGGCCGAGCTGCCAGCATGGTCCATGAACAAGTGGTGGAGTTTCATTTTGAAAGGTGCAAACTGCTTGTACATGTACTTAAGAAGTGTCCGGGCAACATTTATGTCACACGTGAAACTTTTGTTTCCTGGCTGCAATAGTCATCACGTGACTTTTTTACCACTATATGTGGAGTTCCGGTGCAAAGTCGGACCATTCACCAGATTATGCATGCAAAGTCCAACAGAAATGTGTTGCATGCCCCATGTTAAAAAAAAAAGTGGTGCACTCTGCTGGATCGGAGCAGAGGACGCCAGATTCATGAAGAACGTGCACCAGAAATCCTGAATACCCAAAGGTTTATTGTCACGGGTGTCCCTGCGATGCATGTCTCGGATCGCAGGCACACCCGTGCCCCTTTTCGTGGCGGCACCTGCCCCGGTCCTGACTCACCCCTCAAACCAGCTCTCGAAGATTTAAAGGGCCTGTGCACAGCTGATTGGCGCTGGCCACTTTCGGGTTGTTATTTAAACCAGCGGCTCCCATCAATCCCCACCGGATCTTTGAGCTATCCACCATAGAGAAAGCTTCCTTGCTGTTGTTTTTCCTGTTTCCATTCCCTTCCTGCTTCTGCTTGATTTCCTGTTGTTTACCCTGGACCTGACCTTTGACTCTGCACCACTGCCGCCTCCCCTGACCATCGGCCTGTCCCCGACCTCCAGCCTGCATTCTGATTATGTACCTTGAACTTGGCTGCCACCGCAGGCTAGTCGCACCTGTGGAACGACCTGGTGGCACCACGCTGCAACAAGACCATCCTGCTTTGCGGCGGGCTCTGGTGAAGACCGGGTGCCACTTGGATTCCGGTCCCAGGTGTCGGCTTGTGTCACCGTCTGCGGTGGTCCAGGGGGTTCACTGACCCAGAAACCTGACATTTATCAAGTTCAACTGACAAGACTACAGTATTTATCCAGAAGAAGAAATAAAACCCCATAAAGCTGATGGGAATTGCCATTAAAAAAAGGAATTAAAACAAAATATCACTTTCGATTAAATATGGCATGCAGAATAAACCTGGTTTCCACTTGGAAATTTTACAGACAAGCAGTGGAGACTGGAGACTGACTTGCAGGTCGCGAGACCAGTTTCTAATCCTCTGCCTGATTTGATGTTTTTTTTTATTTGTCCAGACTTGTAAATGTGGCTTCTGATACAAGATAAGACAAATCTGTGTTTGGCAGAAGGGGGCGGACTCCATGAGTGAACGGAATGCAAAGCAGCCATCGCCCCGACACAACAAGTGCCAGTCTGGTCATTTACATAAAATATAAAATCTTGTTCCAACAAATGCAATAATCCTGACAATAAATCATTGTAACCGAGACATCCCAAAGTGAATCCGCTCTATTATGGGCTAATTAGCTGCGCTCGAGATTCATAAGCAAAGTGGCTTCTACAATGAGTCAAAATCAATGATCCTTTCAATTCTGTAAAAAACAAAAAAAAATTTTTGAACCTGACGCAGTCCTCCAGACGTCTGATCCGGGAGTGGTCCAAAAATGGGGGAAAATATCCCTTTTAGTGTATTGCTGCCATTTCATAGCATCACTGACCCCAATTCCACCAGTCTGAGGAGATGACATTTCCGTATAATCAGCATTTCTCAGTCTGTTATTTACTCATCCTGCGCAAATACCACATACAACTTCTTATATCCTGTGCAAGCACCAAACTGCATTCATTTACATGCAGGATATATGTTCATTACATGTGTATATACATATATATCTGTATTACATATACCATTGGCTAATTAAGTACATACTTGACATTATATAACAGAGATTGTAACAGCTGCACTAACTATTCTGCTGCTGGTGCAGTCACTGTGTACATACATGACATTACTCTAGTAAAGTATATTATTGTGTACATAGGGGGCCAGTATTATAGTAAGTTATATTCTTGTACATAGGGGCAGTATTCTAGTAGTTATATTTCTTGTACATAGGATGAGTATATAGTAGTTTATTCTTGTACATAGGGGGCAGTATTGTAGTCGTTATATTCTTGTACATAGGGGGCAGTATTGTAGTAGGTATATTCTGGTACATAGGACAGTATATAGTAAGTTATATTCTTGTACATAGGAGGCAGTATTATAGTAGTTAGATTGTGTACATAGGGGCGATTGTAGTAGTTAGATTCTTGTATGTACATTAGGGGGCGTATGTAGTAGTTATATTCTTGTACATAGGGACAGTATTAGTATTATATTCTGTACATAGGAGAAGTATTATAGTAGTATATTCTTGTACATAGGGTGCAGTATGTTAGGAGTTATATGCTTGTAAATAGGGTGGGCAGTATTGTAGTTAAGTTATATTCTTGTACATAGGGGCAGTATGTAGTTAGTTTTATATCTTTACATAGGGGAGTATTCTAGTAGTTTATCTTGTACATAGGGGGCAGGATGTTAGTAGTTAATTCTTGTACATGGCTCTAAACATAACCTACCAAGCCCAATACAGAAGCGTAAGAAGAAATGCACAGATACAGTACATTTAGAACCCAGTTCCAGACTCCATCAGGGACCGTTTTGCCACAAAAGGGCTATCCACCAAAGTTCTAAAGATGCATATACAAAAACCCTTGCTCTGACACAGAATGAGGTCTATGGCCCTTCCCGAATACTGAATCACCAACAAAAACAGGAGCGCCAACTTCATCACTAAGTATACCACTGACCATAAGATTATTAGAGAAATTCTGACTGGAAAACACTGGCATATCTACAGAAGGGACCCCACAGCACCAATACTCTCCCTGATCAAAACCTCAATCAATTCAGAAGAGCGCCCACGCTAAAAAACCTTTCTAGCACCCTTAAACTCGCTAAGAAAGTTTCCATCAAAACCAAAACCAGCCTGTCCCCGAACTAAAAGGGGCTTCAAGTGGGGGATAAATGTAAAAAACTGCGATATCCTCATAGCACAGATCACCACTTCACTTCCAATACCACTAAGAAACCCTTCCCAATCAATCCTTCATCAATTTGCAATTCGATTTTGTTATATACTTTAGAATGTTCCTGCCCCCTACAAGTAGTGGGCAGGACATCCCAAACCACTCAGGGAACGCACATGAACACCCACAGCAAGCAGGCTAAGGCCGGCTTCTACTTCATAGTGTCTCGAGACACTGTCTCACTTCACCAGATAGGGGATTCTGTAGGCCTATCTCTGATCCCCCATCGAAAGGACCCGAAGAAACATCGAACAGACTGGATCAGTGATTTAAACGAGAAAACTTTTGGATTTCAGCTGAAACCTGTTCTTACAACGGTTCTCAACGAATCTCTGGAACGCGTTTGAAGGAATCTCCCTCAAGGATAGCTTTTCATCCACACCAAGGATTCCTGTGTATCTAGTAAGAACTCAGAGACTGACTCTTGATTTGTGTATTAGCACATTCACGGCAATAGGAGCCCAATATATGTGTCATGTTTTCCCTTTCAGTTAAAATTATCTATTCATCTTATTTTATCGCTCATATTTATACTCTCCATGTGTTTTCCCTGTTTTATTGCCTTTTAACTATTCCATCACCAATATGTTGTTTAACATGAATTCTTTAATTATGTTGGGTGTACACTGTTCTCCCATTCATCATGTACTCATCCATTTCGCAGTTTATATTCTATCCTCCCAAGTGGTTTCCCTGTTATTTTCTTACCTAACTCCCATCACAGCATCGTTTCTTCTAACATGAATTTTTTTAATATTATATTGTCCATATTAACCTACTTCCAAACAACAGGGCTGTTGCTGTTATATAATTTCTTCTTACCATCCTACACCAGTCATAATTCATACATAGTATTCACAGGGGACCCATCCTGCGTACCCATATTAACTGTACCTCGCCCTCCCCAGTCCTGCCCATATAGCTGACCCCTATCATTCCCATACCTACCTACACCTCCCCGTTCCCCGCATTCACCCACCGCTATTATTCAGGCTCCACTTCCACAATAATACTGCGCATGCTGACCAAAAAATCGGACGCTCCGCTCCGCGTCTGACGCCAGTTTCGGGCCGCCTTTTAAGCAACCCCTCCGTGTCTCTGCAACACCATTGGATTACAGCAAGCAGCGCGCACCTCCGCCGGACCACTGTGAGTACCGCTCCAACATGTCCTCTATCCCCCTTACCCCCCTTGACTTGTTCCGCACCCCCTTTAGCCCTATCATCCTTACCACCTACGCTATTCATAAGGTTAACAACCAGTGACGCTGCCCTTCTACCCTGCTCCAGTTACTCTGCAGGTATGGTATAACCCCTCATTCTTATTTGTCCCCCCTCCCCCCCCCCCATTCCATCCATTGAACCCCATATCCCTTTTCCTATGCAGATTGCAATACTTTGTATACAGTTTCCCCTTGTGATACCCTAAAGTGATTATAATCCAGGTAAGCCTCGTTGTCTATACCTAACACCCACCTCTATTGATGACAGTCACCACCGCCCAGACCGGTCCAGCATCACCACATGTCTTTACCATCTGTATACTATTTATTTCATTAGATTGATTATTTTTTTTTTTTTTGAAACTTATTATTTTCATATTTTTTGAAAATTATATTTTAATGACTTTGTCTAATTTTATGTTCTAATTATCTTGCATCTTGTGAAACTTTATGTAATTTAAGAACTTCGGTACATAGTCTATCTCTGCAATCGTATTTATTATTTATACCTTTGGAATTTGTTTACCGTACTTTTGAATTTTTTGAACGTTACTTAGTCTATCTATTGTATTACCCCGACCCCTACCTTGTGCGATGTCTTTAGTGTTATATGACACATGACCTGATGAAGGAGGACAGTTCGTACTTGAAACGCGTCGTTCCACCATTGTTAAAAATAAACCTATTATATAAGAAAATTCTTATATTCCTCCAGGAGTATACCCTCATATGGACGTTCTAGATATAAGGGCAGGCGCGTACATACTTACTGGTGCTTTTCTCGGAACTTCTATGTCTAATCGCTACGACCTGTACTTAGCTATTTAATATCTACTAGGGGCAGCTATGTAGTATTTGTTAGCTTTAGTAGTATATTCTTGACATAGGGGCAGTATATAGTAGTATATTCTTGACATAGGGGGAGTTTATAGAGTTAATTCTTGTACATGGAGGGGCCAGTATTAATAGTTATATTTACATGGAGGGACAGTATATTATAGTAGATTATATCTTGACATAGGGGGCAGTATGATAACAGTTATATTCACACTTGTACATAGGGGCAGTCTATATAGTCAGTTATATTATTGTAATAGGGGGCAGTATTATAGCAGTTATATTCTTGTAATCGAGGGCGCAGTATTATAGTCTATATTCAGTGTGAACATAGGGGGGCAGTATTGTATAGAGTATATTCTTTACATAGGGGGGCAGTATTATAGTAGTATATATTTCTGTATCCAGAGGGGAGCAGTATTGATAGTAGTGATTATTCCTGTACATAGGGCGGCAGTTATTAGTAGTTTATTCTGTGCTACATAGGGGGCAGTATATTAGTAGTATATCTTGTACAAAGGGGCAGTATTATAGTAGTTATATTCTGTACATAGGAGGGAGTATTTTATAGTAGTTATATTCTTGTATATAGGGGATTGATAGATTGTATTAAGATTTAGTAGTTATATTCTGGTACATAGGGGCAGTATTATAGTAGTTATATTCTGGACATGGGAGCAGATTATAGTAGTTATATTTTCTTGTACATAGGGAGCAGTATGTATAGTAGTTATTTCTTGACATAGGGGGCGAGTATTATAGTAGTATATTCTGAACATAGGGGCAAGTATTATTGTAGTTATATCTTGTACATAGGGCAGTATATTAGTAGTTATAGTTCTTGTACATAGGGGCAGATTACTGTATTTATATGCGAAGTAAGTTATACATGGTTCATGTTAACCATTATGATATATTATCTTATTCTTATACATTGCTGGAGGACTATATGTTCAATATGAAGGTTATTCAATGAAGGGTGAAAATATATAGAAAATTTCAATATATTGTGCGTGCATTATCTGCATGCATTGTGAACTTGGCCATCACTACTGACATAATGATGAATGGTGCAGGGATATAAGATCGCTTTACCATTGTGATCTCTTAGATATCGGGCTGGTGCTGGGATCTCCTGTGACCTTGCTGTATCCTATGAGGGTAGGAGCTGCATCTTACAACCAAGTTCTAATCAACATAAGCAGATATTACTATCTACATACGGGGTGAATACGGCCATCGACTGAAGCAATGTATAGTATGTTCGGTACATAGAAATAATATACGGTCAATTCCCTGTGGGCTTAGTTTAGAAAAAGCTTTACTCTCTATGGGGGTGTCCTGAGTTTTGATATCCTCTCTGAGGCGTCTCCTCTCTTCATACTTTTCTTCTCATTTTCCCTCCTTGATAGAGCATTCCTGAACATCCGGATTGAACCAACTACCTTCACTACCCACACAGATTAGAACAGAACGCAGCCACAAATGCCTTATATGTAATGTTAAGATGAGGGGCAGCCTCCCTGACTGTATATTAAGGCCTCTCGGTTTTGGAGGTGGAAAGAAAGCAAAGGACAATATGTTTGTCCATCCCAACAGGATGAGATTTTTACAGGCTCTGGCCGTGATGCGAGTGATCATGGGATAATAGTACTAGATGCAAATAAGTCTGATCAAGCAGAGAGGAGGCACGTCTCTACCCCTGCATTATTATATCATGTGCCCTGCGTCAGGTGCAGGAGGAAGGACAGGACAGACATTGCTGGAGTGATACAAATATTAATATGGCACCACAGGTTCAGCTGCTCGGGAACGTGTTCTGAGGTCCAAGACATTTGGTCGGCCAGCAGTGGACTGTGACTAATCAGCGTGTTACGCACTCAGTTCTGGTTTTTCTTACGATGGTAATTAATGAGAGCCGGTCTTGTCTTTTTCATGGGGTGACGTGTCTTAACTTGTTCGCTATGTTGCGCTCTGATGCGCACCGCTGGGCGAGACGGCTGCGGGTTCCTTCTGTTCAGCCTTGTGGGAGTCCGTCACCCTGGATGCTCTTTATCTGTGAATGGTGTTGTTTATATTGTGGCAGGAATTAGTGCAGAATGGTCCGTATTCGTATTGCTCTAAATTATGGGCAAAAACATCACAAAAAATCTATCCTCCAAAATTAACCCCTGCAGACCAAGTCTGGGCAGAATGCAGATTAGCCAAAGCGGATGAGGCCCAACGACAACGATGGACCCGACCCAGGCATTACAGATGGATGGAACCCATGGCACAGATGGGACCTGTTCCATGCGGCTAATGATGGATGGACCTTGCCCTTTATGCATAGACGGATCCATTTATTTTTTAGGTCCCTGGGCCCCAGTGACTGGGCCAGGCCTTCCCACATATCCGGTAACTACTCTATACATGTGAGTAGTGGGTATATACTATATGAGGACAGAGGGCCACCTGTTGACCTTTATGGACGGCGCTTATATTGGGACATATATTCAAATATAACAACCCTGACAAAAAATATACGCCTGTTACTTGGCTCTGGCTTTAAATCTCAGGTAGTGTGAGTAAACACGCATTTATATTGCAGAGAGGACAATATATTGGTGAAGGGGGACCGTCTATTGCACCAGGTGAGACATGTATAGTGGCCAGGATAGACCTTTAGTATACCATTAGGTTTTTTGCTTTTGTTGGACCATTGCTCTCCCCCATAGAAATTTCAGGGGGCTAGGAAGATCTTTGCTGATGAGAGTGATGGACCTTGCAGCCCCTTCGGTGAGCGTTGCCCTCCAGTATACAGCTCTTCTGTCGTTAGAGTCATTGAAATAATATGCAATGGGCTTCCTGGAACCAATGGTTTAAAGTAAAAGATGTAAGGGAAGATTGACTTCTTTTACAAGGTGGAGCTGTAACAGCATTTCCCTGGTTACGGAGTCGCTGTGTGAAGTGACTTGTAGCCACGCTGTGAGCGCTATTTAAGAGGAAATTATTCCTCCCCGAAAACTATTGAAAGTCCCTTTCCGTGCAGCAGCCGTACACCAGAAACAGGATCTATCGATAGGGACCTTGTTCTTACCGCAGATAAGGAGTCACTGAAGGAGGATTTGGCCTAAGTTCACAGACTTTGAAAAATTATGTTTGAAGAAAAGTCAACAGTTTAGCTCTAATCTTAGATTAGTAAGGACATAACAGAGTGAAAGGAAGAACAAAATCCCCATCTGGGAGAAAAGCTAGAATGGATGGCCAAGACTATTAATTCTGTAGCTATGGTCCAAGCTATAAAGGGACAATTGCCTTCTAGGTCAAGGTCATTATATAGATACAAGGACCTTCCAGGTCATCGGGACCTTCTATAGAGTTCAATGACTTTCAGGTCTGGACCATCTATAGAGTACAAGGAACTTTCCAGGTCATGGACCCTAAAGATTACAAGACTTCAGTCATGGGACCTTCTATAGAGTACAAGGACTTTCCAGGTTATGGACATCTATAGAGTACAAGGACTTTCCAGGTCATGGACCATCTATAAGTACAAGGACTTGTCCAAGGTCATGGACCTTCTATAGAGTGCAAGGACCTTCCAGGCTATGGCCACTATAGAGTACAAGGACTTTCAGGTCGGGACCTTCTATAGGTGCAAAGACCTTCCAGGTTATGGACCATCTATAGAGTACAAGGACTTTCCTAGGTCCATGACCTTCATCCTTGGACTCTGTAGCTTCTGTTATCAGTAATATGACAATGCCATTCAGACACAGTGATCATTAGTGAGTTGATGTCCCATATGGGGTCATGCGCTTGTCAATAAGTAAAGTTCAGTTACACTACCCCTATTACCAGTGATTACCACTATGATGGTAGCCTGCCATCCATTACTCCCAGTCAGCCACAATGACCTACAGTAACAAACAACCAAACTCCTCTTTAAAATTAAAATAAAGCCACAGTGTCCATAACACTGACATTGGGACACTCTATTGTCTGTGTAATATTAATACAACCATCCACCTCCATTAGAGCCATTAGCCATAGAGCCAACCAGCCATACCACACTGCTCTCTTCCTGTGCAAAACAGGAAGTTACATAATAGTGGGCGGTCACTTCCCTTCCTGAAGTCGTGGGAATCCAGACATCATGCTACAATTCTGGACTATGAATTAACCACTCGATACTAAATTTCTCTACCGTGCGAAGAGGATTATCTTGTATTAATATTTTATTTGCTCTACACCTGAACCTCGGTGCAACCTTCTCCAGTCGATCTTATCAGATATTTAGTTGCTTTGCACAGTAACCGCAACCCTAACCAGGAATCGGAGAATTGGCGAGATTACATTGTCGGCTGAGTCCTGGATAATAACACCAATGCAATAAATCGGTTAGAGGTATATGTCACGGGGAAATGCGATATGAGAAATACCTGACCTATCTTTATTAGATTCAGTTAGCCCATCCAGCGCCTAGGAGATTCCACAATTGCTTTCAATCATACGGCGTCTTGTGAGATAAACCTATTTTGTTGCTTATCAAAGCTCTGAGAAGATTAAAGAGTCTCCCTTGGTGGTGGAGAATGTTTTACATATTGTTCTGGGTTTTCAACACCTTTAAAACTGATTAACTGATATAAAATACAGGAAAAAAAACTCATTGAATAAAAGTGGAGACATCTTTTCTGGGAGCTGGGGACTTGTCCTTATTCTGTTTCTTGCATATATTTTGCAGTGGGGCTCGTTATAAAGACCTCGGAGGAGACTTGTTTGCCTCAGAACTGATTAGGTAATCAGAGATATTACGGGGCAGCCGTCTGGTGCAGAACCAAAGCTCCCATGTGTGCCCAGACTAATAGAGTCATAGTCTACCAGTCAAGTCATGGTCCCACAGAAGCGAACTTCATGACGAGGCTTCCAGACTGGTTTTTCTTCATCCGTAATGAAATTATTGACAGGGAAGCGAACAAGATCTGGTGGTCCCAAAAAGGGTTCTTATAGCTCAAATCTTATTTTGATCGGTCATGTAGACTGAGATCGAATTTGAAGATGGAAGCAAAAGCAAGAGGTAGAAAACTATGTCTTTGTTTGCCCATGGACCTCCAAGGAGCACTGAGATCGGATCGGTGGAATTATAACGTTTTCATGGACATAAGGGGCAAGAGATCGTGATTTAGTGGGAAGTAAAATCCTTACCGGGCCTACAATGAGCAATAGTTCTGGTTAGATGCTCCTCCAGCAGAATAGTGAGTGAGCTCTGGAGTATGGGGTGTGGATAGGATCATATCTGCATGGGGTGTTTTATTATGTTAATATAGGTTTTGTTTATAGGGTGGCTGGTTTGGTGTTTATGGGTTTGGTTTTTAGGAGGTTTTTAATGGTGGGGTGGGGGTTGTGGTATTTCGTGTTCAATCATTTTGTTGTATGTTATTGTTTTTTCTATGTGTAAATGTGGCTGGGCCAGCAGGTAGTTATTGTATATATTTGTATACATTGTTTGGTTTATGATGTATTGATGTTACACTTTATATTTTAATAAAAGATCTACAGGACTGCACAGTGACTGCACCAGCAGCAGACGAATAGTGAGTGCAGCCTGGAGTAAAACAGGATGTAACTCAGGATCAGACAGATAAGTAATGTCCATGTATGTACACAGTGACTGCACCAGCAGCAGAATAGTGAGGGCAGCTCTGGGGTATATACAGGATGTAACTCAGGATCATACAGGATAAATAATGTCGTATATGTACACAGTGACTGCACCAGCAGCAGAATAGGGAGTGCAGCTCTGGGGTATAATGCAGGAGTGTAACTAGGTCAGTTACAGATAAGTAATGTCATGTATGTACACAGTGACTGAACCACAGCAGAATAGTGAGTGCAGCTCTGGAGTTAATACAGGATGTAAATCAGGATCAGTACAGGATAAGTAATGTCATGTATGTACACAGTGACTGCACCAGCAAGGAGAATAGGGAGCGCAGCTCTGGAGTAAATACAGGATGAACTCGGACTAGTACAGGATAAGTAATGCATGTATGTACAACAGTGACTTCATCAGCAGCAGAATAGTGAGTGCAGCTTGGACATAATACAGGATGTAACTCAGGATCAGTACAGGATAAGTAAGTGTCATGTATGTACACAGTGACTGCACCAGCACAGAAATGTGAGTGCAGCTTCGGGGTATAATAGAGGAGTAACTCAGGATCAGTACAGACATAAGTAATGTCATGCTATGTACACAGTGATTGCACAGAAGCAGAATAGTGAGTGCAGCTCTGGAGTATAATATGGAGTAAACTCATGATCAGTAAGGATAAGTAAATGTCATGTATGTACACAGTGACCTGCAGACCAGCAGAATAGTGGACTGCAGCTCTGAGTTAATACTGGATGTACTCAGGATCAGTACCGGATAAGAAGCGGCCGAGGACGGTGTCATCCGAGAACACCCTGGTGAGTGATAGGACTGAGCAGTATTACACCCCAGAGCTGCGCTCACTATTCTGCTGCTGGTGCAGTCACTGTGTACATACATGACATTACTTATCCTGTACTGATCCTGAGTTACATCCAGTATTATACTCCAGAGCTGCACTCACTATTCTGCTGCTGGGGTGCATCCACTGTTTGTACATACATGAATTACTTATCCTGTACTGATCCTGAGTTACATCCTGTATTATACCCCAGAGCTGCACTCACTATTCTGCTGCTGGTGCAGTCACTGTGTACATACATGACATTACTTATCCTGTACTGATCCTGAGTTACATCCTCTATTATACCCCAGAGCTGCACTCACTATTCTACTGCTGGTGCAGTCACTGTGTACATACATGATATTACTTATCCTGTACTGATCCTGAGTTACATCCTGTATTATACTCCAGATCTGGAGTGTGCCCTCTAGCAGTAGGAGAAGTATGGGCAACGAATCCTACAATCTGCATAAGTTCCATAGGACAGTACCTTTAAGAACAGATATTTTACCCTTAATGTGAGATTTCCTCTCTTTAGTATCTACTGGCCTCATCTGGTACTGCAATGTTATTAATATGACCAAAAGAATGTCATATTTGTTACATCTGTAAGAAGGTCCCTGGTCGAATAACCCCTGAGCTGACCACTCCCAAAGGAAGTTATAAATCCCCTTGTGGCTAGAAGGTTCTAAATTCTTATCTCCTGAGCTTCATAAGAAGCACAGGACATGGAGTGAGAAAGAAGTAAAAAACAGTCAAGACGACAGACAATGGGGCACATCTACTTACCTGGTCCTGTCGCAATCCCTGAGCCGGACTGTCCGACGAAGATGAAGTCTGGCGCAATTCACCAAGATCGTGCACCCGAGATCCTGCATGTGTCGCTTTCTGCCAGAGTTCACCTTCTTCTTCTTGGTGTATGTGACTGTATGTCTTGTGACACAATTTGAGATGTTAAATCCGGCGCGTTGTCCGAATCTGTCGGATCGTCCGGAGGCCTATCCCCTTATTTGTGTCGCGTGAAAGCCAGGGCCGTTGAGCCAAAATCCAACCACGCGCAGCAAAAACCACAGTTAAATGCGGCACAAAACGGAAAAATTTGGGAAACCCATCGGAAATGTGCTCCGCGGACCCTTAGTAAATGTGCAACCAATATTTCCTGGTGCTGTTTCATCCATTCAGGGAGTATCTTCCATGTCTTCTTGATGTGCACAGGACTTCTCTTTGCAGGAAGCATATAGTCCAATAAATAAAATATCCACATACCAGCAATATTCAAATATATTCATATGCAATGTTTACATCTATAAAACCAAAGCATTTCAGGCAGAGAAACCGCTCTTAGTCATAGTAACATCTGGAGCTCCTGGGTCCTGATGGGACCACCATCATATTCAAACGCTCAACTTATGTCTCTGCAGACACAACTCCTGGAGAACATAGTGATGGGTACTGCTAACAATGAGTAGTCCAGACCTCATTCCTCTTCAACAGATTTCATGAGGGAAAAGTTTGGGCCTCCACCATATACTGTATATAAGTGATATACATCCTCCCCATATACAGTATATACGTTATGTGCGGTAAAGACCCAAAGCTTGGTCACACCTTCTCATTCAAAGAGTTTTCTGTATTTTCATATATGACTATAAAAAATTGTAGATTCACACTGAAGGCTTAAAAACTATTAAATATCACATGTAGAATTATATACTTAACAAAAAAAAGTGAAAATCTGTCTTATATTCCAGGTTCTTCTGCTGTGATTACTGCTTTGCAGACTCTTGGCTTCTCTTGATGAGATACAAGAGGTAGTCACCTGAAAAGGTTCTCACGTCACAGGTGCCCTGTCAGGGGTAATAAGTGGGATATAAATGGGTTTGGGGCAATCAGTTGTGCTGTGCAGAGGTCAGGTGGATACACGGCTGATAGTTCTTCTGAATAGACTGGTAGAATTTGAATTATGCCTAGAAAAAAGCAGCTAAAAGTAAAGAAAAACGAGCGGCCATCATTACTATAAGAAAGATAAGAAAGGTCAGTTTTTCCGAAAAACTAGGAAAACTTTTAAAGTGTCCCCAACAAGCACAAGAGACACAAGAAGGGACATTAGACCAGTGGAAATCTAGGCTTCGGTCTGATGAGTCCAAATTTGAGATCTTTGGTTCCAACCACTGCATCTTTGTGCAACACAGAAAAAGTGAAGGAATGGACTTTACATGCTTGGTTCCCACCATGAAGCCTGGAGGAGGAGGTGTAATGCTGGGGGGGGGGGGGGCATGACATTACTTATCCTGTACTGATCCTGAGTTACATCCTGTATTATGTCCAGAGCTGCACTCACTATTCTGCTGCTGATGAAGTCACTGTGTACATACATGACATTACTTATCCTGTACTAGTCCTGAGTTACATCCTGTATTATACTCCAGAGCTGCGCTCCCTATTCTCCTGCTGGTGCAGTCACTGTGTACATACATGACATTACTTATCCTGTACTATTCTGCTGCTGGTGCAGTCACTGTGTACATACATGAAATTACTTATCCTGTACTGATCCTGAGTTACATCCTGTATTATACCCCAGAGCTGCACTCACTATTCTGCTGCTGGTGCAGTCACTGTGTACATACATGACATTACTGATCCTGTACTGATCCTGAGTTACATCCTGTATTATACTCCAGAGCTGCACTCACTATTCTGCTGCTGGTGCAGTCACTGAGTACATACATGGCATTACTTATCCTGTACTGATCCTGAGTTTCATCCTGTATTATACCCCAGAGCTGCACTCACTATTCTGCTGCTGGTGCAGTCACTGTGTACATACATGACATTACTTATCCTGTACTGATCCTGAGTTACATCCTGTATTATACCCCAGAGCTACACTCACTATTCTGCTGCTGGTGCAGTCACTGTGTACATACATGACATTACTTATCCTGTACTGATCCTGAGTTACATCCTGTAGATATTTTATTAAAATATATAATATAAAAGTAACAATAACACAAAACATAAACCAAACATTATATACAATATATACAAAATATTTACAATAACTAACCCATTCACACCTAGCACACTTTTTTTTAAGAAATAATAATTTGAGACCAAAATAATTAAATAATACCAAGTACCACCCAAGCAATAATCACAGCGTAAACCAAACCCATCAACAATGGAAAACAAACCACACCCAGAAATCAACATAACATAAACACACCTCACACCCTGTGATTACAGACCAACCCACACAAATAACATAACCCGCTCTCATAAATGAATTTTATTAATTCTTTTCTGATCCTGAGTTGCATAGAGGAAATGACCCCTGGAATTATATATGTGAATTACCACAAACTAGGCAATGGGGCGGTAATGTGGCAGAGACACACCCTTGAGGAATTAAAAAGTTACTTCCCCCTTGTATAGTAGGAGGTAATTTACAGATCAACTTCTGGGGCTACATCTTTTTCACAGGTAGTCGGATTGTAATAAAACAAACACCTAATTGATCTGGGGGGCAGTGGCAATCACTTGGGGGTGTTAGCATTCAACTCAGTAACAGGTTCATTTTTAACTAATTTTGGAATTTACAGGCAACACATTAGCTATGAGATAACATCCTAAAATAGTCTTTACTCTTTTAGTGAAAGATAAAACTACTAGGACCCAATTGCAGCTCTGCACCACCACTGAATCCTCATCCAGTCCTAGATAAGTAACACCCCCGAGGAAATAAAAGGTTACCGCCCCCTTTCTTAGTAAGCACTAATTCACAGATAATCTTCTAGGGGGCTACATCTTTTTGTAACGTGGACTTAGATTTTAATAAAACACCATATAGATCTGGGGGGGCAGTGGCAGTCACATGAGAGGTGTTATGTCAGCTTTAAACTTTTAAGTTACCGTATTTTGGAATTTTTCAGATAAATGCATTACCTTTGCATTAACATCCTAAAATACCAATTTACTGTTTTAGTTAAAGATAACAAAACTACTAGGACCCAATTACAAAAGTGCAGCAGCTCTTGTAGGATGCAGCTCTTCACTGAAGCCTCATTCAGCCCTAGATAAGTAGCACCCCCGAGGATATAAAGGGTTACCGCCCCCTTTTTTTAGTAACCACTAATTCACAGATAATCTTCTAGGGGGCTACATTTTTTTAAACGGAGACTTAGATTTCAATAAAACACCAAATAGATCTGGGGGCAGTGGCGATCACATGAGAGGTGTTATGTCAGCATTAAACATAGTTACAGGTTCACTTTTAACCACAGTGACTGCACCAGCAGTCACTGTGTACATACATGACATTACTTATCCTGTACTGATCCTGAGTTACATCCTGTATTATACTCCCAGAGCTGCACTCACTATTCTGCTGCTGGTGCAGTCACTGTGTACAGTGACTGCACCAGCAGTCACTGTGTACATACATGACATTACTTATCCTGTACTGATCCTGAGTTACATCCTGTATTATACTCCAGAGCTGCACTCACTATTCTGCTGCTGGTGCAGTCACTGTGTACATACATGACATTATTTATCCTGTACTGATCCTGAGTTACGTCCTGTATTACACTCCAGAGCTGCACTCACTATTCTGCCGGTGCAGTCACTTTTGCTTTCTTTTCTGTGTGACCAGACTACAGTGTTTGTAGCCTGTAACATGGAGACTGCACATAAATTGTTATTAGTGGGATATACACTGTACCTCCCCATTAGAGGATACAGTGACACCAATAGGAGTCAGGGTAGAATTCGGAATAAGTACAGTATTTGTGCACTTAGATGGGTGCTGTCCCTGTAGTCCCTCTCTCTATACATGAGAGACTGGTGTGTGTCCAGGCCCCTGTGCTGTGCGGCCCCCTCTGTGCGGTCATGTACGGGTTACCAGCTGTCTCGTAGCCATTGGCCTCCGGTCTGAAGGGCTCCTGTTCCAGAACAAGCCGGGAGCCATCTGTGTGGTGGGACGGCTGCCATGATCATGGGTTATACAGCGTGCGGGCACAGTCATACATTGTAATGGGGGTATTATGAGCAACATCATGAGGATCATTAGATTGTCAGCTCTTATGGGTAATGTACTGAATCTAAAGGACTATTGGCAAAGCTAAAAAAGTGTCACAAAAGTCTATTGTGAAAACTAACCAGTGTGATACTGCCCTGCTGAGCCGCTGTATCTAAACCTATCCTGTGTGATACTCTCTGCTGAGCCGCTCTATCTAATCCTATCCTGTGTGATACTCTCTGCTGAGCCGCTGTATCTAATCCTATCCTGTGTGATACTCTCTGCTGAGCCGCTGTATCTAATCCTATCCTGTGTGATACTCTCTGCTGAGCCGCTCTATCTTTATTATAGTATATATATATATAATTATTTACACTCACGGCCCCACTTATTAGTACGACGACCTGTCCAAACTGTCTGTTAACACTTAATTCTAAAGCCAATCACATGCGGCAACTCAGTGCATGTTAGGCATGTAGACATGGTCAAGACAAATCTCCTGCAGTTCAAAACCGAGCTCAGTATGGGAAGAAAGAAAGGGGGGGTGATTTGAGTGCCTGTTGAACGTGGCATGGTTGGTTGTGCCCGAAGGGCTTTGCTCTGAGTATTTTCGAACTGCTATTGCTACTGGGATTTTCACGGCACAACCATCTCTAGGGTGTACAGAGAATGCGTGCCGCAAAAGAAAAAACATCCAGTGGATGGCAGTTCTGTGGGGGTAAATGCCTTGTTGATGCAGAGGTCAGAGGAGAAATGGCAGACTGGTTCGCAGCTGATATTAAGGCAAACAGTGACTCAACTCACATACCTACCCGTTTCACAACACCAAGGGTAGCAGAAGAGCCATCTACTGAAGCAACAGTACGTCGAATTTGAGGGGCCAGATGGGCTACAGCAGACAGAGACCACAACCGGTGCCACTACTTTCGTTAGAACAGGAACTGAGCAAATGACAAGCTCTGATGGAACAGTTAGAAGATTGGAAACAACGTTGCCTGGTCTGATGAGTCTCTATTTCTGCGCGACATTGCATGGTAGGGTCAGAATTGGCACAACAACATGAAAGCATGGGATCCTCCTGCACTTATCAACGGTCAGGCTTGGTGGTGGTGGCGAATGGCATGTGGGGGAATATTTTCTGGCACTATTTGGCCCCTTGCGTACCATTGAATCAGTCTGCAATGCGCACAGCCCTACCTGAGCTATTGTTGGCTGACCATGTCCATCCCTTTATTGGAGCAACAATGTACCCTTGTAAACATCTGATGGCTACTTCGCCAGGATAATGCGCCATGATCATTAAAGCTGGAATCATCTCAGACTGGTGTTTCTTGAACATGACAATGAGGTCACTGGACACAAATGGCCTCACAGTCACCATATCTCAATCCAAGAGATCTTTGGGATGTGTGGGTGGAACGGGAGCTTACGCATCCATGGATGTGCACCGACAAATCTGCGGAACTGGGGTGATTGCCATCATGTCAATATGACAAAAAGTCCTGAGGAATGCTTTCCAGCACCCTTGTTGAAATCTATTGCCACAGAAGATTGAGGCAGTTCTGAAGGAAAAGGGGGTCCAACCGTTACTCATGTTGTACCTAATAAAGTGGCTGTGTTGAGTGTATATGAGTGTAATATGTATATATTTTTAGCGGAAAGGGGGGCCCCATTCAGAAGTGTGCTATGGGGTTCTGCCCTCTCCTAGTTACGACGCCTTGCTTAGAATTACATAAGGTTAGAAAAAAAGGTTGATTAGAAAATACAAAAAAAATAAAAAATGTGAAGTTTAAACACAAAAAATTGAAACCAATTTAAATAAACTATGGGATAAAAAAAAAAAAACTAAATTATACTAAATCAAAGGTTAAAAACATAAAAAATGTAAAAAAAAATGTCTTTTAAATCTGTAAAGATTTTAGGGGCGAAGAAAGAAGCAGGAAATAGAAAGTAATTGTATTTGGCCTTTGGTAATCGATGTCTGTGGACGTTCAATCTTTTGAATGCAGGAAGGTTATTTATTTCCTCCACTCACCACAATCACTTATAAGAATATAATTGCTGTTATTCGACTGGAATATTCGCAGAGAAATACCTCGTCCTGAACATCCGCGCCGAACACGATTTCACATGATTTCATTAAAAAAAATATCATGAAGAAGTAAAAAAAAATCCTGGTCACAGATTTATAACGATGGCCCCGATTTTATACGAGGTATCTGTTTAAAAATCTTATGTTTACAATATAAGATCACAACGCCTTAGACGCTCGGCCTCTGGGATCTCTGTATACTAGAGACTCAGGAAATGTGGGAAACAGACAATTCTCTACCATGTCCCCCTCATCAAGTTGTAAGTGTAAGAAGGTGCAGCTAATGAGTGATTCAGTGACTCATAGTAACAGTCCCAGAGCCAGGTGGGGTGGGGCGTATAGACACAGGTCATACTCCAGGATAGTGTGTGGGTAGGGTTGATAGTTGTTGTAACGTTCTACTCTGGAATAGGTAGGTCCCATTGTTTTTCCAGGGATCCCCCCGCCCCCCTCCTGTCCTGGCATTGGCCTACTGTCAGCTGGTCACACAACAGCTGAAGCTCCGTGCTCTACTCCACCAGGTCGCACTGTGATGACCTATCGAGTTCCATGCCCAATGTGGATATTGATGATACCTGGAGTGTTTCCGATGGCCACGCTGACCACGTTCACCATGGCAATCAGAGGCTGCAAATTACTTAATTTCTGTATTGTGACTCTAGAATTATGTTTAAATTGTTAGAATCTTAGTGTCTCTTACATCTCATTGGAGTTACCCTTTTAAAGGGGTTGACCAGGGTTAAAAAAAACACATGGTTGATCCCCTCAAGGCTCCTCTAAACATAAGACCCCAGAACCCCGATGGCAGAGGGTAGTTTGTCTTCCATAATGTTGCGTAGGGGCCTGGAAACAAGCGGCCTCCCCTGGCCATAGCTGTACTGGACAGTAATATCATGCCCAGAATAGAGGGGGCAACCGGATTTTGCTGGTCCGAATCCTTTACAAACCTTGTAAAATCTATTGATTGAAATATCTGGAACTTCTTCCGCCAGCACAATACATTGTCAATTTGAGTTTTTGTGATGACAACTTTTTTTGTACATTTTTGTGTCCCCGGCTCTCACCTCCCTAGCTCCAGGCCTGTGAGAACGCTCGGATGTGCAAGTAGGACACATGGATCACGGCCATCACCGAGACCTTGTGCCGTCCCTGATGGTTGAGGGGGGTGGTGCTGGACCGGGCACGGGGAGGAGCGGAGCTTGTTCCTCAGTCCTGGGTCAGTGTGCGGTGAAAGGAAATTCATCAGGACGGTCCAATCTTGCAGCGAGCTCTCTGGAGCATCTTTTCCATTGGCCGTGTATGCCTCTTTTTAATTTGAGAAGTTGGCCACCAAGATGTCCTATATTTCATAACTTGGTTCCATCGGGATCCAGAGGGAAGGGACAAAACCTAAGACTCTCAGTAAAATGTTAAATTGATGTTTGGGCTTGGTTTATTTAAATGGCAGCACACAATATCTGGTGCCCACCCACGCCCTGTGTCTATACAATTTCTAGTTGACGTTATTGTATTATTTACACAGATTTATTGGTCGTCCTACGAAAGTCATCAGGCTAATTTCTATAACCATTGTTAGAATTTCTATATTGCCCTCTGTCATTTATACTGGGTCAATAATAGAAACCTCCTAACTGAACTTCTGGATTAAGCCATAAAGGGGTTTTCAGTCGAGTGCAGACAGGGGCACACATCTACCCTGATCATCTTGTGGTTCCTAAGGATTCCACAGCGCCCAAGGTTCATATTGAATCCAACACAGACCACAAAGACACCAGACTAGCAACATATTGCTATATACCCTAGAACAAATCCTAATCTGTGAAAAGAGTAGACCAGACCCCCATTCTACACGACCCACCATCTTACAACACTTAGACCAGTTATGGTGAACACTTTGGAGACAGGTGCACCCAAGCTACAACCAAAACCCACTTTTAATGTCGACAATGCCAAACATGACAATTTAAGCGAGTAAAACTTATATTATCCCTGCTGTATCACAGGTTTTATTGTATTGGGCCTTCTGAATTCACCAATACAATAGAAATATGATGGAAGAAATTTGGGATTGGACTTCCTCCGGGGTCCCCCTGAATGAGGGAGAATCAAGAGGACCCGAGCAGGAGCTACCAATGACACATCCATCTCTATCACAACCTTCCGCTCCTCTCTAGTCCTGGCAGTCCAGGGTGTTGCTTTAAAATAGCGACTGAGCTGGCACTTTTGGGCTGTATGGGATAAGGAGAACATCCTAGCTGGGCAAACCTGTGTAGTGACAGAGCTTGGGTGCCCACAAGAAAGGGGCTCTGATGCCACCTCTGGCACCCGTTGTCATTAGGTTCTCACCCTCACTGCCTAGACCTTCATCTATTGCTGGACCCGATCCCAGAACCCTAACTTTTGACGTCAAAACCCACCATTTATTCATACCATCATCCATAAAACCAGTACAGGACTTGGGGATGATTAAAGTGGTATTGCTATTTCAGCAAATTATTTATTGTTTGTATTAAAAAAGTTATACAAGTTTCCAATATAATTTCTGCATCAATTCATTCACGATTTCTTAGATTCAATGGCTCACTGTCCTTTTAAGGAGGCTTTCTCTGTTACAGAAACTGATAGGGTCACACAGGATGCATTGCTGGTAATTTCCTACTCTGCTGATACTACGAGCAGTGCACCTGTGTGACATGAGGTATCTGTATGTACACAGAGCCAGGTCGTATAACATGCAGCTACAATTACTCTGGATAATAACGATCCGTGCACCGTGGTGACACGTGTAGTCTGATTCTGTCTACTGTTAGTAAACAAAGAACCTTCCCATAGAATGACAGCAAGCAGAGTGTAAGAAAACTGTGAAGAAATGCATACAACGCACCGTTGTATTTTGAAACTACTGCAGCGTTCTTAAATGTAACACAACATTATTTGCAGGTGATACCTTTGGCTCCCAATGTGATAAAGTACTTTTCTAAAGTAGGTATTACTTAGCTGATGGTTGTACTAATAATCTGCCTTGGATCCTTTGAAATTTGGCAAACCCGTTCTTAAACGATCCTTGGGAGTCACTCTTTGAGCCTCCAATGTTCTGGTAAATATGTCTAAAAGATGGAGAGCCCTTTAATGATTTATAGCTAATACTTTTAGATCCTCGACGTTTGTGCAGTTCCTCCAGGTTCTTGGCTGAGGACCATAATCGTGTCCATGAGAGAAACGTCTTTGAGAATGAATTAAGCAAAACGCGAACGCACACAAATGTAAAAATTACCAGCCATGAAATGCATGAAGGGGTGACGTCTCCGTCCCCAGTAACATAACGCTCTACTGGTGGCTTCCTCTTAATCCAACCGGTGTCCTATAAGTGAAAAATCTCGCTCATGCAGACTAAGTGGCCATAAATTTCTGATCATTCCATATATAAAATATGATAGCCGTTAATGAAATTTACAGGCTTTTTGAAGCGATGAATATGCAGAAGAAGAGTCGCAGCAGCTGAGGAGTCACCGGCTCCTGCTTTTAGATACTAATTAAAACTGAAGTAAGTAAGTGATAATGACAATTAGTGGGCGATGATTGTGCAGGCACGTGTTTGGACGTACCTGGGTGACTCCAAGGCGTCGCTTCGCTTAAACTGTCAACTGATGTTGGAAGTAGGGAAGTGGACTGTAAAGTTTCTTGGCTGGATGTGTGACTTCTGGATAGTGTCCTGAGGTCTTGGTCATGCAACTCTCTGGTGTCTCCTGCGGTTCATAGACACCTGGAACAGCACAATGGGGGACATTTACATAGGTTTCCGATTGCCTTGAAATGCCCCGGTGTTTTGGCGCACGCCATCGGACGTGTCGCATGCAAGCCGGGGGAGCGTGGCCATCGGACAACCCACTGATTCAGACAAAAACACGGAATTTTTAAAAAAGCAAATTGTGTCACAAGATCACACTCACATGCACGGGAAGAAAAGGGGACTCCGGAGGACCAAGCGGGGAGCGACCTGCGGAAATTGACGCAGATCTTAGTGAATCGCGGCAGACCCGAATCTCGGCGACACGCGGCGGGGGACCCAAATGGAAGTAAATGCGACCAATGGTCAACAACCTGTGATATTAAGCTGTGCTGATTGGGCACTCGCTTGGAGTGTGTAAGTTTCCTAGGTGGTTTTACCCTTTAACCCAGGCTCTTGGTGAGTTCTGGCTAGGTGGTCCAGAACCCATATTTATCAGAAGTTTTGAGGCAGAAATTCTATTGCCTATGGCACCAATGAAAACTCAGCTTTCAATTCCTATAGAGTTTATAAAAATGACAAGTTGGTCTTGATTGTTGCCAACTACAACATTTGCCCTCAGAAGCTTTGATAAATCTCCCCCATGTGTGAAACAGGAGATGAGTCAGGGTCACCAAGTCAGACACAAGGAGTCAGGGTTTCAAAAAAAAGGCAAATGACGGAATATCAGTCATGAATGCGGGTGTGGGAACTTGGAAGGAAATGAAGAATCAGTGGTGCAAGGTTGAAGGAGTCGAGAAGGGACCAAATCAAGAAGTGGAACCTGCAGAGAAACCAGGGTTCAGGAACGCTTGTAGTCAGACACCTAAGGAAAAGGTCCTTCAGAATAGGATTTAATGCTCAGCTGTTCTGTAGGAAAGTGTTCCGAAGACTCATTTACGATGCAGGCGGAACTAAACAGTAGCCTTCTCGCTAGTTGCTGCGAAAAGAAAACCAACCTTGGATTCGAGGGGGAGGACACCCCTCCCAAAGAGGGAAAACAGGGAACAATCCGGATCGAACCTAAAGACAGCTCGCGGAAACCACAGGCGATCGGGCATGCCTTTCCGGAACCAACGCGTCTACCTAGGGTTTGACTTGTTGGCCATGCTGCAAGCAGAAAATCACATTCTTGGACTTTGACCTCAAGCCCACATTATCCTCCATTGTCAATAAACATGCTGAGTCAGCCTTGCTGAATGAAAGAAAAGAGGGAAGCAAACCCTGGAGTTTCCTGCAAGAAAAAAGTCCCTTGCGTCTTATGGACATTAGAGCGAAACCCGTTTCAACTAACAAATCCCTTAAGAGTAGCTCAACGTCTACTTAGAAGCTCAGTGGGTTGCTTCAGTGCGTGTGTTGCAATATGGTCAGAATGGGGTTGCTGAATGTGCACTTGCTACTTATTGCCGCCTACTGCTCACAAAACAGATAGTGAAGAGAAGAGGTTAAAACTTGGGCACCAAACATCTCTCCCATTCATAAAGTGATCAGTATAAGGAATGCAAATAGGATGTCCTGGCTGCCGTCCCACATCTTATTGGAGGTGGATGGATGAGGTGGTATACATGAATCTCCTTCCAAAAAGTTTGATTAAAACATTCCTATACCTCATCTCGAGGCAGAAAGCTCAAACATATTTAGCTGCTATTATTCACAATACAGCAAACAAATGGAGCTCTGCTCCCGATCCAGAGCAGGCTGAGTTTCTCTAAAGTTTTTAATCCTGAGCAATATAAGTACAGCTGTTCTAGTTCCAAACTAGTTGTATAAGTCAAAAGGATTGTCAATAGGGTCAGGACATGGCCAATATGGCTGGTGGCACATACTGGATCCTTATTTGACAGAGAGATGTGGAGGCATTTCAATGCTTGGATGAGTTATCAGAAAACCATAAATCCAGAGCTCCCTAAATTGTAGTCAAATGTGAGGGTCCAAAAAGCTGAGACCCTGAGCACTCAGCAGAAACAATTGGGCAGATTACTTACCGGTCCATTGGCACATCGCGGCGCGTTCTCTGTGGAGGGATCGGGTCCGGCCGGGATTCATAAGGTAGTTCCCCAAGGCCCGCCGAAATGCACTCAAGTTCACCAGTATTCCTGGTGAAGGTAAGCGCGAGTCTCGCAAGTTTTTAAATACGTCGGTTTTCAGAAGCCGTCAGGTTTTCTGTTCGGCCCGGGCCCCCGATTCCGGAATGCATGCCAGCGCCGATGCGCCACAATCCGATCTCGGTGCACCAAAATCCCGCGGAAAATCGGCACAAAAACTTAGTGATATATAACAGTCGGCAAAAAACGCAATCGGGCCCTTAGTAAATGACCCCCCAATGTGTTCCTAGTTCAGTTACTAATTGGTTCAGAACTAATAAGACAAGGGCGAGCTGCCAGCATGTGGTCCATGAACAAGTGGTGGAGTTTCATTTTGAAAGGGGGCAAACTGCTTGTAATGTATTAAGAAGTGTCGGGAAACATTTATGCACACGTGAAACGTTTGTTCCTGGCTGCAATAGTCATCACGTGATCTTTTACCACTATATGTGGAGCTTCCGGTGCAAAGTCGGACCATTCAACCAGATTATGCATGCAAAGTCCAACAGAAATTGTTGCATGCCCCATGTTAAAAAAAAAGTGGTGCACTCTGCTGGATCGGAGCAGAGGACGCCAGATTCATGAAGAAAGTGCAACAGAAATCCTGGATACCCAAAGGTTTATTGTCAAGGGTGTCCTGCGATGCATGTCTGGATGCAGGCACACCCGTGCCCCTTTTCGTGCGGCCACCGCCCCGGTCTGACTCACCCCTCAAACCCAGCTCTCAAGATTTAAAGGGCGTGCACAGATGATGGCGCTGGCCACGTTGGGTTGTTATTTAAACAGCGGCTTCCCATCAATACCCACCGGATCTTTGAGCTATCCACCATAGAGAAGCTTCTCTTGCTGTTGTTTTTTCCTGTTCCATTCCGCTTCATGCTTCTGCTTGATTTCGGTGTTTACCCGACACTGACCTTTGACTCTGACACAGCCGCCTCCCCTGGACCATCGGCTGTCCCCGACCCCAGCTGCATTCTGATTAGTACCTTGAACTTGGCTGCCCGCGAGGCTAGTCGCACCTGTGGAACGAACTGGTGGCACCACGCTGCAACAAGACCATCCTGCTTTGCGGCGGGCTCTGGTGAAGACGGGTTGCCACTTGGATTCCGGTCCCAGGTGTCGGCTGTGTCAAGTCTGCGGTGGTCCAGGGGGGTTCACTGACCCAGAAACCTGACATTTATCAAGTTCAATGACAAGACTACAGTATTTTATCCAGAAGAAGAAATAAAAACCCCATAAAGCTGATGGGAATTGCCCATTAAAAAAAAGGAATTAAAACAAAATATCACTTTCGATTAAATAGGCATGCGAAAAACTGGGTCCACTTGGAAATTTTACAGACAAGCAGTGGAGACTGGAGACATGACTTGCAGGTCGGGGACCAGTTCTAATCCTCTGCCTGATTTGATGTTTTTTTTTATTTGTCCAGACGTGTAAATGTGGCTTCTGATACAAGATTAGACAAATCTGTGTTTGGCAGAAGGGGGCGGACTCCATGATGAGTGAACGGAATGCAAAGCAGCCATCGACCCCCGACACAACAAGTGCCAGTTGGCTGTCAAAAATATAAAATCTTGTTCCAACAAATGCAATAATCCTGACAATAATATTGTAACCGAGAATCCCAAAGTGAATCCGCTCTATTATGGGCTAATAGCTGCTCGAGATTAAGCAAAGTGGCCTACAATGAGTCAAAATCAATGCCTTCAATTCTGTAAAAACAAAAAAAAATGTTTTTGAACCTGACGAGTCTCCAGACGTCTGATCGCGGAGTGGTCCAAAAATGGGGGAAAAAAATCCCTTTTAGTGTATTGCTGCCATTTCATAGCATCACTGACCCAATTTCCACCAGTGCTGAGGAGATGACATTCGTATAATCAGACATTCTCAGTCTGTGTTACTCATCCTGCGCAAATACCCCACATACAACTTTTATATCCTGTGCAAGCACCAAACTGCATTCATTACATGCAGGTATATGTTACATACAGTGTATATACTTCTATTGTATTACATATACCATTGGTAATTAAAGTACATACTTGACATTATATAACAGGATTGTAACAGCGCACTAACTATTCTCTGCTGGTGCAGTAACTGTGTACATACATGACATTACTTATCCTTACTCGATCCTGAGTTACATCCAGTATTAACTCGCAGAGCTTGCAAGTACACTATTCTGCTTGCTGGTTTGCAGTCACTGTGTACATAATGACATTACTTATCTGTACTGATCCTGAGTTACATCCATGTATTATACCAGAGTGCACTATACTTCTGCTGCTGGTGCGTCACTGTGTACATCATGACATTATTATTGTACTGATCCTGAGTACATCCTGTATTATACCCCAGAGCTGCACTCACTATTTGCTGCTGGGGCAGTCACTGTGAAATACAGACATTTACTTATCTGTACTGATCCTGAGTACATCTGTATTATTCCAGAGCTGCACTCAATTCTGCTGCTGGTGAGTCACTTGTTCATACATGAAATACTTATCCTGTACTAGTCCTGAGTTAATCCTGTATTATACTCCAGAGCTGCCTCACCATTCTCTGCTGGTGCAGTCACTGTGTACATACATGACATTACTTATCCTGTACTGATCCTGATTACATCCTGTATTAACCCAGAGCTGCACTCACTATTCTGCTGGGTGCATTCACTGTGTACATACATGACATTACTTATCCTGTAATGATCTGAGTTACATCCTGATTATACCCCAGAGCTGCCTCACTATTCTGCTGCTGGTGCAGTCACTGTGTACATACGACATATTTATCCTGTAATGATCCTGAGTTACATCCTGTATTGCATACTCCCAGAGTATGCACCTCACTATCTGCTGTATGGTGCAGTCACTGTGTACATACTGGACAGTACTATACATACATGACATTACTTATCCTGTACTGATCCTGAGTTACATCCTGTGTTATACTCCAGAGCTGCACTCACTATTCTGCTGCTGGTGCAGTCACTGTGCAGTCCTGTAGATCTTTTATTAAAATATAAAGTGTATAACATAACAATACATAACATAAACCAAACAATGTATACAAAATATATACAATAACTTACCTGCTGGCCCAGCCCCATTTACACATAGCAAAAAACAATAACATACAACAAAATGATTGAACACGAAATACCACAACCCCCACCCCACCAATTAAAACATCCTAAACCAAACCCATAAACAAAGACAAACCATGCCCACCTATAAACATAAACCTATATTAACATAAATAAAACACCCCATGCAGATATGATCCTATCCCACACCCATATACTCCAGAGCTGCACTCACTATTCTGCTGGAGGAGTCATCTAACCAGAACTATTGCTCATTGTAGGCCCGTAAGGATTTTACTTCCCACTAAATCAGATCTATTGCCCCTTTTAGGTCCATGAAAACGTTATATTCCACCGATTCCGATCTAGTGCTCCTTGGAGGTCCATGGGCAAACAAAGACATAGTTTTCTACCTCTTGCTTTTGCTTCCATCTTCAAATTCAAGATCTCAGTCCTACATGACCAGATCCAAGAATAAGATATTGAGCTATAAGAACCCTTTTGGGACCACCAAGATCTTGTTGACTTCCCTGTAAACAATAATTTTCATTACGGATGAAGAAACCAGTCTGGAAGCCTCGTCATGAAGTTCGGCTTCTGTGGGACCATGACTTGACTGGTAGACTATGACTCTATTAGTCTGGGCACCATGGGAGCTTTGGTTCTGCACCAGACGGCTGCCCCGTAATATCTCTGATTACCTAATCAGTTCTGAGGCAACTAAGTCTCCTCCGAGGTCTTTATACGAAGCCACCAACTGCAAAATATATGCAAGAAACAGAATAAGGAACAAGTCCCCAGCTCCCAGAAAAGATGTCTCCACTTTATAATTCAATGAGTTTTTTTTTCCTGTATTTTAATATCAGTTAATCAGTTTTAAAGGTGTTGAAAACCCAGAACAATATGTAAAACATTCTCCACCACCAAAGGGAGACGTCTTTAATCTTCTGCAGAGCTTTGATAAGCAACACAAAATAGGTTTATCTCACAAGACCGCGTATGATTGAAATGCAATTGTGGAATCTCCTGAGCGCTGGATGGGCTAACTGAATCTAATAAAGATAGGTCAGGTATTTCTCATATCGCATTTCCCCCGTGACATATACCTCTAACCGGATTTATATGCATTTGGTGTTAATTATATCAGGGACTCAGCCGACAGATGTAATTCTCCCGATTTCCTGGTTAGGGTTGCAGGTTACTGTGCAAAGCAGAACTGAAATATCTTGATAAGATCGACTGGAGAAGGTTGCACGAGGGTTCAGGTGTAGAGCAAATAAAATATTAATACAAGATAATCCTCTTCGCACGGTAGAGAAATTTAGTATCGAGTGGTTAATTCATAGTCCAGATTTAGCATGATGATTCTGGATTCCCACGACTTCAGGAAGAGGAAGTGACCGCCCACTATTATGTAACTTCCTGTTTTGCACAGGAAGAGAGCAGTGTGGTATGGCTGGTTGGCTCTATGGCTAATGGCTCTAATGGAGGTGGATGGTTGTATTAATATTACACAGACAATAGAGTGTCCCAATGTCAGTGTTATAGGGACACTGTGGCTTTATTTTAATTTTAAAGAGGAGTTTGGTTGTTTGTTACTGTAATGAGTCATTGTGGCTGACTGGGATGTAATGGATGGCAGGCTACCATCATGAGTGGTAATCACTGGTAATAGGGGTAGTGTAACTGAACTTTACTTATTGGACAAGCGGCATGACCCCATTATGGGACATCAACTCTACATAATGATCACTGTGTCTGAATGGCATTGTCATATGTACTGATAACAGAAGCTACAGAGTCACAAGGATAGAAGGTCATGGACCTGGAAAGTCCTTGTACTCTATAGATGGTCCATAACCTGGAAGGTCTTTGCACTCTATAGAAGGTCCATGACCTGGAAAGTCCTTGTACTCTATAGTTGGTCCATAGCCTGGAAGGTCCTTGCACTCTATAGAAGGTCCATGACCTGGAAAGTCCTTGTACTCTATAGATGGTCCATGACCTGGAAAGTCCTTGTACTCTATAGATGGTCCATAACCTGGAAAGTCCTTGTACTCTATAGAAGGTCCATGACCTGGAAAGTCCTTGTAATCTTTAGATGGTCCATGACCTGGAAAGTCCTTGTACTCTATAGATGGTCCATGACCTGGAAAGTCATTGAACTCTATAGAAGGTCCATGACCTGGAAGGTCCTTGTACTCTATATAATGACCTTGACCTAGAAGGCAATTGTACCCTTTAGTAGCTTGGACCATAGCTACAGAATTAATAGTCTTGGCCATCCAATTCTAGCTTCTCCAGATGGGGATTTGTTCTTCCTTTCACTCTGTTATGTCCTTACTAATCTAAGATTAGAGCTAAACTGTTGACTTTCTTCAAAACATAATTTTCAAAGTCTGTGAACTTAGGCCAAATCCTCCTTCAGTGACTCCTTATCTGCGGCAAGAACAAGGTCCCTATCGATAGATCTCTTTTCTGGTGTACGGCTGCTGCACTGAAAGGGACTTTCAAATAGTTTTCGGGGAGGAATAATTTCCTTCTTAAATAGCGCTCACAGCGTGGCTACAAGTCACTTCACACAGCGACTCCGATACCAGGGAAATGCTGATTACAGCTCCAACTTGTAAAAGAAGTAAAATCTTCCTTACATACTTTTACTTTATAATCCATTGTTTCCAGGAAGCCCATTGCATATTATTTCAATGACCTACAGAAAAGAGCTTGTAGATGGAGGGCAACCTCCGACCGAAGGGGCTGCAAGGGCCATCAACTCCTCATCAGCAAAGATCTTACCAGCCCTGAAATGTAGTATGGGGGAGAGCAATGGTCCAACACAAAAGAACCTAATGGTATACTAAAGGTCTACCTGGCCACTATAATGTCCACCTGTGCAATATAATGTCCACCTCACCAATATATTGTCCATCTCTGCAATATAAATGCTTGTTTTACTCAACACTGAGATTTAAAAAGCCAGAGCCAAGTATACAGGCGGTTATTTTTTGTCAGGGTTGTTATATTGGATGATATGTCCAATATAAGGCGCCGTCATAGGTCAACAGGTGGCCCATCTGTCTCATAATAGTGATATTACCCACTACTCACATGTATAAGTAGTATCAAGGATATGTGGGAAGGCCCTGGCCAAGTCACTTGGGGCCCAAGGAGACCTAAAAATAAATGCGATCCGTCTATGCCATAAAGGGCAAGGTCCATCCATCATTGCCGCATGGAACAAGGTCCATCTGTGCCATGAGGTCCATCCATCTGTACTGCATGGGTCGGGGTCCATCTGTGTCGTATGGGGCTCATCCGGCTTTGGCTATCTGCATTCTGCCCAGACTTGGTCTGCAGGGGGTTAATTTGGGAGGTAGATTTTTTGTGAATGTTTTGCCCAGAATTTAGAGCAATACGGAATACGGACCATTCTGCACTAATTCCTGCCACAATATAAAAACAACGATCAGCAGATAAAGAAGCATCCAGGGTGACGACTCCCACCAAGGCTGAACATGAAGGAACCGCAGCACGTCTCGCCCAGCGGGCGACATCAGACTGCACAGCAGAGACAAGTAGAGACACGTCGCTCCCCATGAAAAAGACAAGACCAGGCTCTCATTAATATACCAGCGCAGCCAGAACTGAGGCGGTAGACACGCTGATTATCACATCCACTGCTGGCACTGACCCAAAATGTCTGGACCTCAGAAGCAACGTCCCGAGCAGCTGAACCTGTGTGCACTATATTAATATTGTATCACTCCAGCAATGTCTGCCCGGTCCTGCGCTCCTGCCCTGACTGCGGGGCACATGATATAAATGCAGGGGTTAGAGACGTTGCCTCCTCTCTGCTCTGATCAGACCATTATTTGCAGTCTAGTACTATTAATCCCATGATCACTCAGCATCACGGCCAGAGCCTGTAAAATCTCATCCTGTTGGGAGGACAAACTAATTGTCCTTTGCTTTCTTTCCACCTACAAACCTGAGAGGCCTTAAGTATACAGTCAGGGAGGCTTCGCCCTCATCCTTAACATTATCAATAAAGGCATTTGTGCTGCTTCTGTATAGAATCTGTGTGGTGTAGTGAAGGTAGTTGGTTCATCCTGGAGTTAGGAATTGCTCTAATCACAGGAGGGAAAATGAAGAAGAAAAGTATGAAGGAGAGGAGAAGCCTCAGAGGAGATTGAAAAACTCAGGACCCCCCAATAGAGAGTAAAGCTGTGTCCTAAAACTAAGCCCCAGGAATTGACCGTATATATATTTCTATGTACCGAACCATACTATACATTGCTTCAGCGTGGCCGTATTCACACCTCGTATGTAGATGATTAATATCTGCTTTATGTTTGATTAAGAACTTGGCTGTAAGATGACAGCTCCTACCCCATAGGATACAGCAAGGTCACAGGAGATCCCAGCACCAGCCCGATATCTAGAGATCACCATGGTAAAGCCGATCTTATATCCCCTGCACCATTCATCATTATGTCAGTAGGATAGGCCCAAGTTCACATCATGATGCAGATAAGCAGCACAATATATTGAATTTCTATATATTTTACACCAGTCATTGAATTAAAACTTCATATTGAGACATATAGTCCTCCAAGCAATGTATAAGTAATAAGGATAATATATCATAAGGTAAACATGAACCATGTATAACTATCGCTATAAATACTATAATACTGCTCCCTATGTACAAGAATATAACTACTATAATACTGCCCCTATGTACAAGAATATAACTACTATAATACTGCCCCCTATGTACAGAATTACTACTATAAACTCTCCCTATGTACAAAGAAATTAACTACTATAATACTGCTCCTATGTACAAGAATATACTACTAAATACGCCCTTGTACAAAATAACTACTATAATACCTGCCCCTATGTACAAGATATAACTACAATAATCACTGCCCCTATACAAAAATCTATAACTACTATATACTACTGCCCCTATATACAGAATATAACTACTATAATACTGCCCTCCTATGTACAAGAATATAACTACTATAATACTGCTCCTATGTAAAATATAACTACATAATACTGCCCCTATGTACAAAAATAACTCATAAACTCCCCCCTATAATACTATACCCCCCTATGTACAAGAATATAACTACTAAAATACTGCTCCCTATTACAAAGAATATAACTCTATAATACTGCTCCCTATAGACAAGAATATACTAACTAAATACTGCCTCCTATGTAACAAGAATAGACACTAAATACTGCCCCCTATGTACAAGAATATAACTACTATAATACTGCCCCCTATGTACAAGAATATAACTACTATAATACTAGAAGTAGATGAAAGACATAACAGGAGATAAAATGATGGAGTCTGGAGGGTTGGGGTTCCTATGTTTTTTGCAATATCTCCTCATTGTAGTAAAGAACAAACCGCTCCTTGTGTTTTGATGTATTTATAGAGGAAATATCAGTTATGCAGAATGTCTTTGGTGTGGGGTGCGGGGATCCCCGTTACACTTCCTATTATGAGGCTGTTCTCCAGGACACAGCTTGTATCTGAGTTGCAGAACCCTCCATACTCTGTAGTCTCCGGCGCTGAATGCTAATCCTCATTATGGATTTAATCCTCTTCTACAGAGGAAATGGGTCGTATAAGTGGCCTCCGGCGCTGGTCCGGATCTGCCAGCTCACACATTGCACAGACTGGAGACACAATGGGGGTCATTTACTAAGGGCCCGATTCGTGTTCTTTCGACGTGTTACCCGAATATTTCCGATTTGCGCCGATTTCCCCTGAATTGCCCCGGGTTTTTGACGCACATGATCGGATTGTGGCGCATCGGCGCCGGTATGCACACGACGGAAATCGGGGGGCGTGGCCGAACGCAAACCCGACGGATTTGGAAAAACCGCCGCATTTAATTAAAAAAAGTGTCGGGGAGCTTGCACTTACCTTCACCAGGAATAGGCCGGGGAACTTCAGCGCAGCGCCACCTGGTGGGCGTTGGAGGAACTGCCTTAATGAATCCCGGCCTGACCGGAATCCAGCGCAGAGAACATGCAGCTGGATCGCGAATGGACCGGGTAAGTAAATCTGCCCTTTCAGTCAGTCCTATTCGGATGAAAGCTATTTCCATACGTCCTGGGGGGATGTAGGATTCGGAATCAATGTTGTTGATGAAGTTGAGAAAATTTTACAAAAAAATACAGACATCATCATCAATCTCCAGACTATGGCTGTGGGTAGGTCAGAGTATTGATATAGATGTTATTGGGTGGAGATATTAAGGGTGCCCTCTATTGGAGGCAGCAGGTAGATATTATTTTTACAATGTTCTGTGTGGGTCTGTATTTACATTACATAACAAGTGGATGATCTAGTACAATATAGCATGGAAATAGTGATAGATAGACCACCCTCCTGTACCCCAAGTGTCACCATGTCCCTGTCCGGTCCCCAAGTGTCAGCGTGTCCCTGTCCTGTCCCCCAAGTGTCAGCGTGTCCCTGTCCTGTCCCCCCAAGTGTCAGCGTGTCCCTGTCCTGTACCCCAAGTGTCAGCGTGTCCTTGTCCTGTACCCCCAAGTGTCAGCGTGTCCCTGTCCTGTACCCCAAGTGTCAGCGTGTCCCTGTCCTGTACCCCCAAGTGTCAGCGTGTCCCTGTCCTGTACCCCAAGTGTCAGCGTGTCCCTGTCCTGTACCCCCAAGTGTCAGCGTGTCCCTGTCCTGTTTCAGTCATCATTATTCACTGCAGTAACTTCATCATCTGCTGTTACCTCACCATCTACTGTAACTACTTCAACTACAATCTCATCAAGCATTGTCACCACTAACAATCATGATTTTCCTGCTTCTAGTTCTATGTATGGTAAGACTACAAATCTTTCATATTATGTGAGTTCTTTCACTAGAAAAGTGACAAAAGCGTTATTATGTACCATATTCCACTAAATACAACACAGTTATATTAATTCATTTTCACTTGTTCCTCTGTTTATCCTCCTAGATATATATCTGTGTATTGAAAGCTGGGTGTTATCATTTATTGGTTTACTCCAGCAGGACTGTCAATAGGAAGCCTTACATTACTCTTTACCATTATGAACCAGACATAGGTAGAACTAGCATGTAGGAAATTACAAGTGACAATCTGCAACAGAACAATGTGGTGAATTCTACCGGCCGTGACTTGAGAATAATTTTAAAAGTTGATTTTAGAAAGAAGATGGACACGATAACATATCTAAGAAGATTACCACATTGATGGTGCCTTGATCTATGACTAAGTGTCTTTGGTTTATCATCCTTCCTTTTTATGATGTATTTCCTTTAAAGGACACCTGTCATCAGGTCTCTGCCACTAGTCCTGTCACCTCTTCCTGTTGGAGCAGCTCACAAGGATCCCATCCCAGCCTTTATCTAGTTATTTCATACATTAATCATTATAAAATCATCTTTTCTTTATCATATAAATGAGGCTGGTCACATGGTCAGGGGCAGTGATGTCACCCCTGTTACCCCTCCCATCTCCTCCTCCTGCTCATGTCTATGTGTAATGTATAGTAAAGCATGGCTAGTGTGTGCTGTATCTGCTGACATCCTCCTAATATACAGGTGAGAGACACAGACATCCGCTACACATGAATCTGACATATTCTGCTGTAACATGGCTGCCTGGAGCTGCTGTATCTCTCCTAAACACACACACATGCACACACAAGCTGCAGTGGGCGTGGCCACCAGCACCAGGAAGCACATCATTATACAGCCTCACATCATTATACAGGCTGTCAGTCATGCACTGGTAGGTAGCGATTAGACATAGAAGTCCGAAGAAAAGCACAGGTAAGTATGTACGCGCTGCCCTTATATCTAGAAAGTCATATGGAGGTAGACTCCTGGAGGAATATAAAGAATGTTTCTTATATAATAGGTTTATTTTTACAATGGTGGACGACGCGTTTCAAGGACGAACTGTCCTCTTCATCAGGTCCATGTGCATATAACACTAAAAGACATCGAACAAGGTAGGGGGTAGGGGGGTAATACAAATAGATAGAAACATAAGTACGTTAAAAAATTCAAAAGTACGTTAAAACAAATTCCAAAGGTATAAATAGATAAAATAGATGTGCAAGAGATTAGGACTATGTACAGAATTTCTTAAATTACATAAAGTTCAGCAAGATGCAAGATAATGATGACATAAAATTAGACAAAGTGCATGAAAATAATAATTTTCAAAAAAAATAATGAAAATAATAATTTTCAAAAAAAAAAAAAATAAATAAATATAATGAAAATAATAATAGTATACAGATGGTAAAGAACATGGTGGTGATGCTGGACCGGTCTGGGCGGTGTGACTGTCATCAATGAGAGGTAGGGTGTTTAGGTATAGACAACGAGGCTTACCTGGATATAATACTTTAGGGTATAACAGAGGGGAATACTGTATACAAAGTATTGCAATCCTGCATAGGAAAAGGGATATGGGGTAAATGAATGGAATGGGGGGGGGGGGAGGGGGACAAAATAAGAATGAGGGGTTAAACATACCTGCAGAGTACTGGAGCAGGGTAGAAGGGCAGCGTCACTGGTTGTTAACCGGATGAATAGCTGTAGGTGGTGAAGGATGATAGGGCTAAATGGGGGTGCGGAAAAAGTAAAGGGGGGTAGGGGGATAGAGGACATGTGGAGCGGTACTCACAGTGGTCCGGCGGGAGGTGCGCGCTGCTTGCTGTAATCCAATGGTGTTGCAGAGAACACGGAGGGTTGCTTAAAAAGGCGCCCGAAAACTGGCGCATGCGCGGAGCGGAGCGTCCGATTTTTGGCGCATGCGCAGTATTAGTTGTGGAGTGGAGCCTGAATAGATAGCGGTGGGTGAAGAGCGGGGAACGGGGAGGTGTAGGTAGGTAGGGGAATGAATAGGGGTAAGCTATATGGGCAGGGAATGGGGAGGGCTGAGGTAAAGTTAATGGGTACGCAGGAGGGGTACCCTGGTGAATACTATGTATGAATTATGACTGGTGTAAGGATGGTAAGAAGAAATTATAATAACAGCAACAGACATGTTGTTGGGAAGTAGGTTAATAATGGACAATAGTAATATTAAAAAAATTCATGTTAGAAGAACGATGCTGTGATGGGAGTTAGGTAAGAAAAATAACAAAGGGGAAAACACGTGGGAGGATATGAATATAGAACGGCGAAATGGATGAGTAAATGCATGAATGGGAGAACAGTGACACACAACATAATTAAAGAATTCATGTTAAAACAACAATATTGTGATGGAAATAGGTTAAAAGCAATACAAAAGGGAAAACACATGGGAGAGTATAAATATGGAGCGATAAAATAGATGAATAGATAACTGAAAGGGAAAACAATGACACATATATTGGGCTATGATGGCCGTGAGATGTGCTAAGCACAAATCAAGAGTCAGTCTCTGAGTTCATTACGTAGATACAGGAATCCTTGGTGTGGATGAAAAGCTATCCTGGAGGGAGATGTCTTCAAACGCGTTCCAGAGATTCGTTGAGACCGTTGGGGAACAAGGTGTTCAGCTTGAAAATCCAAAAGTTTTCTCGTTTAATCAACTGATCCAGTCTGTTCGGATGGTTCTTCGGGATCCTTTCGATGGGGATCAGAGATAGGCTACAGAAGTCCCTATCGTGGTGAGTGAGACAGTGTCTAGAGACACTATGAAGTAAGAAGCCTGCCTTAGCCTTGCTGCGGTGGGTGTTCATGCGTTCCCTGAGTGTTTGGGATGTCCTGCCCACATACTGTAGGGTGCAGGAACATTCTAAGAGATATATAACAAAATCGGAATTGCAATTGATGAATGAGTTGATAGGGAAGGTTTCTTTAGTGGTATTGGAAGTGAAGGTGGTGGATCTGTGTATGAGGATATCGCAGGTTTTACATTTAGATCCCCCACACTTGAAGGCCCCTTTTAGTTCGGGGAAAAGGCTGGTTTTGGTTTTGATGGAAGACTTCTTGCGGAGTTTAGAGGGTGCTAGAAGGTTTTTTAGCGTGGGCGCTCTTCTGAATGTGATTTGAGGTTTGGCAGGGAGAGTATTGGTGATGTGGGGGTCCTTCTGTAGGATATGCCAGTGTTCAGTCAGAATTTCTCTAATAATCTTATGGTCAGTGGTATACTTAGTGATGAAGTTGGCGCTCCTGTTTTTGTTGGTGATTTCAGTATGTCGGGAGGGCAATAGACACTCATTCTGTGTCAGAGCAAGGGTTTTTGTATATGCATCTTTAAGGCCTATGTACAAGAATATAACTACTACAATACTGCCCCCTATGTACAAGAATATAACTACTACAATCCTGCCCCCTATGTACAAGAATATAACTACTACAATACTGCCCCCTATAAATATTGGAAAAATTCACGCTTTCTGGAATCGCGATGCGGCTGCCCGATATTTATGTGAACGTCTGAAGTTACTGCACAGCGAAAACCACACAATTTAAATCTCCTTATGGGTTTTCACAAAAATAAGTAAAAAAACATCAGGTCCGGAGTACGCATTTAGGTGATTTGGATATTTTTTTTTTCTATAAATTTATTATCTAAGTAAAACATCTCAGAATGTGGTAGGCGCCTGGATCCGAGTATTCTCAGGAATAACATGTGCAAGCGATATATCTTCGTCCAGGAAGGGGGGTGAGATCACTCGGGCCCTTAGAGTTCCTGCGGGGCCCCATGTGTATACAACGGGAGACGGGGATCACATAGAGCAGTCTATGGCGAAACCTTTTTAGAGGCGTGAGTGCCCACATCAATTCACACCTCAAACCCACTTACTTTATAGCAAAGTGCCAAGACAACAATAATAAAAAAAAACCCCATAAATGTTTAATATAGGGACCTTCTGTACTAAATGTAAAATCACTGGTCAGTGGTAATGTTGTCCGCTGCTCGCTCTCTAAAACTGTTTTATACTGTTAGTCAGGAAGGAATTGGGGCAGAGCTCAAGTACACTGCAGCTGATAACCACATATAGAGAGACTTGTGCCCCATTTAAAATATTGTGTATTTTTTAATAGCGGAGGTCATATGTCACTATAGGGGGTTATCGACCTTTATATGTGCCTCAATCCCAGTGGCCTAAACAAGACACCAGTGGGCTTGGATAGATAGAACAAGACGCAGGATATGTAGATAGATAGATACATAGATGATAGATAGATACATAGATAGTGAGGGCCGTCGTGAGGGCAAAAACCTGGGACTTTCAGGGAAGGAAATCGTGGCAAATCGGAAAGTATGGGTGTTCAGGTATGCGACGAGGAAAAATTGCGATTTCCGGGCCTTAGTAAATGACCCCCTTGTGGTATCAAAATTAACGTCAGTTGTCTGGAATCAGTGAGGCGACATCTCAGAAGAGAGGACACACCCCCCCAAACAAGATGGTGGGTAGAGTGGAGAAGTAAGACCCCATGAGGCCAGGGTCGCACATTATGTCACCTCCTTTAATATTGTGACCATAGGATGCTTCTCCGTCACACGTACCATCTGCATTTTTCCGCCGATTGCACTTTTTTCAAACAACTTCTGAACATACATTATGGAGATGAAGACGAGCAATTGGGTGAAATTAATTACTTTCGGTGTTCTCCTTTATTGCCCCATGAGCGCTGAACTCTCCTCCCATCCTATCCTGCGCTTCCTCCTCATATCATTAAACTTAAGATAACTGACAAATGACAAAGTACATAACCCGGCTGCCCCCTTCCTGCAGATCGGGGGCCCCGAACCCTCGATCTACCCAATGTATCTCACTTTTTTTTTGCTTCTTTGCTGACAAATATGAGCAGATGGCGCTACTTCATAAAACAGAAATTATATTACCGCACACTAAACTGTTTTACACAAAGTGTAGAGAAAAACGAGATTGAGGCGTCAGATGTAGGGGCAGCGAGGGCGAGAGGTGACAACTTTTTGAACTTTTTTTGTGTTTGGAAAGAAGAAAAGTTTCTCGGGTGCAAAAAATTGCAAAACTAGGACTTCGGCAATTCTGGTCAAATTTTCCATCCTTAATGGTATCTTAGTCTCATCTTAATCTGGGGAATTACCGGGCGTCCTCTAGGTCCCGCGTTGGTTGAGGTCGTACTGTGATGACTCACAGCGCCCTCCGGCAGCAGAGAGAAATGGGAAGCTTCCTGCAGCGCTCCCTGACGATGGCCGCACTTTGCTGTCTCACATATGATAAACTTGTTTATGGACTTTGTCTTCGGAGGTGACACACATTTTAATCGAAAGCAGCGGCGAACTATAAAAGCGCGTGGTGCAGCTGTTCCAAAAGACGACACGGATTTACTCAACCACCACGCAGAGATTAAAGGGGCAGTTTCCAGAGGGAAACGTTTAACTGCAAAGATTTAGCTGCATCTGTCAGACGGGAGGACGTTTAGAGGCTGAGGATTGTGTAGACCTGAAAAGTGAAGAAGCTAGCCCAAATAAAAAAACAAAAATTTAAACAAAAAACGCATAAAACGTACTTCAAGGAAACTCTCCCACCCGAATCCATCTGTAAACCAGGCCATCATACTGCGGCAATCTTCTTAAATGTGGTTCTCAATGGCCTCTTCCCTTTAAAATCGAAAATCTTTTAAAAATTTGCTACTGAGGGGGCTTTACAAGAGCCCTTCCCTGTTTCATAGCTTCACAGGATGGCTGAGGAAACACTTCCACTTTCCACCATGTGCAATAAATCGGCAGATTGAGGGAGACGTGTAAATCCGGTGAACCGGTAGCGTGGTAGGGGCTAGATAACCCCCCACCGAGCCCTTAGGCCCCATGTATAATAACGAAAGTTGATTTTAGAAGGAAGGAGGCCCATTGGATAACACACAAGTGAGAAAGTCCGCAGTCACCTTTGTGTAGTGTGCTAGTAAATATTAGGTAGATCCATATTTCACACCGGTGCTGCTGCTACTGTGTTGGTACATGACTTCTGGTAATATCAATCTGATTGTTGTGTATATTATTGTCATGTATAATAGGCTCCATGGGTAAGCAGACTATCAGGGGTCACTGTATTAGTAAGAATATGATCGATATGAGTAATAGATTAGATAGATAGATCGATTAGCATAGATATGGATAGATGATAACTATGAGATGCATGATAGACTGTTAGATAGATAGACTCGAAGATGTGAATGATAGAATGGATCGTAGATAATTAGATAGATACTGATAGGATCGATACTCGATGATAGAAGCTCTAGATCCTGCTACGCTAGATATCCTCGACTACTGGAAGTGCTACGCTCGATGAGACTCTGAGATACGTACATAGCAGCTGAGATGCTACGACCCCCCCTAATCTGACTAGACAGATCGATCCTCTGCTTGACTTGTTATCGGAGCGCTTAGATTGGGACTCGAATAGATAGATGGAGAACGATAGGATACTTTATTTGCTTACATACAGTGCCTGTCCCTTTGTTTGGAGTGGATTTTGTACAGATGTTTGCTAGTCTGCTGTGACCTCTGACCTGTCTGTTGTGTTTTCAGTTTTTGTATCTGCTTTGTGTCGCAAGGTGACTAGGGGGGATTGTTTCTAGTTGTCCCCTACATCTAGGATATGCGAGGCAAGTAGTCCAAGGTGACAATTGGGGGCCTCAATGTCTGTCTGTCCACTTGCAGAGCTATCCCCATTTAGTAGTTGGGATGCAATTGTGTGGTCTTCACTATGCAGAATCTGGCAGAACTTTATACATGTTATTACGGAATTTTCAACTGAGGACATTTCCCATCGTCAAATCTGACCGGATTTCTTCAACCCACCTCAAAAGGGAATGGTGCGATGACCCCCGCCCGCTAGCCCTCATTAGAGCCCTCCCCTCCGCCTCCTCGCTCTGTTATCTGCACTACAGGGAGAACAGGCGCGTGCGATCACGAGCGCTCCAGTCTGAAGATGAAATATTATCCTGGAAAATTGCCGTAAGCGGGGAGCGCAACTTGCTGACCCTTATCAAAGACCCCATCGCATGACGGACCGGTCCGGCCCTGTTATCACGGAAAATCGTCTAAACCATAACACAATTTGTAAGAGCGTTCCGCCTGCGGACAAATCGAGCGTCATATCGAGGGCGAAACAACGAATTGTCTGACTGATGTAATAGCAGTCGGGAGGGAAGGCACCACACACCACCATCATCTACCTAGCAACTTGTGGTAAGGAAAACCTCCGAAATACTCTAATGGCCAAGTTATATCCTTTGCTTAGCCTACAAGGACACTAGATAAAGTTGATATTATGGTAATAGTCACTCAGATTTCCAAAGATCTGATATGAATGAAGCAGGCTAAAGAAAGGAAAGTTTACTATAAAGTTGTAGCCAAGGGATTAAGATTCACTGACTGTGCTTAATCAAATTGCACTTGGAGGTAGTCCTCAACTGCTGTGCGCTGAATCTCTGCAGCCATATGATGTACAGTCCTGGGGAGATTTATAATCAAACCTCCAGCGCTTGCTCTGTGGCTTTCGCAGACCAGTGTTATGTATTGTCCCTGGGGAGATGTTGGAATCAGACCTTTTGGATTCTTGTACATCTGCAGGAATATACAATAGATGGACTTTAATTCCGTGAATCAGTAATAAAAACTAATACTTCCCATTGAGCAGGCCAGTGTGAAGATTCAAGTCAACCGAATGTATATCAACCATACCATCTTACTAACATAGCGTATTTTTAAATAGACAGTCCATATGGGGCCTTGTACAGTAGTTATATTCTTGTACATAGGGGGCGTATTATAGTAGTATATTCTTGTACATAGGGGCAGTATTATAGTAGTTATATTCCTGTAATTGGGGGCAGTTATATGTAGTTTATTCCTGTACTAGGGGGCGTATTATAGTAGTTATATCCTGTACTAGGGGGCAGATTTAGTATTATAGTAGTTATATTCTTGTACATGGGGGCAGTATTATAGTAATATATTCCTTGTCTAGGGGGCAGTATTATAGTAGTTATATTCTTGTACTAGGGGGGGCAGTATTATATCTATGTAGTTATATTCTTGTACATAGGGGGCGTATTCAGTAGTATTATGCTTGTACATAGAGGCGTATCTATAGTTTATTCTTGTACAAGGCGGGCATATTATAGTAGGTTATATTCCTGTACATGGGGGCAGTAATATAGTAGTTATATTCCGTACATAGGGGGCCAGTATTTATAGTAGTTATATTTCCTGTACATAGGGGGCAGTATTATAGTATTATAGTAGTTATATGGTTCTTGTAATAGGGGGCAGTATTATAGTAATTATATTCTTGTAATAGGGGCAGTATTATAGTAGTTATATTCTTGTACATAGGGGCAGTATTATAGTAGTTATATTCTTGTACATAGGAGGCACGATTATGTAGTTATATTCTGCTTACATAGGGGGCAGAGTATTGTAGTAGTTAATTCTTGTACATAGGGGGCAGTATGTAGTGTTATATTCTTGTACATAGGGACAGTATTATAGTAGTATATTCTTGTACTGAGAGGCAGTATTATAGAGTTATATTCTTGTACATAGGGGGCAGTATTGTAGTAGTTATTTCTGTACATAGGGGGCAGTATTGTAGTAGTTTATTCTTGTACATAGGACAGTATATAGTAGGTTATATTCTTGTACATAGGAGGCAGTATTTATAGTAGTTATATTCTTGTACATAGGGGGCAGTACATGGGAGTAAGTTTTATTACATTCTTGTACATAGGGGGGCGTATTGTAGTAGTTTATATTCTTGTACACAAGAATATAACTACTATAATACTGCCCCCTATGTACAAGAATATAGCTACTATAATACTGTCCTCTATGTACAAGAATATAACTACTACAATACTGCCCCCTATGTACAAGAATATAACTACTATAATACTGCCTCCTATGTACAAGAATATAACTACTATAATACTGCCTCCTATGTACAAGAATATAACTACTATAATACTGCTCCCTATGTACAAGAATATAACTACTATAATACTGCCCCCTATGTACAAGAATATAACTACTATAATACTGCCCA
>CM033650.1:12367089-12383785 GCA_019512145.1 Engystomops pustulosus | reverse complement strand
TCCTAATAAGTCTCCCCTTGAATTTGTGCTTTCTCTGTTATCTCCAGGCATGCTGTTTTTCTGAGTGACCACAGATCATCCAAGCCAACTCTCTCAGGCCTTCCATGTAGAGAAAAATCTTTAGGTCTAAATGTATCTGTTTTCTTGCCCATGTGCTTGAATGATCTTTCAGAATGTTTTGTACCTACCCATGTCCTTCATATCATCTGCTGCAACATCACTGCCTTTATCCCAATGGCTCCTTTTATTGCAAAGTGACTCGTAGATTTAATTCGTTCATTAAAGATTGCATAAAACTTTTTTGTCTGATATTTGTATATTCTGGAGATTGGAAAAACCAAAAATAACTATTTCCCTTTGATTTTGTTTTTTAATTTGTTCTCCCTTTGATTTTTCAATAAAAATTTTATGTGATTTCCTGAAGTTCCTGAAGTGATAAATTTACTTTTCAACTCAATTTTTATTTTGTAAAGATATTCTAAATATTTTTGGATAACCAGAGGCCCTCACTCCTGTTATTCCCTATGACTTTCTGTACTCTACATGTACATTATGATTTGTAAAGTTCTACAGAATTTGATGGCCCTATATAAGTTGTGATTATTATTATCATTTTGGTGTATGTGCCATACAAATAAGAATAAAAAGACAGCAGCACTTGTCCAAGCAAAGTTATGCCAAGAAATGGCTTATCTCATTGTTTTACTGTCCCCTATTCACAAGAAAATATTCACAAGTAATACATTTCTACATGCATACTACATGGATACTGATACTGCAATAATACTATTAAATGAATCATGATAAAAACTACTACTACATCCTAAACTAATGGATGGAATTTATAGAAAATGATGACACAGCTGACCCCATAGGTTTTCAGTGGGATTCAGGTCTCTAGAAAGTACAGGATTCCCCATTTCAGGTATCCCGAGCTCCTACAGCCATTGCTAATGACGTGATCTCGATGTGCTTGTGCTTTACGATCCATGAAAATTAAATTAGTCCTGTTTTGTTCATGGAGAGGCCCAATGACAGGATTAATGGTGTTATTCATGTACTGGTATTATCATGTCACTATTCACAAAGTTCTGTATTGAATAGACACACATGCTAACCAAGGCTGATAACAGGGGCTGATGGATTGCGCTTGACGACCTCAACATCTCTGGTGGTCATCATTTCTGCTCAGTGTGAATCAAGGCCCATATACACTAATATCGTTGGACACTAGTGTATATAGCTTGCAACTTTTAACAATAAAGAAGATTTTTCCCCCGTATCCACAAGATGTGCCGAACAGAAATATTGCCAATTTTTAAATATAGGCAGTCCCCTATGTAAAAGCACCTGACTTACATACGACCCCTAGTTACAAACGGACCTCTGGATATTGGTAATTTGCTGTACTTTAGCCCTAGGCTACAATAAACAGCTATAATACTTATCAAAGGTGTTAAGATTTATTGTCAATCCCGGTTCTCATGACAATCCAACATTTTTAAAATTCAATTGTCACAGCGACCAAAAAGTGTTTGGTTGGGGCTACAATTGTAAAATATACAGTTTCGACTTACATGCAAATTCAACTTAAGAACAAACCTACAGAATCTTGTACGTAACCTGGGGACTGCCTGTACTATAATACTGCCCCCTATGTACAAGAATATAACTACTACAATACTGCCCCCTATGTACAAGAATATAACTACTATAATACTGCCTCTATGTACAAGAATATAACTACTATAATACTGCTCCTATGTACAAGAATATAACTACTATAATACTGCCCCTATGTACAAGAATATAACTACTATAATACTGCCCCTATGTACAAGAATATAACTACTATAATACTGCCCCTATGTACAAGAATATAACTACTATAATACTGCTCACTATGTACAAGAATATAACTACAATAATACTGACCCCTATGTACAGGAATATAACTACTATAATATTGCCACCTAAGTACAAGAATATAACTACTATAATACTACCTCCTATGTACACGAAATACCTACTATAATACCATAATATGCCCCCTAGTACAGGATATAACTACTATAATACTGCCCCCAATGTACAGGAATATAACTACTATATTACTGCCCCCTATGTACAGGAATATAACTACTATAATACTGCCCCCTATGTACAAGAATATAACTACTATAATACTGCCCCCTATGTACAAGAATATAACTACTGTAACACTGCCCCATATGGACATGTATATTTAAATACGCTATAGTTAGTAAATGGGATGGTTGATATACAATTCGGTGTGATATGAAATCTTCACCACTTGCTGCACAATGGGAGTATTAGTTCTTTATACTATTATCACGGAATATAAGTCCATATTTTATATTCCTGCAGATAGTAACAAGATCCACAAAGGTCTGATTCCACATCTCCCCAGGGACAATACATAACACTGGCTGCAGAAAGCACAGAGCACAGCAGTGTGAGGTCTGATTATAAATCTCTCCAGGACTGTACATAATACTGGCTGCAGAGATCAGAGCACAGCAGTGTGAGGACATACTCCAAGTGCAATTTGATAAGCTACAGTCCTGGAATATAACCCTGGCTACAACTTTTATAGTAACATTTCCTTTCTTTAGCTGCTTCATTATATCTGATCTTTGGAAAGCTGAGTGACTATTACCATAATTCAACTTTCTTAGTGTCCTGTAAGGCCTCAGCAGAAGGATATAACTTTGCCATTAGAGTATTTCTGGAGGTTTCCTTTCCCACAAGTCTGCTATGTAGATGATGGTGTGTGTGGTTCCCCTCCTCCTCGCTGTCTTCACATCAGACAATATTCGTGTTTCGCTCGCATCTGACGCTCTTGATGCCGCAGGCGTGAACGGCTTCACAAATTGTTTTATGGTTTAGACGATTTTCCGTGATAACAGGGCGGGAGCCGCGTCCGTCATGCAGATGGGGCTTTGATAATGGGTCAGCAAGTTGCGCTCCCGCCTTACGGCAATTTTTCCAGGATAAGTATTTCATCTTCAGACTGCGGCCTGTGATGCCTCGCGCCTCGTTCTCCCTGTGCTGCAGATACACAGAGCAGAGGAGGCGGAGGGGAGGCTCTAATGATGGCAGCGGCGGGGTCATCGCACATTCCCTTTTATGGGGTGAAGAAATCCGCAGACAGAGTTTGTACGATGGGAAATGTCCTCAGGTGAAAATCCGTAATAGACATGTAAAAGTTCTGCCAGATGTCTGCATAGTGAAGACACAATGTCCTCCCAACTACTAAATAGGGGATCTATGCAAGGGGACAGACAGGACATTGAGCCCCCAAATTGTCACCTGACTACTTGCCTCTGCATATCCTAGATGATAAGGGACAACTAGAAGACAATCCCTCCCTAGGTCACCATGCAGACACAAAGCAAGACAAACTGAAAACACAAAGACAGGTCAGAGGTCACAGCAGACATAGCAAACACTGTACAAAATCCAAAAACAAAGGGACAGTCAATGTATGTAAGCCAAAAAGTATCCTATCTATCTCCTATCTATCTATCTATCTCCTATCTATCTCCTAATCAATCAATCAATCTATCTATCTATCTATCTATCTATCTATCTGTCTGTCTATGTATCTATCTCATATCTATCTATCTATCTATCTATCTATCCCATATCTATCTATCTATCTATCTATCTATCTATCTATCTATCTCCTATCTATCTATGTATCTATCTATCTATCTCATATCTATCTCATATCTATCTATCTATCTATCTATCTCATATCTATCTATCTATCTATCTCATATCTATCTATCTATCTCATATCTATCTCATATCTATCTATCTATCTATCTATCTATCTCATATCTATCATATTTATCTAATACAGTACCTGAGTAGTCTGCTTACACTGAAGCCTATTATTACATGCAATGAATATACCAAACACATACAGATATATTCCAGCAGTCAATGTACCACACAGTAGCAGCAGCACTGTGAAATATGGATCTATACTAAATATTTACCTAGCAACCTACACAAAGGTCTGACTGCGAGATCTTCTCATGTGTGTTATCCATGGCCTCCTTCCTTCTAAAATCAACTTTCATTATTATAATGGGGCATAAGGGCTCTGGGGGTGTTACTATAGCCCCTCCACGCTACCGGTTCACCGGATGTTACACTGTCTCCCCTCAATCTGCCTGATTTAATGCCACATGGTGGAAAGGGGAAGTGTTCCTCACCAGCCTGTGAAGCTGCAGAAGGGAAGGGCTCTTGTAACGCCCCTCATTAGCATAATTTTAAAAGTCGATTTTAGAAGGAAGGAGGCCATGGATAACACATTTAAGAAGATTGCCGCAGTAATGTCCCTGGTTTATCAGGATGGATTCTGATGGGAGATTTCCTTGAAGTACGTTTTCAGTTTATTTCGGAGCTTCTTGTACTTTTCAGTCCTACAACAATCCTCAGCCTCTACACGTCCTCCGTCTGACAGATGCAGCTGAATCTTTGCAGTAAAGTTTCCTCTGGAACATTCCCCTTTAATCTCTGGGTGGTGATGTAAATCCGTTGCTCGTCTTTGTTACAGCTGCACATCGCGGCTTTTATAGTTCCGCTGCTTTCATTAAAATGTGTTCAACTCCGAAGACAAAGTCCATAAACAAGTTGTATCATGTGCTGAGACAAGCAAAGTGCGGCCATTCGTCAGGGAAGCGCTGGCAGAAAGCTTCCCCCTTCCCTCTGCTGCCGAGCGCTATGATGTCATCACAGTACGACCTCACCACCTGCCGGGACCTTCAGAGGTCGCCCAGACATTAAGATGAGACTAATGGAGACATTAAGAGATGGAAATTTGGACCAGAATTGCCGAGTCCTAGTTTTGCAATTTTTTGCACCGAGAACAGTTTTCTTCTTCCAAACACAAAGAAAAGTTCCAAAAAATTGTCACCTCCCGCGCCGCGCTCCATCCTGACGCCTTCGTTTTTCTGACACTTTGTGTAACAGTTTAGTGTGCGGTAATATTTCATGTTTATGAAAGTGCCGCCATCTGCTCCTATTGTCAGCAAAAGAAGACAAAAAAAGTGAGATAATTGGGAGATCTGAGCGTTCGGGCCCCCGGTATCTGCAGGAAGGGGGCGCCGGGGTTATGATTTGTCATTTGTCAGTTATCAATAAAGTTTAATGATAGAGGAGGAAGCGCAGGAATGGGAGGAGTTCAGCGCTCATGTGGATACATAGGAGAACACGAAGTAATCTAATTCTCACCACTGCTCTTCTCATCTCCATAATGTGATTTCAGAAGTTTTTTGAAAAAGTGCAAATCGGCGGAAAATGCAGATTGTGTGACGGAGAAGCATCACATATGGTCACAATATTAAAGGGATGACATGAATGTGCGACCCTGGCCTCATGGGGGCTACTCTCCACTCTACACGCATCTTGTGTCTTCTCTTTGAGATGTCGCTCCACTGATTCCAGCAACTGATGATGTAAATTTTGATACCCAAAGGGGGTCATTTACTAAGGGCCCGAATCGCATTTTTCCGTCGCATTACCCGAATATTTCCGATTTGCACCGATTTTCCCTGAAATGCCCCAGGTTTTTGGCCCTCACGATCGGCCCTCACTATCTATGTATCTATCTATGCATCTATGTATCTATCTATCTCATATCTCTGTCTCTGTCTCTATCTATCAAGGCCCACTGGTGTCTTGTTATGCCACTGGGATTGAGGTCACATATAAAGGTCAGCAGACCCCTATATGTGACATATGACATCGCTATAAATAAAATACATCAATATTAAAATGGGGCAATTCTCTCTATAATGCTGGTTATCAGCTGCAGGTGTACTTGAGCTCTGCCCCAATCCTTCCTCTGAACAGTATACAACAGTTTTAGGCGAGCAGCGGACAACAGTACACTGCCAGGATTTTTAACATTTATTACAGAAGTCCCTATATTAAACATTTATGTGTTTTTTTTTTAATTTTTGTCTTGGCACTTTGCTATAAGTAAGTTGGGTTTGAGTTGCATTTTGGGCACTCAGCCTCTAAAAGGTTCGCCATCACTGCTCTATGTGATCCACCGTCTTCCCGTGTATAACATGGGGCCCCGCAGACTCTAGGGCCCGATGTGATCTCACCCCCCTTCCTGGAGAAGATGATATACGCTTGGCTACATTGTTATTCCTGAGAATCTCGGATCCAGGCCTCCACATTCTGAGATGTTTACTTAGATAATAAAATTATTAAGAAAAAAAAACTAAAATCCTCCCGAAATGCGTCTCCGGCACCTGATGTTTTTTTCTTATTTTTGTGAAAACCCATTAAGGAGATTTAATTGTGTGTTTTCGCTGTCAGTAACTTCAGACGTCTCATTAATAGTCGGCCGGCATCGCGATTCACAGAAAGCGTGAAGTTCCAATATATTCCTGTCAATCACGGGACTTAATACGAGGCGCGAGGTGTTGATGGTGACGGATTTTTTTTTTTCTTGCCTCTGATCTTGCGGAGAAGAGTAAATAAGACGGGTTCTAGGAAATTCTGCGGCACAGGAGTCGCCCACCGGACCCTCAGTTACCGTGCAAGAGTAGAATCCTGGGGGGATACAATGTAACAACGCGGCTCCTGTCTCTTAGCACCACATTCTCTGGACTCTGGGCTCTGGAGACAGAAGGGGATGGGGGTCACGAGGGTCACAGCAGCACAGAGTATTTCAGGGCAGGCCTGTGCTGATTTTGTGGAAAGCTGAGACCTATTCATTTATCTGTTTAACATAACCGAAGCAACATCAGAGGAGGGGTACAAAGTAGGGTCTCCCACAGCACAGAGCACTTCAGGAAATGCATTAACCCCTTAACGCTCTGCGCCGTAGCTCTACGGCGCAGAGGTATAAGGGAAGTATGAAGAGGGCTCACGGGCTGAGTCCTCTTCATACAGAGGTGGGGGTTTTTGCATTTTGCACAAAACCCCCACCGCTAATAACCGCGGTCGGTGCTTGCACCGATCGCGGCTATTAACCCTCTAAACGCCGCCCGCAAAGTCGCGGGCGGCGTTTAAAAGACGGCGGCGCGCGGGCGCCGCCATCTTTTTTTCGATCGCCACGCCCCCGAACGTCATCGGGGGGCGGCGATCGGTTACCATGGTAGCCTCGGGTCTTCTCTTGACACGAGGCTACATGGTTTATGCAGGTTCGTTACAATGAGCCAGTGGCTCATTGTAATGTAAGACCTGCAAAAACGCCATATATTGCAATACTGTAGTATTGCAGTATATGGTAGGAGCGATCTGATCATCTAGGGTTATTGTACCCTAGATGGTCTAAAAAATAGTGAAAAAAAAAAGAAAAAAAAAAGTTTAAAAAATAAAAAAAATTAATAAAATATTAAAAGTTCAAATCACCCCCCTTTCCCTAGAACGGATATAAAACATAAAGCTCCTCCACCTCTGCTGGTACCTTCCCCAGCAGAAGCAACCTCATGGCTCTCCTCCACTGGGGTCACAACCGCATTGGCAAAGGAGCGAGGACAACGGCTGAAAGGGTGACCGAGCTCACCACACAGGTTACACCTAATGTCCTTACAGGATGCAGCGAGATGACCTAGCCCACCACACAAAGCGCACTTCTGCACTTGGCAGCTGGCGCTAAAGTGTGTGGGGTCACCGCACCTGTGACAGACCTTCGGCTGCCCCTGGTAGAAAATCAGGATTCTGTCTCGCCCAAGAAAGGCTGAAGAGGGAATGTGGGCGACTGTGCCGCCTGAACACTTCAACTTCATCATGAAGGTCCAGGCTCCAGACCAAATGCCAAATTCATCGCGGTTTTTCTGAGGTACCTGTACAACCTCACCATAACGACTTAGCCAAGTCATGATGTCCATGCAAGAAAGTGACTTGTTACGGGTCAAAACGGTCACTTTCTTGACTGTGTTTTGGCGAGACACTGCTTGCACAGCAAAGTCTCGCCATGCGGGCTCGTTCTTTGCCAGCTCATAATTCGACCAGAAGAGCTCTAAGCCCTCCGGCCGAACAAAGCTGACATCGAACTCCGGAGTACCATAAGGATGTATCAGGGCAAAGATGTCACTAGCCCTGAAGTTCATCTTCAGGAGGAGCTCCACCACCCTTGACCTGGGTGGGCATGCGTCACTGCCCCTCCAGCGAAGACGAACCACATTCCTACGGGCAGCTCCGGGCCCAGTTGTGGGTAAAGACCATACAGTCTCTCCCCCCCTTTTCTCTTGGAAGGCTGCCAGGCCATGCCTGTCTGTCCAGAAGGACAGATCAACCTCTCTCCCCTCTACAGCGATTGACTTTTCCCCTTTCCTGAGAGCCTCCAGAAGACGCCTTTGCAAAACGCTGTTCCCAGAGCCAGGAGACAAGGAGTTAACCCCACTTGCCCCAGCGGTGACACTCGCATAGCTCCTTATGGGAGCGGCCACCACTGGGGGTGCAGATGGTCCAGCACTCACACCAGGATCCCCCTCAGCGCCATTCACCACCCCAACATTCACCACACTATGTGCATTACTGCCTCGCTTCCTTGCATCACTCACACCAGCTGGGCCAGGAGGACCTGGGGTTGCCTCGGCGTCACTGGGCACTGGGGGTAGAGCCACCTCCATAGCTGATACAGCCTGAGAAGAGGCAGCTCCAACCCCGATCTTATTTGTGCCCTCTGCCTCATTGGCATTAACCCCTTGTTGTCCAGCAGTTTTTATGATGTTTGAGCATCGCTGCTCGATTGGTGGTAGAGGCCTCTTGTCCTTACAGACTCCAGACAGTTTTTTTGCCCCTTTTATGTCTTCAGAGTTTGATGCACCAATACAGAATAATACTTTTCCTGCGCTTTTCTCTGCAGGCTGCACGGGATGTTTGGGAGGCGCCGCACTACAAGCCCCAGCAGCCCCATCACGCTGCCGCTGCTCACCAGAGCAAGCAACAGCGCTAAGGGCCACAGGAGCCACCGCCACTGCCCCTGGCACTGGGCCACCCCCCCCTCCCACTAGGGGGCAGCGCACAGCACCAGGACCTGCTGGATCGCCCTCACTGTCCGGCCTTTCAGCCGATGCCTTCCCTGCACCATCCTTGCTACTACAAACAAGGCTGGTGCTCTGCGCCATGATGGAACGTGGCTTTGCACTCTCCCCGCACCCTGGCACCGAGTCCACTGCAGGATTCGTGCTGGGCTGGGCAACGGGGCCTACACGACAGGCTGGCACTGCTGCCCGCCCGGAGGGAACAGGGAGGGGACGAAACACCAGATTCACCTCCTGAGACGCCTTGATCTTCTTGGCTCTCTTCTTTCTCTTTAGGTCGTCATCTGGCATATCATCGCCGAAAGAAAAGTTCTGGAGGTGAACTGGGGACTCAAGCTGACGGATCTGAGCCATTAGCGCCCCCCCCTGGCCGCTGTCATCACTTTCCTCCTCCAGGTTGGCAGAGCCGCAGCCTGATGGTAATGGCGCTTGCTCCGCAGGCAGCCTGTCGTGCGAGGCCTGCTGGTGTTGGTGCAGGCCACCAGACGGACACGGCAGGTCTTCCTCATCCTTCTCATCATCGCCATCATCCGCCTGGACCTGAAGCCCCTTCAGCTTTCTCAACTGCTCCTGGCGCATCTCCTCAAACCGGGCGTCATTCTCCAATTTTTCACGAAACGGACCGCTGTGCTCGCGGATTAGATGTCGCTTCTCCTGCAGAGCGGTGACCTCGGCTTTTAGTCTGTCTATGGTGTTAAGAAGATCAGACTTTTTCTTTCTCTGCGTAGCCACCCCCGCTAGGGCCAAGGTCTCCCTTATCTCCTCCTGGAGCCTCCACAGCGCCTTGCCAGCTTCCTCGTACTCACGGAGGTGCTCAGCAATCCGGGAGCCATAGATGGTAGCAGACTCCCGGGCCTTAAGATCACCCCATGCTTTTTGCACACCCCCGTGAGCACCCAGCTTTTCAGCTGAACCACCCAGCTTTCCCGCACAGACACCCAGCTTTCCAGGAGGAGCACTTAGGCTGATGTCACTTGCCTTGATCTTCTGTGTTCCGGAGACCTTGCGGCTTCCCTGGGTCTTGGGGGTGGCAGCCGAGGTCACATCGCTGCGTCCTTGGCTCCGGGCAGATCTTCTCACGCCATCAGTTTTGGCCGGTAACTGGCTTCTCCTGCCCCCCGCCGGCCTGGTCCGGGAGACAGGAGCCTGGGACTTTCCTGCTTGATTCATCCCAGACAACCCACTCCCTCCCTGGGGAGGAGAGAGCAGTCCTGGGTGGATAGAGATTGCTCCAGGTGGTGCAGGAGCTCAGCAGCACACAACCACACCCTTCAGTAGCTCACAGCAGATTGAGAATGCACGCACTATTCTGCTGCTGGTGCAGTCACTGTGTACATACATGACATTACTTATCCTGTACTGATCCTGAGATACATCATGTATTATACCCCAGAGCTGCACTCACTATTCTGCTGCTGGTGCAGTCACTGTGTACATACATGACATTACTTATCCTGTACTGATCCTGAGTTACATCCTGTATTATACCCCAGAGCTGCACTCACTATTCTGCTGGTGCAGTCACTGTGTACATACATGACGTTACTTATCCTGTACTGATCCTGAGTTACATCCTGTATTATACACCAGAGCTGCACTCACTATTCTGCTGGTGCAGTCACTGTGTACATACATGACGTTACTTATCATGTACCGATCCTTAGTTACTCCAGAGCTGCACTCACTATTCTGCATGACATTACTCATACTGCTATAATTGCACTATGAGATTGTATAGGGATCATCTTGTATCCTCGGGTCCTGGGTCACGGGGTCATTGCTCTTATAGGTAGTTTCCTCATGTATCATGAGTGTTGTGGTAGATTCATAAAAATTTTTCTCCGTTAATTACTGACGATGTTTGGTGGAGACAAGGGACGACCTTGGATCTGTATCTCATGAACTTTTTTATCCGTCTTTGCTCTGCTGGAATCTTCCCAAGTGATGAGTTATCATCCTGTGATTGACAAGTTAAAAGACTGTGGTCCTAGCAACGGGTTCAGAAATAGGATTCTCTCTTCACTTCCTCCTGTGTCGGCCGCGTCTCTGGTCAGGAGTCTCGCAGAATCTGGAGCCACAACACAATTTAGTAAAAAAGCGAAAAATGAAGCGCCACAAGGTTACAGTTACATTTGGGTGTCATCACAAAAAATAGCAAGGAAGATTTGGACTCTTTAATCTCTAAAGTCAACAATTTTGTTTTTTTTTTCGGTACTGAGTTCTAAATGTGAAATTCTTCTATGACGTCTATTGCCAAAATTAAATCAAAAATTAGCGGAACTGTAACAGTGAATGAGCCCCTGGTTCTACATGCACTAGGAGGATTCAGGAAGGTTTTCAGCCCCCGTTCACCTGATCTTGTTGGGTTCTAGTGGTCGGACCCCCAGCAATCAGCCACTTACCCCTTATCTACATGGGGGGTTTCATGGGACAACCCTTTAACCCCTTTAATCAGGGACAAGCGTTCCTGTTCAGATCACCAGAGTAGTTACTGGTAAGAGGCAGGATTTCTAAATACAAGCATCCCCTGAGGATTAAACAAACCAGATAATAAATTAGGGAAGTAGTAATAAAAACTAAGATGATATCACAACAAATCACAACAAATCCATAAGAAGTATAAGCACTAAAATGCTCGGGTGCTCGTTACTCGAGTCAAACATTTCCCGATGCTCGAGTGCTCGTTTCAAATAACGAACCCCATTGAAATCAATGGGAGACCCGAGCATTTTTCAGTAAAATTACAAACTGAACGAGCACAGTGAAAGAACACAGTGCAGAACAGATTGCAAATACTATTGCGGAGAACACCGTTCTGCACGCGAGTCTCCGCAACAGATCGCAGATGTTCCCGAACATCTGCAATCTATTCTGCACTGTGTTCTTTCACTGTTTTCTTCAATTAAATGATTAAATTAAATGTTTTAATTGTATTTTTTTACTGTTCTTCACTTCTTTTTTTTTAATTAAATGCTCGTTATCGAGCAGGGCAAATACTCGTCCGAGCAACGAGCCGGTCCGAGTATGCTAATACTTGACCGAGCATCAAGCTCGGACGAGTATACTCGCTCATCACTAATAAGAAGCTAAATCCAGTAACAAAGGCAAGGTCAATGCCAGGACTAAGGTCACTATTGAAATTTGGTTGCTGAAGTTTTTTCTCACATGCTCTGCGGGGGTTGGTCCTCATGGGTGGAGTAAGCTCAAGGGTGGATTTATGGGTGGAGTCAGCTCAAGTAACATCTAACTTCCTTCATTTACTTACTCGTAATATGAGGTTTGGAAAAACACAAGTTTAAAATCTGCAATGAATGGTCATAACCTATTATGTCCTACTTATAGCAATACTGGAATCTTTGGCCCCTCCCATGCCCCAAGGTCTGGGGTAACTGTTACCTTGACACGCAGCATTGTGGAGCCTCTGCCGGTATCCAGTGCAGTTAGACAATTTCCTAAAGACTTTGACATAAGTTTTGAATAATAGCTACAGTTCCTTATTGGTCGCTCCTCATGGGCGGGGTCATGTAATACTTACTTTGGCAATATTATGTATATTATTAATATTATTATGACAAAACATCACTTCTGGAATGAATAGGACATCTGGTGCCATCACAGTCCATTCTAATATCCCAGTTGTCACATATAAGATGTTTTTTTCTTTATTTTTTTTGCATATGTTTCGCTTTTTTCTGTGATCCGTTCAGGACCGATCATCACATATGACAATGAAGTTTTTTCTTTTGTAATCCGGTGAGGACATATGCTGCGCACATTTGGAGCCGCTCTTCTTCTTGTCAATTGTTCTGTTTTTATCTCTTTATAATTATAACCTGAAGCCTCGGCACCTCAGGAACGTTGATGAAGCACATGTCAAAGCAAAAATGTCATTTTTTTTCCCCCAAAAAAAACAATTCCTTTGCAGCAGATTGTGCAGTTACATTTCCATAAATTTTCAGGTGCAACATTTTCGTTTGTATTTTTTTTCCCTCGGCAGCTTGGACGGTCAGACAGCTGCGTCTCGCTCGCATATTCATGAGGTTCTGGTGCAACCTCGGCAGTTTTGCTTCTCACCTGCAAACCAAACAATTCCTTTGGCGTCGTTACATAAGAACAGATTGACGCATCTAATTTAGGATCCAGAATTTCACATTTACCTGAAGTTCTGTAACACGGAGCAGTCAGTCACATGGGGTACAGGCAGCCATCTTTTTAATGAGTTCGGTATATGTCATTGTAAGAAATACTAAATTATATAATGGCACAGCATTTGGGTATTAACCAGGCATAAGATCCTACTTAAAGGGGCTGTACATGATATAAAACTCTTACACTATCGTAGACCACATAGAAGCAAGGGAACTCCAGTGCTCCATGCCACTATTATTTGGGATCCCCATGGGAGGACCCTTAGTAATCTGGTCGGCTGGCCCCACAATACTCATCTGTTGTGCCATCATTTACCCACTGTGTGTGTTCTGACCGGCCATGTTTCGAAAGGACAAAGATCTGTCTGTTTTTGTATTGGAGATTTCCCTGGACACCTATAATGTAATAGCACTCATCCTACAGCTGCTCTACTATCCACTACTTGAGATCCTGACCATAAAAATGTCTTACTAGAAACCTGTGGGCATCACTTGATACAATGATACAATGGGAGCATAATTCATTCTAAATGGTGCAGTATTATACGGATAGTAGCCAGTATTATGTACAATGGGACTAACTCCTCAGTAAGATTGGACCGTCCCACCAGGGGGTTGTTCAATCCTTGACCTGCTTTTGGAGCCAATGGCCCTGCTTTAGGGTTCTTTATCTGATTTGCTATACTAGTAGATATGATATGATGATTATATTTTGTTTATGCAGCTACAAGCTCCTGACTTAATTAGTGTTTATAGTGGGTGGACCAGGAGAAAACCAGTCCAATGCTGCCCATCACAGGATTCTCCTATGGACCAGGCTAAACCTAATTACATTTCAGCAAAAGGCAACCAAAACTGTAGATCTTATGGATGATCTGTCCTATGCAAGGGTGGACTGGCCAACCAGAGGACCACAGCATCCTCCAGTCTCTTAGGCATCATGAAGACCAGAAAAGAACATCCCAACTCAGAAGCTGCTAGGGTTTATTTTATCTTCTGAGTCTTCTGATATATTACAAAATAATGGCCATAGAGGTCAAGAAGGAATCAACCCAATTTGAAGGGTACTGGGGTCTATGGGTCCCTAAACATCCTCTGGTGTGGCCAAGGAGTCCGACCCTGGGGCTATATTTGTCTTCTTTGAGTCGTAAAAGAGTTTGGTTAATGGCTCAATGGATTTGTCTTCTTCTGGATCACCCATGTGTGGTAAGGTCAGAAGTTTGGATGTACAAGCTTCTATAAGTTTGTTTGATGGTGATAACTTTTGTAACTTTTAAGGAAAAGTATTGGAGATTTTAATTACCTCTCCTTTATTCGACATGAAGCTATAGAAGGATGGCCAAGTCTAAACTTCAAAAACTTTTCGCTGTTCCTACATATTGTCCTCAGTTCTTAAGAAAAAAAGTTTAAGCAACTTTCTTTTTAACAAAGCCGATCCGGCTGAGGTCGGTAATTGAAAGAAAGTTCTTTATGTTAAGTGAAAATTAAGTGAAGTGACCTTCTGGCTGAAAGAGCAGGATGGGATTCATACCAAAAATAGCTCTGGATTTCTATTCCTGCTCAAGATGCTCTAGACAGGAGAGTTTTTGAGAGATTCACTTTTTTTATATTTTATTTTTCCATTATCCTCTAACCTCTTGATCCCCCTTCTCTTATGTGGCTTTTATTCAATACCTGATTGCAGTGAAAAGACATGGATGCTGCTCTTCAGCTTCTAATGTGACGCAGCGGCTTGTTGATTTTTTTTATAGCTCTTGTACAGATAACCGTATGTGGGCAAAAGGGTTACGGGTGCACCTGAGGGGCAATGGTGGCAGAGGGGTAGCGGCAGTTGTTGGGTAGCTGCAACGAAGTGTCACTGAGGGGTAATGGCGGTATCTGAGGGGTAATGGTGGCAGAGGTGTAGCGGCACTTGTGGGTTAGGTACACTGGAGGGGTATCGGCATTACTGGGGGTAACGGCGGTACTTGAGGGGTTATGGCGTCAGAGGTGTAGAGTTGTAGGGTAGCTGCACCAGAGGGGAAATGGTGGCACCTATGGGGTAATGGCACTTGTGTAGTTTAGCTGCACTGGAGGGGTAGCAGTGGCACCTGAGAGGTAACAGTGGCAGAGGGGTAGTGTCACCGCTGGCATCAAATACTTAAATGCTACAGACGGAATTTAAATAAATGTAGCATGTGCCGGCATTAACATGGAAGTGGTGCAGGGCGTGACTGATGACCCTCCCCAAAATGGCGGCATGCAGCCACATGGATTTAATTGCTTGTTAGCGACTTTTAACACCAGTTAACAGCACCAATCGCTGGCCTTACTGGCGGGGGACCAGGTTTGGTGCCAGGGCCCAAACAGATTTTCCAAATTCGGGTTCAGTCATTGCTAATTATAATTTCACTGCAAAAGTCATGAAAAGAAACATTAAATTGGGGAGATATATGAGAGGTGTCTGAGTGCTCGCGGAAACCAATCAGTGCTTAGCTTTCACTTTAAAACACTTCTGCTCTCAGACACTTCTCATCAATCTCCCCCATTTAATGTTTCTTTTCTGACTTTTGCAGTGAACTGATAATTGATACAAGGTAACAGCTTCATCGTTTTCCTTTTTCAGCGTGTACAGCTCTCCCGTTACCAAGAAGCACAAATTTCCACCCAAATTTCCTCTAATTTCCCTCTTTCCCACTAGATAAAGCAACAACAGCTTTTTGTTGAAGTCAGCGATTCAGAAGTGCCAAGTCGTGAAATAAATAAGCGGCGTCTTGGCAGATCTTGTAGTTGTACATTAAGGATCGGAATGTTGCGGAGGTGATTAGGAGACAATAGGTGACACCTCCGATGGCAGTTAGGAGATTCCTGTAATCTGCGAGAGACCGATTACATACAAGATGCCTGATCGTATCACATGCCTGCGCCACATTCTCAAGACTCCTACAAAGAGAAACGTTGTATCAGGAAGTCAGCGACTACATAGTTACATATAGTAGAATACAGTGTGTACATGAAACACTATGGACCTGCCACTTCCCCAACGCTGGAGCCGGATTTAAAGGGATATGAGCCAATGCAAGGGCAAAAGCAGTCAGAGCATGAAGCTGCTGGCTCACAATACCAGGCCCCATCTATCATGTATGAACAAGGGGTTAAATATCACTGATGACACAACCCCTTTAAGTTCTGCCCTTAACAGGATAGGCAACCGACTCCAAGGTCCTAAACCCAATGGAACATCTCTAGAGAGACATAAAAATGGTGTCCACCAAGATTCACCATCCAACCTGAGGGAACTGGAGAGGATCCGCAAGGAAGAGGCAGAGAATCCCCAAATCCAGGGGTGAGAAACGTCCCAAGAAGACTCCTGGCTGCACCAACTCCAAAGCTTCTACTCATCACTAAGTAAAGGGGCCGAATACTTATCACCCGAGGCTGAATACTTATCACCGGGGGCCGAATACTTATCACCCGAGGCTGAATACTTATCACCGGGGGCTGAATACTTATCACCGGGGGCTG
>CM033650.1:12144098-12366909 GCA_019512145.1 Engystomops pustulosus | reverse complement strand
GAATACTTATCACCGGGGGCTGAATACTTATCACCGGGGGCTGAATATTTATCACCAGGGGCCGAATACTTATCACCGGGGACTGAATACTTATCATCAGGGGCCGAATACTTATCAACGGGGGCTGAATACTTATCACCAGGGGCCGAATACTTATCACCGGGGGCTGAATACTTATCACCAGGGGCCGAATACTTATCACCCGAGAAACTGGAACGACGCACGTGAAACGAACACATGCAGAACACGATGTGCAAAATACCTATTGCGATAACACCGTTCTGCACGCGAGTCCTCCGCAACAAATCGCAGATGTTACCGAACATCTGCAATCTTTCTGCACTGTGTTCTTTCACTTTTTCTTCAATTAAATTGATTGAAATTAACTTTAATTTAATTGGATTTTTTTACTGTTTCTTCAATCTTTTTTTTTTATTAAGATGTCGTATCGAGCAGGGGGAATACTCGTCCGAGCACGAGCCGGTCCGAGTATGCTAATACTGACCGAGCATCAAGCTCGGACGGTATACTCTCTCTCACTAATAAGAAGCTAAATCCAGTAACAAAGGCAAGGTCAATGCCAGAATAAGGGTCAACTATTGAAATTTGGTTGCTGAAGTTTTTTCTCACATGCTCTACGGGGTTGGTCCTCATGGGTGGAGTAGCTCAAGGGTGGATTTATGGGTGGAGTCAGCTCAAAGTAACATGCTACTTCCTTTCATTATTTACTCGTAATATGAGGCTTTGGAAAAACACAAGTTAAATATCTGCAATGGAATGGTCATAAACCATTATGTCCTACTTAGCAATACTGGAATTCGTTGGCCCCTCCAGCCCCAAGGTCTGGGGTAACGTTACCTTACACGCAGCATTTGGACCTCTGCAGGTATCACAGTGCAGTTAGACAATTTCCTAAAGACTTTGACATATTTTGGAAAGATAGACTAACAGTTCCTTATGGTCGATCCTCTGGGGGGTCTGTAATACGTACTTTGGCAATATTATGTATATCATTATATTATATGACAAAAACATCACTTCTGGAATGAATGGACATCTGGTGTGCCATCACAAGTCCATTCAAGTATCCCAGTTGTCACATATAGATGTTTTTTCTTTATTTTTTTTTCATATGTTTCTGCTTTTTTCTGTGGTCCGTTCGGACCGATCATCACAGGTAGACAATGAAGTTTTTTCTTTTGTAATCGGTGCGAGACATATGTGCGCACATTTGGAGCGCTCGCTTCTGTCAATTGTTCTGTTTTATTCGTGTTATAATTTATAAACCGAAGCCTCGGCACCCTCAGGAACGTTGATGGAAGAACATGTCAAAGCAAAAATGTCCATTTTTTTCCCCCAAAAAAAAACAACTTCCTGTGCGCAGATTGTGCAGTTACATTCCATAAATTTTTCAGTGCACATTTCGTTGTGTATTTTTTTTTTTTCCCTCGGCAGCTTGGACGGTCAGCAGTCTGGTCTCGCTCGCATATCATTGAGGTTCTGGTGCAACCTCGGCAGTTTTTTGCTTCTTCCAACCTGCAAACCAAACAATTACTTTGGCGTCCGGTTACATAAGAACAGATGAAGCATCTAATTTAGGTCCAGAATTTCACATGTACCTGAAGTTCTGTAACACCGGAGCAGTTCAGTCACATGGGGTCAGGCAGCCACTTTTTAATGAGTTGGTATATGTCATTGTAATGAATACAATTTATAATGTGGCACAGCATTGGGTATTAACCAGGCATAAATTACCTACTTAAGGGGCTGTACATATAAAACCTTACACTATCGTAGACCAATACTAAGCAATCGGAACCCGTGCTCCATGCACTATTATATTGGGATCCCCATGGGAGGACCTTAGTAACTGGTCGGCTGGCCCCACAAATCATCTTTTGGCCATCATTTACCCACTGTGTGTGTACTGACGGCCATGTTGCGAAAGGACAAAGTCGGTCTGTTTTGTATTGGGAGATTCCTGGACAACCTATATGTAATAGCACGTTCATCTCAGACTGCTCTAACTTCCACTACTTGAAGATCCGACCATAAAATGTCTTAACTAGAAACAGCTGTGGGCATCCTGATACCAAGTACAAGTGGAGCATAATCATTCTAAATGGTGCAGTTTATCACGGATCTAGCCAGTATTATGTACACTGGGACTAACTCCTCGTAAGATATTGGACCGTCCCACCAGGGGTTGTTTCAATCTTACCTGTTTTGGACGCCAATGGCACCTGCTTAGGGTCTTGATTAACTGATTTGCATACTAGTAGATATGATATGATGATTATATTTTGGTTATGCAGCTACAAGCTCCGTACTTAATTAGTGTTTATAGTGTGGTGGACCATGGAAAACCAGTCCAATCGCTGCCATCACAGAGATCTCTCTGGACCAGGCTAAACCTAATTTACATTTCGCCAAAGGCAACCAAAACTGTTAGATCTTTATGGATGGATCTGTCTAGACAAGGGTGGATGGCCAACCGAGGACACACGCATCCTCCAGTCCTCTTAGGCATCATGACGACCAGAAGAAACATCCCAAATCAGAAGCTGCTAGGGTTATTTTATCTCTGAGTCTTTGATATATTAAAAATAATGGCCCATAAGGTCAAGAAGGAATCAACCCAATTTGAAGGGTACGGGGGGTCTATGGGCCCTAAACATCCCTGTTGTGGCCAAGGAGATCGAACCCCCTTTATGGGGCTATATCTTGTCTTCTTTGATCGTAAAAGATTTTGGTTTTAAGTCCATGGATGTGTCTTCTTCTGGATCACCCATGTTGTGGTAGGTCAGAAGTTTGGAGTACAAGCTTCTACTAATTGTGTTGATGGTGAGTAACTTTGTAACTTTAAGGAAAAGTATGGAGATTTTAATTACCTCTCCTTTATTCGCATGAAGCTATAGAAGGATGGCCAAGTCTAAACTTCAAAAGCTTTTCGCTGTTCCTACAGTATGGTCTCGTTCTTAAGAAAAAAAGTGTAAGCAACTTTCTTTTAACAAAGCCGATCCGGTGAGGTCGGTAATTGAAAGAGCAATTCGTTTAGTAAGTGTGAAAAGTAAGTAAAGTGGACCTTCTGGTCTGAAATAGCAGATGGGATTCATACCAAAAATAGCTCTGGATTCTATTCCTGTCAGAGCTCTAGACGGAAGTTTTGAGAGATTTCCTTTTTTTTATATTTTATTTTTTTCCATTATCCTCTACACCTCTTATCCCCTTCTCTATGTGGTTTTATTCAATACCTTGATTGCAGTGAAAAGACATGGATGCTGCTCTTCAGCTTCTAATGGGACGCAGCGGCTTGTGATTGTATATCTTGTTTTTTGCTTCTTGTACAGCAACCGATAGTGGGCAAAAGGGTTACGGTGCACCTGAGGGGGCAATGGTGGCAGAGGAGGGTCCACCGGCTCCCCCCTATCCTAGGGCAGTTGTTGGTAGCTTGCAACGAAGGTCACTGAGGGGTAACTGGCGGTATCTGAGGGGGTAATGGTGGCAGAGGTGTAGCGGCACTTGTGGGTTAGGTACTGGAGGGGTATCGGCATTACTGGTGGGGTTAACGGCGGTACTTGAGGGGTTATGGGTTTTTTTCTCAGAGGTGTAGAGTTGTAGGGTGCTGCACCAGAGGGGGAATGGTGGCCACATATGGGGTAATGGCACTTGGTGTAGTTTTAGCGCATGAGAGGGTAGCAGTGGCATGAGAGGTAACAGGCAGAGGGGTTGTGTCACGCGGGCATCAATACGTAAGGCTACAACGGAAATTTAAAATAAATGTAGCATGTGCCGGCCTTAACATGGAAGTGGTGCAGGGCGTGGACTGATGACCCTCCCCAAATGGCGGCATGCAGGCACATGGATGTAAATTGGCTTGTTAGCGAACTTTTAACACCAGTTAACACAAGAACGCTCCGGCCTTACTGGCGGGGGACTCAGGTTTGTGCCAGGGCCAAACAATTTTCAAATGTGGGTTCGTCATTGCTAATTCATAATTCACTGTCTCACATAAAGGCATGAAAAGAAACATTAAATTGGGGAGAATATATGAGAGGTGTCTGAGGCTACGCGGAACCATCCAGTGCTTAGCTTTCAATTAACAACACTTCCTGCTCTCAGGACACGTCTCAATTCTCCCCCCATTTAATGTTTCTTTTCGTGACTTGTGCAGGACACGATAATGATACAAGTAACAGCTTCATCGTGTTTCCTTTTGTCAGCAGTGTAACAGCTCTCCTTACCAAGAAGCCACAAATTTCCACCCAAATTGCCTCTAATTCCATCCTCTGTTCCACCTAAATAAAGCAACAAACAACGCTTTTTGTTGACGTCAGCGATTCAGAAGTGCCAAGTCGGAAATAAATAAGCGGCTCTTGGCAGATCTTGTAGTTGTAACATTAAGATGGAATGTTGCGAGGGAGTTAGGAGACATAGGTGACACCTCCGCTGGCAGTTGAGAGATTCCTGTAATTGCGAGAGACGATTTACATACAAATGCCTGATCGTACACATCCTGCCCACATTCTCAAGACCTACAAAGAGAAACGTTGTATCAGGGAAGTCAGCGACTACATAGTTACATATATGAATACAGTGTGTACATGAAACAATATGGCCCTGGCTCCACTTCCCAACGCTGAGAGCCAGGATTTTAAAGGATATGAGCAATGCAAGGGCAAAAGCAGTCAGAGCATGAGCGCTGCTCACAATACCAGGCCCCATCGTATCATGTAGAACAGGGGTTAAATATGCAACTGATGACACAACCTTCAAGTCTGCCTTATAAGGATAGTGCAACACGACTCCAAGGTCCTAAAACCACCAAGGAATCATCTCAGAGAGACATAACAATGGTGTCCACACAAGTATTCACACTCCAAACCTGAGGGAAAATGGAGAGGATCCGCCAGGAAGAGGCAGTAGAATCCCCAAACTCCAGGGGTGAGAAACGTCCAAGAAGACGTCCTGATTCCCCAACTCCAAAGCTTCTATCATCCACTAGAATACAGGTGGCCGAATCTTCTCACCCGGGCTGAATATTATCACCGGGGGCCGATACTTATCACCCGAGGCTTGACATCTATCACCGGGGGCTGATAACTTTCACCGCGGGGCTGAATATTATCACCAGGGCCGAATACTATCACGGGACTGAATACTTTACATCAGTGGCCGAATATTATCAACGGGGGGACTGAATACTTATCACAGGGGCCCGAACTACTTATCACCATCGAGGTGAATACTGATCACGGGGGCTGAATTACTTATCACCGCAACGTGGGATGAATACTTATTCATCAGGGCCGAACTACTTATCCACGGGGCTGAATACTTATCACCAGGGGGCCTAATTACTTATCACCTAGGGCTGAATACTTATATCCCACCGGGGCCGAATACTTATCACCAATGAAATCACACGGCGAGTGAATACTTATCAACGGGGGCGAATACTTAATCACCCGGAGGGCTGAATAATTATCACCAGGGGCTGAATAGTATCACCAGGGGCTGATATCTTATCACCCAGGGGTGAAATACTTATCCCGGGGGCTGAATACTATCACGTGGGCAAACTTCCGGGGCTGTATACTATCACAGGGGCTGAAACTTCTCATCAGGGGCCGAATATTCTACCAGGGGCCGAATACTTATCACCGGGGACTATTACAGGGCAATACTATCACCAGTGGGCTGAATACTTATCACCGGGGCTGAGATATCACCGGGGGCTGAATACTTATCACCGGGCTGAATACTTATCACCGGGGGCTGAACACTTATCACCAGGGGCTGAATACTTATCACCGGGGCGAATACTTATCACCAGGGGCTGAATACTTATCACCGGGGCTGACTACTTTTCACCGGGGGCTGAATACTTATTATCACCGGGGCTGAATACTTATCATCCGGGGGCTGAATACTATCACGGGGACTGAATACTTTCACCGGGAGCATATACTTATCCCGGGCTGAATACTTATCACCAGGGGGCCTGAATACTTATCACCAGGCGAATACTTATCACCGGGCTGAATACTTATCACCAGGGCGATACTTATCACCCAGGGGCGAATTCATATCCACCGGGGGCGAATACTTATCACCAGGGGCTGAATAATTATCACCAGGGGGTGATCTTATAACGCAACCGGGGGCTGAATGCTTATCACCGGGGCTGAATATTATCACCGGGGGCTGAATACTTATCACCAGGGCTGAATACTTATCATGGGGCTGAATACTTATCACCGGGGGCTGAATGCTTATCACCGGGGGCTGGAATACTTATCACCCGAGCTGACTACTATCATACTTATCACCGGGGGCTGAATACTTATCACCGGGGGCTGAATACTCATCACCGGGGGCCGAATACTCATCACCTGGGGCCGAATAATGTAAAGGGGTCTGAATACTTTCCATACCCCCTGTATCACAGTCCTGCTGCTACGAGATACACATAGGCCCGATCACACATCTCTCCAGAGACCATATATAACACTGGCTGCAGAGAGAACAGAGCACAGCAGTGTGAGGTATAATTGTACATCTCTCCAGGGACAATGTAAAAGACTGGCACTACATATTCCATAGGTCTGTACAAAAGATACGGTGCCCCTCCCAATCTCGCACACCCACTGGGGTGAAGTCACCCGCCCCCTCGGATCCTACACTGGATACAATGTATCAGTTATACTAGACACAGCCTGGAGTGGCGCTGTTATCAGCAACAAGCATCCATGTTTACTAAGTTTATATTTCTGCCTCTTCCTCCTCCTATATCCCCCTCCACAATCTATGACAAGTTATGATTTTCCTTTTTTATGCTAATGATCTTGTCATTTGTGGCGCCTTGACGAGGCAGCATCTGTTTAAGAGCTAATAGTAGATGTTTACCATCAGAAATCAATTTGCAAGTTTTGTTTCCATGTCTCCTGTCACAAAATTTCAATTATCTTCAGCTTATTTTACTTAAGGTTGTTTTTTTTTTAGATTTCACTTTAATTTTCTTAAATGTTCCTTTTTTCGGGCCATATGTCAGCACATTAACATAGAATGAATTTGCATCACAAAGTGAAATACAAGAGGTACAAGAGATCCATGTGATAAATGAGCTCCTGGGGAAACTCGTTCTTCTATACTTTGTGTCCTTATTATGACTCTTCAATGTTACGTCCACTTTACCTGTTATTTTGTACCTTTTTAATATTTCTGCTACCACTAGGGGGAGCTCACAGCATACACATTTCATATTGCTTTGAAGAATAGCCATACAAACCTGCGTCATGAGCTCCATGTCTAGAATAATATCCTATACCTTGTATATATGTCATATTTTCGTTTTCAGCCACAGATTGGACATTATCTAAAGATTATACATAGTCCTCAGAGCTGACGATCAGTTGGGGGTTTGTATTATAAAAATAATAATTCCTTTATTTATATAGCGCACATAGATTAAGCACCGCTACATAGATCTTGCCAAATCTGTCCCCAATAGAGCTCACAATCTAATCAACCTAACAGTATGTTTTGGAGTGTGGGAGGAAACCGGAGGACCCGGAGGAAACCCATGCAAACATGGAGAGAACATACAAACTCTTTGCAGATGTTGACTCAGGAACTTGAACCCAGGTTCCCAGCGCTGCAAGGCTGTAAAGTGCTTACCGCTGAGCCACCATTTCCCTCATACAACCCTCAGCCTTGACACAACACGGTGAAATATAATTAAGACGCACGGATCGCGACTCCTTCAGATGCCAAAATTTGTTTTCAGATAAAATTACTTTTTCTGATTGTAAATAAACTGGGACATAGACGAGAAGGAAGCTGACGCCAGCGCCGTGACTTCTTCACACCAGGACGCCAAAAAATGGATGCGGCCAAGATGTAAAATCTGATTTCCAGGCCCGAGGCGGGGGAGGGGTGGTTAATGCTTCATGTGGGGAGGACAGGAAGGAGCTGGTGGAATAATCGGACGCCCGGTAACCTCTGACCCTTTGTGCCGCCGCTCGCTGCACAAATGTACAAGTCCCTGACAGAATAATCACTTGTGTCCTAACGAGCCCGAAACGCAGAGATAACGCCGGGCGATCACTTACCTTTGCTGCGCCGTGATCTACAGCTAATTGCCGTCCTCCCCGTTATTACTGATGTAACGGGCACACGGGTAATTTTCATCAATCTCACGCAGGGAAGCTAATTAAAATCTCCATTATTAAGCGCCCACTTTGCCGCTTCCTTCCTTTGTTCAGTATCAGCGCCGGATGTTAATATTAATTATGTTATTGTTGTGTTTCTATTAAATAGAACACAAATTATCGGAACCTACTGGACGCTGTTGTGCACCATCCTGCCAGCGCTGAAGGGTTAATGCGGATTTAGTGCAGGAGAAGGTTTGTGACATTTAGCCTTTGTGTTTTGAAACTGAATCATTTTACAAGAATAGCAAAAGGTGGAAAATGGCTGCTAAAAGGGTCTCTTAAAGGGATGATCCACTGGTGCAGGACCAGTATCAAAGCAATATACACTCACCGGCCACTTTATTAGGTACACCATGCTAGTAACGGGTTGGACCCCCTTTTGCCTTCAGAACTGCCTCAATTCTTCGTGGCATAGATACAACAAGGTGCTGGAAGCTCCTCAGAGATTTTGGTCCATATTGACATGATGGCATCACACAGTTGCCGCAGATTTGTCGGCTGCACTTCCACGATGCGAATCTCCCGTTCCACCACATCCCAAAGATGCTCTATTGGATTGAGATCTGGTGACGTGGAGGCCATTTGAGTCCAGTGACCTCATTGTCATGTTTCAAGAAACCAGTCTGGATGGATTCCAGCTTTATGACATGGGGCAGAATTATCCTGTGAAAGTAGCCATCAGATGTTACAGGGTACATTGTGCTCATAAAGGGAGGACATGGTCAGCAACAATACTCAGGTAGGCGTGGCGTGCACGAGTCATTGGTACCAAGGGGCCCAAAGAGTGCCAAGAAATATTCCCCAACCAATGACCACCACCACCACCAGCCTGACCCGCTGATACAAAGGCAGGATGGATCCATGCTTCATGTTGTTGACGCCCAATTTCTGACCCTACCATCCGAATGTCGCAGCAGAAATCGAGTCTCAGACAGCAACGTTTTTCCAATCTTCTATGTCCATTTCGCATGAGCTTGTGCCAATGTAGGCCCAGTTTCTGACGCTCATTTTAGTTGAAAGGAGTGGCCACCTGGTGGGTCTTCTGCGCTGTAGCCCATCTGCCTCAAGTTCGATGTACTGTGCGTTCAGAGATGCTCTTCTGCCTACCTTGGTTGTAACGGGTGGCGATTTGAGTCACTGTGCCTTCAGCTCGAACCAGTCTGCCATTTCCTCTGACCTAGCATCAACAAGGCATTTCCGCCCACAGAACTGCCGCTCACTGATGTTTTCTTTCCGGACCATTCTCTGTAAACCTAGAGATGGTTGTGCGTGAAATCCCAGTAGGTCAGCAGTTTCTGAAATACTCAGACCAGCCTTGGCACCAATAACCATGCACGTTCAAAGGCCTCACATCCCTTTCTTCCCCATACGATGCTGGTTGAACTGCAGGAGATTGTCTTGACCATGTTTACATGCCAAATGCACTGAGTTGCCGCCATGGGATTGGCTGATTAGAAATTAAGGAGATTCTAGGAGAGATCGAGCGCAGATCGTAATGCGACAATGGCTCAGAGCGAGCTAGAGAGCTAGCGAGAGCGACGAGAGATGCAGAGCCGATCGATCGAGCTATGAGCGAGCGAGCGCAGATCTATTATTATCTATATCGATCTATCTATCTCATATCTATGATTAGTATTATATTAAATTACAATTCAAATTTCAAAGAGAAGTTTCCTTATATTTCTTTCTAATAATAATAACAATAATTAGTTTATTTATATAGCGCACACAGATTACGCAGCGCTGCACAGAGTTTTTGCCAAATTAGTCCCTGTCCCCAATGGGGCTCACAATCTAATCACCCTACCAGTATGTTTTGGAGTGTGGCAGGAAACCAGAGGACCCAGAGGAAACCCACGCAAACACAGAGAGAACATACAAACTCTTTGCAGATGTTGACCCTGGGATTTGAACCCAGGTCCCCAGCACTGCAACGCTGAAATGCTAACCCCTGAACCACTGTGCTGCCCCATTTAGCTGCTGGTTTTCCCCTTGTAGTTGGTGAGATCTTTAGTTGGCCTCTTTCCTAACTATTTGCTCCTGAGTTTCCCGGGAGGAGCTGCCAGATCGGGAGAAGTTTAGTTCTTGGATAGAGTTGATTGTATAATTGTCTGGATATTTCTATGAAATCATCTTTGGCAGCGCGGTGCGGTGGATACTGCAGCTGCGGTCGCCTTTCTCATACAAGAAATCCTAATTATTGTGGCATCACATCAACGCCTCCGACTTCAAAGAGTTAACCCCTTGCACATCTGTAAGTGGGACTTCAGTGAATGAATCCACTACAATGAATCCACTACATCAGTGCAGCCTGCGGCTCATTGTTATTATCCCTCTTCCCATGTAATGTGTATTATTAGGATTGCCCTGGGCTGGTGCTACCCCCAGAGGTGCCACCTGGCCTGGCTGAGTTACAGCGCCCCACAGTGGCCAAAATTAGTGATGATAATCTCTGCATAGCACAATGGAATATAGACATGATTTACAAACAATAGGAAAAAAACAACAGAGCCTGATCTGTGGCTTCTGTTACATTGTATCAGCAGGACCTGTCTAATCCCAGGTATCACAGGTCACGTCGCCCCCTGGGGGATGCACAGGGTAATGACTTCAGGTCACTCCCAGATTCTGCCTTCATTGCAGATGTATTTCTCATTTCACGTTCACAGATCATTGAGGCTGATATAGAAGGATTTAGGGTGTAATTAGGAATTAGCGAGGTCCCAGGATGGGGTGTGCAGGGACTCCTGGAGGCTTTGGTGTAAACTTGTGATTTATAACGCAAAGTTTATGTGGGTTCTCCGCTCTCTCGGCTGTGTCCTTCTAGCCTTTCGATGGGACTCTGAAATCCCCTTGCTGGTCCATTACAGCAGATCTGATGTAGATACTAAATGTTATATTTCCACCATATTACGGTTTTATTTACGGTTTTATAGGTTTTGTGTTATTTGAGGTCTTTAAGCAACAAATGAAGATCAAATCCTCTCGACATGAAAAAGCTGCGACTATAATCTTTGCTAGGATAATATCGCCATATAGTTCTCAGATAATAATGCCACCACATTGTAACAGATAATGGGGCAGATTTACTTACCCGGTCCTTTCGCGATCCAGCGGCGCGTTCTCTGCGGTGGATTCGGGTCCGGCCGGGATTCATTAAGGCAGTTCCTCCGACATCCACCAGGTGGCGCTGCTGCTGAAGAGCATCGGAACGCACTCAAATTCACCGGCCTATTCCTAGTGAAGGTAAGTGCAAGCTCCACGACATTTTTTTTTTTTAATGCGGCGGTTTTTCCGAATCCGTCAGGTTTTCGTTCGGCCACGCCCCCGATTTCCGCCGCGTGCATGCCAGCGCCGATGCGGCAAAATCCGATCACGTGCGCCAAAATCCCGGGGCAATACAGGGAAAATCGGCGCAAATCGGAAATATTCGGGTAACAAGTCGGGAAAACACGAATCGGGTCCTTAGTAAATGACCCCCAATGTATTTTGTAAGTATTGATATTTGCGTAAAAGAACATGTAATGCCGTCATATAGTGCCAGGGTAATAATACCGTAACCAGGCCTCATGGTAAAGCACATGTAATGGCGTCATATAGTTCCAGGGTAATAATACCGTAACCAGGCCTCATGGTAAAAGCACATGTAATGCCGTCATATATTCCCAGGTAATAATAGCCGTAACCAGCCTCATTGTAAAAGCACATTTTAATGCAGTCATATAGTTCCAACTGGTATAATAACGCATAAACAAGGATGAGGCGCATTGTAAAAGCCATCATTTAACAAAATGCCGTCATATCTTTCCATTGTAATATACGTAACCAGGCCTCATGTAAAAGCACATGTAATGGAATGGCCGTCATATAGTTCCAGTATAATACCGTAACCAGCCTCATGGGTAAAAGCACATGTAATGCGTCATATAGTTCCAGGGGTAATAATACCGTACCAGGCCATCATGGTAAACAACTGTTGCCGTCATATAGTTCCAGGGTAATAATACCGTAACCAGGGCCTCATGTAAAGCAATGTAACCGTCATATAGTTCCAGGGTAATAATACCCGTAAACCAGGCCCATGGTAAAGCACATGTAATGCCGTCATATAGTTTCCAGGTAATAATACCATAAACAGGAGTCGCATGGTAAAGCACATGGATAACAATTGTTGCCACTATTATGTGAGGTCCAGTGGATCCACCTTCCATCCTGCCCTGTATATCCTTCTCTGTCTCCTAGGGTGGCCTGAGAACAACAAGCATAGTGCACGCTCTCCTCCCAGGAATCCGTGCACGAACTGCGATCCGATAACAGATAAACTGCTCAACTGTCTGGAGTCACCTGCGAGTCTCCTGACCACACCCTGTCATAAATCTAAACTGGTCCTTTAAGGGAGTGATAGAGTGGGCATGCTCTGCGACTTCCAGGAGGTCATTGCACAGGAAGAGGGAAAGTCGTGACATCACCTGTAGACTATTTGGAGGGATTGTAGTGAGCACGCTCTGTGATCTGTACATGGGTTAAGGAGAGGAAAGTGGAGCCATCATCTTCTTGCTCCCGTATTGTGGCATGCTCTGTGCCATGTCAGAGGTCATTGCAGGAGTGGGGAAGTTGTTCAGCTACGACTCACAAATATTTTCTGTTTAGGCAGAGGTGCATGGTCATCCTCTATATTTCTAATGAGCTCCTGCATTGATCTCCTCTGGAGGTTGTCAGGTATTGTGGGCCATGCTCTAAGATCTGTTCAGAAGTCACGTGAGAAAGGGGTTCTATGTGAAAGTCTTATGGGTAGACCTTGGCAGATGTCACTGTTCAGGGAGGGGAATTTAATGTGATAAGTATACGTGCAATGGTGGACGGTGTTAGGGGCATGCTCTGGTGACTCTATAGGGGTCAATTTGAAGGAACTTCTAACTCATTAACGGACAGATATGTCATAGGAGGCTGTTGGATAGTGTTGTGGTCATGCTATGGACACTTCACGGAGTGTCATAGTACGGGAGCTGTATCTGTATAAGGCTGTTGTGGGCATGCTTTGTGACCTCGGAGGTCATTGTGATTATTAGGACCCCATTTGTCCTCTGCCCTAAACCATTGCTTGGTCATTTCATGCATTCTATGTTTACCGAAAGCAAGATTTTGTAAACCTAAAATGTAACTTTTTGTAGTCCAAGTTCTTCATATGTGATTTTCGAGGCAATTTCCCCTTAAATTTGTGCTCATGTTTTATTTTTCATGTAAAACTTTAATTTATTTCTATAATTACAACAATTAGGGTCAATTCTTGAGTTTATTGATTGTTTTTTGACACGGAGAAGATGTTTGGAGAATCAGATAACTCCAGAAAACCGCATATATTAAGTAACGGATTCATAACGAGGCGGGGGGGGGGGGGGGGCGTCTGCACTGCGATTTAATTATCCTGATTAGTTACGTATTTTAGACTAGTAAATTCCTGATATCTTCAGCACAGGACGGGGCACAGAATACAGAATCTATAGAGGGGTCCTCCCTAATCCGGGGCTACAGCAACCAGTTCATCCCCGCAGCAAGTTGCCTCTGGATCTGCAGTTGTCGAGTCAGCAGGACCTCTCTAAGGTCTTCAATCAGATGCCAGGTTTATCTCTCTGCAGCATCTGACTTGCAAATCAAGATATCATTCATCAGCTTCTCTTGCGTCCTCCTGGCCCTGGCAGAGGATCTTTTGGACACATTGGGGCACATTACTAAGGGTCCGAACGCTTTGTTCCCCTGGTTTTCACAAATTTTTCCAATTTGCGCTGTATTGCCCCGGGATTTTGGGCACACTATCGAATTGTGGCGCATCGCGCCAGCTTTCATTCCGCGACCGAAATTGAGGGGGCGTGGCCTCGGAAACCCAATGGATTTGGAAAATCGCTGAATTTTTTTTAAAAAAGTGTGCACGAATATCACCTCCATGGTAAAAGCACATGTAATGCCGTCATATAGTTCCAGGGTAATAATACCGTAACCAGGCCTCATGGTAAAAGCACATGTAATGCCGTCATATAGTTCCAGGGTAATAATACCGGTTGTGCCTTGTAGCCCATCTGCCTCAAGATTCGATGTACTGGCATTCAGAGATGCTCTTCTGCCTACCTTGTGTGAACGGGTGGGATTTGAGTCACTGTGCCTATTCATGCTCGAACCAGTTCGCCCCATTCTCCTTGACCTCTGCCATAACAAGGCCATTCGCCCACGAACTGCGCCTCACATGATGTTTTTTCTTTCGGGACATTCTCTGTAAACCCTAAGAGATGTTGTGCGTGAAAATCCAGTAGATCAGCAGTTTCTGAAATACTCAGACCAGCCCTTCGGCAACCAACAACCATGCACGTTCAAAGGCCTCAAATCACCTTTCTTTCTCCCATACCTGATGCTGGGTTGAACTGACAGGAGATTGTCTTGACCATGTCCTACATGCCTAAATGCACTGAGTTGCGCCGCCATGTGATTGGCTGATTAGAATATAAGAATATCTATCTATCTCTATCTCATACTCTATCTATTCTATCTTATCTCATATTAAATTCAATGTCAAATAAGCTTATTGAGCAGTCAATATTGCCCATGTACAATCTATTGACTAAAGTTCCTTATATTTCTTTCTAAAATAATAACAATAATTAGTTTATTTATATAGTCGCACACAGATTACACGCGCGCTGCACAGAGTTTTTGCCCAATTAATCCCTGTCCCCAATGGGGCTCACAATTTAATCACCCTACCAGTATGTTTTGGAGTGTGGGAAGGAAACCGGAGGACCAGATGAAACCACCGCAAACACAAGAGAACATACAAACTCTTTGCAGATGTTGACCCCGGATTTGAACCCAGGTCCCAGCCACTGCAACGCTGAAATGCTAACCCCTGAACCACTGTGCTGCCCCATTTTAGTGGTGGTTTTCCCTTGTAGTTGGTGAGATCTTTAGTTGAATCCGCCTCTTTCCTACTTTTTGTCCTGAGTTTCCCGGGAGAAGCTGCCAGATCGGTGAGAAGTTTAGTTCTTGGATAGATGTAGTTTGATTGTATATTGTTCGGATATTCTCATGAAATCATCTTGGCAGCTTGCGGTGCGGCGGGATACTGCAGCTGCGTCGCCTTTCTCATACAGAAATCCTAATTATTGATGGCATCACATCAACGCTCCGCACTTCAAAGAGTTAACCCTTGCACATCTGTAAGTGGGACTTCAGTGGAGAATCCACTACAATGAATGCTTTTGTTATATAATCACCACTGTAGTGGGCGCTGCACTAGGGCCTTCTTCTGATCTCGGTGATCGTCTGATTTGTAAGGTCGGGTGCAGGCCCGCTCAGTCGCTGTGCATTTCCTTTCGGTTGGCAATGATTCTCAGGACATCAGTGCAGCCTGCGGTCATGTTATTATCCCTATCCATGTAATGTGTATTATTAGGATTGCCCTGGGCTTGCAGGCATACCCCCAGAGTGCACCTGGCCTGGCGAGTTCATGTGCCCCACAGTGGCCAAAATTAGTGATGATAATCTCTCATAGCACATGGAATATAGACATGATTTACAAACATAGGAAAAAAAAGAACAGAGCCTGATCTGTGGCTTCTGTACATTGTATCAGCAGGACCTGTCTAATCCCCAGGTACAGGTCACGTCGACCCCCTGGGGGATGCACAGGTTATGGACTTCAGGTCACTCCCAGATTCTGCCTTCATTGCAGATGTATTTCCTCATTTCACGTTCACAGAATCATGATGGCTGATATAGAAGGATTAGGGTGTAATTAGGAATTAGCGCAGGTCCAGCGATGCGAGGTGGGTGTGCGGGACTCCTGGAGCTTGGTGTAAACTTGTGATTATACGCAAAGTTTATGTGGGGTCTCCGCCCTCCTCTCGCTGTGTCCCTTCAAGCCTTCCATGGGACTTTGAAAATCCCTTGCTGGTCCATACAGCAGATCTGATGTAGATACTAAATGTTATATTTCACCATATTACGGTTTTATTTACGGTTTTATAGGTTTTGGTTTATTTGAGGTCTTTAAGCAACAAATCAGATCAACACCTCTTGACATGAAAAAGCTGCGACTATATATTTGCTAGGATAATACCGCCATATAGTTCTCAGATAATAATGCCACACATTGTAACAGATAATGGGGCAGATTTACTTACCCCGGTTCCTTTCGCGTATCCAGCGCGCCTCGTTCTCTTCGGTGGATTTGGATCCGGCTGGGATCATTAAGGGCAGTATTCCTCCGTCTCTCCCACACGTGGCGCGTGCTCGCTGAAGAGCCATCGAACGCACTCAAATTCACCGGCTTTCCTAGTGAAGGTAAGTGCAAGCTCCTCACGACATTTTTTTTTTTTTATGCGGCGGTTTTTTCCGAATCAGTCGCGAGTTTTCGTTCGGCCACGCCCCGATTTCCCCGCGTGCATGCCCCAGACGCTATGCGGCAAAATACGATCACTTGCGCCAAAATCCCGGGGCAATACAGGGAAAAATCCGGCGCAAAATACCGTACCAGGCCCTCATGGTAAAAGCACATGTAATGCCGTCATATAGTTCCAGGGTAATAATACCGTAACCAGGCCTCATGGTAAAAGCACATGTAATGCCGTCATATAGTTCCAGGGTAATAATAACGCATAAACAAGGATGAGGCGCATTGTAAAAGCCATCATTTAACAAAATGCCGTCATATCTTTCCATTGTAATATACGTAACCAGGCCTCATGTAAAAGCACATGTAATGGAATGGCCGTCATATAGTTCCAGTATAATACCGTAACCAGCCATCACTGGGTAAAAGCACATGTAATGCGTCATATAGTTCAGGGGTAATAATACCGTACCAGGCCCTCATGGTAAACAACTGTTGCCGTCATATAGTTCCAGGGTAATAATACCGTAACCAGGCCTCATGGTAAAAGCACATGTAATGCCGTCATATAGTTCCAGGGTAATAATACCGTAACCAGGCCGCATGGTAAAAGCACATGTAATGCCGTCATATAGTTCCAGGGTAATAATACCATAAACAGGCCGCATGGTAAAAGCACATGGATAACAATTGTTGCCACTATTATGTGAGGTCCAGTGATCCACCTTCCATCCTGACCCTGTATATCCTTCTGTCTCCATAGGGTGGCCTGAAGAACAACAAGCATGAGTGCACGCTCTCCTCCCAGGAATACGTGCACGAACTGCGATCCGGGATAACAGATGAAAAACTGCTCAACTGTCTGGAGTCCCTGCGAGTCTCCCTGACCAGCAACCCTGTCAGGTAAATCTAAACTGTCTTTAAGGGAGAGTATAGTGGGCATGCTCTGCGACCTATCCAGAGGTCATTGCACAGGGAGAGGGAAAGTCGTGACATCACCTGTAGACATTTTGGAGGGATTGTAGTGAGCACGCTCTGTGATCTGTACATGGGTTAAAGGAAGAGGAAAGTGGAGCCATCATCTTTTGCTTCCAGTATTGTGGGCATGCTCTGTGACATGTTCAGAGGTCATTGTCAGGGAGTGGGAAGTTTGTTCATGCTACAGACTCACAAATATTTTCTGTTTAGGCAGAGGTGCATGGTCATCCTCATATATTTCTTAATGAGCTCCATGCATTGATCTCCTGGAGGTTGTCAGGTATTGTGGGCATGCTCTAAGATCTGTTCAGAAGTCACAGTGAAGAAAGGGGGTTCTATGTGAAAGTCTTATGGGTATGACCTTGGCAGATGTCACTGTTCGGGGAGGGGGAATTTATGTGATAAGTATACGTGCATATGGTGGAACGGTGTTGAGGGCATGCTCGGTGACCTCTATAGGGGTCAATTTGAAGGAAACTTCTAACCTCATTAACGGACAGATAATGTCATAGGAGTGCTCTGTTGGAGAGTGTTGTGGTCATGCTATGTGACCTTCACGGAGGTCATAGTGACGGGAGCTGTAATCTTGTATAAGGGCATGCTTTGTGGGCATGCTTTGTGACCTTCGCGGAGGTCATTGTGAAGTATTGAGGACCCCATTTGTCCTCTGCCCTAAACAATTGCTTGGTCATTTCATACATTCTATGTTTACCGAAAGCAGAGATTTTGTAAAACCTTAAATGTAACTTGTTTTAGTCCAAGTTCTTCATTATGTGCATTTTCGAGGCAGATTTCCCCTTTAAGAATTTGTGCTCAGTGTTTTATTTTTCATGTAAAACTTTAATTTATTTCCTATAATTACAACAATTAGGGTCAATTACTTGGAGTTTATTGATTGTTTTGTGAAACGGAGAAGATGTTGGAGAAATCAGATAACGCCAGAAAACCGCAATATTATTAGTAACGGATTAATAACGAGGCGGGGGGGGGGGGGGGCTCTGCACTGCGATTTAATTATCCTGATTAGTTACATATTTTTAGACTAGTAAATTCCTGATATTCTCAGCACAGGACGGGGCACAGAATACAGAATATATAAGGGGGTCCTCCCTAATCCAGGGCTACAGCAACAGTTCATCCCCGCAGCAAGTTCCTCTGGGATCTGCATGTTGTCTGAGTCAGCAGGACCTCTCTAAGGTCTTCAATCAGATGCCAGGGTTATCTCCTCTGCAGCATCTGACTTGCAAATCAAGATATCAATTCATCAGCTTCTCTTGCGACCTCCTGGCCCGTGGCAGCAGGGACTCTTTGGACACATTGGGGCACATTTACTAAGGGTCCGAAACGCTTTGTTCCCCTGGGTTTCACAAATTTTTCCAATTTGCGCTGTATTGCCCCGGGATTTTGGTGCACACTATCAGATTGTGGCGCATCGGCGCCAGCTTTCACGCGACAGAAATTGAGGGGGCGTGGCCATCGGAAAACCCAATGGATTTGGAAAAATCGCTAAATTTTTTTTTAAAAAAAGAATATCACTCACATACATCGGAACGAAGCAGGTGAACTCTCTCTACACATCCACTTCATACCACCCAAGTTTTGAGATGAGTTATGGGCGCGACGTGGAAAAATGTTTACATCACAAGTCCTGCCTGTACCCAGTTTACTCTCAATAGTGCCCCCGCCAGGTACACTCATTATATCACGGTACCTTCTTTTGACCCCACACTGTATAATGCCCAGAAGAGGTAACCCCCAGGATGAAAGGTAAACCTGAAAATCTGGGGCATTCTATGAGATGTAACATTTGTCACCACAATGTATCATAGTTTATACGGTTGAAAGAAGACACGTGTCCATCAAGTTCAACCAAGGTCTTACACAAGATAATCTAAAGGGCAGAGAACAGAAGTTTTCTTGTTTTGAGGACCTGCACAGCCTGGTCATGTGTCTGGCAGGTCCTACTGCCTGTACCACAAAGACAAACACAGTGCAACCCCCTGGTGGCAGCACGCCTGTGACCTTATACAACATACAGAGATACTAGTGGCCCCTCTAAAAGTATTTACATATTGACTATGAATATTATGTTTATTTTCAGGATATTATAAAATTATCTTGTACAAAACCTCATGAGATACTTTGTGGAATGGAGAAAGAGATGGGGGGGGGAGAGATGGAGAGATACAGATAGAGACATAGAGATAAAGAGATGGAGAGATAGAAGTCTCTTTAGGACAACCTGGAAATCCTGGAGAAATTTAGCACCACTTGGGCACTATCTATAAAATAAAACCAATAACATGTTGTCCCAGAGGAGAAACACATGAGTGGCCAGGCTTCCCTCCTTCTCGCTGAACAGCTGCCCATTGACCGTGACTGAAAGGAACCTACCTGGGCCTGAAAATCTGCCAATCGGGAAGCTTCAAGCCATCCAGGGCTCAGAGACAAGGCCTGCAGAGCAGCAGTCCAGATTCCTTCCACCATAAAGCCTGGCAGCAGCAGGGGGTCCCTGCCAATATGGGAACCCAAACCCAGCCAGACCCAAACATGGACCAATCACAGCTGCCCAAAGCCAAATTCATGGCGCATAGTGTCATAACAGAAGCTGACCATCTACCAGGGTCTACAGAGAGATTACAGACCGGCCCTGTACCTGGAGAAACTACCGGACCCCAGAGACCGCCAGATCCTGAGCAGCTACAGACTGAGCGCCCACAACCTGCCATGGAGTCCAAGCGGCACAGACAGACGTACGTGCCCAGGGAGAGCAGACTGTCCCAGCAGTGCCAGGACCAGGAGGCCACCGAGGAGTCGGGGAGTGGGCCGGTACACGGTGGGGAGCGGGCCGGTGCGCAGTGTTTCTGTACCCGCGTTTATTGCACAGGCCACCGAGTAGCCTCTTGGTGTATTCGGCTGTGCCAGAGCAGCGGCGGGGCTGTTATATGCCAGCACATGAGTATCGGGGTATGATAAGTAACCCCCAGGCCCTCTCCCTAGTACTCCCACGCCCCTCATCCGTTCTGATACCAGCGAGCAGTAGGGGGCGCTCCCTGCAGACACTTCTCTTTAGGCTCCAGTTTTCCGTGTTTTTTATCTTTCTGATTGTTTCTCTGAGGCGCTGATGATTCTTCGCTTTTCTCCAGTCATTATTCAGTTGCAGTTATTAAAATGATGATATTTAAGAAACTGAAATGTAACCGGGCCAGGATTTCTATATTTTACAATTAATATGTTAATCAGATCAGGAAAGAATTATTTTCCTGAGTCTGTTGTTTTATGACAAATCAGATGCAAACTGGTAAAGGCTGGAACACATGGAAATGATATGTGTATAGAAACTCTAATGAGTAGTCCGACATCTGAAGGGATGGAGGAGAGAGAGATACATTATAATATAATGTAAAAACAGGTATGTGATAAATGGATATATAGATAGATAGATAGATAAATATATATTATAATCAACAACAGTGGTCACCCATCTGTTCCCACACCCAGCCCATGCACATTTGTGCTCCCACCCTGACTCCTTCTTGTCCCCCTCCCCCACCTCACTTCCTCTTGCCCCCATGTACTGCTCCCTTGTACCCCCATCATTTGCTCCATCATGCCCCTTCCCATGTGGCCCTTAAGTCCCCCCCCCCTCCCGGATCCTATCATCCCTCCTGCCTCTCCAACCTGCTTCCTTGTCCCACCCACTCCTTCGTGACCTGCCCACCTGCTTCCTAGTGTCCCCCAAACTCTCTCCCTCATGTCCCCTTCCCTTGTATCCCCCCACTCGCTCCCTCGTGTCCCTCTGCTCCCACCCTCCCTTGTGTTCCCCCACTCCCCCCCTCTTTCATGCCCCCCACTCTCTCCCTTGTGTCTCCTCACTTTCTCTCTCTCCGTCCCCCCACTACCTCCCCTCGTCCCTCTCTCCTCCTGTCCCCCCCACTTTCTCCCTTGTGTCTCCTCACTCTCTCCCTCCAGCCTGTCACCCCACTCTCTCCCTTGTGTCTCCTCACTCTCTCCCTCTGTTCCCCCCACTCTCTCCGTCCCCCCACTACCTCCCCCTTGCCCCTCACTATCTCCCATACATGACATTACTTATCCTGTACTGATCCTGAGTTACATCCTGTAAATCTTTTATTTTATATAAAAGTAAAAAACATAACACAAACCAAACATAATATACAATATATACAAAATATATACAATATCTTACCTGCTGGTCCAGCCCCATTCATACCTAGCAAAAATAATAACTTACAATACACCAAAATGAATAAACACCAAATACCACAACCCCCACCCAACCGATTATTACATCCTAAACCAAACCAATAACAAAACACAAGCCACACCCACAAATAAACATAAATGACCATAAATATACATAAACCCACCCCGCACCCTCTAATAACAAACCACCCCACACCCATTTATTATTATTTTTTTTTTTTTTTTTTTTTTTTAAATATATATAATAACAAACACAGAATACACATAACACTACACTAAACTAAATCCCTCACCCGCACCCTCCCCTTCCCCCCAGACACTGGTCTAACGTCCAAAGTTTGCGTTAAGTAGTCCAGACCAGTGCCCAGGTCAGTTCATAAGTCCCACCACCATCACCCCCCTCCCAACCTAACGCTATGCCCCAAACCCCACTATATACAATATATACAATATATATACAGTAATTACAACATAACATAAAGAAAACAGAATACAAATAAAGTCTAAACAACATCAATCCAAACCACATAAAGCCCAGGTTCGGCCCCTGCAAGCCGCTACATCACTACATGCCCAGATACAAAACAAAAATCTACTGTGCAGCATCAGCCCAACACCAGGAGAGGAGATGACAGACTAAGGGACACTAAAGGAGAACCCCCTCCAAAGGAGAGAGGCCCTCCCCGTGCCCAGCCTCTCATACTCCAGAGAGCGCACCTTCACCAGGTCACCCAGAATGTTCCTAACCACCTCATCCACCGGGAGGATTTTACGCTGCGTCGAAACTAAGCACCGTGCGTTCCACGTGTGGTACCTGACCACTAGACTGACTAGGAATAACGTGCATCGGTCCCGGCCACCCAGGCCTCTGAGTGCTCCATAGGCCCACTCCGCATAGGAGAGACCGGCCAACCCGGGCCAATGGATGGAAGCGCCCACCCGGTTGTACACCTCTGTGTTAAAGGGGCACTGAAGCAGGAAGTGGTCCATGCTCTCCAGCAGGCCACCGCACTCCTCCCGGGGACAACCCCTTTCCTCAGAGCTCCTACACTTCAGATTGTCCCTCACACACAGCTTTCCATGGAAGCAGCGCCAAGTCAAGTCCCAAAACTTCAAGGGGATCCTGATGGAATTCAATAAACTCAAACCCACCCCCAGATCCCGACTTGGGCAATCCCTGAGGGCCAGGGGCTTCTGGAAATGGGTCAACAGAACCCTTTTGTCAAGGATTTTCCTCGACATGGTCCTGATCTCCCACATTCCCAGACCCCACCGGCGAATCACCTTCAGAACCGGGGTAGCGTAAGCCGGAAGATGCCCATGCGGTGTGCGAAGATCCTTCACTTGCCCTCCTGTCTCCCATTCCTGGAAGAAAGGCCGAAACCATCCCCTGCAGGAGTATACCCACGGAGGAGCCCTCTCTTTCCAGAGGTTTGCTACATTGATCTTAAGAAAGGTATTCACTAGGAACACCACAGGGTTGACCATACACAACCCTCCTTGTCTCCTCGTGCGGTAAGTAACCTCCCTCTTGATAAGGTTCAGCCTATTCCCCCATAACAGCTGGAAGAACAGACTGTAGACCCGAGTCCAGAGGGGTTCTGGCAACATGCACACACTGCCCAGATAAATCAGTAACGGGAGCAGGTAAGTTTTGATCAGATTAACCCTTTCTCTGAGGGTCAAAGACCAACCCTTCCACTGGTCCACCTTCTGAGCGGCGATCTTAAGCCTGCCGTCCCAGTTTTGCATGGGGTAATCCCCCTGGCCGAATTCGATGCCGAGAACTTTGGCAGAGTCCTGGGGCCCTGGAAGAGTGTCCGGGAGATCAAAGCCTGGATCCCCCTCTCCCAGCCAGAGACTCTCACACTTATCCCGGTTGATCTTGGACCCAGAAACCTCTGAGTAGCGGTCAACCTCTGACATCACCCATTGCGCCTCCCCTCCCGAGGACACGAAAACGGTGACATCATCGGCATACGCTACCACCCTTAGAGTGGCTTCCGGTGCTGCCCGATCCATCCCGACTCCCACCAACGGCCCACGATCAACCCTCCTAAGGAATGGGTCAATCGCGAACACGTATAAAAGTGGGCTCAGAGGACAACCCTGGCGAACACCAGACCCGACCTCAAAAGAGCGGCCAATCCAACCGTTCACAAGCGGGAAACTCTCTGCCCCTGCGTACAAAACTTTCAGCCAATTGACAAACTCCCCAGGCAGGCCATACCTCAGAAGGACAGACCAGAGGTACTCGTGGTTAACCCGATCAAACGCTTTTGCCTGATCCAAGGACAGCAAGTACCCCTTCCAGTTACCAGCCCGGCCCTGCTCCACTGCCTCCCGGACACAAAGCACAGCACTAAATGTACTGCGGCCCGGGACAGAGCAGTGCTGGGTCCCCGAAAGGAGCCGGGGCGCAAACTGCACCAGCCGATTAAACAGCACCTTTGCCAAAACCTTTCTGTCCGTATTGAGAAGCGCTATGGGACGCCAGTTCTCAATACGAGATCGGTCCTTACCTTTTGACAGGATGATCAGGGCAGACCTCCTCATTGACTTCGGCAGAGCGCCCGAGGAAAGACACTCATTGAATACCTCAGTCAAGAGGGGAACCAAGGCGTCCTTAAAGGTCTTATAAAACTCAGATGTTAAGCCATCCGGACCTGGCGATTTCTTGAGGGCGAGCCCTTCAATCCCCCGGCTGACTTCCTCTTCACTGATCATCTCTGTCAAAACATCAAGAGAGGGGTCTACTCCTGGCTCAGGGACAGTTTCAGCCAGGAAATCCGACATCACATCCCGATCTAGATCCTTCCTGCCCAAGAGGTGCGAGTAGAAGGATCTGACGATCTCCAGAATCCCTGATCTGGACCTTTTCAGGGATCCCGTACTGTCAACCAGTCCCGTGACAACTTTACCATTCACTGACATCTTGCAGTTTCTGTAAGGGTCGGGCGAGCGGTATTTCCCGTAATCCCTCTCAAAAACCAAAGATGCGTGTCTATCGTACTGACACCTCTTCAGCAAGGATTTCACTCTGGAGATGTCCTCACGACTACCCCCAGTCGAGACGAGATGCTCGAGTTTCCTCCTCAGGCCCTGATACAGGCGGTACCTGTCCAGGCTCCTGAGGCTCGAGAGCTGGCGGAAGAATCTCGCCACCCTTTTCTTGAGCATCTCCCACCACTCTGCCTTACTGCTACAAAGGCCCAGCAATGGTACCTGGCTCTGAAGAAAGTCCTCAAAGGATTGTCTGATCTCCGCTTCCTCCAGGAGAGACGAATTGAGCTTCCAGTAGCCTCTTCCCATCCGGGGGGTCTCTGTAACATTCAGAGAAAACAAAATTAAACAGTGGTCGGAGAACTCCACCTCAACAACGGACACTGCTGAAGAAATGGCTTCCTCCTTTAAATAAAACCTGTCTATTCTAGACCTGCAGCTACCCCTATAATAGGTGAACCCCGCGTGGCCTGGGGTGTGCCGGATGTGGACATCCACCAGGCGAGCCTCACTAGCTATGCTATTAAGAGCGACGCTATCATAAGTCAGCTTGTCTCTGGAACCTCCCCTATCCTGGGACCTCGTGACAGCATTGAAGTCCCCTCCAAAGACCACCTGCCGACTTGTAAAAAGGTAGGGCTTGATCCTCATAAAGAGACACTTCCTGTCCCACTTGGACTGGGGACCATAGATGTTAATTAGGCGAAGTTCTTGTCCCTTCATGAGGACATCAAGGATCAGGCACCTCCCCATTTCTAACTCAATAACTCGTCTGCATTCTACCGGTGCGGTAAAAAGGACCGCCACTCCGCTATACGGCTCGGCCGCAAGAGACCAATAGGAAGGCCCGTGTCTCCATTCCCTCTTAGCTTTAAACACGGCCGCCAAATCTGGCAGCCTGGTCTCCTGCAAAAATAAAATGTCGGCTTCAACACGGCCAAGAAAATCAAAGGCCGCAAATCTAGCCGCATCAGACTTAATGCTGGCGACATTAATGGACGCCAGCGTCAACGGAGTGGGTGCCGCCATCATGAGTGATTGAGTTAGACGGCTTTCTTTTTACCCATCTTACCACCACCCTCGGGAAATGAACACCCCCTTTTTAGACATATTGTGGTGTCCATCTCCCGCACCTCTGATGCTTCAGGGGCAGATCCAGGACCTGCCCCCTCATCCTCGTCTCCAGACTCTGGGCCAGTCTCCCCTCCTGAGGACCCTGACTCCCCAGGGAGAGACTCGGCACCCCCTGCAGGCTCCGCCACCTCTGGCCCTTCACCCTCAGCCCCTCCATCGGCAGGAGAGGCTCCATCCAGGGCCAGGAATCGATTTGAAAGTTCGACCAGCGGGGGGTCGGTTGCACCTTCCTTGGGTACCTTAGTCAGGGAGGGAGAAGATCTTACACCTCCCTTCTTTTTACCCTTTTTCTTCTTTTTGGCGCCACGCTTACGCTTTTCCTCTAGCCACGCCCTATTATCCTCGTCCATACTCTCATAATGGGAGGAGTCTGAGGACGTGGCACCTTCCTCTCTCTCGATCCTCCTGACCTCCTCATCCAGTACATCATCCCCTGGGGCCTCAGTGACAGGTGTGGTCTCCAGGACAGCGCCAGAGGTTGTCCCAGCAGCCCGAGACTCCCCCCGCTCTCTCTCCTGTTGACGCTTCTCTAGACGCCTTAGCTGGGCAGGCGTCTTTTTCCTGTCTTTCTTCCCTGGCCCCTCCATTCCTCCGCCTCTGCTAGTCCCCTCCCCAGCAGATTCAGCCTCATGGCTTTCATCCGCTGAGGCTGAGCCCGCATTAGCGAAGGAAAGAGGACAACGACTGTACGGGTGACCGAGATCACCACACAGGTTACACCTAATCTGCCCTGTACAGGATGCAGCGAGATGGCCGACACCCCCACACAACGCACACTTCTGCACGGTGCAGTTTGCGCTGAAATGTGTGGGGTCACCGCACCTGTGACACAGCTTAGGCTGCCCCCGGTAGAAGATCAGGATCCGATCCCTCCCCAGGAAGGCTGATGAAGGGATGTGGGCGACTGAGTTACCTGAACGCCTCAACTTTACCATGAAGGTCCAGGCCCCTGACCAGATACCAAACTCGTCTCGATTTTTCTCGGGTACTCCCAGTACCTCTCCATAACGATTCATCCAGGTCATGATGTCAAAGCAAGATAGTGATTCGTTACGGGTAAGAACAGTCACTTTCTTGAGTTCGCTCTGGCGGGACACTGCTTGCACAGCAAAGTCCCGCCACTCGGGCTCGTTGTATCTCAGCTCATAGTTGGACCAGAAGAGCTCAAGCCCCTCCGGCCGAACAAAGCTGACATCAAACTCAGATGTACCATAGGGATGGATCAAGGCAAAGATGTCAGCCGCCTTGAAGTCCATCTTCAGCAGCAGCTCAACTACCCGTGCCCGAGGGGGACACACATCACTGCCACGCCACCGAAGACGGACCACATTCCTACGGTTAGCACCCGGCCCGGTTGTCGGGAGCGACCATGGTGTCTCCCTGCCTCTTTGCTCTCGGAAGGCAGACAGGCCGTGCCTCTCTATCCAAAACGACAAATCAACCTCCTGCCCCGCTACATTGATCGTCCTTTCTCCCTTCTGTAAGGCCTGCAGGAGGCGCCGTTGCAAAAAGCCGTCCCCAGAGCCCAGAGACGAGGATGATGGACCCCTACTTCCCCCAGCAGCGACACTGGCATAGCTCTTAACGGGGGCCGCCACTGGGGGAGCAACCGGACCAACCCCTGCACCCATCACATTAACACTACCCACCTGCATGTTACACTCAGCCGCGCCACTCACACCCCCAGTCACTCCATCACCCACCCCCAAAGCTGGAAAAGATTCTCCACCACTCACACCCCCAGTCACTCCATCACTCACCCCCATAACTGGTAACGGTTCTCCACCACTCACACCATTCACATTATCCACCACAACATTACTGACTCCACTCACACTGGCTGGACCAGCAACAACATCAGGGGACATGACCACCTCCGCATCTTCAGGCACAAGGGACGGGGATCCCCCCGCAGAGCATCGCCCAGAGGGGACCACAACTCTTGTCACACCTGTGCCCTCCGCATCATCGGTAGCAGATGTTATTTTACTTCTCCTAGGGCTTGGTAACATTCGCCGCTGTTCTTTAGCCGGTGTGAGGCGCCGCTGATCTCCAATTTCCGTAGAATTCACATTATCCCCAACACCAACACAGAATAACACTTTTTGTCTGGGAGGTCCGGAGCCCTCAGCCTCAGCGACCCCTCCACACTGCCGCCGCCCCATAACCAAGTGATCAGCGGCAACAGCATGAAGAGGCGCCGAGGCACCGGAAGCTGCCACCAGTGCCGAGCTATCCCCCCCTCCCAGCGGGGGACGCACCGCAGCACTGGATTTTGATGTTATCGCCACTGCCGAGCCGCCCTGACTGTCCGGCCTTGCGGCCGATGCCTCCTCTGCTCCCCCACTGTTACCACAAACAGAGACGGAGCCCATCGCCACATCAGATGTCACACCTGTAATCTCCCTGCACCTTTGCACCGGGTCCACTGCAGAACTCGGGGGGGTTTGGGTAGCAGGGCTTGCACAGTGAGCTGACCCTGCGCTTTGCCCGGGGGGGTGTACAGGGAGGGGGGTAAAGATGAAACGTACCTCTTCTTGCTGCTTTGGCCTGGTCTTCTTACTCTTCCTCCGGCTGCTCCCCCCAGTGGCTTCCTCTGGGAGTTCGTCACCAAAAGAAAAGTTCTCCATGCGCACTGGGGACTCAAGCAGCCGGATCTCCGCCATGAGCGCCCCTCCCTGGCTGCCGGTGTCACTGTCCTCCCCCGAGCGAGGTGTTACTGCTGGCTGTCCTGCAGGGGGCCCACTGCACGAGGCCTGCTGATCTTCCTGCAGGCCGCCAGGTGGGAACTGCTGCTCGTTATCATCATCATCATCCTCCTCCTCCACCTGGCTTGCAGGCTGCAACCCCTTCAGCCTTTGCTCTCTGGTATCAGCCATTTCTGAAAATCTCTCATCATTTAAAAGTTTTTCTTTAAATGGACCGCTGTTATTACAAATAAAGTTCTTTCTCTTCATCAGCTTATCAATGTCAGCTTTAAGTTTGTTAATTTCACAATAAATTTCTGTTTTCCGTTTTTTTTGCGCTGTGTTCGCCCTGGCGCGGGCACATCGCAGCTCCTCCCGGAGCCTCCTGATGGTCTTTGTCGCCTCTTCGTACTCACAGAGGTGGCTCTGGACCCGGGAGGCATAGGTGGACAAAGACTCCCGGGGCCCCTGCACCGCCCAGCCTCCCCCCGCATGGTCAGCCTTACCTCTGTGAGCACTCCGCTTCATGGCTCCAGCCCCGGAAGGACCGCTCTCACCCGCACCCACATCCAGGTTCTTAGGGTGTTGCTTCACATTAGACTCAGGGGGGGTGGGAGTCACACTGCTGCGACTCCTGGTGGACCGTCTCACCCCTGAGTCCTCCATCGCGCTGGCCGGTTGCTGTCCTCTCCTGCCTCCCGCCGGCCTAGACCGGGAAGCAGGAGCCTGGGAGTCGGCTCCCTCGCTCATCCCCAGGAACCCAACTCCCTCCCTGGGAGAGGAGAGAGCAGGCCCTGGGTAGGTAGATGGATCCTCCAGGAGCTCAGGAGCACAAGCACAGAGCAGCTTCACACACAGCCACACCCTCCTCTAACGAGGTAACCGCCTCCAGAGCTGCTCTCACTATTCTGCTGCTGGTGCAGTCACTGTGTACATACATGACATTACTTATCCTGTACTGATCCTGAGTTACATCCTGTATTATACCCCAGAGCTGCACTCACTATTCTGCTGCTGGTGCAGTCACTGTGTACATACATGACATTACTTATCCTGTACTGATCCTGAGTTACATCCTGTGTTATACCCCAGAGCTGCACTCACTATCTGCTGCTGGTGCAGTCACTGTGTACATACATGACATTACTTATCCACAGTGGTCGGAGAACTCCACCTCAACAACGGACACTGCTGAAGAAATGGCTTCCTCCTTTAAATAAAACCTGTCTATTCTAGACCTGCAGCTACCCCTATAATAGGTGAACCCCGCGTGGCCTTGGGTGTGCCGGATGTGGACATCCACCAGGCGAGCCTCACTAGCTATGCTATTAAGAGCGACGGTATCATAAGTCAGCTTGTCTCTGGAACCTCCCCTATCCTGGGACCTCGTGACAGCATTGAAGTCCCCTCCAAAGACCACCTGCCGACTAGTAAAAAGGTAGGGCTTGATCCTCATAAAGAGACACTTCCTGTCCCACTTGGACTGGGGACCATAGATATTAATTAGGCGAAGTTCTTGTCCCTTCATGAGGACATCCAGGATCAGGCACCTCCCCATTTCTAACTCAATAACTCGTCTGCATTCTACCGGTGCGGTAAAAAGGACCGCCACTCCGCTATACGGCTCGGCCGCAAGAGACCAATAGGAAGGCCCGTGTCTCCATTCCCTCTTAGCTTTAAACACGGCCGCCAAATCTGGCAGCCTGGTCTCCTGCAAAAATAAAATGTCGGCTTCAACGCGGCCGAGAAAATCAAAGGCCGCAAATCTAGCCGCATCAGACTTAATGCTGGCGACATTAATGGACGCCAGCGTCAACGGAGTGGGTGCCGCCATCATGAGTGATTGAGTTAGACGGCTTTCTTTTTACCCATCTTACCACCACCCTCGGGAAATGAACACCCCCTTTTTAGACATATTGTGGTGTCCATCTCCCGCACCTCTGATGCTTCAGGGGCAGATCCAGGACCTGCCCCCTCATCCTCGTCTCCAGACTCTGGGCCAGTCTCCCCTCCTGAGGACCCTGACTCCCCAGGGGGAGACTCGGCACCCCCTGCAGGCTCCGCCACCTCTGGCCCTTCACCCTCAGCCCCTCCATCGGCAGGAGAGGCTCCATCCAGGGCCAGGAATCGATTTGAAAGTTCGACCAGCGGGGGGTCGGTTGCACCTTCCTTGGGTACCTTAGTCAGGGAGGGAGAAGATCTTACACCTCCCTTCTTTTTACCCTTTTTCTTCTTTTTGGCGCCACGCTTACGCTTTTCCTCTAGCCACGCCCTATTATCCTCGTCCATACTCTCATAATGGGAGGAGTCTGAGGACGTGGCACCTTCCTCTCTCTCGATCCTCCTGACCTCCTCATCCAGTACATCATCCCCTGGGGCCTCAGCGACAGGTGTGGTCTCCAGGACAGCGCCAGAGGTTGTCCCAGCAGCCCGAGACTCCCCCCGCTCTCTCTCCTGTTGACGCTTCTCTAGACGCCTTAGCTGGGCAGGCGTCTTTTTCCTGTCTTTCTTCCCTGGCCCCTCCACTCCTCCGCCTCTGCTAGTCCCCTCCCCAGCAGATTCAGCCTCATGGCTTTCATCCGCTGAGGTTGAGCCCGCATTAGCGAAGGAAAGAGGACAACGACTGTACGGGTGACCGAGATCACCACACAGGTTACACCTAATCTGCCCTGTACAGGATGCAGCGAGATGGCCGACACCCCCACACAACGCACACTTCTGCACGGTGCAGTTTGCGCTGAAATGTGTGGGGTCACCGCACCTGTGACACAGCTTAGGCTGCCCCCGGTAGAAGATCAGGATCCGATCCCTCCCCAGGAAGGCTGATGAAGGGATGTGGGCGACTGAGTTACCTGAACGCCTCAACTTTACCATGAAGGTCCAGGCCCCTGACCAGATACCAAACTCGTCTCGATTTTTCTCGGGTACTCCCAGTACCTCTCCATAACGATTCATCCAGGTCATGATGTCAAAGCAAGATAGTGATTCGTTACGGGTAAGAACGGTCACGTTCTTGAGTTCGCTCTGGCGGGACACTGCTTGCACAGCAAAGTCCCGCCACTCGGGCTCATTGTATCTCAGCTCATAGTTGGACCAGAAGAGCTCAAGCCCCTCCGGCCGAACAAAGCTGACATCAAACTCAGATGTACCATAGGGATGGATCAAGGCAAAGATGTCAGCCGCCTTGAAGTCCATCTTCAGCAGCAGCTCAACTACCCGTGCCCGAGGGGGACACACATCACTGCCACGCCACCGAAGACGGACCACATTCCTACGGTTAGCACCAGGCCCGGTTGTCGGGAGCGACCATGGTGTCTCCCTGCCTCTTTGCTCTCGGAAGGCAGACAGGCCGTGCCTCTCTATCCAAAACGACAAATCAACCTCCTGCCCCGCTACATTGATCGTCCTTTCTCCCTTCTGTAAGGCCTGCAGGAGGCGCCGTTGCAAAAAGCCGTCCCCAGAGCCCAGAGACGAGGATGATGGAACCCTACTTCCCCCAGCAGCGACACTGGCATAGCTCTTAATAGGGGCCGCCACTGGGGGAGCAACCGGACCAACCCTTGTACCCACCACATTAACACTACCCACCTGCATGTTACACTCAGCCGCGCCACTCACACCCCCAGTCACTCCATCACCCACCCCCAAAGCTGGAAAAGATTCTCCACCACTCACACCCCCAGTCACTCCATCACTCACCCCCATAACTGGTAACGGTTCTCCACCACTCACACCATTCACATTATCCACCACAACATTACTGACTCCACTCACACTGGCTGGACCAGCAACAACATCAGGGGACATGACCACCTCCGCATCTTCAGGCACAAGGGACGGGGATCCCCCCGCAGAGCATCGCCCAGAGGGGACCACAACTCTTGTCACACCTGTGCCCTCCGCATCATCGGTAGCAGATGTTATTTTACTTCTCCTAGGGCTTGGTAACATTCGCCGCTGTTCTTTAGCCGGTGTGAGGCGCCGCTGATCTCCAATTTCCGTAGAATTCACATTATCACCAACACAGAATAACACTTTTTGTCTGGGAGGTCCGGAGCCCTCAGCCTCAGCGACCCCTCCACACTGCCGCCGCCCCATAACCAAGTGATCAGCGGCAACAGCATGAAGAGGCGCCGAGGCACCGGAAGCTGCCACCAGTGCCGGGCTATCCCCCCCTCCCAGCGGGGGACGCACCACAGCACTGGATTTTGATGTTATCGCCACTGCCGAGCCGCCCTGACTGTCCGGCCTTGCGGCCGATGCCTCCCCTGCTCCCCCACTGTTACCACAAACAGAGACGGAGCCCATCGCCACATCAGATGTCACACCTGTAATCTCCCTGCACCTTTGCACCGGGTCCACTGCAGAACTCGGGGGGGTTTGGGTAGCAGGGCTTGCACAGTGAGCTGACCCTGCGCTTTGCCCGGGGGGGTGTACAGGGAGGGGGGTAAAGATGAAACGTACCTCTTCTTGCTGCTTTGGCCTGGTCTTCTTACTCTTCCTCCGGCTGCTCCCCCCAGTGGCTTCCTCTGGGAGTTCGTCACCAAAAGAAAAGTTCTCCATGCGCACTGGGGACTCAAGCAGCCGGATCTCCGCCATGAGCGCCCCTCCCTGGCTGCCGGTGTCACTGTCCTCCCCCGAGCGAGGTGTTACTGCTGGCTGTCCTGCAGGGGGCCCACTGCACGAGGCCTGCTGATCTTCCTGCAGGCCGCCAGGTGGGAACTGCTGCTCGTTATCATCATCATCATCCTTCTCCTCCACCTGGCTTGCAGGCTGCAACCCCTTCAGCCTTTGCTCTCTGTTATCAGCCATTTCTGAAAATCTCTCATCATTTAAAAGTTTTTCTTTAAATGGACCGCTGTTATTACAAATAAAGTTCTTTCTCTTCATCAGCTTATCAATGTCAGCTTTAAGTTTGTTAATTTCACAATAAATTTCTGTTTTCCGTTTTTTTTGCGCTGTGTTCGCCCTGGCGCGGGCACATCGCAGCTCCTCCCGGAGCCTCCTGATGGTCTTTGTCGCCTCTTCGTACTCACAGAGGTGGCTCTGGACCCGGGAGGCATAGGTGGACAAAGACTCCCGGGGCCCCTGCACCGCCCAGCCTCCCCCCGCATGGTCAGCCTTACCTCTGTGAGCACTCCGCTTCATGGCTCCAGCCCCGGAAGGACCGCTCTCACCCGCACCCACATCCAGGTTCTTAGGGTGTTGCTTCACATTAGACTCAGGGGGGGGTGGGAGTCACACTGCTGCGACTCCTGGTGGACCGTCTCACCCCTGAGTCCTCCATCGCGCTGGCCGGTTGCTGTCCTCTCCTGCCTCCCGCCGGCCTAGACCGGGAAGCAGGAGCCTGGGAGTCGGCTCCCTCGCTCATCCCCAGGAACCTAACTCCCTCCCTGGGAGAGGAGAGAGCAGGCCCTGGGTAGGTAGATGGATCCTCCAGGAGCTCAGGAGCACAAACACACAGCAGCTCCACACACAGACACACCCTCCTCTAACGAGGTAACCGCCTCCAGAGCTGCTCTCACTATTCTGCTGGTGGTGCAGTCACTGTGTACATACATGACATTACTTATCCTGTACTGATCCAGAGTTATATCCTATATTATACTCCAGAGCTGCACTCACTATTCTGCTGCTGGTGCAGTCACTGTGTACATACATGACATTACTTATCCTTTACTGATCCTGAGTTACATTCTCTATTATACTCCAGAGCTGCACTCACTAATCTGCTGGTGCAGTCACTGTGTACATACATTGCATTACTTATCCTGTACTCATCCTGAGTTACATCCTGCATTATACCCCAAAGCTGCACTCACTATTCTGCTGCTGGTGCAGTCACTGTGTACATACATGACATTACTTATCCTGTACTGATCCAGAGTTACATCCTGTATTATACTCCAGAGCTGCACTCACTATTCTGCTGCTGGTGCAGTCACTGTGTACATACATGACATTACTTATCCTGTACTGATCCTGAGTTACATTCTGTATTATGCTCCAGAGCTACACTCACTATTCTGCCAGTAGAGCAGATGCGTTAGACATTCATATGTTAGTTAACAGGCAGCACCAGATTGATCAATAATTTCCATTCTTTGGTTTGGTTTTACACCAGACTCCTGTTGTGACATGAGAGCATTGTCAGGATCCTGCAGAGCATTGCACGTGCGGCTGCCATTGTTTCGGCTAATCACATCGCTGTGTGGCTCCAGGATCCCAAAGGTATTTTAGGAAGAATCAAAATTAGAATTTTCCATCTTCCAGGACAGTTTATTTCTATGTTGTTTTGGTAGCGCACGTTGAGCAGATTCACTGCCACGTTACCTGCTGCTCGAGAGGACGCAGCGCAACATCCTGGTAATTACAGGAGATTAGTTCTGAGAAAGGGAAGAGTTTTATTGCCAAAAAAAAAAGTTGAGAGTAAAAGTTGGAAGTTACAAAATGCAACATTTAGGAAGTGGAACATCTACTACTGGTATGATAACTGAATTTTCAGGTCCCTTCAACTCCCTCTCCCCTCTCACAGCATGAAGTCTCAGGGAAAGGCATCTCCTTTCTCCATGTTTTTTGCATTGTGAATGTTCTTGCCCTTATTTCAGTAGACTTACCTGCAGCATTCACATTCTATGGGGGAGATTTATCAAGCTGCCTAAGAGTAAGAATGTGCTTAGTTGCCCATGGCAACCAATTACAGCTCCCCTTTAAAATTAACCTACCACCATGACTCTACCTATAAAGGTAGAAAGGGTGGTAGGTGCATGTATGGGACCTGAGGATAGCCCTTTTTGAGCTAATCCTCACTTCCCCGCTATCTTTTTGAAATTTTTCCTGCCCTAATATGTAAATTTTGTAAAGCGGCTACTGGGGCGTGGAGTAGCTGGACACGAAGCTACACGTCGTGGCTACTCCACGCCCCAGTAGCCTCTTTGCTCCTCCTACCCTGAGATCTTCAGCGTGCAGCTCCCCGTAGCGCGCCCTTGTCCGAGAAGCCGATGTCTGTGCATGCGCAGAACGCAGGCCTGTGGCTTCGCGGCCATAGCTCTAAAGCCGGAGCCAGAGAACTACATATTAGGGCGATAAAGATTTCAAAAAGATAGCGGGGACATGAGGATTAGCTCTAAAAATGGCTATCCTCATGTCCCATACATTCACCTACCAGCCGATCTACCTTTATAGGTAGAATTGTGCTCATGGGTTCACTTCAAATTATTAATGAGCACTGATAAAATGAAAGCTGAGCTGTAATTGGTTGACATGGGCAACTAAGCACCTTCTTACTTTTAGTTAGCTTGCTAAATCTACCCCTATGATCCTATAAGCATGTAGGGGCCTTCTCTCGGCTCTCTCTCCTCTCTCACATCTCGATGTCTCATCTTTCCTACTTGTATTTTGCTTGATTCACTTCCTTCCTGCTTTTAAACGTTTCTTCTAGCTCCCACACCTTAGTGTCATATGCATATAGATGCCACCTTATCTCAGCTCCCTCTCCCCTCTCGCAGCTTGAAGTCTCAGAGAAAAGCTAGAACTGCATGCTGCACCCCTCTTCTATGACCTCTGCTCTCTAAAAGTTTTCACCTCTAATATACCCCCATATGGGCAGAGTTTTTTTTTACTACACACACTCTACAGTGCTAGAAGCAGTCTCTACAAATCAGCTCCCTCTCCCCTCTCACAGCTTTTCTAATCCCCATGCCTTTTGCTCCTGAAGGTCCTTTTCTTTACCAAGTAACCAAATGACAATCCAGAAAATATTAGATCCTATCGATACTGGATTAGATAACTGTATGTACAGTAGGTATCACTGTATCTAAGCCCCACTAATGGGGAGAGTATTGATCGTGGTGCAGTATTATTGTACACAGCATGTTACATACGTGAGGTCAGGCACACGTTCCGTCAGGATCGGGCAGCGCTGACCCATTTACCATGACATTCTGCAAGTGGATGACAGTAAGAAGCCCCCGGGGAGTCCTTCATCTTCTGCTACAGGAACAACAGCAGCAAAGGCAAGAAAGAGCCGAGAGACCATCACCTTCCATTCATTACAAGGGCAAAAGCTGCGGCTGTATCACATATGCTTAGATACACAAACCAACACAGTGTCAGGCTTGACTAACTGAATAGAGCTCCAGATCATTAACGCATGATATTATTAGATACACAGCAGAGAACAGTATCACACATGGTAGAATTAGATACACAGCTCAGCACACATTACCGGATTAGATACACAGCTCAGCAGACAGTATCACACAGGACAGGATTAGATACACAGCTCAGCAGACAGGATCACACATGATATTATTAGATACACAGCTCAGCAGTCAGTATCACACATGGAATAATTAGATACACAGCTCAGCACGCAGTATAGGATTAGATACACAACTCTGCAGACAGTCTCTCCCAGGATAGGATTAGATACATAGCTCAACAGACAGTATCACACATGATGGGATTAGATACACAGCTCAGCAGGCAGTATCACACGGGATAAGGTTAGATACACAGCTCAGGAGACCGTATCACACATGATAGGATCAGATGCACAGCTCAGCAGACTGTATCACACATGATAGGATTAGATACCTGTCAGCTGGCGAAATGACTGCAGCCACTGCTATGTATTGTCCCTGCAGAGATGTGTAATCAGACCTCACACTGCTGTGCTCTGTGGCCTCTGCCGAAAGTAATGATTGTCCTGGGAGATGTGTTTCAGACCTCAACGCTGTGCTCTGTGCTCCCTGCAGCCAGTGTTATGTATTTTCCCTGGAGAGATGTGTCATAAGACCTCACACTGCTGTGCTCTGTGCTCTCTGCATCTAGTGTTATGTATTTTCCCTGGAGAGATGTGTCATAAGACTTGCCCTGATGCCAGTGGGTCCATATTGATGCCCATTGCCTTTAATACATGGTTCTCCTGTCCAGTCCATTATCCATGTACAGAAGCTGCTTCTCATGACTTAATCTGAGTGCAGGAAAGTCTTAGCAGTTCTATAGTTGACACATAGAGGATAGAGAAATGATATAAACAGTTTCCCGCTCCATCTGTTCTGTGTATACATCATCTCCTCTCCACTGCTCCATATCCTCATTACTATACAAAAGATAATTACTCTTCAAGGTTACTACAAGTATGACTTATAGGGAATGTGTTAGCAGTGAACATAAAGACAGATGTCCCTGGAGAGATGTGTAATCAGACCTTTGTGTGTGTTGTTAGTAGCAGTAGTGTCCTGGTGGTGTGCCCTCACACTGCTGTGCTCTGTGCTGGCAGTATTAGGTATTGTCCCTGGAGAGATGTGTAATCAGACCTTTGTGTGTGTTGTTAGTAGCAGTGGTGTCCTGGTGGTGTGCCCTCACACTGCTGTGCTTTTGGGTCCTCTCTGCCACCCATGGTTTGAAGCCTGGTCCATTGGGTATGTCGCCATGACACTCTTAAGCTCGCCGCTGCCCGCTGGCTGCATGCCGTCCCCTATAGTGTCAGGGTCTTATTGCAATGTTTAGAGATATCTAGTTCATTTCTGTCACTCTGTCCAGGCCATGCTGTGTGCCCATATTTTGGCATAATGTGGTGCTTAAGCAGCTCAGAGGCATCCATGATGCTGCCCCTGCTGTTTTCTGCCTCCCATTCCGTGGTGTTTCCACCTTTCTGGTTCCCAGGTTTTGCCAGCTTCCCTGTTGGGGGGGGGCCGAGCCTGGCCCCGTGAAAATGCTGATCTCCCCCACACCATTGACTTTAATGGGTTCGTTATTCGAGACGAGATCGAGCATCGGGAAAAGTTCGTCTCGAATAACGATTACCCCAGCATTTAGTTGTTCGACTCATCTCTATTTATGTTTACCATCTAGTCCACAAACATGTAAGTTTGCTCCTATGTACTACCCCTATGTACTACCCCTATGTACAAAATATAATTACTATATACTGCCAGCTGTACAGTTATAAACTACTATATCATATGCCCCCTATGTCAAAAATATAACACTAAATTACTGCCCCATATTACCAGAATATAACACTACTAATATACTCTGCCCCCTATGTACCAGAATATAATCTCTATAATACTGCCCTCTATGGTCACAAGAATGTAACTATATAATATGCCCCCTATGTACAAGATATAACTTACTATAATACTGCCACTATGTATCAAGAATATTATAATATAATAGCCCCTATGTACAAGAATATACTACTATAATAACTGCCCCTCTAGGTACAAGAATTAACTACTGTAATTACTGCCCCTATGTACAATAATATAACTACTATAATAATGCCCCCATCGGTACAAGATATAACTATATAACGGCCCCTATGTACAAGAATATAATATATTAATACTGCCCATATGCTCAAGATATAACTACTATAAATACTGCCCCTATGTACAAGAATGTAACTACTATAATACTGCACCCTATGTACAAGAATATAAACTACTATAATACTGCCCCAGATGTACAAGAATATACTACATATACTGCCAATACATGCCCCCTATGGACAAGAAATATAACTACTATAATACTTCGCCCCCTATGTACCGAATATAACTACTATAAATACTGAACGCCCTATGTACCAAGAATTAAACTGACTATAATCTGGCCCTATGTACAAGAAAGTAACTACTATTATATGACCCCCTATGTACAAGAATATAACTACTATAATACTGCCCCCTATGTACAAGAATGTACTTCTATAACTACTGCCCCTAGTACAAGATATAACTACTATACATACTGCCCTATGTTACAAGAATATAACTACTAATAATACTGCCCCTATGACAGACGAATATAACTACTATAATACTGCCCCCTTGTACAAGAATATAACTACTATAATACTGCCCCCGATGTACAAGGAATATACTACTAACTATAATACTATACGCCCTATGTACAGAGATGATAACTATATAAACTCCCCTATGTACAAGAATAAACTTCTATAATACTGCCCCTATTGCAAGAATATAACTACTATAATAACTGCCCCCCTATGACTAAAATAACTACTATAATTCTGCCAACTCTACCTGAACAGCAGCCTATGTGCCCAGTCGCACAGGATCTACAGGACTACAGGGTTGAGGTATTCTCCACAACAGAGCTCCAGATCCAACCAACCATGGCCTTGTGGAGCCCTCACAGAGGAAAACTGTTACAGCCCATACCTGCGGCTGTTGTTGTCTGCCTAATAAAGAGTTTATTGGTCATCACGCTGCTCTGACGAGGGCACATCTGGGCTACTCCTTAACACAGGACTTCCCTTCAACCATCCTCCTAGAGGATTCTACAACAAACATAACCCGGGCGCCCACAGGGGGGACCTCTCCTCCTCTGCATCCCCTCGCTGTCCATGGACTAAGCCACCACGACCCAAATCTGACATCAGGTTCCGGAATCCAGCTGCCCTAAACTAAGGTCCGGCCTTAGTTTACAAGAAAATGAAAAACAAAGTCCTGAAGAACAATTCCAGTCTTCATATGAAAATTAAATCAACAAAGGTCAATATTTGCATCAGTTATTGGGTGTCCCAACCCCAAGAAATTGTATCCAGTTCTGAATTCCCAGACGGATCTATGGACAGATAGTGGTAATCATACCAGTAATAGCAAATCAAATTATATCCTCAATACTTCAAAATATAAATAAAACCCTCCAAAGGGAAATGCACTCCAAGGGCTCAGTACGAGATCTCCAAAATGAGACATACAGTAAAATCTTCCAAATATGACATGATATGCTCCCAGAAACCCAGGATTGTCGTATCCACCATATAACAATGCGGTAGGTTTCGGGTGTTAGAATTGGAATGGGTGGGGGGCAGCGTCAGGAAGCCTCTTCTGTTTCTTATCAACATATACATCATCACCATCAGCTAATCGTGGAGTCCAGGTTAGAAGAAGGCAATAATGGAATCTCAATTTGCTCATGTCTATGTACAATCCATGGGTCTCAGTACGACACCGGTGGTCCGCCAGCTACAGGTATTGGTGGGGGAGGGGCTGAGGCTTCGCGCTCTTTAGGAAGGGAGCACGTTTCCTCTTTAGTGGTGTTTTAGTCCCAATCAGACTCCGGAACATCAAATATAGAATGAGGATCAAAGGCACATGAGGGAATATCATAGAACCGATCCGGGGTACAGAGCCGCGCAAGATTACACAAGACCAACACACAACGTGATGGGTCTCGACCAATAATCTCTTCCTCTCCATGCGGACACTGTTCAGCTTCCTCAGACGTCATTAAGAGTTCATAAACGCCAGCGTCCTCATTAAGGAGTAATGGGACTGGAACCGTCCACCGGATCCATCCCCGGAGCAAAAAAAAGAAATCTTTTACGACGAATCTCTGGACTACAAGTAACCAAGTCAATAGATGAAGCTGTCCCTGATTTCCTATTAAAGGTCGATCAGTTAGATTTATACCCCCCGAATCTGTACATCATATATGATTCCTAACGATCTCCTACCCCATCGGTACATTGTCCTTATTAGAGATAACACGGACCCTCAATTACATCATATGACAATCGATGATGTAACCACGCTTAGTCATACTCCTCCTCCTCCCTGTACAAATGACACTCTGTATAGATAACACTGCCCCTCAATTACAATCACTAATGACATAGATGACATACACAGCTTATCTCCTACCCCTCCCTGTACAATGAACCCTCCATATAGATAACACTACCCCTCATTACATCACAATATGACAATAGATGATGTCACAGCTTATCTCTCCCCCTCCCTGTACAGTGACCTCTATATAGATAACAACGACCCCTCATTACCTACATGACAATAGACTAGGTCACCAGCTTATGCTCACCCCTCCTTACATGACCTCTATATAGATAGAAAACTGACACATCCATTACATCCACTACTGACAATAGATTATGTCACCAGCTATCTCCTCCCCTCCCCTGTATTATGACCTCTATATAGATAACCTGACCCATCATTACCATCACTAATGACCAATAGATGGATGTCACAGCTTAGCTCCTCCACCCTCCCTTACAGTTGACTCTATATAGATAACAGGACCCTGATAACATCACTACTGACAATTAGATGAGTCAAGCACTTTCTCCTCCTACCCCTGTACACTGTCCTCTATATAGATACACTGACCCATCATTACATCACATACTGACAACTGATTATGTACACTAGCTTATCTCCTCCCCCTCCCTGTACAATGGACCTCTATAATAGATAACACTGACCCATCAATAACACTACTGACAGAAGATGATGTCACAGCTTTATCTCCCCCCTCCCTGTACAAGACCTCTATATAGATAACAATGTCATCAGTAACACGCTAATGACATAGAGATTGTCAAAGCTTTACTCCTCTCCCCCTCCTGATAATGTACCTCTATATAGATAACACTGACCACATATACATCACTACTGACAATAGATGATGTCAACGCTTATCCCTCCCCTCCCTGTTCAATGAACTCTATTACATAACACTGACCCATCATTACATCATAATGACAATATTGATGTCACAGCTTATCTCCTCCTCCCCTGTACAATGACCTCTATAGAATAACACTGACCCATCAATTCATCACTACTGACAATAGATGATGTCACAGCTCATCTCCTCCCTTCCCTGTAAATGACCTCATATAGATAACATTGAGCCATCAATTACATCATACTGACAATAGATGATGTCCACAGCTTATCTCCTCCTCCTCCCTGTACAATGACCTCTATATAGATAACACTGACCCATCATTACATCACTACTGACAATAGATGATGTCACAGCTTATCTCCTCCCCCTCCTGTACAATGACTCTATATAGATAACACTGAACCCTCATTACATCACTTTGACAATAGATGATGTCACAGCTTATCTCCTCCTCCCCCTGTACAATGACCTCTTTATAGAGAACACTGACCCATCATTACATCCTACTGACAATAGATGATGTCACTGCTTGTCTCCTCCTCCTCCTGTACAATGACCTCTATATAGATAACAATGACCATCATTAAATCACTACTGACAATAGATGATGTCACAGCTTATCCCTCCCTCCCTGTACAATGACTCTATATAGATAAACACTGACCCATCAAACATCACATACTGACATAGATGATGCCACAGCTTATACTCCTCTCCCTCCCTGTACAATGGTCCTCTATATAGATAACACTGACCCATCATTACATCACTACTGACAATAGATGATGTCACAGAATATCTCCTCCCCCTCCCTGTACAATGATGCACAACTATCTCCTCCACATTCCCTTAAGGGCTTCCTTAATTTTGGAAATTAATATCCCATCATTTCAGCCTTCGTTACAATCATCTAATTCGGAGTGAAGGGATTCCGGGGAGTCTATCAGGACACATCTATCAAGAACCAAAACAAATGAATTTACAAACAACCAAAAAAAATCTAAAGAAACAAAATCTCCGAGCGGCAGAAATTTTCTTGTCTCCATCCGTGTCCGAGTATGGAGCTCCATGTAACCATAAATTACAACATGCTATTTATATATAGACTGCGATGTTCCAGGTCTATGGAGTGTTACTGTAGATGCTGAATGTTACAGTAAATCACCGCTAGAATATAGCAAGAACTTAAGATCCACTGAGATTCCCAAGAAGACGTCTCATGGTACTTTCAATTAGAAATCCGATGACTGGTGCAAAATAATCCTAATTGTTAAGTCTATTAAAAAAAAAAAGTGAAAAAGACACAAACATAAAATTAAAAAACTATTGGGGTAAAATAAATAAAAACAGTAATGAAAAGACAAAAAATAATAGTAAAAAAAAAGTGTTTTAATCTACATAAAAAAAACAAGCTGTAAAAATAGAATAATAATAAAACCACAAATTAAAAACTATATAAATGTAACTAAAAGTACAAATATAAATCTGAATCATAAAAATAAATATTAGATAAAATAAAAAAAAATTAAGAAGTAAAGACAACTCAAAATAATATATAAAATATTTTAGAAACTTCAATAATAAATATAAATGATTTGAATTAAAAAAAAAACTTACATTATATAAATAAAAATAAAAGAAAATAGCTAAAAGAATACAATGAAAACATGGAGTAGAAATGAAGATATGTAATAATAATTGTTTCCATCTGCCGTTATTTCTCTGCTTGTGTTGGACAATGATAATCTGTTCAGGTTATGGCTGTAATTAGAGGAATTGATTGCAGGATGCTGAGGCTGGTGCAGGTAGGTGAGCGGTCCTTGCACTCGCTGGGCTCCAGGATGTCTGGAGGCACCTAAGGTGACGGAGGCGCTGCCAGGGGAGCTCCCCCGTACACAGAGGAGACTCTGGGACATGCTGGTACCTGTAGTTTATACCCAACATAACAAAATATCACACCTGACCGTACAAAGTTACACATAGTATCAACTGCCACAAGAAAGTCCCCTTCTAGTATTTACCCAAAAAAGTAACAAATTCTGCACAGTTGAGCCCCAGGATTTATAGCGGATAATTTTTACATCAACTAAGAATACAAAAACCCTTTTAAGAGTTCAAAAATCTGTTAATTTAGGTCAATTCATTTCCTCTACACTTACAAAGAACAGAAACCCCCAAACTCCTATCTAAGTGACTACTATAAACCTCTATTTGGTACCACTACTACTCCTGTCTAGTGAATACATAGCTACGGTACTGATTATTACTACTACCTCTGTCTTTGATACTTATAACTATGCTACGTGACTAATACTACTACTATATCTCCCGCCTAGGTGACTACTATAACTAATGCTACTTGAGTACTACTACAATCTCTGTTAGGTGACTACTATATAATACTGCTACTTGATTACTACTACTCCTCGTCTTGGTGCACTACTATAACTGCTACTTGATTACTATACTTCCTCCTGTCTTGGTGACTACTATAACTACTGCTCTTGATTACTACTACTATCTCCGTCTAGGGGACTACTATAACTATGCTACTTGATCTACTACTATCTCCTGTCTAGGTGACATATGATAATAATGCTACTTGTATACTATACTATCTCCGTCTAGGTGACACTATAACTACTGCTACTTGCTTACTACTACTATCTCCCGTCTAGGTGACTATATATAGCTTGATTATACTACATCGCCGTCTAGGACTATAACTAATGCTACTTGATTACTACACTATCTCCGTCTAGGTGGACTACTATTATTAATTACTGCTACTTGACTACTACTACTATCTCCGTCTAGGGACTACTATAAACTAATGCTACTGATTACTACTACATCTCCTGTCTTAGGTGACTACTATTATAATTACTGACTACTGATTCACTACTACTATCTCCGTCTAGGTGACTACTATTAAATACTGCTACTGATTACTATACTATCTCCCGTTAGGTGACTACATAACTACGCTACTTGATATCTACTATCTCCCGTCTAGGTGAATACTATAACGATGCTACTGATTATACTACTATCTCCTGTCTAGGTGACTACTATATAATTGCTACTTGATTATACTACTATCTCCTGTCTAGGTGACTATATAACTACTGCTACTTGATTACCTACTATCTCCCGTCTAGGTGACTACTATAACTACTGCTACTTGATTACTACTACTATCTCCCGTCTAGGTGACTACTATAACTATGCTACTTGATTACTACTACTATCTCGTCTAGGTGACTACTATTATAATTACTGCACGACTACTACTACTATCTCTGTCTAGGTGTGACTAATAACTACAGCCACTGATTACTACTACTACCTACTGTCTAGGTGATACTATAACTACCTCTACTTGAGTAACACTACCAGGGATAAATCTAGGCTCTCTGCTGCATGAGATGAGCTATAGAGTAATATAGTAGTAAATACAGGGAGGCAACTAAGGGGGTGAACAGGGTTCAGTCACACCAGACCAAGGGGATTAGGGGGCAAATATAAGTATTCTTTCCTAACTAAGAATACTGGTACTATTATCCATACATTATAGTTGGTTACGCCGCAGTAATATATCTGGATCTGGGTAGGTTTACCTTGCACCATGCTCACATTGGTGTTAAAGATAACATTTTTAGGTGTGAGGTCCTGCTTTATAGCAGGTGACTACTAGCACTATGATTCTCCTGTCAAGGTGACTACTAACACTATGACTACTTCCTGCATGGAGACTGACAGAATGACTACTTCCTGTTTAGGGGACTACTAACATATGACTACTTCCTGTCTGGCGGACTACTGAAAAAATGACTACTTCTGTCTGGGCGACTACTGACAATATGACTACTTCCTGTCGGGTGACTACAACACTATGGGGCTCATTTACGAAGGGTCCCCGGACCGCACAAAGTCGGATATTCCAACGATTATGTTTTGCGCCGCATTTAATAGTGGATTGTGGCGCATGCAATTGGATTTTGCCGCAAATGCCCCGGCTTTCATGTGGCACAAATCGGGGGGCGGACGGATTCGGACTGAGGCGGGATTAACATTTGAATCACGCAAAGGACTGATAAGTAAATGAGCCCCTATGTTACTTCACACCTAGGTGACTACTAACACTATGACTACTTCTGTCTAGGGGACTACTAATAATATGACTACTTCATGCCTAGGTGACTACGAACACAATGACTACTTCCTGTCAAGGGAATAATAACAATATGACTACTTTGTCTGGGTAACTGCTAACACATGACTCTTCCTTTCAGGTGACTACTGACGGTAGGACTACTTCCTGTCTAGGGGACTATTGACACTATGACTACTTCCTATTAGGGGGCTACTGCTACTTCGACTATTTATTCATATTATATCAGAGCTCCTCCCCTCTGTCCTAGTGATCGTTATAAAGGGGAAAGGGCTCTGGTGCACATCAGTGCAGAGAAACACATAGCACAGCAGGTTTGGGACACCCACCAATAACTATGAGAGAACTACAGTACTAAATATGAAGCATGTTTCAAGTCTGCTGCTACTAAACAATGTTAGATATTATCTCTCCAGGGACAAAACCTATTTGGCCAGACAGAACACAAAGCACAGCAGTGTGAGGCACACCACCAGGACACCACTGCTACTAAAACAACCAACACAAAGGTCTGATACACATCTCTCCAGGGACAATACCTAATACTGCGTTAGTAGCAGTGGTGTCCTGGTGGTGTGCCCTCACACTGCTGTGCTCTGTGCTGGCAGTATTAGGTATTGTCCCTGGAGAGATGTGTAATCAGACCTTTGTGTTTGTTGTTAGTAGCAGTGGTGTCCTGGTGGTGTGCCCTCACACTGCTGTGCTTTGTGTTCTGTGCTGGCAGTAATAGGTTTTGTCCCTGGAGAGATGAATAATCATAACATTGTTAGTAGCAGCAGGACTGTGAAACATGTTTCATATTTCAGTACTGGTAGTTTCTCATAGTGTATTGGTGGTGTGTCCTCAACCTGCTGTGCTATGTGTTTCTCTGCACTGATGTGCACCAGAGCCCTTTCCCCTTTATAACGATCACTAGGACAGAGGGGAGGGCTCTGATATAATATGAATAAATAGTCGAAGTAGCAAGTAGAGTAGCAGAGCCCCTAGATAGGAAGTAGTATAGTGTCAATAGTCCCACTAGACAGAAGTAGTCCTACCGTCAGTAGTCATGAAAGGAAGCGTCATGTGTTAGCAGTTACCCAGACAGGAAGTAGTCATATTGTTAGTAGTTCCCTTGACAGGAAGTAGTCATTGTGTTCGTAGTCACCTAGGCATGAAGTAGTCATATTATTAGTAGTCCCCTAGACAGAGAAGTAGTCATAGTGTTAGTAGTCACCTAGGTGTGAAGTAGACATAGGGGCTCATTTACTTATCAGTCCTTTGCGTGATTCAAATGTTAAACCCGCGCTCAGTCCGAATCCGTCCGCCCCCCGATTGTGTGCCACATGAAAGCCGGGGCATTTGCGGCAAAATCCAATTGCATGCGCACAATCCACTATTAAATGCGGCGCAAAACGATAATCGTTGGAATATCCGACGTTTGTGCGGTCCGGGGACCCTTCGTAAATGAGCCCCATAGTGTTAGTAGTCACCCAGACAGGAAGTAGTCATATTGTCAGTAGTCGCCCAGACAGGAAGTAGTCATATTTTCAGTAGTCGCCCAGACAGAAGTAGTCATATGTTAGTAGTCCCCTAAACAGGAAGTAGTCATTCTGTCGTAGGTCACCTATGCAGGAAGTAGTCATAGTGTTAGTAGTCACCTTGAAGGAAGAAGTCATAGTGCTAGTAGTCACCTGCTATAAAGAGGACCTCACACCTAAAAATGTTATCTTTAACACCCAATGTGAGCATGGGTGCAAGGTAAACCTACCAGATACCAGATATTACTAGCGGCGTAACCAACTATAATGTATGGATAATAGTACCAGTATTCTTGTTAGGAAAGAATACTTTATTTGCCCCCTAATCCCCTTGGTCTGGTTGTGACTGAACCCTGTTCACCCCCTTAGTTGCCTCCCTGTATATTACTACTATATTACTCTATAGCTCATCTCATGCAGCAGAGAGCCTAGATTTATCCCTGGGTAGTGGTACTCAAGTAGAGGTAGTTATAGTAGTCACCTAGACAGTAAGGTAGTAGTAGTAATCAAGTGGCTGTAGTTATAGTAGTCACCTAGACAGGAGATAGTAGTAGTAGTCAAGTAGCAGTAATTATAATAGTAGTCACCTAGACAGGAGATAGTAGTAGTAATCAAGTAGCATTAGTTATAGTAGTCACCTAGACGGGAGATAGTAGTGTAATCAAGTAGCAGTAGTTATAGTAGTCACCTAGACGGGAGATAGTAGTAGTAATCAAGTAGCAGTAGTTATAGTAGTCACCTAGACAGGAGATAGTAGTAGTAATCAAGTAGCAGTAATTATAATAGTAGTCACCTAGACAGGAGATAGTAGTAGTAATCAAGTAGCATTAGTTATAGTAGTCACCTAGACGGGAGATAGTATAGTAATCAAGTAGCGTAGTATAGTAGTCACCTAGACGGGAGATAGTAGTAGTAATAAGTAGCAGTAGTTATGTAGTACACCTAGAAGGAGATAGTAGTAGTAATCAAGTAGCAGTAATTATAATAGTAGTCACCTAGACAGGAGATAGTGTAGTAATCAAGTAGCATTAGTTTAGTAGTCACCTAGACGGGAGATAGTAGAGTAGTCAGTAGCAGTCTTATAATAGTAGTACCCTAGACAGGAGGATAGTAGTAGTAATAAGTAGCATTAGTTATAGTAGTCATCTAGACGGGAGATAGTAGTAGTAATCAAGTAGCAGTAGTATAGTAGTCACCTAGACGGAGTTAGAAAAAAATACACAGAAAATAGTAGTAATCAAGTAGCAGTAGTTATAGTAGCACATAGACAGGAGATAGTAGTAGTATCAAGTAGCAGTATTTAATAGTAGTCACCTAGACCAGGAGATAGTAGTAGTAATCAAGTAGCATTAGTTATAGTAGTCACACTAGAAGGGAGTAGTAGTAGTAATCAAGTAGCAGTGTTATAGTAGTCACCAAGACAGGAGTAGTAGTAGATCAGTGCAGATAAGTCACAGACAAGAGGTAGCAGTATTATATAGTAGTCACCTAACGAGATTGTAGTAGTACTCAAGTAGCATTGTTATAGTAGTCCCTGGCGGGAGATAGTAGTAGTATAGTAGTCGTAGCATAGTTTAGTTAGTAAAGACAGAGGTAGTAGTAATAATCAAGTACAGTAGCTATAGTAGTACCTAGACAGGAGTAGTAGTGTACAATAGAGGTAGTTATAGTAGTCACTTAGATAGGAGTTTGGGGGTTTCTGTTCTTTGTAAGTGTAAGGAAATGAATTGACCTAAATTAACGATTTTTGAACTCTTAAAGGTTTTTGTATTCTTAGTTGATGTAAAATATACGCTATAATCGGGCTCAACTGTGCAGAATAGAAATATTGTTACTTTTTTGGTAAAATACTAGAAGGGGACTTTCTTGTGCAGTTGATACTATGTGTAACTTGTACGGTCAGGTGTGATATTTTGTTATGTTGGGGTATAAACTACAGGTACCAGCATGTCCCAGAGTCTCCTCTGTGTAGGGGGAGCTCCCTGGCAGCGCCTCCGTCACCTTAGTGCCTCCAGACATCCTGGAGCCCAGCGATGCAAGGAACCGCTCACCTGACCCTGCACCAGCCTCAGCATCCTGCAATCAATTCTCTAATTACAGCCATAACCTGAACGAGATTATCATTGTCAAACACAAGCAGAGAAATAACTGCAGAGGAAACAATTATTATTACATTATCTTCATTTCTACTCCATGTTTATTGTATTCTTTTAGCTATTTTCTTTTATTTTTATTATATAATGTAGTTTTTTTAATTCAATTCATTTATTTTATTATGAAGTTTCTAAAATATTTATATATTATTTTGAGTTGTCTTTACTATCTTAATTTTTTTTATTTTATCTAATATTTATTTTTATGATTCAGATTTATATTTGTACTTTTAGTTACATTTATATAGTTTTTAATTTGTGGTTTTAATTATTATTCTATTTTTACAGCTTGTTTTTTTTATGTAGATTAAAACACTTTTTTTACTATTATTTTTTGTCTTTTCATTACTGTTTTTATTTATTTTTACCTCCCAATAGTTTTTTTAATTTTATGTTTGTGTTCTTTTTCACTTTTTTTTTTTAATAGACTTAACAATTAGGATTATTTTGCACCAGTCATCGGATTTCTAATTGAAAGTACATGAGACGTCTTCTTGGGAATCTCAGTGGATCTTAAGTTCTTGCTATTATTCATAGCGGTGATTTACTGTAACATTCAGCATCTACAGTAACTACTCCATAGACCTGGAACATCGCAGTCTATATATTAAATATGCATGGTTAATTATGGTTACATGGAGCTCCAACGGACAGGATGGAGACAGAAAATTATCTGCCGCTCGGAGATTTGTTTTCTTTAGATATTTTTGGTGTTGTTTGTAAATTCATTTGTTTTGGTTCTTGATAGATGTGTCCTGATAGACTCACGGGAATCCCTTCATCCGAATGATAGATGATTGAACGAGAGGCTGAAATGAGGAGATATATTTCCAAAATTAAGGAAGCCCTTAAGGGAATGTGGAGGAGATAGTTGGGACATCATTGTAACAGGGAGGGGGAGGAGATATTCTGTGACATCATCTATTGTCAGTAGTGATGTAATGATGGGTCAGTGTTATCTATATAGAGGACCATTGTACAGGGAGGGAGGGAGAGAGATATAAGCTGTGGCATCATCTATGTCAGTAGTGATGTTTGATGGGTCAGTGTTATCTATATAGAGGTCCATTGTACAGGGAGGGGAGGAGATAAGCTGTGACATCATCTATTGTCAGTAGTGATGTAATGATGGGTCATGTTATCTATATAGAGGTCATTGTACAGGAGGAGGAGAGACAAGCAGTGACATCATCTATTGTCAGTAGGATGTAATGATGGGTCAGTGTTCTCTATAAAGGGTCATTGTAAGGGGGAGGAGGGATAAGCTGTGACATCATCTATTGCAGAAGTGATGTATGAGGGTTCAGTGTTATCTATATAGAGGTCATTGTACAGGGAGGGGGAGGAGATAAGGCTGTGACATCATCTATTGTCAGTAGTGATGTAATGATGGGTCAGTGTTATCTATATAGAGGTCATTGTACAGGGAGGAGGAGGAGATAAGCTGTGACATCATCTTTGCGTAGTGATGTAATGATGGGTCAATGTTATCTATATGAGGTCATGTACAGGGAAGGGAGGAGATGAGCTGTGACATCATCTATTGTCAGTAGTGATGAATTGATGGGTCAGTGTTATCTATATAGAGGTCATTGTACCAGGGAGGAGGAGATAAGCTGTGACATCATATATTGTCAGTATGATGTAATGATGGGTCAGTGTTATGATATAGAGGTCAATTGTACAGGGAGGGAGGGATAAGCGGTGACATCATCTATTGTCAGAGTGATGAATGATGGGTCAGGGTTTTATCTATAAGAGGTAATTATACAGGAGGGGGAGAGGGATAAGCTGTGACTAATCTCTTTGTCAGTTAGCGATGTACTGATGATCATTGTTATTCTATATATAGGTCTTGGTACAGGGGGGGGGAGATAAAGCGTGACAGTCATCTATTGTCAGTTAGTGATGTATTATGGGTCAGTGTTATCTATTATAAGGTCCATTGTACAGGGAGGGGGAGGAGATAACTAGTGTACATAATCGAGTGTCATAGTGATGTAATGATGGGTCAGGGTTATCTATATAGAGGACGTGTACGGGAGTAGGAGGAGAAATGCTTGACTCATCTATTGTCAGTAGTGATGTAATCAGGAGCTCCTGTTATTATATAGAGGTCATGTACAGGGAGGGGGAGGATGCTAAGCTGTGACATCCATCTATTGTCATTAGTGGATGGTAATGATGGGTTCGGTTATCTATATAGAGGTCATATAACAGGGAAGGGGAGAGATAAGCTGGTGACATCATCTATTGTCAGTAGTGGATGTAATGATGGCAGTTCTATCTATATAGAGGTCATCGTAAGGAGGGGGCTGAGTAAGCTGTGACACTCGCTATGTCATATGTGATGGTAATGAGGGGTCAGTTGTTATCTATATAGAGGTCAACTGTACAGGGAGGGGGAGGAGATAAGCTGTGACATCATCTATTGTCATATAGTGATGTAATGAGGGGTCAGTGTTATCTATATGGAGGTTCATTGTACCGGGAGGGTAGGAGATAAGCTGTTATGTCATCTATTGTCATTAGTGATGTAGATTGAGGGGCAGTGTTATCTATACAGATGTCTTGTACAGGAGGAGGAGGAGTATGGAGAAGCGTGACATCATCATTGTCACTAGTGATGGTAAATGATGGGTCCGTGTTCTCTATAGAGGACAATGTACCGAGTAGGGAGGAGATACGTAGGAAATCATCTATGATGTAAGGATTTGGGGGGTATAAAGCTAACTGATTCGACCTTAATAGGAAATCAGGACTCTCATCTGATTGGACTTGGTTACTTGTAGTCAGAGATTGTGTAAAAGTTTCTTTTATTTGTCTCCGGGCGATGGATCCGGTGGGAATGGTTCCAGTCCATTACTCCTTAATGAGTGACGCTGGGCGTTTATGAATCTTAATACGTCTGAGAAGCTGAACAGTGTACCGCATTGAGAGCGAAGAGATTATTGGTCGGCCCATCACGTGTGTGTGGTCTTGTTGTAATCTTGCGCGGCTCTGTACCCCGGATCGGATTCTATGATATTCCTTCATGTGCCTTTGATCCTCCTTCCATTATATTGATGGTTCCGGAGTCTGATTGGGACCAAAACACCAACTCTAAAGAGTGAAACGATGCTCCCTTCTAAAGAGCGCGAAGCCTCACCCCTCCCCCACCAATGACCTGTAGCTGGCCGGACCTACCGGTGTCGTATGAGACCCATGGATGTACATAGACATGAGTCAAAATTGAGATTCAATTATTGCCTTCTTCTAACCTGGACATCCACGATAGATGGTGATGATTATATGTTGATGAGAGAAAGAAGAGGCTCTCCTGACGCTGCCCACCACCAAGACTTTAACACACCACGAAACCTGACGCATTGTTATATGGTGTGATACTGACACGTCCTTGGTTCTGGGAGCAATCATGCATGATTTGGAAGATTTTACTGTAATGTCTCATTTTGGAGATCTCGTACTGAGCCCTTGGGAGTGCTTTCCCTTTGGAGGGTCTTTATATTATATTTTGAAGTATTGAGGATTATTTGATATTGCTATTATCTGGTATGATTACCACTATCTGTCATAGATTCCTCTGGAATTCAGAACTGGATACAATTTCTTGGGGGGGGTTTGGGACACCAGCCAGTAACTGATGCAAATATTGACCACTTGTTTTGATTTAATTTTCAATATGAAGCTGGAATTGTCTTCAGGACTGTTGTTTTTCATTTTCTTGTAAACCTAAGGCCGGACCTAGTTTTAGGGGCAGCTGGATCCGGAACTGATGTCAGATTGGGTCATGGGTTGGCTTAGTCCATGGACAGCGAGGGGATGCAGAGGAGGAGAGGTCCCCCTTGGGCGTCACCGGGGTATGTTTGTTGTAGGAATCTCTAGGAGTGGTGAAGGGAAGTCCCTGTGTTAGGAGTAGCCCAGGATGTGCCTCGTAAGACAGCGATGATTGAACCAATAAACTCTTTATTAGGCAGACAACAAGCAGCAGCAGGTATGGGCTGTAACAGTTTTCTCGCTGGAGGGCTCCACAAGGCCATGGTTGGTTGGACTCTTGAGCCTCTGGTTGGAGAATACCTCCCCTGTGAGTCCTGTAGATCCCTGGTGCGACTGGGCACATGAGCTGCTGTTCAGTAGAGTTGGCAGAATTATAGTAGTTATCTTCTGTATCATAGGGGCAGTATTATAGTAGTATATTCTGTGCACATGGGGCATATTATAGAAGTTTATTCTTGTACATAGGGGCCTATAGTACTTATAGGCAGTTAGTTATATCTTGTACATCGGGGCTAGTTATACTAGTAGTTATATTCTTGTACATAGGGGGCGTATTATAGTAGTATATTGTCTTGTACCATAGGGAGGCAGTATTATAGTAGAGTATATTCTTGTTAACATAGGGGCAGTATATAGTAGTTATATCTTGTATAGCATATGAAGTATGGGGCCAGTAGTTATAGAAGTACATTCTTTACATAGGGGGCAGTATTATAGTAGTTTATATTCTTGTACATAGGGGGTCAGTATAATAGTAGTTACATTTTCTTGTACATAGGGGGCCAGATTATAGTCAGTTTAATTCTTGTACATAGGGGCGTTAGTATTATAGTAGTTATATTCGGTGTACATAGGGGCGAAGTATTATAGTATTATATTCTTGTCCATAGGGGGCAGTCAGATGCGTATTATAGTAGTATATTCTGTACATCGGGGCAGTATTATAGTAGTTTATATTATTGTACATAGGGTGCAGTATTATAGTTAGTTACATTCTTGCTACATAGGGGCAGTATTTAGTAGTTATATTCTTGTAGCATATGGGCAGTATTAATATATTATATTCTTGTACATAGGCGGCGTTATAGTAGTTATATTCTTGTACGATGGGGGCAGTATTATAGTAGTTATATTATTGTACATAGGGGGCAGTATTACAGTAGTTAATTCTTGTACAAGGGGCATATTATAGTAGTTAGTATTCTTGTACATAGGGGGCGATATTATATTATAATATTCTTGATACATAGTGGGCATATTATAGAGTTATATTCTTGTACATAGGGGGCAATAATGTTATTTACATGGAGTATAGTATATTCTTGTACTAGGGGGCCAGTATTATAGTTTATATTCTGTGTACATAGGGGCCGAGTATATTATAGTGTTATATTTGTACATATGGGGCATGAGTTATATTAGTTGTTATATATCTTGATAGGGGCGAGTGGAGCTTATAGCTGTAATAGTAGTTTATAGTATTATTTTTGTACATAGGGGTAGTACATAGGGGTAGTACATAGGAGCAAACTTACTGTTTGTGGACATAGATTGGTAAACATAAATAGGATGAGTCGAACAATAAAATGCTGCGGTATCTCGTTATTCGAGACGAACTTTTCCCGATGCTCGAGCTCGTCTCGAATAACGACCCATTAAAGTCAATGGTGTGAGGGAATCGAGCATATTTCACGGGGCCAAGGCTCTGCAAACCCGTCGCCCACAGTGGAACCTGTGGCCACACCTGCCAGAAAGGATGGAAACACCACGGAATGGGAGGACAGTGAAAACCAGGGGCAGCATCATGGATGCCTCTGAGCTGCTTAAAGCCGCACATTATGACTCAAAAGATTATGGGACACAGCATGGCCATGGACAGAGTGACAGAAATGAAGTCTAGATACTCTAAAACATTTGCAATAAGACCACTGCACTCATAGGGGACGGCATGCAGGGCAGCGGGTGCTGGCAGGCTAAGAGTGTCATGGCGACATACCTCAATGGACGCAGGCTTCAAAACCATGGGTGGCGAGAGAACCAAAGGAGGGTGAGCCAAGAAGTGCTCAAATAAATCGGTACAGATAAATAAAGTTGCCAGTATATTTTGTGGATTACCCAGCAGAGCCCTCATGGTGGCTCGACAAGTTAACCTGGAAGCCATGAAAAAAACCCATAAAATTCTGTCCTGGGATCACCAGTGGTTTGTAAGGGGACCTGTTTATGGAAGGCGGTTAGTAGCAGTGGTGTCCTGGTGGTGTGCCCTCACACTGCTGTGCTTTGTGTTCTGTGCTGGCAGTAATAGGTTTTGTCCCTGGAGAGATGAATAATCATAACATTGTTAGTAGCAGCAGGACTGTGAAACATGCTTTCATATTTTAGTACTGTAGTTTCTCATAGTGTATTGGTGGTGTGTCCTCAACCTGCTGTGCTATGTGTTCTCTGCACTGATGTGCACCAGAGCCCTTTCCCCTTTATAACGATCACTAGGACAGAGGGGAGGAGCTCTGATATCAATATGAATAAATAGTCGAAGTAGCAGTAGCCCCCTAGATAGGAAGTAGTCATAGTGTCAATAGTCCCCTAGACAGGAAGTAGTCCTACCGTCAGTAGTCACCTTGAAAGGAAGTAGTCATAGTGTTAGCAGTTACCCAGACAGGAAGTAGTCATATTGTTAGTAGTTCCCTTGACAGGAAGTAGTCATTGTGTTCGTAGTCACCTAGGCATGAAGTAGTCATATTATTAGTAGTCCCCTAGACAGGAAGTAGTCATAGTGTTAGTAGTCACCTAGGTGTGAAGTAGACATAGGGGCTCATTTACTTATCAGTCCTTTGCGTGATTCAAATGTTAAATCCCGCGCTCAGTCCGAATCCGTCCGCCCCCCGATTTGTGCCACATGAAAGCCGGGGCATTTGCGGCAAAATCCAATTGCATGCGCCACAATCCACTATTAAATGCGGCGCAAAACGATAATCGTTGGAATATCCGACGTTTGTGCGGTCCGGGGACCCTTCGTAAATGAGCCCCATAGTGTTAGTAGTCACCCAGACAGGAAGTAGTCATATTGTCAGTAGTCGCCCAGACAGGAAGTAGTCATATTTTCAGTAGTCGCCCAGACAGGAAGTAGTCATATTGTTAGTAGTCCCCTAAACAGGAAGTAGTCATTCTGTCAGTAGTCACCTATGCAGGAAGTAGTCATAGTGTTAGTAGTCACCTTGACAGGAAGAAGTCATAGTGCTAGTAGTCACCTGCTATAAAGCAGGACCTCACACCTAAAAATGTTATCTTTTAACACCCAATGTGAGCATGGGTGCAAGGTAAACCTACCAGATACCAGATATATTACTAGCGGCGTAACCAACTATAATGTATGGATAATAGTACCAGTATTCTTAGTTAGGAAAGAATACTTTATTTGCCCCCTAATCCCCTTGGTCTGGTTGTGACTGAACCCTGTTCACCCCCTTAAGTTGCCTCCCTGTATATTACTACTATATTACTCTATAGCTCATCTCATGCAGCAGAGAGCCTAGATTTATCCCTGGGTAGTGGTACTCAAGTAGAGGTAGTTATAGTAGTCACCTAGACAGTAAGGTAGTAGTAGTAATCAAGTGGCTGTAGTTATAGTAGTCACCTAGACAGGAGATAGTAGTAGTAGTCAAGTAGCAGTAATTATAATAGTAGTCACCTAGACAGGAGATAGTAGTAGATCAAGTAGCATTAAGTATTAGTAAGTCACCTAGACGGGAGATGTAGTAGTAATCAGTAGCAGTAGTTATAGTAGTCACCTAGACGGGAGATAGTAGTAGTAATCAAGTAGCAGTAGTTATAGTAGTCACCTAGACAGGAGATAGTAGTAGTAATCAAGTAGCAGTAATTATAATAGTAGTCACCTAGACAGGAGATAGTAGTAGTAATCAAGTAGCATTAGTTATAGTAGTCACCTAGACGGGAGATAGTAGTAGTAATCAAGTAGCAGTAGTTATAGTAGTCACCTAGACGGGAGATAGTAGTTAATCAGTAGCAGTATTATGTAGTCCCTAACAGGGAGATAGTATAGTAATCAAGTAGCTATAATTATATAGTAGTCACCTAGACAGAGATAGTATGTAATCAAGTAGCATTAGTTATAGTAGTCACCTAGACGGGAGATAGTAGTGTAGATCAAGTAGCGGTATTTAATAGTGATTCCCTAGACGAAAGATAGTAGTAGTAATCAGTAGCATTAGTTTTATAGTAGTCATCTAACGGGAGATAGTAGTAGTATCAAGTAGCATATTATAGTAGTCACCTAGACGGAGATAGTAGTAGTAATCAAGTAGCAGTAGTATACAGTAGTCACCTAGACAGGAGATAGTAGTAAAAAAAGTTAAAAAAAATTCAAAAAAGTAGCAGTAATTATAAAGTGTCACCTAGACAGGATATGTATTAGGTATCAGTAGCATTAGTTATAGTAGTCCACCTAGACGGAGTAGTAGTAGTAATCAAGTAGCAGGAGTTATAGTAGTCACCAAGACAGGAGGAAGTAGTAGTAATCAAGTAGCAGTAATTATAGTAGTAGTCACCTAGACAGGAGATTGTAGTAGTAATCAAGTAGCATTAGTTATAGTAGTCACCTAGGCGGGAGATAGTAGTAGTAGTAGTAGTCAAGTAGCAGTAGTTATAGTAGTCACCAAGACAGGAGGTAGTAGTAATAATCAAGTAGCAGTAGCTATAGTAGTCACCTAGACAGGAGGTAGTAGTGGTAACCAAATAGAGGTAGTTATAGTAGTCACTTAGATAGGAGTTTGGGGGTTTCTGTTCTTTGTAAAGTGTAGAGGAAATGAATTGACCTAAATTAACAGAATTTTTGAACTCTTAAAAGGGGTTTTTGTATTCTTAGTTGATGTAAAATTATCCGCTATAAATCCTGGGGCTCAAACTGGTGCAGAAATATTGTTACTTTTTTGGGTAAAATACTAGAAGGGGACTTTCTTGTGCAGTTGATACTATGTGTAACTTGTACGGTCAGGTGTGATATTTTGTTATGTTGGGGTATAAACTACAGGTACCAGCATGTCCCAGAGTCTCCTCTGTGTACGGGGGAGCTCCCTGGCAGCGCCTCCGTCACCTTAGGTGCCTCCAGACATCCTGGAGCCCAGCGATGCAAGGAACCGCTCACCTGACCCTGCACCAGCCTCAGCATCCTGCAATCAATTCTCTAATTACAGCCATAACCTGACGAGATTTATCATTGTCCAAACACAAGCAGAGAAATAACTGCAGATGGGAAACAATTATTATTACATTATCTTCATTTCTAACTCCATGTTTTCATTGTATTCTTTTAGCTATTTTTCTTTTATTTTTATTTATATAATGTAGTTTTTTTTTTAATTCAAATTCATTTATTTTTATTATTGAAGTTTCTAAAATATTTTATATATTATTTTTGAGTTGTCTTTACTATTCATTAATTTTTTTTTAATTTTATCTATATATTTATTTTTATGATTTCAGATTTATATTTGTACTTTTAGTTACATTTATATAGTTTTTAATTTGTGGTTTTAATTATTATTCTATTTTTACAGCTTGTTTTTTTTATGTAAGATTAAAACACTTTTTTACTATTATTTTTTGTCTTTTTCATTACTGTTTTTATTTATTTTTACCTCCAATAGTTTTTTTAATTTTATGTTTGTGTCTTTTTCACTTTTTTTTTTTAATAGACTTAACAATTAGGATTATTTTGCACCAGTCATCGGATTTCTAATTGAAAGTATCCATGAGACGTCTTCTTGGGAATCTCAGTGGATCTTAAGTTCTTGCTATTTATTCATAGCGGTGATTTACTGTAACATTCAGCATCTACAGTAACTACTCCATAGACCTGGAACATCGCAGTCTATATATTAAATATGCATGTGTGTAATTATGGTTACATGGAGCTCCAGACTCGGACACGGATGGAGACAAGAAAATTATCTGCCGCTCGGAGATTTGTTTTCTTTAGATATTTTTGGTTGTTTGTAAATTCATTTGTTTTGGTTCTTGATAGATGTGTCCTGATAGACTCCACGGGAATCCCTTCACTTCCGAATGATAGATGATGTGAACGAGAGGCTGAAATGATGGGATATATAATTTCCAAAATTAAGGAAGCCCTTAAAGGGAATGTGGAGGAGATAAGTTGTGACATCATTGTACAGGGAGGGGGAGGAGATATTCTGTGACATCATCTATTGTCAGTAGTGATGTAATGATGGGTCAGTGTTATCTATATAGAGGCCATTGTACAGGGAGGGAGAGGAGATAAGCTGTGGCATCATCTATTGTCAGTAGTGATGTATTGATGGGTCAGTGTTATCTATATAGAGGTCATTGTACAGGGAGGGGGAGGAGATAAGCTGTGACATCATCTATTGTCAGTAGTGATGTAATGATGGGTCAGTGTTATCTATATAGAGGTCACTGTACAGGGAGGGGGAGGAGATAAGCTGTGACATCATCTATTGTCATTAGTGATGTAATGATGGGTCAGTGTTATCTATATAGAGGTCATTATACAGGGAGGGGGAGGAGATAAGCTGTGACATCATCTATTGTCAGTAGTGATGTAATGATGGGTCAGTTCTATCTATATAGAGGTCATTGTACAGGGAGGGGGATGAGATAAGCTGTGACATCATCTATTGTCATTAGTGATGTAATGAGGGGTCAGTGTTATCTATATAGAGGTCACTGTACAGGGAGGGGGAGGAGATAAGCTGTGACATCATCTATTGTCATTAGTGATGTAATGAGGGGTCAGTGTTATCTATATGGAGGTCATTGTACAGGGAGGGGGAGGAGATAAGCTGTGATGTCATCTATTGTCATTAGTGATGTAATGAGGGGTCAGTGTTATCTATACAGAGGTCATTGTACAGGGAGGAGGAGGAGATAAGCTGTGACATCATCTATTGTCACTAGTGATGTAATGATGGGTCAGTGTTATCTATATAGAGGACAATGTACAGGGAGGGGAGGAGATAAGCTGTGACATCATCTATGATGTAATGATTGGGGGGTATAAATCTACTGATCGGACCTTTAATAGAATATCAGGACATCTTCATCTGATTGACTTGGTTACTTGTAGTCAGAGATTCTCGTAAAGTTCTTTTATTTTCTCCGGGCGATGGATCCGGTGACTGGTTCCAGTCCATTACTCTTAATGAGTGACGCCTGGCGTTTAATGAATCATTAATGACGTCTGAGAAGCTGAAAGTGTCACCGCATTGAGAGGAAGAGATTATTTGTCCGGAGCCCCATCACGTTGTTGGGTCTTGTTGTATCTTGCGCGGCTCCTGTAGCCCCCGGATCGGATTCTATGATATTCCCTCTTCATGTGCCTTTGATCCATCATTCATTATATTTGATGTTTCCGGAGTCTGATTGGGAATAAAACACCACTAAAGAGTAAACTGATCCCTTCTAAAGAGCGCGAAGCCTCACCCCTCCCCCACCAATGACCTGTAGCTGGCCGGACCTACCTGGTGTCTGTAACTGAGACCCATTGGACTTGTACATAGACATGAGGGCAAAATTGAGATTCCAATTATTGTCCTTCTTCTAACCTGGACATCACGATAGATGATGGTGATGATGATGATGTTGATGAGAAGAAGAAGAAGAGGCTCCTGACGCCTGCCCCACACCCATGTACATTCTAACACACCAGAACCTGACCGCATTGTATATTGTGATACTGACAATCCTTGGGTTCTGGGAGCAGATCATGAGATTTGGAAGATTTTACTGTAAATGTCTCATTTTGGAGATCTCGTGACTGAGCCCTTGGGAGTGCATTTCCCTTTGGAGGGTCATTTATATTTATATTTTGAAGTATTGAGGATTATATTTGATTATTGCTATTAGCTGGTATAGATTACCACTTACTGTCATAGATCTCTGGGAATTCAGAACTGGATACAATTTCTTGTTTGGGACGACCCAGAACTGATGCAAATATTGACCCTTGTTTGATTAATTTTCATATGAAGCTGAGAATTGTCTTCAGGACTTGTGTTTTATCATTTTCTTGTAAACTAAGGCCGGACCTTAGTTGTAGGGGCAGCTGGATTCCCGGAACCTGATGTCAGATTTGGGTCATGGGTGGCTTAGTCCATGGACAGCGAGGGGATGCAAGAGGAGGAGAGGTCCCCCTGGGGCGCTCCCGGGGTATGTGTGTTGTAGGGATCTCTAGGAAGATGGTGAAGGGAAGTCCTGTGTTAATGGAAGTAGCCAGGAGTCCCTCGTAGAGACAGCGATGATGAACAATAAACTCTTTATTAGGCAGACAATCCAAGCAGCAGCAGGTAATGGGCTGTAACAGTTTCTCTCTGTAGGGCTCCACAAGGCCATGGTTGGTTGGATCTGGAGCTCTGTTTGGGAGAATACCTCAACCCTGGTCCTGTAGATCCCTGTGCGATTGGGCACATAGAGCTGCTGTTCAGGTAGAGTTGGCAGAATTATAGTAGTTATATTCTTGTACATAGGGGGCAGTATTATAGTAGTTATATTCTTGTACATAGGGGGCAGTATTATAGTAGTTATAATCTTGTACATAGCGGGCAGTATTATAGTAATTATATTTTTGTACATAGGGGTAGTACATAGGGGTAGTACATAGGAGCAAAATTAATGTTTTGTGGAATAGATGTAACATAAATAGAGATGAGCGAACACTAAAATGCTCGGGTACTCGTTATTCGAGACTATTATAGTAGTTATATTCTTGTACATAGGGGGCAGTATTATAGTAGATATATTCTTGTACATAGGGGCAGTATTATAGTAGTTATCTTCTGTACATAGGGGCAGATTATAGTAGTTTATATTCTGGTACATAGGGGTCAGTATTATAGTAGTTATATTCTTGTACATAGGGGCAAGTATTATAGTAGTTATATCTTGTCCATAGGGGGCAGTTATTATAGTAGTTATATCTGTACATGGGGCAGTATTATAGTAGTTATATTCTTGTACATAGGGTGCAGTATTATAGTAGTTACATTCTTGTACATAGGGGGCAGTATTTATAGTAGTTATATTCTTGTAGCATATGGGCAGTATTATAGTATTATATTCTTGTACATAGGGGGCAGTATATATAGTTATATTCTTGTACATAGGGGGCAGTATTATAGTAGTTATATTGTTGTACATAGGGGGGCAGTAATTCAGTAGTTATATTCTTGTACAAGGGGCAGTATTATAGTAGTTATATTCTTGTACATAGGGGCAGTATTATATTAGTAATATTCTTGTACATAGGGGCAGTATTATAGAGTTATTATTCTTGTACATAGGGGGCAGTATTATATGTAATTCTTACATAGAGGGCAGTATTATAGTAGTTATATTCTTGTACATAGGGGGCCAGTATATTAGTAGTTTATATTCTTGTACATATGGGGCAGTAATTATAGTGAGTTATATTTTGTACATAGGGGCAGTATGGATATAGTAGTTATAAGCTGTGTATCAGCGTGGCAGTATATATAGATTATATTTTGTACATAGGGGTAGTACATAGGGGTAGTACATAGGAGCAAATTACATGTTTTGTGGACTAGATTGGTAAACATAATAGAGATGAGTCGAACACTAAATGCTGCGGTATTCGTTATTCGAGACGAACTTTTCCCGATGCTCGAGTTCTCGTCTCGAATAACGAACCCCATTGAAAGTCAATGTTGAGGAACTCGAGCATATTTCACGGGGCCAGCTCTGCCCCCGCCCCAACAGGGAAGCTTGGCCAAAACCTGGGAACCTAGAAAGGATGGAAACACACGGAATGGAACAGAAAACAGCAGGGGCAGCATCATGGATGCCTCTGAGGCTGCTTAAGCACCACATTATGACCAAAAGATATGGGCACAACGCATGGCCCTGGAAGAGTGACAGAAATGAATCTAGATAGCATCTAAAACATTTGCAATAATGACCCTGACACTATAGGGGACGGCAGCAGCGGAGGTCAGCTGGCAGAGGCTAAGAGTGTCATGGCGACATACCAAATGGGACTGCAGGCTTCAAAGCCATGGGTGGCAGAGAGGACCCACTACAGGTCAGTGTGATATACAGCTACAGGTCAGTGTGATATACAGCTACAGGTCAGTGTGATATACAGCTACAGGTCAGTGTGATATACAGCTACAGGTAAGTGTGATATACAGCTATAGGTCAGTGTGATACACAGCTACAGGTCAGTGTGTGACAGGAGACATCTATTAGGACTTGTATGTCAGCATTGTGACGTACAAGCCCTGAAATAATCGCAATGTCTTGCGAACCGCCAGACATTGCGATTATTTTTCCCTTCTCCACACCAAGAGGGATGTATATGTCAGTGAAGCTATTAACCCCTGGGCGCACCTGAACGTTATACTACGTCCCTGCGGCTAGATACTTAGCGCACCGGGACGTAGTATAGCGTCCCGCAGCTGTCTATCACAGCTGACACCGCGCTGTAACACCCGCAGTGTGTAAGGGTGTTCCTCTTCTGGGCAGCCCCGAGGACTGCCAAGTGCCCTGGGGCTGCACAATCTCCCTGGAAGTCGGACCTCTTTCGGGTCTGACTGTAAACTGTCTGCGCATGTGTCTGCACGCTCAGACAGTTTACACTGCTCTACAATGAAAGTATTGTAGAGCAGTGTATTGAACTTGAATCAGCGATCAGAGCATCGCTGGTTCAAGTTCAAGTATGGAAAAGTAAAAGCGTATATAAACACTAAAGTTAACACATTAGAATAAATAAAAAATACATAAAAATATAAGCCCCTAAAATGTCACTTTCCCATAAAAACACTTAATAAAGTATAAAACACCCCAAAACACAAAACCCTCCTAAATATTTGGTATTGCCGCATCTGTAACAATCTGTATAATAAAAAAGAATCGTTAGTGGACCCGCACGGTAAACGCCGGAGGGAAAAACGCAAAAAACTTTCCGAAAAATGATAATTTTTAATTAATATCTTTATAAAATGCTCTAAAAAGTGATAAAAAAAATGTTCTGCACTCTAAAATGAGACCACTAAAAAGAACAACTCTTCTAGCAAAAAATAAGCCCTTAACCAGATTTGTCAGTCGAAAAATAAAAAAGTTCTGCATATGAAAAGATGGTGATGCTAAAATGAACAAGATTTTCTCCAAATTAGTTTTTACTCAGTAAAATGAAATAGAATAGACAAAACCCCCACATATTTGGTATCGCTGCGTCCGTAACAATCTGCATAATATAAAACAGAATTGTTATTAGATCCGCAAAGTGAACCCCGTACAAAAAACCCGAAAAACGCGCTAAAAAAAAGATAATTTTTAATTAATACCCTATAAAAAATGCTCTAAAAAGTGATTAAAAAATGTTATGCACTCTAAAATAAGACCACTAAAAAGAACAATCCTTCTCGCAAAAAATAAGTCCTTAACCAGATTTGTGAGGCGAAAAATAAAAAAGTTATGCATATGAAAGACGGTGATGCTAAAATTATCAACATTTTCGCCAAATTACTTTTTATTCAGCAAAAATGGGGAAAAAAATAAAAAATCTATATAAATGAGGTATTTTCGTAAACGTGGCGACCCATAGAATAAAAATAATATACTGTTTTTACGGTATGGTAAACAACAAAAAAAAAACACAAAAAAATTTCCTAAAAATTGATGATTTTCATTTCCTCCACCAACAAAGAGTTAATAAAATCTCACCAATTAGCTATATATGCCCCAAAATTACATATCAGAAAACTGCATCTCATGTGGCAAAAAATAAGCCCCTATAGGTCCTCAATAAGAAAAACAATTATAGCCTGTACAATGTGACATAGCAAATCTGATCTGGATGGTGCCTCCTTCCCTTCTATGCCCAGTCGTGTGCCCATACAGCAGGTTACCACCACATATGGGGTATCAATGTACTCAGGAGAAATTGGGGATCAAACTTTGTGGAGCCTTTTTTTCATTTAATCCATTAGAAATGTTTGATTTTCCACCCAAAATGAATAAATGTAAAAATATTTCAATTTGTAGACTGCACCTCCATTTTGTTTTAACCCCTATAAAACACCTAAAGGGTTAACAAACTTCTTAAAAGTGAGGCCGCGTCCTAGCGACCAAAATAGGCTGAGTCCTGGAGGGGTTAAACCCTTTCCAACATTGATGTACAACGTCACGGGCGGCTGCTGAACAGAGGTGGTGCCAGATCAATGCGACGCTAGCGCACAGGGGGCGGAGTTTGGGGCGATCGCATATGCGTTTCCAGATAAACCCCGCCCGGAGCCCCGCCCACTGTGCGCTAGCATCGCGTTAAGAACGCGACGATAGCGGAACGCGTGAACGCGCCCTAACACCCGCGATCAGAGATTCCTACGATAGCGGGTGTTGACCGCTGAGGCCGCGGTCACACATTCTGCTAGCGTCGCATTCATAGCGCACCGCTAGCGCATAGGGGGACCTCCGCCAGATCGCATATGCGTTTCCCAGGAAACTAATGCTATCGATAACCCGATCGCATGTGTGTCTCTGGAAACGCATATGCGATCAGAACGAGGCATAACACGACGTTAGTAGTAAGAAAAGTAGTAAGAAAAAAAAAATATTAAAAATTCAAATCACCCCTTTTCCCTAGAACTGATCTAAAACAAAATAAACAGTAAAATTCACAAACATGTTAGGTATCACCATGTCTGAAATCTATCAAAATAATAACAGTTATTCCCAGAGTTTAAACCCAAAAAATAGCGGAAAATATCGCCCAAAGTGAAAAATGACACTTTTTTTTTGCCATTTTGCAAAATATAAAAAAAGTAATAAAAAGTGTTCAAAAGGCTGTACTGTCCTAAAAATGGTAACATTGAAAATGTCATCTGATCTCGTAAAGAATGACACCAAACACAGCTCCGTACACTGAAGTATGAAAAAGTTATTGGCATCAGAAGATGGCAAAATGAAGAGGTTTTAATTTTTGTAAAAGTATAAAAACATTATAAAACCTATAATTTTGGTATCCTTGGGGACAGGAGGATGAGACTGGAGGAGGCTGTGGGACAGGGGGAGGCTGGGGGCCCGGGGGAGGCTGGGGGACAGGGGGAGGCTGGGGGACAGGAGGAGTATGCTGGAGGAGGAGGATGGAGGACAGGAGGCTACAGGAGGAGGATAGAGGACAGGAGGAGACTGGAGGACAGGAGCTAGAGGAGGAGGATGGAGGACAGGAAGCTACAGGAGGAGGATGGAGGACAGGAGGCTACAGGAGGAGACTGGAGGACAAGGGGCTACAGGAGGAGGCTGGAGGACAGGAGGCTACAGGAGGAGGCTGGAGGACAGGAGGCTACAGGAGGAGGCTGGAGGACATGAGGATGATGGAGGACAGGAGGCTACAGGAGGAGGCTGTAGGACAGGGGGCTACAGGAGGAGGATGGAGGACAGGAGGCTACAGGAGGAGGCTGGAGGACAGGAGGCTACAGGAGGAGGCTGGAGTACAGGAGGCTAAAGGAGGAGGCTGGAGGACATGAGGAGGATGGAGGACAGGAGGCTACAGGAGGAGGCTGGAGTACAGGGGGCTACAGGAGGAGGCTGGAGGACAGGAGGCTACAGGAGGAGGCTGGAGGACAGGAGGCTACAGGAGGAGGCTGGAGTACAGGAGGCTAAAGGAGGAGGCTGGAGGACATGAGGAGGATGGAGGACAGGAGCTACAGGAGGAGGATGGAGGACAGGAGGCTACAGGAGGAGGCTGGTGGACATGGGGCTACAGGAGGAGGATGGAGGACAGGGGGCTACAGGAGGAGACTGGAGGACAGGAGCTACAGGAGGAGACTGGAGGACAGGAGGCTACAGGAGGAGGCTGGAGGACAGGATGCTACAGGAGGAGGCTGGAGGACAGGAGGCTACAGGAGGAGGCTGGAGGACAGGAGGCTACAGGAGGAGGCTGGAGGACATGAGGAGGATGGAGGACAGGAGGCTACAGGAGGAGGCAGTAGGACAGGGGGCTAGAGGAGGAGGATGGAGGACAGGAGGAGGCTGGAGGACATGAGGAGGATGGAGGCTACAGGAGGAGGCTGGAGGACATGAGGAGGATGGAGGACGGGAGGCTACAGGAGGAGGCTGGAGGACATGAGGAGGATGGAGGACAGGAGCTACAGGAGGAGGCTAGAGGACAGGGAGCTACAGGAGGAGGATGGAGGACAGGAGGCTACAGGAGGAGGCTGGAGGACAGGAGGCTGCAGGAGGAGGCTGGATGACAGGGGGCTACAGGAGGAGGCTGGAGGACAGGAGGCTACAGGAGGAGGCTGGAGGACAGGGGGCTACAGGAGGAGGATGGAGGACAGGAGGAGGCTGGAGGACAGGAGGCTAGAGGAGGAGGCTGGAGGACAGGAGGAGGATGGAGGAGGCTGGAGGACAGGAGGAGGCTGGAGGACAGGGGGCTACAGGAGGAGGATGGGGGACAGGAGGAGGATGGAGGACAGGAGGCTACAGGAGGAGGCTGGAGGACAGGAGGCTACAGGAGGAGGCTGGAGGACAGGGGGCTACAGGAGAAGGCTGGAGGACAGGAGGCTACAGGAGGAGGCTGGAGGACAGGAGGCTACAGGAGAAGGCTGGAGGACAGGAGGCTACAGGAGGAGGCTGGATGACAGGGGGCTACAGGAGGAGGATGGAGGACAGGAGGAGGCTGGAGGACAGGAGGCTACAGGAGGAGGCTGGAGGACAGGAGGAGGATGGAGGAGGCTGGGGGACAGGAGGAGGCTGGAGGACAGGGGGCTACAGGAGGAGGATGGGGGACAGGAGGAGGATGGAGGACAGGAGGCTACAGGAGGAGGCTGGAGGACAGGAGGCTACAGGAGGAGGCTGGAGGACAGGAGGCTACAGGAGGAGGCTGGAGGAAAGGAGGAGGATGGAGGAGGCTGGAGGACAGGAGGAGGCTGGAGGAGGATGAAGGACAGGAGGAGGATGGAGGACAGGGACCACACCATGTGAGGAGGGGTGGGGGTTTGAGTACAGATAGGATTATGTTTAAGTTTGGGGAGAAAAATAAAAGCTGAAAACCAAATGTAAAGGCAGGATAAAATTAAAGAGGTTTTATATGTTTTACATGTTTCAGAGTTGCATTAGGGGATATTATATTGGTCCACGGGAAGGGGGGGGGGCAAATTAAGGGACGTTGTACCATTGGGGACCATCAAGTTCGATATTATACTATACCTGTGGGTGGGGCAATGGGCGTGGTTTATAAAAGGGGGAGGGGCTTTGTGTCCCTCTTTCTGTTGCCCAAAAGTTGGGAGGTATGTCTCTTGTCAGTAGTGATGTAATGATGGGTCAGTGTTATCTATATAGAGGTCATTGTACAGGGAGGGGGAGGAGATAAGCTGTGACATCATCTATTGTCAGTAGTGATGTAATGATGGGTCAGTGTTATCTATATAGAGGTCATTGTACAGGGAGGAGGAGGAGATAAGCTGTCACATCATCTATTGTTAGTAGTGATGTAATGATGGGTCAGTGTTACCTATATAGAGGTCATTGTACAGGGAGGAGGAGATAAGCTGTGATATCATCTATTGTCAGTAGTGATGTAATGATGGGTCAGTGTTATCTATGGAAGACGTGCGAGTCACACATAGAACATCATGTCTGGGGGACACATGTGATGACCCCAAACAGAGAACTATGACCTGACCCTGCACCCCCCCCCAAAAAAAAAGTTAACACCTGGATGTTGTTGAAAATCCCATTAAATAATAACAAGTCATACCTCCATAGTAAGGTCACTTATTTTTATCCCTGTCAAAACTATAATATTGACTCTCACATTATATATTCCTGTACATAGGGAGCAGTATTATAGTAGTTATATTCCTGTACATAGGAGGCAGTATTATAGTAGTTATATTCTTGTACATAGGGGGCAGTATTATAGTAGTTATATTCTTGTACATAGGGGGCAGTATTATAGTAGATATATTCTTGTACATAGGGGCAGTATTATAGTTAAACATAACCTAAACTCCATAGTTCTTACTTTTTTACTTTTCTATTAAGTAATGTTCTTTAGTCTTTGCTTTCGTAACAATTATAGCACAAGGAAGCACAGGTTGGCGTTTTCACTCGACATCTGTTCCTTCTCCCGTCAGTGCGGCTGTTGATAATAATAGTAATCAGTTTGTTGCTGTACACATTTACATCATGTTACCTGAATCCTTAAACACCGGGATTGTTTCTTTGTCTTTTCTGTAGCTTTCGGGCGAGAATAAAAGATTTGATATATTTCCGTCATTCTGCTCCAGTGTAATTGACAAACTTAATTTGGAGCAGATGGCAATGGAATATTTCATTATTTAATTTTGATAATTAGGTACATAACACTGCAATCCCCACCAAACAAATACACGGCTAATGATCTGCCCTTGTTGTACGTCTCTCCGCAGTGTTTCTTACACGATTGTAGCAATATCCACGTGTGACTTATCATCCGCACAGAAGCTGCAAACTATGATGTAAGGAAAGGAACACAAAGTAACAAACTTCCAATACACGAGCCTCTTTAATATGGAGGAAAATGTAGCTTTCCAAAACATTTCCCATATGATGAGAAAACTAGTCAGAGACTAAGACCAGTGCAAAAGTCATGATATTCCCCATATTAACATGATAGGAGTAGTAGTACTGTGCTATGCTCATATATACAGGACATGAGTAGTAGTACTGTGTTGTGCCTATATAAAGGATAGGAGTTAGAGTACTGTGTGCCATAATATATACAGGATAGGGTAGTCAGTACTGTGATATGATCAGATATACATGATAGGGTAGTAGTGCTGTGACTCTGTGCCCATATATACAGCTAGAGTAGTAGTACTGTGCTCTGCCCAATATCAGGCTAGGAGTAGTAGTACTGTGGCCCAGGAATACAGTGTAGGAGTAGAGTAGTAGTACTGTGCGTGCCCATATATACAGGATGGAGTAGTAGTACTGTGATGCCCCTATATACGGATAGGAGTAGTTAGTAGTACTGAGCCCATATATACAGGATAGGGGTGGTGGGTATACTGTGCCAATATAGACAGGCTAGTTATACAGAGATAGGAGTAGTGGTACTGTGCTGTGCTCATATATACAGGATTGGCGAGTGTAGGTCTGTGGGCCATATATAAGGATAGGTCATTAGTACGTGTTGTACCCAAAATAGAAGGCTAGCAGTATTGTAGTCACGCCGACCCTACCAAATTGATGTTGATCTGTTATCAACAAATAAATGAGTATCACAAATTTTGTAAAACCAATTTAATAAAAAATTCTTTGTATTTAAAATATGGAATTTCCGTGGAAATATATAGAAATGGTCATTTTTACAAAGTTTGAAAAATAAGAAGTCCAACTTTTAAGGTTCCATTGCATACGAAAAGTCAAGTTCTACAAATTGGTGACGGCAGAGGCTCCATTACAATAAAGTTTCCCACTGTTTTAGGTCATTAGCTGTATATTTTAACAATTTTTTCATCATTGCCTTTGAAAATGTGCTTCATTCTTGTTACGAAAAATGTTAGTCATTTATTTTCTTAATTTAGACAATTCATTATGTACCCAGTAAAAACCTTTTACAAAACTTTTCTATGATTTTCTCTAAATGCCCAAATCTATCAAAAGCTTCAACTCTACTGTCACCTTTTCTTATGCCTCAATGCATTTTTAGCTTTTTTCTGATGATCCGACTATCAGCACCCATCCATAGAGTAACTGTGCCCTCTCTGATTGATGGGTCCACACCTCATCCTCAAGGATGACTCTTTACCACATTCCTTGACTGTAAGCTCCTGTGTCACTCCTCATCCCTCATAGGACTGTAGCTTTTGTGGATCACCTACTCTCATAGACTGTAAGCTCTTGTGTCACCCCCTCCATCCTCAAGAGTAAGCTCCTGTGTCACCTCTCATCCTATTAAGACCTGTAGCTCTTGTGTCACCCCATCTCTCCTCACTAGAACTGTAAGCTCTGTGTACATGCTGACGAGTTTGTTTCACTCCTCATAGACTGTAAGCTCTTGTGTACCCACTCATCCTACTCATAGACTTAAGCTCTTGTCATGTCACCCTCATCTCATGATGTAAGCTCATGGTGTCACCCCTCTCCTCATAGACTGTAACTCTATGGGCACCCCCTCACCCTCATAGACTGTAAGCTTCCTTACAAGACTAGCCTTGTGTTCACCGCCTACATGCATTAGACGTTAAGTCTATGTTACTCACCCCAAGACTGTAAGTGTGTCCCCATCTTAGACTGAAGCTCTGTGTCCCCCCCTCCTACTCATAGGATTGTTAAGATCTTGTGTCATCTCCTACAAGCTCTGTCCCCTCACCTATGACTGTAAGCTTTGTGTCAACCCCTCCATCATCATAGACTGATAGCATCTTTGTCCACCCTCATCCTCATACTGAGCTCTTGGGTACCTACTAAGCTTATGCTTTGTGTCAACCCCTTATCCTCCTAGACTGTAAGCTCTGGATCAGGCCCCTCCCATCCTATTATTCTTAGATTGTGTTATACGATGTTCTATTTCATGAACATGAAATTTCCTAATTTTTTGTGATGAATTGTAGTCATTGTTTTTCTAAAACCCCAATTAATAAGTTTTTTTTTTTTAAAACGTTGTCAACCTGACTTCATCCATAGATGGTAATTAGAAAATTTGCTCCTACAATTCAAGGACATTTCCCTAAAAATTTCAATGCCACCATTACGTCGCTTTACAATTTTTAGACCAATTCAAGACAACTTTGTCCAAGCACCCAAATATTTAATTTATTATTCAGCGCCAATTTTTACCACAATATTTTTAAATGACTTGTACGGTAGGAACTCAATCCGATTTCTCCCTTCCTCCTCATCGAGCCTCAAGTTTGCCGGAAAGAGTGTCTGAAGTTTGCGATTCTGTTTTGTGGATTAACTGTGTTGTCAAAAACTGGAGAAGAAAGAATGTTTAGATTGTTAAAAGTTCGATTTCTACTGTTAACATTGCCATATTTTAAAATCAAACTGTGTGAGGTCTATTTACAGGATCATAGGAACCGTGAGAATAGGGAATTCGTCCGACAACTCGAATGAAACGATAACTTATGTGTCAGAAGAGTGTAAAATTTACTGCTCACGGTACTGTACTTTAAAGAATAGTATATAGCCGAACATTAGGCGGGGCAACGCCTATTATAGTAGTTATATTCTCTGTACATAGGGGGACCACAGTATTATAGTAGTTATATTCTTGTACATAGCTGGGGGCAGTATTTATATGAAAGTTAACGGTTTTATGTTACCATAGGGGGCAGTATTAAGTAGTTATATTCTGACAGAGGGGTGGCAGTATTATAGTAGTTATATTCTTGTACATAGGGGGCAGGTATTATAGTAGTTATATTCTTGTACATAGGGGCAGTATTATAGTGAGTTATATTCTTGTAAATAGGGGGGCAGATTATAGTAGTTATATTGCATTTGTACATAGGGGGCAGTATTATAGTAGTTATATTCTTGTACATAGGGGCAGATTATATTAGATTTAATTTTGTACATAGGGGCAGTATTAATATATAGTTATAGCGTTGTACATAGGGGGCAGTATTATAGTAGTTATATTCTTGTATAGGGGGCAGATTATAATAGTATTATTCTGTACATGGGGCAGTATTATAGTAGTTATATTCTTGTAAATAGGGGGCCAGTATTCATAGTAGTTATATTCTTGTACATAGGGGGCAAGTATTATAGTAGTATTATTCTGTACATGAGGGCAGTTATATATATAGTTATATTCTTGTACATAGGGGCGGCAGTATATAGTAGTTTATATTGTAATAGGGGGCAGTTATTATAGTAGTTTATTCTGTATCAGGGGCAGTATTATGGTTACTTTCTGACATAGGGGCAGTATTATAGGAGATATTCTTGTACATAGGGGCAGATATTATAGTAGTTCTTTCTTGTACATAGGGGGCAGTATTATAGTAGTTATATTCTTGTACATAGGGGGCAGTATTATAGTAGTTGCTAGTCTTGTACATAGGGGGCAGTATTAGAGAGTATATTCGTTGTACATAGGGACGAGTAGTATTATAGTGTTATATTCTGTACATAGGGGCAGATGATAGCAGTATTATCTTGTACTAGGGAGTAGTATAGTAGTTAATTCTTGTACATAGGGGGCAGATTATAGTAGTTTATTTTGTACAAGAGGGGCCAGATATAGTAGTTTATAGTCTTGTACATAGGGGGGCAGTCAGTATTACAGTATATATTGTACATGGGCGGAAGTGTATTTTAGTTATTACATAGCAAGTATCTATCGCGTACTTGTACATAGGGAGTAGCCGATATTATAGTAGTATAATTCTGTTACATAGGGGGCAGTATGATAGAGTATGATTCTTGTACATAGAGGGGGCAGATATATAGTAGTTATATTCTGTACTATAGGGGGCAGTAAGTATTTAGTAGTTAGATATTGGACATAGTGGGCAGATTATAATAGTTAATTCCTGTACATAGGGGGCATATTAATAGTAGTTATATTTTGTAAGTAGGGAGGCAGTATATAGATAGTTATATTCTGTACAAGGGGGCGATTATATAGTAGTTATATTACTGTACATAGGGGGCGTATTATATAGGTGTTGTTCGTGTACATAGGGGGCAGTATTATAGTAGGATATTCCTGTAATAGGGGCAGTATTATAGTAGTTATTTTCTGTACATGCGCAGTAGTGGTTTCATTTCATAGCGTATTTTAGTATTTCGGAACATAGGGGGCAGTAGTTATAGTAGTTGAGTTCTTTACCATAGGGTGCGTATTATAGAATAGTTTATTCCTGTACATAGGGGGCAGCGATTATAGTACAGTTATATTCTGTACATAGGGCGCAGTATATAGTAGTTTATTCTGTGTACATAGGGGGGGCAGTATTATGGTAGTTTATCTTGTACAAGGGTGGCGAAGTTTATAGTAGTTTATATTCTTGATACATAGGCGGGCAGGATTATAGTAGTTATTCTTGTACATAGGAGCAGAGGTATTACTAGTAGTTATATTCTTGTACATAGGGGCGAAGTATTATAGTAGTTATGATTTCTTGTAATAGGGGCAGTATTATAGTAGTTATTATCTTGTACATAGGAGGGTCAGTATTTATCGTTAGTTATATTCTTGTACATAGGGGGCAGTATTATAGTAGTTATATCTTGTACATAGGGGGCAGTATTATAGTAGTTTATTCTTGTAACATAGGGGGCAGTATTATAGTAGTTATATTCGCTACATAGGGGGCAGTAGCCTATTTTAAGGACATGGCAGTATTATAGTAGTCTATCTTTGAAATAGGGGGCAGTAGCTAAGTACGTTATATCTTGTTACATAGGGGGCAGTATTATAGAGTTATATTCTTGTACATAGGGGGCAGGAATTATAGCAGTTATTTTCTGTACATAGGCGGGCAGTATTGATAGTAGTTAATTGCCGTACATAGGGCGGCAGTGATTATAGTAGTTATATCCGGTACATACGGGGCAAGTATTATAGTAGTATCTTGTACATAGGGGGACAGCTTTATATAGTAGTATATTCTGTATATAGGGCGGGGCAGTATTATAGTAGTTTATATTCTGTACTAGGGGCAGTATTATAGTAGTTACTATTCTTGTACATAGGGGGGAGGTAGTAGTACGTTGTGTATTGGTACATGGGGGGGCAGTATTATAGTAGTTTATTCTTGACATAGGGGGCAGTATTATAGTAGTTATATTCTTGTCCATAGGGTCAGTATTATAGTAGTTATATTCTTGTACATAGGGGGGCAGTATTAGAGTAGTTATATTCTTGTACTATAGGGGCAGCAGTATTATAGTAGTACATATCTTTGTACATAGGGGCGGCAGTATTATAGTAGTTATATTCTTGTACATAGGAGATGGGATTATAGTAGTTATATCTTGTACATGGAGGGCCAGTATTATAGAAATTATATTCGTGTACATAGGGGGCAGTGTTTATAGTTTAGTAATATTTTGCCATAGGGGGCAGTCTAGTATAGTAGTTATCCTGTTGGTGAATTCTCTAGTAAGTATTTCTTCTATATGAATGGAGTTTCGCCCTAAAAATCTTTATCCTCTCGGATCCATGTTACACATTTGCAGGTCGGGATGACACTTCCTCTTGTGTCTTGTGTTAGAGCGTTTGTGTATTCATCTGTGTCTATGTGCTGCATGAGATTAACATTCTTCTAAAATTTGACAGGTAAAGACAATGTGAAGTTCTGCAGGAAAAGTTGGCAAAAGTGATTTAATAACTGATATACTTTGTGTTATTTTAAGTTGTAGGAGTTTTCGCAGATTTATGTTTTCATACCTTGTTGTATGCCAAGTTTATATGAATTTAGTAATAACGCGTGTAAACTGAACTTAACTTTGGCAGATCCACTGGGGACTCAGTGGTTAGAGCATATAGCCTTGTAGGGCTGGGGACTTGGGTTCAAGTTTTTTCCCACCGGGTTCAACATCTGCAAAGAGTTTGTTGTTTTCTCCGTGTTTGCGTGTGGGTTTCCTCCAGGTCATTCCGGTTTTCCTCCCAAATTCACAAACATTACGGATAGGTGTTAGATTGTGAGCCCACATGGGGACAGGGACCAAATTGGCAAGCCTAGTCTGCGTGCTCTAACCTGTGTGTGCTATATAAATAAAGGATTTTATTAATTGATATTATTATTGCCAGCAAGTGCTACAAGGCAAATAGAATCAAAGGAGTGTCTGAAGGTAGCTCAGATGATGTAACAGCACGGAGCGTATGGTATAAGAAGACATGTCCGTACTAAAGAGAGGGCAAAGGAGAATGACGAAGGGAACTCTAGAAATAGGCGAGATCCGTAACAGCATATGATGATCAGGCTTAGTAAAACAAATCTTTCTAATTATATCTTTACACCTTATAAACTACCATCACCATAGACAGGGGGCAGCCTCTACACCTAGCGGGTAGGAGGTTTACACAATCACCATAGACAGGGGGTATCCTATATATCTAGAGGAGTAGTTGGTTCTACCATCACAACAGGCAAAGAGGCCATTCTCGATACCCAGTCAAGAGACATATTACCATCACCATACATGGGGTATCCTTTACACTTAGAGGAGAGAAGGTTCTACCATCACAATAGACAGGGGGCATCCTCCGGTACACTAGAGGGAGGAGCGTTCTACCATCACCACACACAGGACGGCGCAACATCTATTACCTAGAGGTTAAGGAGGTTCTACCATCATCTTAACAGGGACATCATCTACACCTAGAGGCGGAGATTACCATCACCATAGCAGGAGGGCATCATACACTAGTGGAGAGGCGGTTGTACCATCACCATAGAACAGGGGGCATCTCCTCATACACCTAGTGGAGAGGAGGTTCTACCATCACCAAGACAGGAGGCATTCCTACACCTGATGAGAGGAGGTTCTATATCACCATAGACAGGAGGCATCTCTACACCTAGAGGGAGGAGGTGCTACACTCACAATAGACAGGGGGATCCTATACACCTAAGGAGAGGAGGTTTACCATCACCTAGACAGGGGGCATCCTATACACCTAGAGGCAGAGGGCGTTCTACCATCACCAATAGACAGGGGCATACTCTACACCTAGAGGAGAGGTGGTTCTTACCCTCACCATAGACGGGCATCATCTACACCTAGCGGCAGGAGGTCTATCTACTATCACCATCGACAGGAGGCATCTCTACACCTAGAGGAGAGGAGGGGCTTCTACCATCACCATTAGACAGGGGCATCCTTACACCTAGAGGAGAGGAGGCAGGAGGTTCTACCATCACCATAGACAGGGGGCATCCTCTACACCTAGAGGAGAGGAGGTTCTACCATCACCATAGACAGGGGGCATCCTCTACACCTAGAGGAGAGGCGTCTCTACCATCACCATATACAGGGGGCATCCTCTATAGCTAGAGGAGAGGAGGTTCTATTATCACCATAGACAGGAGGCATCCTCTACACCTAGAGGAGAGGAGGTTCTACCATCACCATAGACAGGAGGCATCCTCTACACCTAGAGGAGAGGAGGTTCTATCATCACCATAGACAGGGGGCATCCTCTACACCTAGAGGAGAGGAGGTTCTACCATCACCATAGGCAGGGGGCATCCTCTACACCTAGAGGAGAGGAGGTTCTACCATCACCATAGACAGGGGCCATCCTCTACACCTAGAGGAGAGGGTTATACCATCACCATAGACAGGGGCCATCCCTTACACCTAGAGGAGAGGAGGTTCTACCATCACCATAGACAGGGGGCATCCTCTGCACCTAGAGGAGAGGCGGTTCTACCATCACCATAGACAGGGGGCATCCTCTACACCTAGAGGAGAGGTGATTCTACCATCACCATAGACAGGGGGCATCCTCTACACCTAGAGGAGAGGAGGTTCTACCATCACCATAGACAGGAGGCATCCTCTACACCTAGTGGAGAGGCGATTCTACTATCACCATAGACCGGGGGCATCCTCTACACCTAGAGGAGAAGCGGTTCTACCATCACCATAGACAGGGGGCATCCTCTACACCTAGTGGAGAGGTGGTTCTACCATCACCATAGACAGGAGGCATCCTCTACACCTAGTGGAGAGGCGGTTGTACCATCACCATAGACAGGGGGCATCCTCTACACCTAGTGGAGAGGCGGTTGTACCATCACCATAGACAGGGGGCATGTCCGTTAAGAACATTGTGGGGAACATTAGGGGCTTGCACAAATCTCAGGTGTTAACTCTTAAATTGCAGCAATGCACAGCCGTGACATCATCAGGGTGTGACAACACATAATGTTTTAGTTTCAACCCAGTAATATTGTTATTTTTATTTTTTTGAACAGTTGGGTCAACAACTTTGGACATGAAGGCCTGGGGCTCCTGTTGGATGTTCTGGAGAAGCTTCTGGATAAGAAGCAGTAAGTATTTTCCATCTCTCTGCTCACTTTTGCTTGATTCTCAGGATTTTTCTTAAATTTTATCTCATTTTTTTTTTGTTCTTAAGGCAGGAAAATATTGACAAGAAAAATCAGCATAAACTCATCCAGTGCCTGAAAGCTTTCATGAACAATAAGGTAGGTGGGACAGACTGAGCCGCTTCCCCATTCTTCTCATGAGCATGAAGGATCATCTTCTGCCAGGGCCGATTGTCTCTGTGACAAGTGAATCTCGTCTCGGCTTTTATCCGCTCAGCAAATTTTTAGAGAAATAAATGAATCACTGACAATACGAATCTCTGACCAATGAATTGTTTTTTTTTTCATTTTAAGGTTCGTTTTACGAGATGTAATGATAGGATTTAACTAGAGGAACATCTGACGTCAGAGAATTAAAGCTCTAATAGTGTCTTGTGTGCTCTGTAATATCTCTGGGCGTTTGTAAAATGTAAAAATAAATATTTTTTGAAAATGAACAACATGATGGCTACAGACACCCCCCCACCCCCCATCCTAACGACGTGGTTTAGATCTTACAATATCTTCTGGTGGTCATGCTCCACCCAGAAAATAGGACATGTCTGGTCATCATACTCATTGCCTTCTTTCTACTGCTGATTTCTTTTTCTCACTTTTTGGTTTCCCATATGGTTAGTCCTAAAGTGGCCCCTGATTTAATAGGGGATGCGATATATAATTCATGGACACGCCCCTCACCCTGCCCTGGACCAATGCTGTGGAGGAGGAGGTGCCTTTGACTTACAGAAAGTTTCCCGGAAATAGTCAGCAGCCATTTTTGAATGGACCCAATGTGGAAACTTTATGAGTTATGAGGGTGTAAGGAGTGAGGATGTGAGGAGTGTTGACTATATTTGACTAATATACAGTAAAATTTTGTATTTTAGGTGGAGGGTCACTTTGATTACAGTAATCACCACATCCCTTAAATTCCAGAGCACTCAACACAGGGGAAGGGGTTTGGGTTATGGGGAGATTAGCGCTAAATAGCAAAATAATTTCTGATGTTGGACATGGACAAACCCTGCGTCCTTCTAAATCTCTTATATTTGTTTCTACCTCATCAGTATGGCCTGCAAAGGATGCTGGGAGAAGAAAGAAGTTTAACCCTTCTGGCAAGAGCTATCGACCCCAAACAAGCCAACATGATGACCGAGATCTTGAAGATATTGTCCGCCATATGCATAGTAGGAGAGGACAATATGTAAGTGATGGAGGATGATTATGTCCAGAACATTACAAGCAATTTCTTTGCTTGATAAATATTGAAAACGAACATAAAAGTAAAAAAGATATTAATGTCCTTTATTAAAGATCAAAATATCCATAAACATCCCTAGAATAGGTGGTCAGACTAATCAGACTAATGGTGGTGAAACACCCGGGACTTCCACAGATCAGCGACTCGGTGGAGGAGAGAGACAGGAAGCAGATGGCGCCATGTAGTGGTCAGACCACGTTACTGCAGATCTGTTTTTTATCAATTTGAATGGGAGCTAAGTTGCAGTGACTTCCTTCAGCCACTGCACTGAGAACGGCGCTGTCTGCTTCATGAGCTATTATTGACTTGAGCTTTGATACTGTCCTCCAAAAAGAATAGTCCTCTGCTTGTAAATTCTTACGCTTAGGTCATCCCTTTTACTTGATGTTGGCCGCCCCCTAATCATCTAATGGCACAGCTATTGGCATCAAACTTTTGCCAACCCCATTTACAACCGAACACTCCGCAATCTACAACCGTCAAAACCACATGAGATTTTCCACAAATAGGAATTTTTATATATTTATTAGAGAAATGTTCATCTCGGTTTTCATATTTTGTACATTAGACTGGAAAAACTTCTAGAAGCGATCAGCACCGCCGCCGAAATCAACAACAAAGAAAGATTTGCACCAATTGTTGAAGGATTAGAAAATCACGAAGCTCTTCATGTCCAGGTAAAGAAATACTGACAACATAAAGCCGCAACACAATGATATTATACAGTCCTCCAGCTCCACATAAATGTATTCATCACTGCAGGGAAATATCTATGTGGACAGACATTAAAAAGACTATAAAAATAGTTATATTCTTGTACATAGGGGGCAGTATTATAGTAGTTATATTCTTGTACATAGAGGGCAGTATTATAGTAGTTATATTCTTGTTACACAGGGCCAGTTATAGTAGGTATATTTCTTGTACATAGGGCATTCTTATAGTATTATATTTCTTGTAATCACAGGGGGCCAGTATTATAGTAGTTATATTCCTTGTCATAGGGGGCACCAGTCTATTATAGTCAGTTATATCCTTGTACTAGGCGGGCCGTTGAATAGTAGTTATATTCTTGTACAGTGGAGTATTTGTACTCTTGTACAATGAGTATATAGTAGTTATATCTTGTACAGTAGGGGCAGTTTAGTAGTAGTTATATTCTTGTAACATAGGGTGGCAGTATTATAAGTAGTATTTCTGTGTAATAGGGGGCCGGTATTATGGAAGTTATATGTCTAGCTATTTAGGTATCTCTGTATAGCGCTAAAGTAGTAATTCCTAGAGGGATATTATCGTAGTTATATTCTTTGTACAAGGGGCCGGTAGTATTATAGTAGTTATTCTCTGTACATAGGGGGCACGTATTATTAGTTGTAGGGTTTTTTTATATTTTCTGTACATAGGGGGGCAAGTATTATAGTAGTTATTTTGTACATAGGAGGCAGTATTATAGTAGGTTAGTTCTTGTACATACGGGCAGGTATAGTGTATATAGTAGTTATATTCTTGTACATAGGGGAGTATTATAGTAGTTATATTCTTTGTACATAGGAGGCAGTAGTATTATAGTTAGTTATATTCTTGTAATAGGCGGCAGTAGTTAGTAGTTAGTTATATTCAATGTACATAGGGGGCGCAGTATGTATAGTAGTTAGATTCTTGTGGACATAGAGGAGAGTATTATTAGTAGTTTATATTCTTGTACATAGGGGCAGTATTATAGTCGTGATATTCTTGTAATAGGAGGGAGTATTATGGTAGTTAATTCCTGTACATAGCTGGACGGGTATATTATAGGAGTTATATATTCTTGTAGCACTAGGGGGCGCAGTATAGTATATTTCATCTGCGTTATAGTAGTTATCTCTGTACATAGGGGGCTAAGTTATAGCAGTTTATAGTCTTGTACAGGGGGCAGTATTATAGTAGTTTACTCTGTAATGCAGTATTAAGTGATTTGTATTAGGAGTATATGTAGTTCATTCTTGTGACATTAGGGGACGTATTATAGTAGTTATATTCTTGTACATAGGGGGCAGTATTATAGTAGTTATATTCCTGTACATAGGGGGCAGTATTATATTAGTTATATTCTTGTACATAGGGGGCAGTATTATATTAGTTATATTCTTGTACATATTGCAGTTGGGACATATTCTCCTGATGTCACCAGTTATGTGATGTATAGAAACCATTAGATTGAAATATAACTGTTGTATATTATCAGACTGGTTACAATGTATTGTATATTATATATTTATGGTTATTCTTAGGTCTTTGGTTTTGTACATCTATCAGGCTGGTGCAGAACTTTGTATTGCAGCTTTTTCCTGGGAAATTGGTTGTTAACACGGATAACGATGGTTCTGTGAGGTTTTTACATTCGGACTCTTTAGCCTTGGGACATTAAGCGCTGCTAATGGTCGTTTTCCTGGAGATTATTGCCTTTGTGTGCAGACACTTGTTTCTTGCTTTGTGTAATCGTTCATGTCCCGAGCTGCAAATGTTTTCAATTGTGCAGAATATCAGCTGCAAACAAGAGGAGACGAGTCACTTCACCAATTTACTAGTCCAGATGTAGTAATTGGAGAGCGGTGTCGAAATTCAGAAACTAGAAAGAAAGAAGAAGACGGGAGACTGATGGAAGTCACACTAGTCCCGCTTATTCCTGCCTTCCTTCCTTTCTTTCTCTTTCCTTTTTTTCTTTCCATCCTTTATTTATTTATTTTCTTTTTCTCTTCCTTTATTTCTCTCTCATGGTCACACAAGTCTCTCACATTCTTTCCTTCCTTCTTTCCTTCCTTTTCCATTTCACTTTTCCCTATCCCTTCCTTCCTTCCTTCCTGTCTTCTGAGCTGTGTATCTAATCCTATCCTGTGTGATACTGTCTGCTGAGCCGTGTATCTAATCCTATCATGTGTGATACTGACTTCTGATCTGTGTATCTAATCCTATCATGTGTGATACTGTCTGCTGAGCCGTGTATCTAATCATATCATGTGTGATACTGTCTTCTGAGTTGTGTATCTAATCCTATCATGTGTGATACTGACTTCTGAGCTGTGTATCTAAGCCTATCATGTGTGATACTGTCTTCTGAGCTGTGTATCTAATCCTATTATGTGTGATACTGTCTGCAGAGCTATGTATCTAATCCAATACTGCGTGCTGAGCTGTGTATCTAATCCTATCCTGTGTGATTCTGCCTGCTTAGCTGTGTATCTAATCCTACTCTGTGCGATACTGATGTATCTTAGCCTCTGATGCATAGTTTGATGCTGGTGACTGGCTGTATCTAAGCCCTCATGATGCTACAGATGAGATACAGCATCCGCCATAGTCTAGATGTAATAATAAAGTTCTGTGAGTTTCGGATGTGCTGCGTTGGCGCCTCAGGATACGATTCTGAAGACGTATTTATTTAAGCCTTGGATGTTGGAGAAGTCAAGTCTGGGGGATCACTTGTGGAATGAGATAATGATTGAGAGGATGACTCTTCCCTCAGAGGTTAAGGCGGGATGACACCTCCGCTCCTGTAATCTTTACAAGCCAATAAGAGGAGGGATAAGTGATGGACGGGCGCGCGCTCTGATTGTATTTGCTTTATCCGGGGTCAAGGTGATGATACAAGGGCGGCCATGTTCATCCGGTGGGAATCTGCCTGATAACAATCAGAACGTATAAGAGATGGAGCAGAGCCGAGAGACTGGAGCTCGTTCAGGGTTATCTCACAGTTTTAGATTCTTCCTCTCTTTCTTATTTTTTCTTTATCTTTCTTTTTTGTTTTGTTTATTTTCTTTTATTTCTTTGTGAACTTCAGTTTCTCCTTTATTTTTCTTTTTTACTTCTTCTCCTTCTCCTCCTCTTGTGTCTCCTGTTTCATTTTTAAATATTTATCTTCTTCCTCCTTTATTGCCTCCTTCTCCCTTCCTCCTCTTTTTTTTCTATTTCTCTTGCTTTTCTTCTTTCCCTGACTACTTCCTCTTCCTCCAACTCTTTCTCCTTTTCATTCTAATTCCATCTCTCTACCTATTTCTTCATCCTCCTTTTCCTCCTTTCCTGTTCCTCTGACAACTCCTACAATTTTTCTCTTCCTTTTTTTCTTTTCTTTTCTCTTATTTTCTTTTCTCCTTTTTTATCTTCTTCTTCCTCATCCATTTAATCCCCTCCTCCTGTTCCTTTTCATTTTTCCTTTTTATCTTCCTCTTTTTTTTCTTTCTCTCTCCTTCTTCTGATGTTCTTCTTTTCACACTGTTCCTCCTCCACTTTTTCTCTCCCTTTTTGCTTTGCTCATGCTTTCTCTTCCTATACATCCTCCTTTTCTACCCTTTTCTCCCATTCTCCTTTTTCTTCTTCCTCTGTCCACCTTCCTCTCTTTTCTTCCTCCTTTTCTTACTTCCGTTTTCTCTTTATCCTTCTCCACTTCCTCCAATTCTTTTTGAACCTTCCCTCTTGCTGTTTTCTTCTTCTCCTCCTCTTGTTAATTTTCCTCTTCTCCTTGTCCATTCTTCTTCTGCTGCTTCTCTTCTTCCTCCACCTTATCCTTTTGTTGCCTTCCCTTCCCCATTCCTCTCCATTTTTTGCTGCAGTCGTAGCTCATGTCACGTCACCTAAGACCGGGGCTGAGGTCGTTGTCTTAGTCTTGTTTCTCTCGTCTTCCTTCCAGCCTGATCTCCGGTTCCTGTATCTGATACAACATGATAAATCTTTTACTATTTCTATCCTGACTTTATACTGTTACGTCATCAGTTACATGTTCTCCTAGTACAAAGATGAAGCCCGTTCAGCTCTGCTACATCCACACATATCACATGTGTCCATTGAATATTCTCTAAGTATATAAAAGAGGAGAGTAACTGTGCGCCGCGGATGTGTAGGGGCTGGAAAACCTTCTCATAAGTGGAAGAATAACTACGAGACTCATTAAGTTGTGTGTGATGGAATCGTCCCTTCACCAGTGATGTATCAGTACAAGCCATTAAGCCTCCTGGCAGCAAACAGTCAGAGCAGATGGCACCTCCCGTCTTTATTAATGTACAGGCGGCACATGGCTTGGCATCTTCACGTCTCTGAGCTCCGGTAAAATCGATGGAGGCAAAGGGAGGATGGAAATATTCTGACTGTGGCCGAATACTAAGGAAAGGAGTGCGAGTCATTGCATACTGGCACCTAAAATGTGGGGCTTCCTTATACCACCACAATCGCCTGAATGGGTCGTTATTGAAGAGTATCTCTAGTTGGTCCAGGAAGTCTTAACAATTTGAATTATTTTTGGAAAATATACAATAGATATTTTGTTGTCCCAATTTTGGGGGTTATATTTGTTTTATTCTGAAGATGGTGGCTCCTCTGCATTGATATCTAGGGGGATGGCACCACTTACCACATTGTGGTGAGAATGGGTACTACAAGTTAAAAAAGTTGGAGGAGATTTGCTTCCGTCCCAAAAAAATGGCAGATTCCTACTGAATCTACAAACCAGTTCATCTCTACTTGACCTTCTTAATGAGCTTTGAGATTCTTTAGAGCATCTTATGAGGGGTTTACCCATATATGACACTAATTGGGCCCCCAAAATGAATGTAATGGAAGTGGTGTAGTAGTGCTATATAGTAGTATGTGAATATCCCTCCATTTCTTTCTATGGAACGATGGTCATCAACAGACACCACAACGCCTTCCACATGGGTCACTCAGCACCTTGGTTTTCCAAATTACAGGGGATCCCAGCAGTCGCACCCCAATAATCAGACACTTATCCCTTACTCTGTGGATACAGGGTTATCCCCTTTTAGTGTTACTCTGGTTTCCTTGGATGTTACTTTTTGTTACATTGGGCCTGATGGACATAACTGTCCGGACTGATGACACCCTCTATGACCACAAAACTGTTGCCCCGAAAGCTGTGGGGCCAACTGTGTCCAAATATTGTATCCACCATAGAAGTTGCTCATTCACACCCACGACGAGACTAAAATCATTTTGGAAGATTCCCCTTCCTCCTCCTCCTCCTCCTCCTCCTCGGGCTCAAGATTAATTTATATCAGTTTTCATTTGCAATTAAATTTCAGTGATTTTTGGTCTCATGAGCAGCTGATAAAATTTTGTCACGTTTTTGAGATTTGCGCTCATTCCCCGCTTTTATTTTTTCGGTGTTGCCGTAGATATATACGTTAATCAGATGCGTCGATAATTTATGTGTGTTTGTTTTACAGCTAATATTTCATTACAGGTTTCGAGGTTGGAAAATTATCTGTGATACAAGATGTAAAGGGGGTTGAATAAAATTAGAGAAATAAGAGCTTTTTTTTTTTTACCCCTGCCTGTCCGTTATTTCCGTGCAAGTGTTTTATTTTTCAGATTTTTAGATTTTATTACACATAGTTATAAGGCTACAGTGGCTCCTTAATCTCATACATGGACATCTTCTTGGATGTCAAGGGTTAAACCCCCCCCCCCATTCAGAATCACAAGTGACGCATCCACTGGGCAGGTTATTTCTTACACTTTGGTGGAACCTGTTTGATATCAGGGGGAGAAGTAACTTTCCAAATGAATCATCAGTCGTAATATTCATTAATTCTATTTCTGACACTACAAAAAAAGTTATTAAAAATCCATGGTCTTCCTTTCCATGGGCAGGTGAAGGACACATTGTAATGTATAATTAAGCGCTGGATAATGACATTCGGAGGACGGCGCTTGCCCCCACATGAATATTTATTTCATTGTCCGTGTTTCCTTTTCATACTGATTTCTGAATTCTGTTTTTCAGGTCTCTTGTATGCAATTTATCAATGCCCTCCTGACCTCCCCCGAGGATCTGGACTTCAGGATACATCTGAGGAACGAGTTCTTACGGTGCGGATTGAAACAAATATTACCTGTAAGTAATAATTCTTTAATTTATATAGCACACACAGATTACGCAGCGCTACACAGAGCTTCCTGATCTGTCCCTGTCCCTATGGGGCTCACAATCTTATCAACCTGTTTTTGGAGTGTAGGAGGAACCCGGAGGACCTGGAGGAAACTCATGCAAATACGGAGAGAACATACAAACTTTTTGCAGATGTTGACCTGGATGGGACTTGAACCTAGGACCCCAGTGCTGCAAGGCTGTAGAGCTAACCACTTAGCCACCATGCTACCCTAAAATAAAAGTGATTGACTCCGAACACGGACCAGCCCTGGACTAACTTATCAGTCCCCTGTGTATACCCAATGGGTTGGCTATTCGTTCTCTCACTTTGTACATAAGTTTAGGTATTTGCTCATTCCGGTTGATTTTGCTACCTTTAGTTGAAGCTCTTGCAGCTTTGGTGGTCTTCTTGTCTCAGAGGTCAGCAGCTCAGGCCACTTTTATCTCCCCTTATGATCTACAAAGACCTTTGTGGTTTAATACAAATATTATTACTGATTCCACCATAAAGAAAGAGAACCGACCACTTAACGTTCTGGAGGTTCTCATTGAGAGTCTTGCAGCTGTGCCCAATGGGAGAATATATACAAATCCGCTCAAGAAGGAGGAAATTTGTCTTGTTAAGGCCACCTCTAAGGCTACTTTTAGTAACGCTTCAAGGCTCCTTAATGGGTCAGACATTGATTTTTAGATTAGAGATTTACAGCTCCAGGTGATGTTCCAGGCACAGCAATCCATGAGGACTTGTCCATCCATGTCCCATCATCTCATCATGACCCAGCAATCCATGTCCCATCATATGTAGCCATCCTATGGATCTCCTGTACAAGACCTACATCCTAGAACAGAGAAGACCCCCAAATAGTTCCTTGCCACCACTTCTATATCAAGAGTATTTATTTCCATAAACCCCATCTATTTGCAGGCCCCACTTGGCTCTACCATACTGAGTGAACTGGTCATGTTGGCCGCATCTATCTGTGGAAGCCACTTGGTGGAGATACAAGGTTAGCTGATACTAGACAGGGGGAGTAAAATATGATCCCCCATCCGTTGGCGCACAGGCCCCTGATATCACATTTAGCGGGATTGACCCCTATCAGTTGTGCACTTATTTTATGAGACCTAATATCATCCCCCCGGGGGCCCAATGGTTACTGTGGGATCAGGGTCTAAGGACTGAGAGAACCCGAAACCAACTGAAGTCATCGGCCTGAAGTCCGGCTTATAGACTCTAGAACCTTCCCGTTACGTCTCTGTATCCTAAAAGTCCAGAAGAATTATCGTTTGGTAAATTAGGCGAAATATAATTGCACAAATAGTCCGGACTAAATAACCAATAAAACGCCTGTGAGATATTAGCTGCCGTCCACGTAATGAAATTAAACTTTAATGAAACGTGGAAGGAGAAAGTTTCCATTCAGATTGTGTCGTCCTCATTAATTGCAGCCATTTATATCCCATCTCTTTACGGGAAGCGTCGTAGACCCTGGGCAGTATATTATTACATGGAGGAGTAACGTTACATCCCATGGATCGGGCCGCACCTCCCGGACCTTCGTCTTCTTCATTTCCTCTTCTTGTCACCTTCCAGTAAATTAAAGAAATATTCAAATATCCGTCGTCTTCCTAACAGAGGGTTTTTTCGTGGTGGCCCAATGCTCAGGGGATAAATTAAAGCTCGTTCAGGCAGATACTCGGCGAGGACAGTTGACAGCCTCGGGTCAGATCCCAGCTGAGATTTTCATGGCAGCAGCTTGGAGTTCACTGCACATTTTCCTTAAACATTATTGTTTTACCAGCGAGCGCCGAGTCGACAATTTAAATTGAGTTGACCATAAAATGGTCTGTTTCCTTAATTGAATAACTTGGGGATATATTTATGCCTAATGTGTTCGGTGTCATATAGACTTTTGCTCATGTGTAACGACTTTGCTCTCCACCGCTCCTGCACTTCTAAAACACTTGGATTCTGCAGATAAATGGAGGCAATAATCCAGGATTCCGCACGATGATTCTTTCTTCTCTTTGGCTTCTTTTTAAAATAAGTGAAGATGATAATTTACAAGTTTGCCGTGAGCTTATGCACTTTGTGTTATAGGTCCACATGATGGACAGGAGAGGACATAGTGGGGGCTCATAGAGCCTTATAAAGCCTAAGGATGGGAAACCATGGGATTTATAAGCTTAGGAATTTACCCAGGGCCACCATCAGGGGTGTTTAGTGTGACTGTGTTCAGGGGGCCTGAGGCGGAATAGGGGCCCTAAATCCCAGAAAACCCTCCTGACCTTCCCAGGTGCAGGGAACCCGCAACAGGGCCGGATTATGACTGTGGGGAGCCCACAATAATTGCCAGCCAGGGGCCCCAAACTTTTAAGTGGCTGCCCTGCACTTACATACTGTAGACTATGAAGCAGCTTTCGGCCGACCCCGCGCCCCTTTACCTACCGGGCAAAAGCACAGGTTACACCAGTGGTATGTGCAAGATTTTGCCATTGCCCAAAGAGGCCAAAAGGCGTCTCAATACAAACATAATGCCGACTTACCTGCACTAATTAAAACTGACACCAAACTAGACCTCAAAATAAATTTTATTTTCCAGTTCCAAGCCCATAAAACTAATTGAATTTAAGACATGGAATGGCTGTACCTTAAAGGAAATCTCAAGTTAAAATCCTGATAAACCAGGGACATTACTCATAGATCCAGGCACCGGGACTGGGATAATCTTTTCATATTTGTTATCCTTGGTTTCCTTCTTTGTAAACTTTTATAACTTAGCAAATAAACTAGAAGGGCTCTTGGGGCTTTACCAGAGCCCCTCCATGCTGTAGCTTCAAAGGTTGTTACACCGTTCTGGAGCACTTTGTCCTCCCACTGTGTGAGATTTTCACCCTCCCTTTGCATGATTTAATCTGAGGAAGTAGGGGCGAGTGTGAGCCTGTGAAGCTACAGAGGGGCTCTGGTAACAACCCCCAGAGCCCTTCTGACTTATAAGCATAATGTTAAAAGTTGATGTTAGAAGGAAGGATGTCATGGATAACAAATATAAGAAGATACCACAGTCCCAGTGCCCAGTTCTACAAGTAATGTCCCTGGTTTATCAGGATGGATTCTTATTTCCATTAAAAGGTTTGTCTTGAGGTTGAAAAACATGGTCCCACTTGACCATAGTTCCTTAGCTGGTGCTGGTATTGTAGCTCAACCGTATAGAAATGAGTGGTGCTTAGTTCCAGTTCAATGCACCACCCGTGGTCTGGGGCAGAGCTGCATTTAGAAGGAAGCAGCCATGTTTTTCAACCTCTAGACAACCCCTTAAAATGAATAGAGAAACCGCTAAATAAAATCTCAGATCATTACAAAAATGTAGACACCAAATCTCACCCCAACATTATTTAGACCCCAGACCAGACAAATGTTTATTATTTGCCTTTAGACAAAATCCTTAGAATATATTAATACTTATTATTTGTTCAGACCAGACCCTTTACTTTTTTGACCAAGGATCATAGTCCTAATGTATTTGTAGAGGGAAGAGTGAGATATAAATCAATTTAGACCCCATACGATTAATGTACACAGCGTGCCAAGACCCCAGATATGGCATCTAATTCAGACCATTACCAGGTATACACTGCCCCCCACTGCAACACGAGCTCCAGAATCTGCCGCTCCAGGTCCTGATACCATGTTAGGAATGAGGAGGGTAAGGAGGCCATTATATATATAATCCAATCAAGTATTGGAATATTGAAGATGGAATATTGCTGGGATGAGCAGTAGTGGATTATAATATAGAGCAAGTTGGGCAGTAGTTCGGGGCCCAAGCCTTCTGGGTGGTCCTTGGCCACCCATACTACAAACCAAATTTTATACTGAGAAGGACCTTCACCCATGAAATTCTCACACATCTGTTCCAGCTTTTATTACACATGTACACAAGAGTCATTTGAGGACCTTTGAAGGTCCTCAAAGGTCCTGAAACCGCAGATTGAAGCAGCAGAAGGGACACATCCTCCATTCCCCAAAAAGCTTCTAGTATCAGATGTAGGAAGTGATTCCAGCCTTGTAGGGGCTATAATATACATATAGCCCAGGCCCAAGGCAGTCTATATCCGCCCCTGCATTCCCCTCTCTGCTACGGCAGGACCACATATAAGAGGTGGACCCTATGATAGAAGGGACTCACTGCTTTTCCACTCCCTGAAAAAATTAATTTATTTTATCGATTTTATGGCCAATTTTACAAAACAATCCTATAATAATGTAAATAAAAAAAATTTCAAAAAAATCCCTTTTTTTATTCTTCACATTTTCCATTCCCACTGGGAACAAACCATTAGATCTCACAGAAGGACATAGTAGCATCCCGTTAGCAGCATATACAAGATATTCATTAGATCAAACTCCCCCGATACGTTATTGAAAGGCAAGAAAAAAAAATTGACTCCGTGTTTTGTTTTAATTTTATTTTCAATGTAGAAAGAATTGAGGAATTTTGCAGCAGTGCAGAAAAGTTGCTTCTTTTTAATAACGTCCCTGATATTAACATGTAAATAATTGAACCGCATTCTAAAACCTCTGTCAAGCATCAATAATGCGAGTTACATTGTTCCCTCCAGTAATTGACGGCTGAGTGGCAGCGCACGAGGAAAAAAAATATGCAACAAGAGTTTTACTCATGAATTCATTTCCTCAAATGGAATTCAGACTCTTCCTCCCTCCTTCAAGACACAAAAAGGAAAAAAAAAAACTACTCAAAAACATAAAAAAACAAACTGCATCGACTCCAGAAGTGAAGGCAAAGGCTTTCAAAAGTTCTTTTTCAGACTCGCATTGATATAAAATTATCATAAAATTACTATGGATGGACTTCAGCTAAAATCTCCCTTTTTACCGTGTAAATTCTTAGACTTTTCGAAACGTGTCATTTTGAAAGTTGTTTCGCAAATGTTGTAATCATGAAAATGTGTAGAATAATAATAATAATATGTGTAATGATTTCCTATAGTTAGTAACTTTTTAAGTATTACATTAAAGGAAACCTACTACCGCGGATCTACTCTACTCCGCGCCCCAGTAGCCTCTTGGGTTCCACCCACCAATGCATCTTCAGTGCGCAGCTCCTGGTAGCTGCGCACACTCTTCTGAGAAGCTGGGTTCTGCACATGCGCAGAACGCAGGCCGCCGGCTGCACGGTCTCTGCTCCGAAGCCAGTGCTACTGCGCATGCGCAGAGCTCAGCTTCTCAGACAAGTGTGCGCAGCTACCAGGAGCTGAGCATTGAAGATGTCAGGGTAGGCGGAACACAAGAGGCTACTGGGGCGTGGAGTAGCCTCTTGTGTTTCACCTATCCTGAAATCTTCAGTGTGCAGCTTGGTAGCTGCGTGCACTCTTCTAGAAGCTGGGTTCTGCGCATGCGCAGAACGCAGGCCGCCGCTGCACGGTCTCTGCTCCGAAGCCAGAGCTATGTTCTCGCATGCGCAGAGCTCAGCTTCTCAGACAAGTGTGCGCAGCTACCAGGAGCTGAGCATTGAAGATGTCAGGGTAGGCGGAACACAAGAGGCTACTGGGGCGTGGAGTAGCCTCTTGTGTTTCACCTATCCTGACATCTTCAGTGTGCAGCTATTGGTAGCTGCGTGCACTCTTCTAAGAAGCTGGGTTCTGCGCATGCGCGGAACGCAGGCCGCCGGCTGCACGGTCTCTGCTCTGAAGCCAGAGCTCCGCTTCTCAGACAAGTGTGCGCAGCTACCAGGAGCTGAGCATTGAAGATGTCAGGGTAGGCGGAACACAAGAGCTACTGGGGCGTGGATACCTCTTGGTTTCACCTATCCTGACATCTTCAGTGTGAGACTATGGTAGCTGCGTGCACTCTTCTAAGAGACTGGTTCTGCGCATGCGCAGAACGCAGGGCCGCCAGCTGCACGTCTTGCTCCGAAGCCAGAGCTACTGCCGCATGCGCGCAGCTCAGCTTCTGGCAAGTGTGCGCTGCTATCAGAGCTGAGCATTGAAGATGTCAGGGTAGGGGACACAAGAGGCTACTGGGGCGTGGATAGCCTCTTGGTTTCACCTATCCTGACATCTTCAGTGTGCAGCTATTGGTAGCTGCGTGCACTCTTCTAAGAAGCTGGGTTCTGCGCATGCGCAGAACGCAGGCCGCCGGCTGCACGGTCTCTGCTCCGAAGCCAGAGCTACTGCGCATGCGCAGAGCTCAGCTTCTCAGACAAGTGTGCGCAGCTACCAGGAGCTGAGCATTGAAGATGTCAGGGTAGGCGGAACACAAGAGGCTACTGGGGCATGGAGTAGCCTCTTGTGTTCCATCTACCCTGACATCTTCAGTGTGCAGCTATTGGTAGCTGCGCACACTCTTCTAAGAAGCTGGGTTCTGCACATGCGCAGAACGCAGGCCGCTGGCTGCACGGTCTCTGCTCCGACGTCAGAGCTACTGCGCATGGGCAGAGCTCAGCTTCTCAGACGAATGTGCGCAGCTACCGGGAGCTGAGCACTGAAGATGTCAGGGTAGGCGGAACACAAGAGGCTACTGGGGCGTGGAATAGCCGCACCGTGTAGCCTCAGCTCCGGCTACTCCGCGCCCCAGTAGCCTCTTTAGAAAATTTTAATATTGTGTGAATTTAAATTTACAAAAGTTATGGCCCACCAAAGAATTAGCCCTAAAAAGGGGCTATACAACCCTACATGAGAGGAACCTGCCACCGGACCTACCTTAAGAGGTAGATCCGTGATGGTGGGTTTCCTTTAAGTATTAAGTGATTATTATTCTTATTATTTATTATCATTAAATGTGATTATTCTTATTTTTTATTGTTTATGTGATTATTATTTATTATTATTACATGTGATTCTAACACAATACAATATGCAAATGATGGACATAGATTAAATATAAATTTATGTACATAAATGTTTTAAATTCAAATTTCCGATATTTTATACTTCAAGGTAAAAGTACAATAAGTAAGGCTGAGTTTCTTTATACTTTATTTTATGTCTTTTGGGTAACTTTTAGTCTTTGGCTTTTGATACAGTTTTGTTCTTGGTTTGCAGCATCTTAAAGAGAAGGAAAATGATGAGCTTGATATCCAGTTAAAAGTCTTTGATGAGAATAAAGAAGATGACCTCCTGGAACTTTCCCACCGCCTCAGGGACATCCGCGCTGAGATGGAATATCCTTCTCCCAATATTTTTAACTTCATTGCTTTCCCCTTTATTAGAAGCCGCAGTCGCTGATCGAGTTATTACAGTTCATTTTGTAAAAAGTTAACCTCACGTTATGTACATAAAGTATCTCCGGCCGTGTCCTTCCTTACTCTTCCCCTTGGCTGAACATATTTGTGGTTCCAAATGAGATTCGAGGAGGAAAAAAAAAGGCTAAAAAAATTATTTTTTTTATGTTTTTTATCGAGACGTCTATTCGCTATGTGTCTACACGAGGTAAACCACTGATAGGAAGAATTCCTATAGGATAAGGTAATAACCTCAGGCTGGTCATGTAATGTTCACCAAATAAGCAAGTTTTTTACATATATCTGGGTCAGGCTTGACGGTGCATACAGTTAAGCTTCATTTAAAAATTTGGGAATTTCTTTTATATTTCTGTGTTCTTTTAAAATAGGAAAAATATATTTAAAAAAACAACAAAAATAAGTAATTGAGATAAAATCTCAAATACATTCTAGGTCAGTGATGGCCAACCTATGACACGCGTGTCAGTGCCGACACGCATAGCCATTTTCAGTGACACACGGCCGCCGGAGAGTTAAGTTTCATCTTCGGCTCCTACACGGCCAGGTGCAGTAGCCGGGAGGCTGAGAGATTGTCCAGCACATTGTAAGGAAAATCCCCATATACTGCCATACTGTAGTACATGGTAGGATCAATCACACAACCTAGGATTAAAGTACCCTAGAAGTTAAATAATTATACATATTTGTTATTTAAACTATAAATACCACAAAATTATGTTTTTTTTGTCAAGGTGACACACCACCCGAGTTATGCTGGGTTTTTTGGCGAATTTTGACACACCAAGCTCAAAAGGTTGCCCATCACTGTTCTAGGTGAAATCAGTTATGGGGAGACTCATTATTATGCTTAACCAGTGATTGGTCTCTTTCAAAGTCATCATTGTATAGGGTCATATAATAATAGTAGTAATAATATACAGGTGGTCCCCTACTTAAGGACACTGACTTACATACGACCCCTAGTTACAGACGGACCCCTCTGACCTCTGATTAAGCTCTCTGGATGTTACTATAGTCCCAGACTGCAATGATCAGCTGTAATGATGGTCTGTAATGAAGCGTTATTGATAATCCTTGGTCCCATTACAGCAAACAATTTTGAATTGTCACTGGGGAAAAAAAATAAATAAATTGTCTAGAACTACAATTATAAAATATACAGTTTCAACTTACATACAAATTCAACTTAAGAACAAACCTATGGACCCTATCTTGTAGGTAACTCGGGGACTGCATATATATATATATATATCTGTATGTATATATAAATAGAGAGCGAAAGATAGATATATATAGAGATAGATATAGAGAGATAAAGAGAGAGATAGATTTCAATAGATAGATATCGATAGAGATAGCTAGATATAATATATATATATATGAATAGTTCCTCCATATCAGATTGGTGGGGTCCAGCGCCCAGCACCCCCACAGCCTACAGGCAGAGAATGGAGCACGAATCAGACAGCGCCATTCTCTGTGTAGTGGCTGAACTGTGTCACTGCAGCTAAGCTCCTAATCAATGAATATAAGCTGATCTGCAGTAACCAGGTCTCACCACTAGACTGTAAGACATGAAAAGCCTATTATATATTCGGTGCACCAATAATTGCATTGATATATACAAAGCTAAAAAAATTTCTGCCACATGGTGAATGGATCAACAATAAAAACAGAGACAATATTGACAAAATTACTATTTTTTTAAAGCACCACAAATCAGTTTTATAAACTTCCTTTTGTTAAGTTTTACCCTTTTCCGAATATTGCCATTGAACACGATAGACAAAACACAACCCCTCGTAGAGCCACCACAATAGAAAAATTAAAAACTCTGAATAAAGTTTAAAAATCTAACAATTAAAAAAAATGTTTGATCCTAAAGGTCCCAAAGATTGTCTTTACTTGGACTGATTGATTATCGGAGAAGGATTCTGTGTTGGATCAGAGTCTTGGATTCGGTTGTTTTGTTATTTTAGCTTTTCGTATTTTGATGCGAGAGATTTCACGCTGCTCCCCCAATTTTGCGATAATCTGTTGTTTTCAGGGGAAGGTGTCGGCACAAATCTAAAAACTTGAAAACAAAAGCCCCGCACAGTGAATAATGTTAGAAATGCAATCACCAGCGGATAGACAACTGTGCAGGAAATCAATTGAGATTGTATCCTGTCTATGTAAACAGGAAGAGCTGATAAGGATGGATCAAGGTTTGCATGAAAATATATCCACAACTTTACATTGTGCTCACAGCTCAACGGCTCAGTGTGAAACGGGGGGGATAGGAAGGAAAGCCGCAGAGTTATCCACTTTAACTTAATGAAAGGAGAGCCAAGAGCTATCGAGTCTTCACAATGTAGACAGGAGCAGGCTGGGTAATCCTCAGGAATATGCTTAGCATTGATCTCGCAATGAGAGGACCACGAGGACCTTATATCACTCATCTGTAATGTAAATTGTAGGGCGCCATGCAGGGGGATTAACGAGAGAAGAGATGGAAAGATATTGGAAAAACAAGATGATGGAGATGACTATAGAGATAGATTCTAGAAGACAACAATTATGAGTGTATATTAGTGGGAACCCCATTATTACACCTTACCAGAGAGAAAACCGACAACCTATAGCAGTGATGGCGAATCTTTTAGAGACATAGGGGCTCATTTACTTACCCGGTCCAGTCGCGATCCAGCGGTGCGTTCTCTGACGTTCTGCCGGAATTCACTAAGGTCGTGCGCCCGATATCCACCAGGTGTCGCTGCTGCACCGCGGTCCACCAGGGTTTATCTGCTTCTTCCTGGTGCATGTGAGTGCTTGATCTGGCGACACATTTCGTTTTTTTAAATTCCGCGGTTTGTCCAAATACGTCGGGTTGTCCGACTGCCACGCCCCCCAATCTCTGTTTGGTGAAAGCCGGCTTGACAATATAAACAGTAACCTATTGATCCTAGGTGAACAAAAAGTTTCAATCGTATTGGCGTCCTGAGGACAACAATACAATAGAAAGAAGACGGAGGAATTTGGATTTGAGCTTCCTTCGAGGGTCCCCTGAAGTGGAGGAATCAGGAGAACCAGAGCTCTAAAGATAATCCATCTCTGTCCGCACCTTCTCGTTCCTCCTGTAGTCCTGGCAGCCAAAAATAGCACTGAGCATAGCATGTCCAAGGCTGTCTTGAAGCCTTGAGTTATGTCTAGCAAATTCTGTGCTGGGGTGAAGGTCTGGGCGCCCACAGAAAGGGCTCTGAGTGCCACCTCTGACACCCGTGCCATAGGTTCGCCACCACTACCCTATAGGGTTATCCTTTCATGGATTCCATGTTCTTGGTGATAGATGACATAACTGGACTATATGTATATATTGTTTAATGTTTGGACCTAGATGCTCTTCCTGAACTATATAGGTTGGGTTTGGACTTATAGGTTCCTCTTAGACTAAATTTGTTAGCTTTGTATTTGTGTTCTTCCTGCGCCATGTTTGGGTTTGGACTTATTTGTACTCCCTGGAAAATATATGTTGGGCTTTTACTTCTATGTATTTCCTGCAGCACATTTGTGGTATTTGGAGCTTGGTTTTCCTTCTTGAACCCTTTATGTTAGATGTGAACCTCGATGTGCACCCTACACCATATAAAGCTTGTGTTTGGACTTATTGGATGGAACATTTATACTGGGTGTGGACTTGGATGTCTTTATGAACTTTATGTATGTTATGTGTTTGATCTTATACAGTATATATAAGATATATATTCCTGACGCCATACACTGGCAGAAGGGGTTTGAATTTCGGTAAGAACTTATGTTTTACTTTGGAAGACGACTCATTTCCTTTTTTGAGTGTGAATATCTTTCGTTTCCCTGACTCTTCGATCTTGGTGTCTTGTTACTCACAACGATCAAGAGGTTTTCTATCTAACAGCTGGGTCAGATGGATAACACCAACCCCCTATGGGACTATATTGACCATCATCTACATATAGATCGTTATCTTTCTGAGTCACAGATAGACTGACGGAAGCCATGATTTCTGCTCTACAGACGTTGCCATCTTTTCATCTTCAAATTGACTTATAATGTTTAAAAATTCTATAACTAATCCTGAACAGAACACTTTGGGAATCTTCTATACTATGTTGTGCCTAGGGCATGGCCTGAATATATGATGTGTGACATCTGCCCTGCTCAGGCTTTGCCCTAGGTGTTACACATTGCCATTGCCATTGCCTGGAGAGTCCCCAACTACTTTTAACTTAAAGATTTTTTGCCGGTACTGAAAAGTTATCCTAAAAGACAACACAAAATAGAACAGAATTTCTATCTTCGAGGCTTAACAGAGTATTGTCTTATGTATTGTCTGGTTTATTGTGCGGAGTAGTGCGTTGTATTGTCCGGAGTAGCGCGTCTTATTGTCTGGAGTAGTGCGGTGTATTGTCTGGAGTAGTGCGTTGTATTGTCCGGAGTAACGCGGTGTATTGTCCGGAGTAGCGCGGCGTATTGTCCGGAGTAGCGCGGCGTATTGTCCGGAGTACATTTTCGGATTTTAAATGCGGCGGTTTTTCCGAATACGTCGGGTTTCCGTTCGGCCACGCCCCCCCATTTCTGTCGCGCGCATGCCGGCCCCGATGCGCCACAATACGATCGCGTGCGCCAAAAACCCGGGGCAATTCATGTACAAGCGGCGCAAATCGGAAATATTCGGGTAACACGTCGGGAAAACGTGAATCGGGCCCTTAGTAAATGACCCCCAATGTCTACAGTTGCCAGATTTCTTAAGAAGAAGTACATTGGTGTCTTAGATGTGCAAAGAAGAATGGGGGAACCTCCAGCCTCTAGATGTGCAGAAAAAATGGTAGGATGGGTCTTCCACTGCTAAAAAGTCTCACCGGACCATTTCCACCACTTCATTATTTTAGGGTAAACATAGAACTACTGCGAGTCCAGTGTCACGCAAAGACACTTTCATGACTTTTTGAAAAAAAAAATCCCAGACTGTGAGTAGCGCAGAAGAACATTTATTAATGGGCCAGCGTGGCTGTAATGACTGTGAGGCCAGCGGAGCTCCAAAACTTCCAACTTATGATAAATTAGCTCCTTTTTTTGTTGCTCTTCACCATTAAATATCATTAAAATACTTTAAACTTTGTGGCTGTAACATTTTAACAATGAGGGAAAGTTCTGGGGGTGTGAATACTTTTACAACCCCCGGTAGTTGTTCAGGCTAATCCTTATAGTCGTCTCCTCCCCCTGACTTTACCTTGACTCTTATATACAGTGAGATGTAAATTGAGGCCGTAATGAATTATAATGTCCAGGTTTTTACGAGGTTTTTTTTTATCTATATCCGAGAGGTCATGCAAACACATGTCGGGAAATCGATAGGTTCTGTTAGTTTTTACATAAACCAATTCTGTCAACTGGAAAAAGGGGGAAGAAAAATCACCTTGGATTTTTTAATGACACTGAAGAGCGTTATTGACAAGAATGTAATAAGCGGGGATGTGGGATATCGCTCATGTGTATGGTGTGGCATCAATATTTATAGGCTCCACCGAAGGGAATCTCCTCCATGCTGAGAATTTTAAGAGACAGCAACTAGTTTTTCTTAGGGCCCCAGTAGGGCCGCAGTTGAACCGACTGCTGTAGCTACCAATATGTCTCAAAAAAAAGTTTTTTGAGGCACAGCTCATTGGAGAGACCTAAGAGCAGAGCAGTGTGAGTACACCCCCCCCCCCAGTGCAGTAAGAGCACAGGAGTGTGAGGATGCATGTCATGGGTGCCCCCGAGTTCCATGTCACGGAATGCAGGGCACACCGGTGCCCCTCTCCATTGCGCCGCTCCCCCTGGCCCTCACTTACCTCTCCAAGATCCTTCTCCCGTTCCGGCTAGGCCGCGCATAGATCCCTGCTCCCTATTGCGCACCAGCACTCAGAGTTTTAAAGAGCCAGCGCGCCGCTGATTGGCACTGGCCACTTCTAGGTTTCTATTTAATCCGGCAGCTCCCATCACTCCCTACCGGATCTCTGAGCTCATTTGCCTTAGTGAGAGCTTCCTGTTCCCTTCAATTGTTCCCTGTTCCTTTAGATTCCGGTCTGAGCCTAAAGGTCTTGGAAGCAGTGACTGCCCTCCTGGATCCCATTTCTGACATTGCAGCTCTGGTACACCCCCAGGCCAAGTCAGGACTTCAGGAGGGTGGATACTTTTCAAGATGCTCCCAGTCTTGGAGGAAATGCTGATGCTACCAGGACAAAGTGGCAGGCACTTCCACAACCTTCCGGTCTTGGAACTTCGGTTCCACGAATCACCAGGAAACTTAGTTCAGTGTAGACTATAATTTTTCATGAAAGTGTCCCAAATTTACCAGGTAAGTTCCCATTTTTAGAAGCATTTCCCCTAATAAAAGGGTTGAAGCTTGAAATACCATTCCTGGAAATCTACATCCCCTGAGCGGTAGGACCTGCTGCACAGGTCCATGGACAGAACTTGACCATTTTTAGTAAACGGGTTGTGACCATGACATGATGACTGAGATGACTCTTCTGACTCTGCCCTGTTCTGCACAGCAAAGCAGGAAACAGAAAATCTGACCAATTGTGTCCTCTTTGGAGCCCAGAAGTAATGAAAAAAATTAGCGTTTTGTTATAGGAAGAGCCGTTTAAAATAAATAAATAAAATCTGAGATTAATCTTTAAGAACTTGTTTAAAATAAAAGCTTAGTCCAAATCGTATGTCCCTTTACGGGATTCCCCGGTGCTCCCTGCAGGTAGATGATTATTAAAGCTAAAGCCCTAACATTTAATGAGAAAACCAATCATGGCACAAGATTAAGACTTCTAAGCCCGGCTGCAATAAAGATGCCTCTTCCCTTCCACTCTTGGCTATTTTTATCCGCTCGGAAGCCGCACAGAAGATTCAGGTTCCAGTTCCATATGCAAATGACGTAGAGCCTTAATGCCTGTTATAAAGTAGCTTTCATTCCTCCAAGACATTTGCAAAATAACAATAGGGACAGATGTGAATTTTGAATATTCAAATACAGTCGTCTGTAGATACTGCATTGTGCGCAACCATTTACATTTTTTTTTTTGGCGCCATAAAATGAGTCCCCAGCTCTAAGCGTCTATTTCTCCTGACTATTGTGTTTTTTTTTTTATTATTTTTTGCCGTTGAGGACGGCAGCTGATGGGGAAATGTGTGACACGGTTTATCACTGCCGAATCCTCCGCCCCCTTATGGAAAGCTTATCTGGTCCTGGAGAACATATGGCTCTGCATTGTCTTAATATTGAATAGATCATTTGAACTGGATGAATAGGTGAAGGAGTGTCATTTCATTTATCTCATTGCCAAAATATTTTTTGTTTTCTTATTTCCTAAAAATAAATCTAATAAAAGCAGTCAATAGGGGAGATTCATTATGGATTCCCCATGAATCTCCGTTTCCCTTCCGATTTTGGAGTTTCTCCGACCCACACGCAACTATGGGTATGTCAAGCGGAGGGCGAATCACATTTACTATAGTCTCTGCCGGAAAATGGGTGAAGACTATAGCAACAAACTCTGCCACTTCCGAATCTGGTCTAAAGATCAGATAGTTTGTGCCCATATTCACCATCAGCAGGCAGAATTTTAAGATTGGCAAAATTCCAATATTAATGAATTCCCCCCAATATCCGTGGAGATTTTGCTTCCAAATAGACAAATTTAGACTAAAACAAAACCATATATATATTGAGCAATGTTCTCCTTTCTTTGCCCTGATCAGTGAATTACTATATATTACTATTACTATTGTGCTTGCTCTGGGGTTTTCATGACAACATCAATAGGTTACATCTGTTTAAACTTCCTGTCATGTGACTTCCACTCATGTTTACACAACAATATTCGTGGAAGTCACATGACAATATGTCTATACGGTTAGATTGCAGCCCTCGTGGCAAGCCCAAAATAAAGAGCACCAGGACCCAACCCTAAATAAGGTGAAAGGCTGTAGCTGATTGGCCAGGGTCCTTAAAGCTCCAACCTAGAAATAAGATCATCACATGATTTCGATGATTTTTTAATTTTGTTTTTAAAACTTAATTGCTCTTTAGGTGTCGCCCATTTAATATGTGATGTCTGTCCAATGCTCTATCATTATACTTGTGTGGGTGCTGACCTTTGAAGAATGGTGGGAGTTTGGGAGACTGGGCACCATCGCACAATATAGAAGAAAGTGGTAACACATTTATTATTGGATGGGAGTTCCTTGAGTGAAACCTTTATCACCCAATAGGAAGATGGATCTTAGAAGCTAACAATTTGGGATATCTTCTGCTGGACCAGTATTGGGTTAGACTCTTGCCCTGGTGGATTCTGTGGTACTCTAGTGGTCCTGCCAACTTCTACCTCTATTGAGGATCATCTCTTTGAGATACCCACGATTCACGTAACAGTTTTTGAGTTTTGCTTTATATTGTTCATGTTATCCAAATTTGTTACTATGACCAACCCCTGGAAGACCACATTTTAATGAATTTTTTGGTGCTTCTATAAAGCCATTGGGTGACGTGGATGGCCCAGGTCCAGTTCTTGTACAGAAGTATGACTGGCAGTTGTCAGTTCCGGTCACATTGTATCTTTATGTTATTTGTACTACATGGAGGTTATTTAGTAGCTTTGAACCTTTCCTGTTCTTTCATAGGCCGCAGTACTATAAAGTCATAGATGAATGTGTGGGGCAAGTCGTGTTACAATGTGGGGGAATGGACCCAGACTTCAAATACAAAGGACGACTGGACGTAGATTTCTCTCATTTAGTAGGTAAGTACCAAGGTCAGCTGTCCTCCCAGTGTTATCCCCGCTCAAAGCCTAAACCTACAACCTCCTGCAGGTTACGTCCTGTTGTACAGATGTTAGTTTGGTCCATATTTATGTCATGTGACTTGAAAATGAATCATTTCCAGTACATTGATACATTGTATATTATAGATTCCATAGAACTCTGGGTATAGCACAGCTGGTCATAGATGTTGGATTTGTATCGAATGAATCCACCGATAGTTCGACCAATCATCCATTGTGTTTGGTGACCACATACATCAGACAGTCGGATCTATTGCTCTGGGGTATTGGACTTTCCCCCTCTCCGGGGTTAAGACCTGATCAGCCACATGAAGCATATAAGGGGCATCAGGAGCGAATCTTGTCTGGCTAATGCCCTCGATCTACGTATGATCCAGCTATAAAGGGAGCCAACTGATGACCTCTGGATCGTGTAGGCCATCAATATCAGTTCCATGTGGTTCCAACACTTTGGATCCCCTCCAATCTGCTGATTATGCCACTTGTGTATCTGAGCTACACTTCCAGGACCAATTCCTCGAAGAAGATTTCATTTGGATTCTGGCACCAGAGTCAGGTGGAATCGGCTGATCATTGAGGGTCTTGAGTGTGGAACCTGCACGGATCTTATATTGACGACCTTTTCTATGGATCCATGTGCTTGAAAACCCCTTTAAATGAAGCATCATGGCTGCACAATTCCTTTCTGCCTCCTCCTCCTCCTGGTGGCCTGTGGTCTGTAAGAAGACATCGCTAATAAATGTAGCATTTCCAGGCATTGTGTTGCTTTAGACAATCGCTTATAGTGCACTTCCAGAGTACAGTTTTCTTGTATTCGTATAACACAATCCTTTTACTGTCTTAGATTCCTTGGTGGATAAAGCAAAAGTTGAAGAGAGCGAGCAGAAAGCGTCTGAATTCTCCAAGAAGGTGAAGCCATTTATCACGGTCATTTAAATCCCAGACAATTGGTTTTCTGTGATTAGGACGTTTTTAGAAAGGCTTTTTTCACCTCTCGGGATGGAGACAGCTATTGATTTGCTGTTGGAATCAATGTTTGGCTGCATTTTAACATGATCCTTGTCAGTATCACAAAGGTCAATATTGATGTATCGGGATGGACGAGGAGTTGAGGGTTGGCGGTATTATTTTAACTAAGATCTGCAGCTTAAATACCTGAGCACATGAAGTGCAATGTTCCTCACTGTCTGCAGACTCACTAATGCTATATACTAACAGAAAGCATCAACTGACCAGTTTGCATCACTCTGTACTGGTCTTATGGAGGCAATCCCCATCTCCTGGTCATGTATGGGTTTAGCACTTAAGTCCCCAGGCTGCCAGCTTGTTATGTGATTGGCCGAAAGTGAGGCTAGCCCGGTGCTTGACAAATCCACCAACCAAGTCAACTGGGTCACCAAAGTATTCACATAGACATACTCTAGGCCAGTGATGGCGAACCTTTTAGCGGCCGAGTGCCCAAACTGCAACCCAAAACCCCCCTTATTTATCGCGTGGTGCCAACCAAAAATTAAAGCAGTTACTTATTGCTCCCTGTTCAACAACTTTCAATCATATTGGCCTCCTGAGGACATCAACACAGTAGAAAGATGGAAAATTTTCATCATTTTAGCTTCTTTCCAGTTTCCCTCTGTACACAGAGAATCGTGGGGCCAGCAGAAGGTCCTCCAAAGATAATTTAGCCCTGTCTACTCATTCTCCCTCTTCCTACAGTCCCAAGTAGTAAGTATCAAAATATGACTGAAAGCAGCATCTTTTAAGTTGCTTGGAACTGCTGGAAGATTCTTTGAGTCCTGGCTGGTGTGCTGGGGCCTGGGTGCCAACAGAAAGGGCTCTGAGTGCCACCTCTGGCACCCGTGCCATAGGTTTGCCACCACTGCTCTAGGCCCTGACCTGACCCAACCAAAACCAGACTTAAGGTCTACATCCATGACTTTTTTGTTTTGATCCTTAAATTGTAACCTTTCGTAGACAGCAGGTTGGATACAATTATGAATTCTAGACACAAAAAGTTTGAGGTCCACATCTGCCTTCATGCTGCCAGGGGTTGTGCCCCTTTTATGTTAAGAACGTGGCATTAGTCTTATTTAAAGCACTTATTGGACAGTAATTACAGCACCCAAAACAAAGGTCATCATGTCCTTCAGTATCTTCATAATTTTGAGAATAATGCTGTTTTTAAAGGAAATCTACCACCAGGATGAAGACTTGTAAACCAAGCGCACCAACATACTGGTGTGTGACAGGATCTATTCTTCTTTTATGTTCCTATGCCCTGTTTTTTTTTTTTTTTTTTTACAAAAGAAGGCTTTTAAAATTATGCAAATGAACCTGAGGGGCTCCATGCTTCATAGGTGTTAATGGAGCCATTTGCATAATTTTCAAAGTCTTTTTTTATTAAAAACAATAGCATAAGAAGCTTAAAGAAGAGTGGATCCTGCCAGAGGGGGTACACACCAGTATATAAGTGTGCTTGGTTTACAATCCTTCATCCTGGTGGTATATGTCCTTTTAAGTCATGGAGCCCAACCCAAACAAAGCTTATGAGGTCTTACATTTCTAGCTGCTGGAGATATTACTCCAGGAGACTCCATGTCTAGGTAACTTACAGCTGCCCATCCACCCTGTTTCCCATTCCTTACATGAAACCTCAAGGGTCTTGTAATCCATCCACAGGACCTTTATTCTGATGATTGGCAGAAATCCTAGGAGTCCTGCCAGTTAGAGATGTGCCCTATCGCTAACCAACAACCCAACCAACAATCCATATACCCTGAGATGGTCCTATATTCAGAATCCTAATCCCTCATCATGTCTAAATGATCAGGATTATAGATGATGACTTTGTAATAAGTAGAGATTGTCCAAAGTGGAAGAGCCCTCTAAGCCTAGTTGACAACCTAAGTGTTCTTATGGACTTTGAGAGAATTTGATTCTTCCACCGCTCCGATACATGTCGATACCTGCCGCAGCGCCGATATAGACGCAGCATCTAATGAGCCTGAAGCGCGCCCTGAATACAAACACCTCTGTGAGTGACATTTGGAAGAAGCTATTTTAGAAAGTGACATCTTTGAAGTATTTTCAAAGCATCTTAGATGTTCAGTGGGAGCAGGAGGCGCAGTGAGGAAATATTACTCCTCCTAGGCTCCGAGCTGCCTTGGCAAACAATGGATGACATAACATTTCCAACTCTGGGGTGGCTTCCAACTGGGATTGTTACATTACCCCCAGACACTTTCTGAAGTGAAATCTTCTCTCTTCAGATCTCGTTGCATCAAAAAAATCCAAATATCACTTAATTATTTTTTGTAATTTAAAAAAAAAAATTCAACATATACACAAATCTATCTTCCCACGCAACAGAGTGATGTCATTGGGGTGCAAAAGTTACTATCGGAGCAGAATTAAATGTGATACTGGATGGTTCTGCAGTATAGGATGGACCAACCTCAAGCCTAAGGGTGAAGGAGGAGGGAAAAGGGTCTACGACAAACCCTTCGATCGTCCACCTGCCCGCGAGAGCTTGACCTGTCTACCCTGAAACAATATCCAGTGGGACAGAGTTATCAGTCTGTTAAAATTCTCTGCACCACATTTGTCAGGTTGTTTAGACAGTTTTAAGACACCTTTGAAGTTAGTGGGGGTCATTTACTAAGGGCCCGATTCGCGTTTTCCTGACGTTTTACCCGAATATTTCCGATTTGCGCCGATTTTCCCAGTATTGCCCCAGGTTTTTGGAGTACGCGATCAGAGTGTGGCGCATCAGCGCCGGCATGCACGCGATGGAAATTGGGGGGCGTGGCCGAATGATAACCTGACAGATTCGGAAAAACCGCCGGATTTAAAAAAAAAAAAAGTGTCGCGGGACACGCGCTTAACTTCACCAGGTATAGGATGGTGCATTCAGCGACGCAGCGACACCTGGAAGACCCGAATCCACCGCACAGAAAGCGCCGCTGGATCGTGAATGGGCCGGGTAAGTAAATCTGCCCTAGGGAAGCATGGTCAAAGTTGGAAGTTGTGTCAAAAGTGCACCAAAATCTGGAGTATTTTATGGAATGAACAGAGCAAACTAATGGACAGTCTTATAGTACTCCAGATTTACTATTCAGCAGCAAACACTTTGAAGATCTGGGGCAAGCAGAAGAAGTCTAGTCTTTGGACCTAGTGGGGCAGATTTTTTAAACGTTTTTCAAACGTAAAGGCCTCCTGGGTGTTGTGAAGGGCAGCAATGAGATCCTCCATTCTTTAAGTATCGTCCACTAAATGAACCCAATGGGTAACAGTGGTTGGAGATGTGGATGGATTTCCCGAGAGGTATTAGTCGTAGACCATTACTTTGGATTTCTCGTTGAGTGGTTTGGGTCCGGGCTCTTATTCCTAGATGAAGTGAATGTGTGTCCCCGATAGGTTGTGGTAATAGGGTGACAGGGGTGATTTACTTTGTGGAGTGACTTCTGCCGTGTTGTGTTTTCTCTTCGCTCCTCATCAAAGTGGTGCATTCAAAGCCTCCCCTGAACGTTTAGCGCGCAGCCCATTGGAAATGCTGACTCTCTGCTCTGATCCTTGCAGTTTGATGAAGAGTTCACGGCACGACAGGAGGCGCAGGCCGAGCTTCAGAAACGAGAGGAGAAAATCAAAGAGCTGGAAAGTGAAATCCAGCAGCTGCGGGCGCAGGTAATAAAGCAAAACATAGACTTTATGTCTGGAAAAATCTCTGCATTGCATTATAGATATTTCCCCCAAAAAAGTCAACTCTTTACATTTCTTACAAATTTTAATCTTTTAGGACGCAGAAGAAGAACTTTCTAAGTTTATGTCCATTTATTTCATTTCTGCTTTATGGTTGTGTAAGTTAGGCAACTTAAAGGGTTAATTATTTTGACAGCCATATATGCAGGCATCCTATAAACTGTGTGATCAGCCCCACCGCTGTCCCTGGTCTCCGCTCCATTGACTGGTGACGAGATGCAGTACCAGACATTGCCTAGTGATAATGGTGGTGCTGTTTCTCAGAGAGCTACTGATACAGTGCTGTACCCTATTCTATTTGGTCACCCCTATTATCTGCCAGCTCAGGGGTCACACATAGACTCAACTTGGGACCTTGTAAGTAAAGTTTCCTCAAGTAGATAATTTAGAATACCTGGATGTAGAGAAATCTTTACTTTTATGTAAGTTTGGTGCACTTTGGGTGTGGCCAGGACCCCCGCCGCCCCCTCATATACAGTCTCAGAGGTATTCAGAAATACTATATACTGTTATAAAATAATAAAAATGTCATTTATGGACTGGCCACACATTCGAATTTTGAAGGAAATACAAAATAAATTGTCCGTCATCCTTAAATTTCCTGCTGACTCTAGTATAAAGAGTCCTGTGGGTGGTCCTATATATGAATGGCTGCCTTCTGTGTATTGAGTAGGACTGCCCACTGGACTCTTCAGATATAAGGGAACACATTACGAATTTTGCTGAGATTGGCTGAGTAAATGCAGTAGCAAGCCCCACCCCTATAAAATGTATGGAGCTGTGCTTGCTCAGTGCTACCATGCACCTGCCATGAGCTGAGTTGAGCCTCTCGCCTCAAGCAGCATCACCTGAGGTGGTAGAGAAGCGGCATCGGAGCTACTAGGTAGGACTGGTAGGAACTGAATCTGTTAGAACTGATGTTCCTCTCATTTGTTAAACTCTAATCTTTAAATTAGGTGTAGTGCCGGGCACCAGCGGTTATAACCACCCTGTTACTATCGGCCCAGCTCCTGTATATAATTGCATGGTGTGAGATAAAGTCGGGACTGTGTGGGCAGCGCCACCTGCAGGATGGGCCATTCTATTAATGATGGAATTCCGGCTCTTCTTTTTGAGCTATCTCTTCCGGCTCTTCTTAGTGAGCTGGCTCATTAGACTCCGCTCACTAAGAAGAGCCGGCTCTTCTGGCTCCTGAATGGCTCCCTATTAAATATATAATAGGGAGCTGCAGGCCAGTCAGTCACCGGACACCACTCCACTTTTAACCCGATTGTATCAGGTTAAAGGGGGCGTGGTGAGCCGGTTAGGGGCGAGGTTGAGGGAGATATCGACTCACAGAGGGGAGCCGGCTCCCGTCTTTCGCGAACAAGAGCTGGCTCTTTGTGCCGGCTCGTTTGTGAACGACACATCCCTACTTTCTATAGTTTGGCTCCAGCACCAGTTAGTGAAGAGACTGCAGCTCTGTCACGTGTGATTGGTGGGAGTGTGGGTTGCTGGATCCCTGTATTATAAGGAAATGTGAAAATCCTGGAATATCCCTTTAAGAAAGTCCCTTTTAGCAGTTGCGGCTCCAGTCCATAGACCAGCACAATACAGGATCCCCCACTGCAGTCATCGCATTTCCTTGTTGTAACCTAAACCCTAAAGAACTTGTGAACAATCAGAAAGTTGCTCCGTAAATCACATTACAATAATCCTGAATGCATTAGCGTTTAATGAGCGGCGGCGGCTCTGGACTCGGTGGAGCCACGGACCTGCCGCCATCCCAGACTGGTAACACGAGCCGCTGGAGAAGTCTAATGTGTCACACATCCGCAGCAGCCGCAGCAGCAGCACCTGCATCTCTGCAGCATTTCTGCTCCATTCTCATCATTAACTCTGTGTCATTACTGAGCCGGATGTGGCGGCTCCTAAAATCTGTGGTCGCTCCGTGATGGACGAGCGTTTAGTATTTCTGGGAATCGTTAAGCGGAATAATATGTCACCTAATCTAGTAATCCGTCATCTGGAGGAATCTCCATTTATGGATCAGACCTTCAGATATTCTGCAACTTCTAAAACTCAGAATAACCAGGAAAATGCAGCCTCATAATTACTGCAAGGAGGAGGATATTTACTATCAGATTCCTATACATTATGTGATACACAATCTAAACTATCTATCTATCTATCTATCTATCTATCTATCTATCTATTTATCTATCTATCTATCTATCTATCTCATATCTATCTATCTATCTATCTATCTATCTATCTATCTATCTCATATCTATCTATCTCATATCTATCTATCTCATATCTCTCTATCTATCTATCTATCTATCTATCTATCTATCTATCTCATATCTATCTATCTCATATCTCTCTATCTATCTATCTATCTATCTATCTATCTATCTATCTATCTCATATCTATCTATCTATTTATCTCATATCTATCCTATCTATCTATCTATCTATAATCTATCTATCTATCTATCTCATATCTCTCTATCTATCTATCTATCTATCTATCTATCTATCTATCTATCTCATATCTATCCTATCTATCTATCTATCTATCTATCTATCTATCTAATATCTCTCTATCTATCTATCTAATATCTATCTATCTAACTATCCATCTATCATCTATCTATCTATCTCATATCTATCTATCTATCTATCTATCTATCTATCTATCTATCTATCTCATATCTATCTATCTATCTATCTCATATCTCTCTATCTATCTATCTATCTATCTATCTCATATCCATCTATCTATCTATCTATCTATCTATCTATCTATCTATCTCATATCTATCTATCTATCTATCTATCTTCTATCTATCTATCTATCTATCTATCTATCTATCTATCTTCTATCTATCTATCTATCTATCTATCTATCTATCTATCTATCTATGTATCTGTATCTTGACTGTGTCTTTCCATATACATATGTATTGCTCTCTCTCTAGATATATCAGATTTATATAATCTATATCATATCTATGTAAATTGTATTATATTGTATTGTATCCCTTTTCTCCCTCTGTCTGTCTATATATCTATATATCTATCTCCTGTCTACTCTCTGCATTATACAGATGCTCCATAGTGTGCAATGCTTCATCTCCCCAGTGGTGGCGCTGCACTCACCCCCCGCCCTTCCTTCCCCCGGTTCCTCTCGAATTCTTCTGATCACTGAGGTTCCCATCCAAAATGAACTATAAAATAATCCACAAAGGAAAATTTTAGAAATGCAAATAATATATTCTTAATGAACTAAAAAAAACCCTTGAAATAATTCCAGTACAAACTTTAATATTCGGCAGTGGATGGTTTTAATAACGGCGCCCCCAACCCCCGCCCGTTCTCCGGCCTTTATCTTCTTATCTTTTAATTAGGAGATGGAAGTATTTAGTTTTATCTGTTCTTGGAGGTAATAAAAGTGTAATAATACGTCCGGAGACGCTCAGACTCGGGTCCTGGAGATTTCCTTTTATTTTCTTTTCATAACATTTTATTTGTTTTTTTCTGGAGAAGAATCACAAAGAGAATCGGCCAAAGACGGAGACTGAAGAAGACCATGGAGTCTATAAGATACAATTCCATTGATTTTTTTTTTTTCTTTGATGACCAGACACCTGTCACCTGGGCAACTGATTTGGGGTTTGGTTATGGGACAAGTTTTCTCTGTAACCCCCAAAGCAAAAGGTGCCCATATGGTGGTGAGTTCTGGATTATGGATCTAAAACCTCAAAATACATTCTGAGGCTTGATGGTAGCATCTTCTGACCACACCTAATGCTCCTAAGCTCCGCAGACATGCCCCACCTCCGCAGACATGCCCCACCTCCGCAGGCATGCCCCACCTCCGCAGGCATGCCCCACCTCCGCAGGCATGCCCCACCTCTGCAGACATGCCCCACCTCTGCAGACATGCCCCACCTCTGGCAACAATTCCCCAACCAGATCTGCAGTGCATTCCCCACCTCTGAGGCATCCCACACCATCCGCATGCATTTCCCCAGCCCCTCCGCATGCATGCCCCACCCATAAAAAAGAAAGTCGCCATTCATTTCCCCACCATCCCAGTCATTCCTGGCGCACCTCCTTCAGTTATGCGCATCCGCACCGACCCTTCCTCATGGCACTACCCCATTTTCAACCCATCACCACAGACATACCCCACCATGGCAGATATGCTACACCACAACAGACATGTCCCCCCAAAAGGTGCCCATATGGTGGTGGGTTCTGAATTATGGATCCAAAACCTCAAAATACATTCCCAGGCTTGATGGTAGCATCTTCTGACCACACCCAATGCTGCGAACCTCCGCAGACATGCCCCAACTCTGCAGGCATTCCCTTACCTTTGCAGACATGCCCCGCCTCTGCAGACATGCCCCACCAGCGCAGAAATGCCGCACAATTCATTAAGTACAGCAGAGCTCCTGATAAACATATTTCTAATCACGTGGTAGCTACATAGAGCCAGTTAAAAAGGTAATAAAAGTTTAATTTTTTTTTTTTATTTCTATTTGGGGTTAAAAGTGGCAAAAAGGCTTTTTTTGTAATTTATAGTACTTTTTTATTTTTCAAATTCACTCAAAATGAACATTATTAATAAATTCCCTATTTGGTGTTGGTTGTTTTGATATATGTATAGTCTCGGGCAAACGGGGCGACTATGGCGATGCTTTTTGTAGTGTAGCGGGGGATTTTTTTTATTACATGGGTATATGTCATTGTATATTTATGAATATATTTTTAATATATATTTTTTTGTGTGTGTGTTTTTACTTTATATGTCCCCCATGAGGTCATAAAAGACCCCTGGGGGACATTTTCACTTTTTTTTTAATTTTAGTTAACTTTACTTATAAGAGCATCAGATACAGGGGGAAATGCCCACCTGTCACTGGTGTTGCTGATCAGAGCTGTAATGGGTCTAATTAGACCCAGCAGCTCTGTTTAACCCCTTTAGACCTGGTGGTCATGTGGCTGCTAAGTCTATGGAGCCGGCAGCAGTGCCGGCTCTTCTCCTCCTTGCATCGCGCTCCTTCAGCCTTATGCTGTGAGGAGCGGAGAAGAGAGAAGCAGTAATGAACCCCATCTCCCTAGAGTCCCCGGGTCCCGCTCCCTACCGTCCCAGACCAGTTGCAGAGAACTTAGAAAATGGAAAGAAGTGACTTGAGACATTTGAGCAACATTTGTAACAAATGTCTCAAAAAGTGATCTGAAAAAAAAAAACATATTACACAAAAAAAAGGAGAGATTAATAAATTACTAAAGAAGCAGATGGAAAAAAGACCAAAATCAAAAACAAGCCCCAAAAAACAGAGATAAATGACCCCCAAAGTTTCAGTTCTTTTTATCTATAAAATTGTAACAAATGTCTCAAAAAAAAATCTGAAAAAAAAACATTTAACATAAGGAAAAACTTGATAAATTACCAAAGAAGCAAACGGGAAAAAAAGGCCAAAAACAAGCCCCAAAAAAGCAGAGATAAGATAAGTGACCCCCAAAGTTTCCGTTTTTTAACTATAAAATTGTAACAAAACACTTTGATCCTTTTTTAAATTGTGATTTTTGTCCTTCTGTATCCAGTATTTCTCTCCCGCACCACAGGACACCGTTCCGCGTGTGAGATGGATACAAAACGTTCCAATCCTCTTATTCCATTTGGGCGTCCAAAATAAGTTGTTGAGTTCAGGAGCCAAGAATCGAAATATAACTCAGGGGCGTGAAAATGTCGCCTGTGGATTTTTAGCAAACTGTAGCAAAATGCAGGTGTTTAGCGGCTGCTTGGAGTGAAAAACACAATTTCCCCTCATGTTACATTCCCCGTACGGCCGCACAATCGCCAGAACGGATGATCCTGCGCCGTCCATCACTCCACCAGCCGCACAGTCACAGGCTGAACGCCGCAATCAGCCGCAGTCGGGATAAATTTTTCGAATTTGTTTCCAGCTGTTCTCCACAATGTGGGTCATGGAAAGTTTTCTGGAGCTGAGGTGTTTTTGTAAATTGTTTTTATAAAACCCATTTCCATATTAACACTGGACCAGCGCAGGTTCCTGGTACCGGTTCTACCCTGGGCTGGAGTCGGAGCCTCTTGGGCACTGATGTGCGGAGTATAAAGATAGCCCAGTCATACACAAAGAACAAAGAGGCTTCATTCGACAAGGTCAACACTACTGACAGGTTCCCTTTAAAGGGAATCTACAGGTGGGCTAGGGGGGGTGCTGTACTGACCTTCTCCGGCACTCCCAGTCTCCCCTTTTGCTGCCTACCACAGCGGCACGCTTGGCTCCGACAACGACCTCTCCACTGGCATGCCCACCAGTCACTGTCCCAGCGCTGTATCCAGGAGCACCGGAGAAGGTACCATATATACTCGAGTATAAGCCTAGTTTTTCAGCACAAAAGAATGTGCTGAAAACCCAAACTCTGCTTATACTCGGGTAAAAAAAATATAGGTTTTACCAGGTTTTCGTGGTAAAATTAGGGGCCTCGGCTTATACTTGGGTCGGCTTATACTCGAGTATATATAGTAAGTACAGCCCTAGCCAACTCACCTGACGCCCACAATAAAAGTCATTTACCCAATGTCAGACATTCCCTTTAAACTCCATGAAATAACAAAGTGAGATTTAATTGTTAAGAAAATAATTAGTGCGAATAATTCCATGAATATTCCAGTGTTTGTGGATCTGGGAATCGCTGCCGTCACTCGTCACATCCAAATCTATTCAAAATATTTCTAGAATTAGCAATTTTTAGATCTTTCTTTTAAAAAACCCTTGTGCTTCTACACAGTCACATCCCGTCCAAAGGAGACAGAAACCCTTCATTTGTTATTAATAAGTTAATTAACTTGCGCTTTTCCTTCCTCCGTTGTGTCTGCGGCGCAGATGTCGGGATGGTGTAATCCACTCGTGTTCGGGATCACTTGCCGCTAATTACGCGGCTTCCAGTGAAGTGGCACTAAGTGATCGGGCGAAGCAAACTCTCAAAACAATTAGGAAGTTTCCGAGGACACTTGTGCCGTACCGAACCCGGCGCGCCCTCTGTATAACCAAAACAATGGGGCGCATTTATTACACAGGAAGAAACTTCTGATAATTCTCTGATTTAGTGTCTCTCCTCTTTTCATGGAGTACAATAGGTTACATATCTTCTAGTTTTCTAAGGCAGTGGACTAGGTGTCATAATCTATACTGGAATATTTGATACTTTGGGAAGCAGGTCTGGTCTCCCCATTCTGCCCTGTTCTTTCTCTGTTCCTACTTTTTGTGTACATCTCATTACACTACTGCTCCTATAATTCTAGAAATTGGGCAATAGGATAAATAAAGGGGTTCATGAAAATCCCACCAATTACTAGAATGGAGGAAGGGGGATTATAGCAGTTATATTTCTGTACATAGGGGGCAGTATTATAGTAGTTATATTTCTGTACATAGGGGGCAGTATTATAGTAGTTATATTCTTGTACATAGGGGGCAGTATTATAGTAAGTTTATTCATGTACATAGGGGGAGTATTATATAGTTATATTCCTGTCACAGGGGTCAGAGTATTATAGTAGTTATATTCCTGTACATAGGGCAGTATTATAGTTTATTCTGTACATGATGGGCAGGATTATAGTAGTTATATCTTTGTACATAGGGGGCAGTATGTATAGTATAATGATTTTGCTACATAGGGGGGGCCGTCATATAGTAGTTAATGTCTTTGTACATAAAAGGCGTTTATTAGTTTATTCTTGTACATAGGGGGGCAGAAGTAACAGCCTAGTCCCTACAGCATGTCAGTCAAGGAGGCGGCGGCGGCAGGAGTACTAGAGTTTGGCCGTTGGCTAGGCCCCAGGGCAGTCAGACAGTATTCAGAGTTATTTGTGCACCATATATGGGGCAGTATATAGTAGTTATATCTTGTACAGAGGAGCAGTATTATAGTAGTTATTATTGTACATAGGGGGCAGTATTATAGTAGTTATATATCTTGTCCATAGGGGCAGTATTTAGTAGTATATTCTTGCATTAGGGGGGCAGTATTATAGTGTTATATTCTGTACATAGGGGGCAGGATTTGAGTAAGTGTATATTTGGACATAGGAGGCAGTATTATAGTAGTATAATTCTTTACATAGGGGAGTCAGTATTATAGTAGTTATATTCTTGTACCATCGGGGGCAGCAGTATTATAGTAGTTATATTCTTGTACAAGGGGGCAGTATTATAGTGTTATATTCGGTACAAGGGGCAGTATTATAGTAGTATATTCTTGACCTAGGGCAGTATATAGTTATTATATTCTTGTACATAGGGGGCAGAGTAGATAGTAGTTATATTATTGTACATAGTGGGCGTTATAGTGGTTCTATCCTGATCATGGGAGTATTATCGTAGTTATTCTTGTCACATAGAGGCAGTATTATAGTAGTTATATTCTTGTACATAGGGAGCAGTATTATAGTAGTTATATTCTTGTACATAGGAGGCAGTATTATAGTAGTTATATTCTTGTACATAGAGGGCAGTATTATATTAGTTCTGCTCTTGTTCTCTTATTGTATTTTGATGTAACTACATTAAATCACATAATAAGGAGAAAGTTAATCTTTGCACTTGGCATTCTCTATTTTCTTTTCCTTCAGTGACTTGGGAACTTCAGATTTTTGTCTTGTTTCTGTTTTAATCTGTAGTAAATAAAAAGTTAGAATTCTTCTCCTTCGTTGGCCGCTCATCCCCTCTGTCTGCAGGAAAGGTTATATCTCCCACCTGGGGGTTTGTTTTGCTTTTCATCCTGTAGATTTGGTGATGATCAGTCCATTAGGAGCAGTCGTCTCCTTCCACAGCCCGATCCCCTCTCTGACCCCTGGTGCTGGCGATCGATGGCCGCTGATGATTTCTAGGACTCATCACAGAGTCCAGACGACCGCATCCACGTAAACAAACTTTCTTGAAATTGGAAAGAATTTTAAAAAATATAAGCGATTTTATTGCTGTCATTAGCGTCTCGGCCGCTGTTAATGCAAACAATAACTGGTCTTCTATGGAGCTTGTAGGTAAAGATCTAATCAGCAGCAATTTCGTATCGATCCCCCTCGGCCCCGAGCGATGCCAGGAAGCCGCCGCACAGAAGCTCGATCACAGGATTTAAATTATACATCAGGATCATCTACTAAGGAGAATTTTATTTCCAGCGTTCAGTCACTGTCTGAATCCGGGTGTAAATACAAGGAGATGGTCCCATTGTACATCCAATTCTTCATATATATGGGATGTAGCCGTGCTGCTCCGCTACTATTACACTATTCGGTACAGTAACACAACATTTTACAGAGGGCAGAGGACAGCAGCCTTCACCATTGTGGGGTGATCAGGACTTTCGAGCAGTATACATCATCTCCGGATAGATATAGGGAACCAACAGTGTACATAGTCACTGAATATAGGAATACGGTGCCGTGACTGTATTTTAGGCTGCATTCACACTAGTCAGTATGGGGGACGTATTTACGGCCGATGTATATGCGGCCGATATACGTCCCCCATACACTTCTATGGGCTCGCGGCGCCCTACGGGAGCGGTACGGTGCAGCACATGTGCGGCACCGTACCGCTCCGTAGCCCGGGAAAAGATAGGACATGTCCTATCTTTTCCCGTATTACGGCGCCGCGGCCACACATCGCTATGGAGAGGGGCGGGGGTGAGCAGTGCTCACCTCCTCCTCTCCCAGCGCTGCCGTGTGCCCGCCGTGCTACGGTGCGGCGGGCTCACGGCAGTGGGAATGTAGCTTTAGACTGTACAGGGGATCCGTATTTATTTATTGGGTTCAATTCACACTAGGTTATTAAAACTCACTTATATGTTATACTGCCCTTGGAATAACAGGTCTAGCCCTCCAGTGTTACTACTGTTACTACTACTGTTACTACTGTCTAGTAGTCTGGATAGTCAATACTGCAGCTAGCTAGCTAGGTTTCTGTTTGATTATGTTTCACCCTAGGTTGCCTAGCTGTCTGCCGCCTCTGAATTAAAACCTAATAGACTAGCCCCCCCGACATGTTTCGCCACATGCCGTGGCGTCTTCAGGGGGATCCCCGTTGTGGCAAAAGTGGGTGTATAAGTGGGTTTTAATAACCTAGTGTGAATTGAACCCAATAACTAAATACGGATCCCCTCTACAGTCTAAAATACAGTCATGGCGCCGTATTCCTATATTCGGTGACTATGTACACTGCCGGTTCCCTATATCTATCCAGAGATGATGTATACTGCTCGATAGTCCGATAGCCCGGAGCACATCATACATCGCCCACATCACACTCCCGAAGAGTACTGTGATACATTGAATATGTAATACCACCATATAGTGCCAAGAATAACGTGCTAAACGTCTTACATAATACCTATATGCAGTGTCCATATCATACAGTGAGTGCCAAAAATAATGACACTATGGTGCATATATAATACCACACTGCAGTGCCCATATAATACTTCCCCAGAGTATCTACATAGTACGGTAATATAATGGATACATACGACCACCATCTAGTGCCCATACAATACATCCCTACAGTATCTACATACATCATGTGAATAAGACTGAATACTATACATTACCAGTAATAATAGTTCATACATATACAGATTATATACATATTTCACCATCCAACATAAATAATACCATCATACATGGTTAAATACATAGAACTGTCACACTCACACTGCTGTGCTCTTTGCTCTGTGGATACAGCTGATCCTTCCCCTCACATCTGCTTTTAGTGTCAGCTTTAGTATTTGAAAAAAAAAAATCTGCATCAGCTTTAATTCAGTGTGGGGAGGCTGTAGAGCAGCTCAGTGCAAAGAGGTAAGAGCACAGCAGTGTGAGGACCTACCTCCAGTGCACTTGGAGAAGCTACAATCCTAGAATATAAAAATAATATTCATTTTTAACAACAGGGTCTAATTACACATCTCACCAGGGACAATACATAACATTGTCTGTCTGCAATGAGCACAGAGCACAGCAGTGTGAGAACATGCCCCAGGTGCACTTGGAGAAGCTGCAATTTTGGAATATAAATCCATTTTTCACAGTCCTGCTGCAACAAACAACATACACAAAGGTCTGATTACAAATCTCAGGGACAATAAATACCACAGGCAGCAGAGAGCACAGAGCACAGCAGTGTGAGGTCTGATAACACATCTGTCCAAGGACAATACATAACATTGGCTGCAGAGAGCACAGAACACAGCTGTGTGAGGTATGATTACACATTTCTACATGGACAATGCATAGTATAGCACTGGCTGCAGAGAGCACAGAGCAATCAGTGTGAGGTCTGATTACACAACTCAGGGACAATAACACTGGCTGCAGTCTGTATGGACCCTCCTGTATGGACAGTTTCTCTTTGTGACCTATAGTACATCCACCAATCAGAACTATAGGGATGTGGTTATGCTGGGACCTTTAGTTCCTCCAGAGTCCTCTGTGCACAGTCCAGTAGAACACGAGACAGAACCGGTAGGTGCAGAGAGATAAGTGTGATAGATCCTTCTGGACGTGCGTCGCTCTCTATACACGGTTTTAGTTAATTCCCCAGAATCAATGAGTTTTTATCGCTATATATAGATCTGTAATGTATCGCTCTGCCCCTATGGCTGCACGTTTTCCTGTAAGAAGTCACAGGAGATGAATGGATCCTGGGAGTCAGGAGATGGATGGACACAGTCACGTCTGCAGCTTTGGTTCCAGGGTCATCTCCTCTTACAGTAAGACCTGTGCGACGGCTCCTCTCACCCAATACTTGTGTCCACAACGTCTAAATTACAGGCAATGAAGTCGCCGTTTTTAATGAGTCTCTGACGAATTCCCGACATGGATAATATCGGCGTCATCCGGTCACCGTTAATGTATATGTGGTCACAGATACTTCTATGCATTAATAAGGTGTCTACAACATCCCCTTTAAAATGGACCATACACCACCTCCACCAACCCCAACTCTTTGCACCCTTAGTTGTCCTCCCACCCCCAATGATTCCGGCGCAGATTGAGTTTTTCCTCCCCGACCATTCCCAAGCAGCTGATGCGGTTAGCACCCAAGATCCTAATTATAATCTCTACTTTCAGTTGGGCAATGCTTTATGGGAGAAAATCATCTCTCGAATGGAAAAATGATCCCAAACTGGACACTTGGTAGTATTAGCTTTGAGTTAGGACCTAACCTTCCACTACCTCTACCAACTCTTAACTATGTGCGACTATCCAGTTTAGGACCACCCAACTGACAGTATAAATCCTAATTAGTATATTTGTTGAGGAAACTACAGTGGGTACAGAACATATTCAGACCCCTTTACATTTTTCTATTTGTTTAATTGCAGCCAGTTGGTAGGATAAAAAAAAGTAATTTCCTAATTTCCCATACTTCTTCCATTTAAGGATTGGAGGCCTCTGTACTCTTAGGAACCTTGAGTATTGCATAAATTCTTTTGTAACCTTGGCCAGATCTGAGCCTTGCCACAATTCTGTCTCTGAGCTCCTTGGGCAGTTCTTCAGACCACATGATTCTCATGTGCTCTGACATGCACTGTGAGCTGTGAGGTCTTATATAGACAGGTGTGTAATCAAGTCCAATCAGTTTAATTAAACACAGATGGGCTCTAATGAAGGAGAAGAACCATCTCAAGGATGATTAGAATGGACAAATGTTACATATTAGTGTCACAGCAAAGGGGCTAATTTCTGGGGGAGCAGAGTGCACATTACTGGGGGGCAGAGGGCACATTACTGAGGTGGCAGAGTGCACATTACTGAGGTGGCAGAGTGCACATTACTGGGGGAGCAGAGTGCACATTACTGGGGGAGCAGGGTGCACATTACTGGGGGAGCAGGGTGCACATTACTGGGACGGCAGAGTGCGCATTACTGGGGCAGCAGGGTGCACATTACTGGGGAGGCAGGGTGCGCATTACTGGGGGAGCAGAGTGCACATTACTTGGGGGGAGGCAGGGTGCGCATTACTGGGGAGGCAGGGTGCGCATTACTGGGGCGGCAGGGTGCGCATTACTGGGGCAGGGCAGAGTGCTCATTACTGGGGCAGGGGAGAGTGCACATTATGGGGGGTAGAGTGCACATTACTGGGGGGCAGAGTGCGTATTAGTGGGGGGCCAGAGGGCCCATTATTTGGGGGCAGAGGGCACATTAATAAGGGAAAAAACTTTTTTGATCTTACCAATTGTCTACAATGAAAACAATGAAAAAGAGTGAAAACTTTAAAGGGGTCTGAATATTTTGTGTTCCCCCTGTAATGATACTGATTGCTAGGGATGGTGAACAATGGCCAATTGTGCTGGAAGTAGAGGAATGAAGCCTTGTAGAGGATACAGAGAGATAGAGTTGGTGAAGGTTGTGAGAATCTTCTTTCCATAAGGGACAGTTCTGGAGAACCTGCATGTAACCTTCCTGTCCCTGATATTAGAGTGAATACGGTCGGTTCTGAGTTCATTCTGGCGTTTGGTCCTGATTTTAGCAGATGGATTTTGTGCAGCCGCGATAATATGAACATGACAGATTTGTGATGATAATTTAGGCTCCGGCAATTATATTCCCTTTCTGCTATTGCCAGGAACATCCAAATGTAAAATGAGAACTCATCTGCGGTTTGTGAGATTCTGCAGATCTGGATGATTTTCTCTGTAATCTGCATCGGGGTTTTTGTATTTTCGAGCCCAAATCTTTCTCCAGACGCGGCGTCGCTGCCGTTAATAGAAACGATGCGCCATTTACTGTTGATTGACCGTAGATTTTCCACGGTTAATAGGGTTGTGTTCTGCGGGAGCTAAATGCCTTCAAAGCAGAACAAGATTTTTGTTACATTTTCCCCCAATTTTTTTTTTCAGAACGTTTCCTTGGCAGATGTTAAAGCATTGCTGTTGCCTAGAGACGGGGAGCAGCCATTTTGCAGTGTGACAATGTAACAAAATCTGGAAGATAATGAGTGGAAAAGGAGAGTAAAGATGGGAAAGTGCTAGTCCTGTCCTACAACTACTACCCTTCCCTTCTTTATGTGTAGAATAGTGGAGAACCCCCTTAAGTATGATCTCCTGCCATTAAACAATCCACATATTGGTGCAGATTTATCAAGCTGTCTAAAAAAGGCAGAATATTCTTAGTTTCCCATGGCAACCAATTACAGCCCAGCTTTCATTTTACCAGTGCTCATGAATATTTTACAGGGGAGCTGTGATTGGTTGGTTGTCATGGGGCAACTAAGAGTATTCTGACTTTTAGACAGCTTGATAAATCTGCACCAATATGTGGATTGTTTCATTTTTGTATCTTTTTTACAGTCTCTTAGAACTCAAATCCCAAGAGAAGATAATTCAACGCTGAGCCACGAGGTTTAGAAGGACCTCCCTACATCCCCAAAATATACAACTGGAAACTGATCTTGGGTCCTACATCAATTAGATTTTCTCTATAGTGAATGTCATACTATTAACATTGTTCTATGTTTGCATTGACTTTCAGGGTGTTAAGCCACTAGCAGGACCAGCGCCACCTCCAGCTCCAGGGCCTCCAGCACCACCGCCTCCACCACCGCCACCACCACCCTTTGGCAGCGGAATAGGTGGTCCTCCACCTCCACCCCCTCTTCCTGGTGGGGGTCCTCCTCCACCTCCTCCTCTTCCTGGAGCTCCTCCCCCTCCCCCTCTATTTGGGGGCGCACCACCACCACCACCATTTGGAGGGATACAACGTGCGGTTCCCCCACCTGTAGTTTTGCCTTTCGGAATGAAACCGAAGAAGGATTTCAAACCGGAAACGACAATGAAGAGGATCAACTGGTCCAAGGTAAGATCTCTGATATGCTTGTAGTCTAGGGTAAGATCCGAGGGAGAACATCTGATGATAAATGGGAGCTCAGGATTTTGTAAGGTCTGAATGTACTAAATGAAGATGATTACATTATTACACTATAAGATTGTGCATTAGTGTCCTCATCATCGCGTCTCCGTGAGATTCACCATTGATCATTTTATCCTTGTATCCACTAAGTATCTGAGAACATCTCAGGAGATGACATGGAGACCATCAATCACTGCTCACTGCTACCAGAATTATGGGAATGTGCTCCATCCTCTGTCACCAATTGGGCAAAACTTATCTGTAAATTAGCTAAAATGAATTACTCAAAAGATATAATTTTTTTTTAAAGAGAACTTTTATCTCTTATTTCCCAAAAATATCACATTTTCCTGTCTTAGGCTACATTCACGTACATGAACATGAATGAACGTATGGGGGATGTATATACGTCAGACATATAAAGACATATACACTTCTATGGCCTCACGGCGTCGTACGGTACCGCTCCGTAGCTCGTAGAAAGATAGGACATGTCCTCTCTGCAGCACCGATGTATGCCCGCCTATTTATATATACAGGATAGGAGTAGTAGTACTGTACTGTACCCATATACACAGGATCGGAGTAGTAGTACTGTACTGTACCCATATACACAGGATAGGAGTAGTAGTACTGTACTGTACCCATATACACAGGATAGGAGTACTAGTACTGTGCTGTGGTCAAATATACAGGATAGGAGTAGTAGTACTGTGCTGTGCTCATATATACAGGAGAGGAGTAGTAGTACTGTGCTGTGCCCATATATACAGGATAGGAGTAGCAGTACTGTGCTGTGTCCATATATACAGGATAGGAGTAGTAGTACTGTGCTGTACCCGTATATACAGGATAGGAGTAGTAGTACTGTGCTGTGCCCATACATACAGGATAGGAGTAGTAGTACTGTGCTGTGCCCATATATACAGAATAGGAGTAGTAGTACTGTGCTGTGCCCATATATACAGGATAGGAGTAGTAGTACTGTGCTGTGCCAATATATACAGGATAGGAGTAGTAGTACTGTGCTGTGCCCATATATACAGGCTAGGACTAGTAGTACTGTGCTGTGCTCATATATCCAGGATAGGAGTAGTAGTACTGTGCTGTGCTCATATATGCAGGATAGGAGTAGTAGTACTGTGCTGTGCCCATATATACAGGATTGGATGATGATTCGTATAATCGAGAGGAGCAGTTGTCGATAGAACAAGTGTTGTCTTTCCCGTGCAGTATAAGATGAGGACCTGGTGTACAAAACGAGGATGACGTCCCAGGAAGATAATCGTCTGATGTTTTTTTCCTTTATCTCTGAGAGATTGGACGTCCCATCAATAACAGGACGTCGCGTGTATCAGAGATAATTCTGTCACTTCCACTTTCTGCAGGAGAATTCACTGAGTCACCTGCCAAAATAATTATTAATAAACGTTAACAATCCGTCCCAAGGTGCCGCAGCGGCTCGTCAGAGGAGCTCCACTTGTCTCATCCGCACAGACAACAAGAGAGAAGAGGAAAGTTGTCAGGCGTCGAGGGCTGTAGTCACTACTGAAGGGATGGAAGTATTTAACATGAGATTTAGGCTTCTGCTGAAGGTTTATCCCCTGGTGATGGCTCCGCTGAGATCCTTACTGACCCCCCACATCACATTTGGTGAAGAACGTGAACTTTCACCACAAACTGCACCGTTTTGCAATTCCCTTGGTAGCCATAGTGTAGGTGCAGTTCGTAGAAAATATATTGGATACGGGGAAAGAATTTTGGGTCTGGTCCCATATACTGGAGCCGATCTATATATTTGTACAGGACTACGACACAAAAGATTTTGAGATTTAGGTGATGAAGTTGACCCTCTTGTGGCCTCCAGCTTTGGGATTATTCCACTGGGAACCAGTGCAAGGGTCCAATTCTGCCTCCTAAATGAGCAGAGGATTTAAAGTGGATCTTGACTAGTCCTTAAATAACTTAACATTGGTTAAAAGTCCATAGACATTTTGCCAAAATTTCAGGCCAGTCCTCATCCTGGTTTCCATCTTGCACCAGTGCTGTGACCTTAGGCAACATAACTTGGCCCTGGAATTTTGACCTTTCCCTGTGGTATTTTAAATCTGGATGAAGAATTGTGCACCCAGCACACTGACACACTGGTGTGTTCCCCTCTGGCCTTCTCTGCTCTTCTTTCAGATTTTTATGCCCTTGTTTTCTAGGATAAAAAGCTTTAAAAATTATGCAAATTAGCCTCAGTCATATGGAGACGGAAGCCCCTGAGGCTCATTTGCATAATCTGTAAAGCATGAAAAAAAACAGGGCATAACAAGCTATTCAGTTTGCTTTGGGCTCAGACTATCTTAGCGATGTAGTGTTATTATGAACGTCATTCCAGGTTGTTTCATCATCCGGTGACATCATCCGCGTCCAGGTACATTGTATGTCATCCGGAGCTCCTTCGGCCCTTCCCTCCAGGCTCTTGGGGGTTTTTATACTCCTTTTACTGTATGTTTTTATCGTGCCTCGTGCCAAAGCTCTCCCCAAGCACAACATTATTCATTTATATGTCAGAGACAAGATAAACCGCTCTTCAGATCATTTCCCTTGATCCTGACAGCCGGACGGTCTATCAAGCCGCCTGAATTTCTGTTATGTAAGCGCTTTTCACTCTGCAACGTTCCAGGCATTCGTTTTCTGCATATCCTGTAAATTTAAGTCTTCAATGTCATTAATAGGAAAGAAGACGCACGTCAGGACCCCTTACTCTTCATATCACAGGGTACAAGGGCATGAGGGGACAAGTGCGCCCCCTAATCTATGCACCCTCAGCATGAGGGTCAATCATGGCAGTTCGGATCTGCTTGTGGACCATGAAGATAATGACGTGGATTATAAATATATCTGCATTCACTGACTGTAAGCAGAGGTGTTGAAATCCCTGAGGAATGCAGTATAAAGAATATGCTTTATCATCACACACATACAGAGCCTATAGCATACACCCTCATGTCCAGCCTGTGAAGGGACACCCACCTCTGGGTGGAGATGGATTAAACAAATCCGAATGGCAGAATTAAAGGTATTAAAATCAAAAACTCTGTGAGATTTGCTTCTACACAAGATGTAAAGAAAACCCTCCACCTAGACTGCACAATGTGACTGGAGGACTGAGGATGTGGCATTTATATGGAGGTTGTCCAATGACCATCTAATGTGCGACGCGGCCTCCTGACTCCTCCAGGGGCAGAGCTCCGGGACACTCAGGGAAGGACATGTTGAATTTCATTCTGTCTCAGTCTTTCACTCCCCTTTACTCAGTTTTGTCACCTTCAGAGGTGTTTGGGACCCCTTCTCTCCATTCAGTGGACATGCATCCTCAGCCGAGCCGGATTGGATCATTATCGCACGTTTTATAAGGCCATCAATATTAGAATTTGTTGTTCCCAGTAATTGTTTGCAACAAAGCAGCAAACCTTCATATATTGGATAATTACACCTTGTATGTGACGGAAATACTGGTTATTGTATTGTAACGACGCACGTAAACAGGGCATGTGCCACCCGTGAATGCAAACTAGAACTTTCCGATGAACGTCCGTGGCTGATGTTGAGCCACATGCGAGAGTCCTTGGTGGCCGCCTCTCCCCTCTTATGTTTCCATATAAATTCCTTCTCCAGGGATAATACATCTTTGTATTTGACCAACAATGGAAGGGTCTGTAATGGGTACAAAGGTCGAGTCAAATGAATCATTTTTACTAATTACACCAAACAGGAACAATGAGCCACGTTTATCATAAACTAGTGCAGTCTGTGTTATGTGCAGTTACCTGTGTAGTGTGCAGGGGGCGCCAGATCCTGAATTTGGCGCACGTTCTTCATGAATCTGGCGCCCCCTGCACTCCCCCGACAGAGTGCACCCCTTTTTTTGTGCACCTTTTCCATGGGGCGTGCAACACAATTCTGTTGAGCTCTGCGTGATAAATGTGGCGCACAGTCTGACTGATCATCGGAGCGCGCCCTTCAGTGCAGAATTTGGGTAATGTGTCAGGTATAGTGCAGCGCAGACACTTCAAAAATACATGTACAAGCAGTTTACACTGAAAAGAAGGTCAAAGCAAACAATAAGGAACAGTATAGAGGGGGAGAGAGATTAAATGTCGTACAGGTATGGGTATCCAAACCCCACCTAAATGCCTAGTGGCACCCCTTCAATATACGCATAAAGGTCAGAACCTCGCATAATTACTATAGAACCAATGGTATTCCCCAAAGCGGGGAAAGAGAGGAAAGACACTAACAGCAAAAGATAATGGAATTGCAGTAAATCTTTAATGAATAAAATATATAAAAAACATACAAAGTACGTAATAAATACACAATATGGGATGCAAACAACTATACAGAATGGTGAAACACAGACAAATTGCAGTCGTACTACAAAGCAGCATATGGAACACAATGGAAAAGTCTACTCAATGTGGATATCTGCAGGGCTGGATATGGTATATGATGATAGAGAGCAAATAAAAGTACTAAGGTGCAGAGAGAAGCCAAATAGGCACGTAAAAAGCATTGTTGGGTATCTAGGATAATATAAATGCCAGTCCTTACCGATAAGTAGACGAAGGCTCAGCTGGAGCCGAAACGCGCGTCGGGGCGTGCAGTCGTCGCAGCCATTGGTATACTACACCTCACTTATCGGTAAGGACTGGCATTTATATTATCCTAGATACCCAACAATGCTTTTTACGTGCCTATTTGGCTTCTCTCTGCACCTTAGTACTTTTATTTGGCATCTCTAGCATCATATACCATATCCAGCCCTTGCAGATATCCACATTGAGTAGACTTTTCTATTGTGTTCCATATGCTGCTTTGTAGTACGACTGCAATTTGTCTGTGTTTCACCATTCTGTATAGTTGTTTGCATCCCATATTGTGTATTTATTACGTACTTTGTATGTTTTTTTATATATTTTATTCATTAAAGATTTACTGCAATTCCATTATCTTTTGCAGTTAGTGTCTTTCCTCTCTTTCCCCGCTCTGGGGAATACCATTGGTTCTACTGAAAAGAAGGTGCAAAGTCCAACAGAAAACTGACGCACGAGCTTTAATAAATGGCCATTGTCTCTTTCCATTGCTTAATCCTGCGGAGGCTTCTCCAATGTCATTTACATGCTTTCCCTGTCTTGTTCTTCCTACAGCTGTTCCAGGATCGGTCTTTTCGCTTTGCTCTTTTCTTGATTTTATTACCTGCCTTGAACCCAAATTCTTCCAAAATTGTTAGAATCCAATTAATTGGCGCTCCAGGATTTTTATTTTGTGATTCATTTTTAATGATGTTTTATTTATTTTTGTTCTTTTGATTTTCTGATCTTTCACTCGATAACCGCTCTATGAATACGGGGCCCCCGTAATTGATTGTTACCACTTTCGCTTTCGGTTCCTTGTATGGTAATGGCACTGCCCATTCTCTGTGAGTAACCTCTCCCCATGCTGAAAGGGACAGAACAGGAAAAATGAATCTTTGCTTAAATGATATTGATGAGGTCTGACACTTGTCACCAGATTTTGTATAGTGGTCAATCTGGGGAACTGCAGTTCATGTAAAGAATACGGCTAGATCGATCTCCAGCTCCTTTCAATCCCATGTGGTGGTGGGAAACGACGGATGGGATGGATTCCTGAGTATCAAAGTCCCAATAATCTGTTCCTGATGACCTACCTTGCAGATAAGTCATCAATATCATTTCATTGAATAAACCTCTTCACTCTTACAGTGGATGGATATAAAATCCCTTTAACTGTATTGCCCCTTTAAGAGCCTCCTTCCACCTCTACTGCGCTACATTAGGATTCAGAGCACACAACTCCAAAGTTTACACTGTACAAAATCAAGATTAATTCAGAATCGCAACCTACTTTATCCAGTTTTATTTCCTTAAAAAAAATAATAATAAATCTCTCCTCCGACTGTGGGATTTGTTTATTGTCATTATTTAGCTGTGGCCCCCGAGGGGTTGTCATAGCATTAGACGTGGAACAGTAAACGTAGACAAGAGCCCGTCTTCAGCGCCGCAGAATTTTACAAAGTGTAACATTAAATACAACAAGTGCCATTCGTCCTTTGGGAATGGAAAATGTGTAAACATAGGGAAAAAAATGTGTCCCGAGTATTTGCTGCGAGCTGTAACTCAGTGTAATAGAAAATGAAGTTAAGACTGGGAAATTATGTTCTTATATTTTTTTTTACAACTTTTTGAGTTGTGAGGCAAATAGATCAGAGGGTCAACTTCTACTGGTCATCCAGTCCCGTTTTGCCTAATCTATGCCCATTGGACAGACAGGATCTGAACCCACGTTGGTTGCCCTATAAGCAATAGATTTGCAGGAAGCAACACATTGGGGCACATTTACTTACCCGGTCCATTCGCGATCCAGCGGCGGGTTCTCCAACGCTGATTTGGGTCTTCCGGCGATTCACTAAGGTAATGCGCCCGATGTCCACCAGGTGTCGCTGCTGCGCTGAAGTCCGTCGGAGTTCACTGAAGTTCACCAAGCTATACTGGGTGCATGTAAGTGTGTGTCCAGCGACACATTTTTTTTAAAATACGGTGGTTTTTCCGAATCCTTCGGGTATTCCGACGGCCACACCCCCCGATTTCCCTCGCGTGCATGCCGGCGCCTATGCGCCACAATCCGATCCCGTGCGCCAAAAGCCCGGGGCAATTCGGCGCACATTGGTAATTTTCGGGCAACCCGACGAAAAAACGCAATTCGGGCCCTTAGAAAATGACCCCCCATGTCTCATAAAGGACACAAAAGAATGAGCCATATGTTGTTAGGTTAAAAGATTGGTGGTATCATCATAAAAGGTCAACAACGTGCAATGAGGTCCACCAATTATTAGATGATTTACCCATTCAAGGTGTTCACCATCACCAGGTACGGGATGGTCAGCCACCTCAAGTCTCTATTGAACTTACATTGCAGTAGACCCTGGCAGACCTCCAGGTAGTTGATGCTTGACCACCCAGACTATGAGTCTATACTATTTTATTGAATGAACATTGAAGATTGTGGGCATTGTCCTTTTGAGCCTCGAGGGAATGGAAGTTGAGCCACTGCTGCCATAAATGAATAATATATTGTGGCGTGTCTACTGAGAGGACATTGCAAATTGAGAACATTATTCCTTTGGACCACCATGTAATGGATGTTGAGCCACCAGTTCCATGGGTCAATAATATTCCTGGTTCCTCTATTAAATGGACAGTGTAGATGGATCATGGGTGTTATCCCTTCAGATCACCGGGTAGTGGATGTAGAGTTACCATGACACCTATTGAGTAGACCATAGCAGACCTTCAGGTGAATGATGTTTGACCACCAGCACTATGAGTCAATCATATTCCATGGTATTAATGTTACATTGCAGGTAGCTCTTTTGATTAGACATGGCACATAGACCATAGCAGATCTCCAGGTCACTGATGTTTGACCACCTGGACCTGAGTCAATTATATTCCATGGTTGATTGTGAAATGGACATTGGAGGTAGATCATGTGTTATCTCTTCAGACCACCAGGTAATGGATGGTGGCACAAGCCAATACTATGAAGGAGTCTACGTAGAGTGGACGTCATAAAATCTTCAGGTCATGAATCAGGTTAAGAAGAATTTTCCATATAAATGGTCTAGGCCATATATACTAGCTGTGGCTTGGTGGAGCCGAACATCATACCGATTCCTGTTAGTATGAATAATGGAATACATACTAATAGCATCATTTAACCATGCGATTGATGCCGAACATCCACCTCGGCCAAGAAACATGACCATCAGGTGGACCAAAGACAGAAAACTTCTTAAGCCTTAAAATGAGACAGACTTCGAGAAGGGGGCATAACCGGAGGCAGAGGGGCCACAAGCCAGTACAGGGAGCGTACATCTGGTCAGGTGGTCACACCCCGGCCAAGAAGCCTCAGAGGGTCCTTTACTATCACCAACGCTATGTAGCAGGGGCCTGGTATAGACTTGCATCGGGGTCCAGCTGCTTCAATTCACATAACTGTTCCCTTTGTGCAACTCTCCATCATACGTTAGCACCATATTGTATAAATAGCTGGGAATTTCCAATACTGTAATATCAGCAATTCGTCCCGGAATGTTGCTTCGTAGGACTGGAGACACACAACTTGTCATCTCCTAAATTCCACCTTTTGCTTCAATCAATAAACGCAGTTAAATCCAGATTTACATTGCTCCCGGCCCGAGAATTACCCTGCACATCACGTTTAGCTGTAATTCATCGTCCCCTCCAACGTTATATACCAAATAGATTATAAACCCCCTCCCCCCATCTTAAAGAAATTATTGGCAGTGATCTTCTAAACGCTACAATTATGGAGCAGTTATTAAATGTCAGGCTGTGCTCTCCGCCGCCGCAGCACAAGACGGGAAAGAAATCAATAGCGTCTTCCATTCCCTGCAAAGCCTCCGCCCGGCTACCGTGACGCATTATCTGGGCTTGTTTATAGGGTAAATGTCCACATATACAGATTATTTTTTACTTATGAGACATCAGTGGCTTAGAAATAGAAATTAGAAATAATTTGACTCTGTATAGAAATAACAGTATCCAGGGCTCGGAGAGGGGAGGGAAGTTGTGTGTAATGAAGCTGCCCGTCATCTCTGCGGCTGATATCTGTGTAGTCAGGGTCCATTTACCTGCCTTGTAGCGAGGACTGCAAATTGGGAAAAGTATATGTTGTGCATCTATATCTGCTAAAGGGAATGGGGCTCATTTACTAAGGGCCCGAATCACTCTTTTTCGGCAGGTTTCCTGAAAATTACCAGTCTGCGCCGAATTTTGGCGCATGCGAACGGATTGTGTCGCATCTGCGCCGGCTTGCATGAGACAGAAATCGGGGGCATGGCCGTCGGAAAACCTGACGGATTCGGAAAAAACGCAGGTATTTTAAGAAAAAAGGTGTCACTTGACACGCAATTACATGCACCAGGAATAGGATGGTGAACTCCGGCGGACCTCGGCGACACCTAGTGGACATCAGGCGCACGACCTTAGTGAATTGCCGGAAGACCCGAATCCTCGTCGGAGAATGCACCGTTGGATCGCGACAGGACCGGGTAAGTAAATGAGCCCCAATGTATGTGAAGGGGAGGTGGCTGCGTTACCATGTTAGTAAATATATAATATTGTCCGCAATTCACCTCTTTATAATTGGTCCATAAGTGTCCGGACTCTTGGCTTTAGCAGTGAGTGATCAGGAACCTCCTACGTCGTGGTGGAATGAATGGAAATCTCGTGAATGTGCCTGTTATTTGACGGATGAAGCCTCATCCACAACCAGGAAAAGAATGAGAAGTCCCATCATATGTAACCAAGACTCATCCATTGTACTTATCTAGAGAGCGGAGGTTACCCCCCTGTCCTGGTGAGGAGGCTTCATTTATGTCAGTGGGAACACAATAGCCGAGGTGTTTTCACCCTAGACTTCAATGGAGACCTCTCCACTATGGTCAGAGGAAAGATGATGGACTGGGGAATTCCAGTCATGAGATTGGATATGTCAAACATACCTAAGATGGGACTTCTTCAGGTTAAGTCTTTTTGTGGTTGTGGATGATATCGGGGCTGATGCTCTAATCTCCTTTTTGATTCAATAATTTTGGGCCACCAATCTATGTGTGTGCCCCAATTTAGAGTCAGGGTGGCCTATTATTAGTTTGAGGCATTTGTGCTGATGAACCCATTTTCCTTCATCCAAGGAAAACTATTAAGGTTTCCGACCCGATCCCTTATCATTTTGAGGGTGGTGCGGTTTGATGGGAATTTTACCCCATTTACTAGCTGAAGCTGCATATAGAAGGTACCAATATTGGTTCTCTTTGATCTACTTTTCCTGTGGTCACCCAAATGGCTTATCTACTTTGCTTCACTTAAGCAACATACTTCAGCTCGTAAACCAATGAAAATCACATTTTCATAAAAATTGACCCTCAACTCACTCACCTCCTTCAGCTTCCATTCCAAAACATCTGTTTCCCTGTAAACATAAAGGAACTGACCGGAAAGCCTGCGACTAGTGACCTGTGATTGGATGATTAGTCATTTCCTGTCTGGTGTGAGGCAACTGGAAGTAAAGACCTGGGGGTGTGGGAAACATTGGAATGGTAAAGGTGAGGATGAGGAGAAGTATCTCTCGTTATGGGTTTTATTCATTCTCCCTGACATGTAATGACGTGATAACGTCCCTCACTGATAAGAAGATGTAGTTCAGAGAAATATTTATTCATCACATGATGTCGGGATGATGAGAGGCATGGACAAATACAACGCACTTGACTCAAATCCCTGTATTAGGGTCATGCGCCTTGTAGGAAGAACGTTTTGGGGTGAATTTAACAATGTGTCTCGGGTTCCACCATGCTGGACATGGTGATGATAAATTCTGGTGCGGAATAAGACTGTGGCTTCCAACTTGAGACTTTTAGTTGGTCTAAACTGTGCACCATCATTTTTGGCACCCATGCTTTTTTCTGTTGACCCCATCCATTTTCCAAAGGTTACGCCTCAAGCCCCCCCCCCCCCCCCCCCCCCCCCCGGAAAAGTGCCAAAGTAAAATCCAAGAAACCTTGATAAATGGGGCACAAGGCATTTTGGCACAAATTTGCTACATTGTGCTACATGTGCGTTATTAAATTGATGCATTTAGCAGTCACATTTGGAATTGATTGAAAAATTCAACAGAAAAAAATGGAAATTGCCATGAGAAGAGAGGGAGATAAAGCGGATAAATATTGCTGCCCGGTAGTGTTGACCGTAAAACCCATTAGAAGGTTGATATTTGGCTGTTTCTGGACCTCCCGGTAATAATTATTTTCCCTTTTTACTTATCTGGAGGATTTAAACTAAATCTGATAATCGAGACGATGTCATAATGCGGCAGCGACATGTGACTCGTTTCTGTGTCCGTGTTTATTTATGAAGCCCGAGGTAAAATGGGAAGAAACCAGAAAAGAAGAAAATGTAATGGAGGGCGCCACAAAGGTCATGAATATTATTATATGCAAATCTCATGAACTTTCAGCGCTTTCCAGAAGATTGCGGTGACAACTGGTAGGAATGCAGATTAGACGCGACACAGAGCAGATACGTTGTATTTACTGCAGACTTACACTCATTTTATTTTCATTATTAACTACATGTAATGTCCAAAGTGGGACATACATGATCCAGCAATGATCATCAACCTGTTCCATTGAACATTTACGGTACTTACCTCATGTTTTGGGTACACAGTGGGGCTCATTTACTAAGGGCTCTTTTGTCAGGTTTCCCCGACTTTTTCCGCCAGGATTTTGGCGCACGCGATCGGATTTCAGAGAAATTGGGCCAGCTTTCACGCGTCAGAAATCCGAGAGCGTGGCCGTCGGAAAATCCGACAGATTTGGAAAAAACACGGAATTTAAAAAACGAAGTGTGTTGTAAAAATCAAGCACAATGGAAACATCTGCAATGTGTTCTTCACACACTATTGTGAAGAACACCGTTCTGCACGCGTGTCTTTGGATAACTTAGCAGATGTACGGAACATCTGCAATGTGTTTTTCACGGTGTTCTTTCAATGTGTTCTTCACTTAAATGATCCTGTGTTCACTGTTTTTATTCTATTCTTCACTGTTCTTCTCTGTCTTTTCTTAATTAAGTTCTGGATCTCGAGCAGGGGAAATACTCGTCCGAGCAACGAGCCATTCCGAGTACGCTAATACTCGAACGAGCATCAAGCTCGGACAAGTATACTCGCTCATCTCTATTCTCCATCCTATCCTCCTTATTCTCAGTGGACCACATTTACTGAGGAGTGTGCACCAGTTTTCTGTTGGACTTTGCACATTCTTTTCAGTGCAAACTGCTTGTACAGGTATGCAAGAAGTGTCCGCGCCACATTTGTGTCGCATATGACCATTTAGTTTCCTGGCTGCACTATTCTTCATGCGTCATGTGTCATGCGTCACAAATGCACTGCAGGGGGCGCTCCGGTGGACAGTTGGACTGTGCGCCACATTTATGATAGAGTCCGACAGAAAAGTGTTGCACTCCCTATGCTAAAGGTGCACCAAAAAAACGTGGTGAACTCTTTCGGGGCAGTGCAGGAGGCGCTAGATTCATGAAGAATGTGCACCAGAAATCCTGAATCTGGCGCCCCCTGCACACTACAGAGGACACTGCACATAGTACACACTGCACTGCTCTTAGTAAATGTGGCCCATTGTCTTCTCTATCATATCTTCAGTATCTTCTGTTTCTCTCTCATCTTTCTTCTTTCCTCCATTATTCCCTGCAATCTCCTTCTTTCATGTTAATCCCCAGTTATTATAGTTGGAGCAATATATATATATATATATACACACACTATATCCTAGACCTGGAGCTGTGATCCCCGACAATAGATTTACCCTTCTGCCCTGTAGTTGCACCTACAATTTGTGTAATTTTCTCTTTTTAACTTCCAATTGAAATATATTTAAGAAATATGAAACAATCCTTGAAGAATCCGGACACAATGTATTAATCCTAGGATTGTGCACTTTATGTCTCTTCCTGCGAGGTCGTCCTTGGGCCATTTAATGGACGTTGATGATAGATGGTGTTAATAGACCGGATTTTGTGCCACTAAATGTAATGACACTTACTCATTAATGAAGAACTATGAAATGTACGGAGCAGAGATACGCGAGGAAGTCGCCATTACAAACATGACTTCTCCTGACGGCCCATCCATTCAGTAATTATAGATTCCACTCCATCATACGGAGTCTCCGCTTTATGGGACATGGGAATTCTACTTCTTTGAAGCTACATTGTCCATTGTCCATGACAAAAAGAAAGTTTGGACATAATGGGGCACATTTACTAAGGGTCCGCACGGCACATTTTCGTCGGGTTTCCTGACTATTTCCGATTTGCGCCACATTTAAGTGGATTTTTTGGCGCCGACTTGCATGCGACACAAATCGGAGGCGTGGCCGATGGACAACCCAACTTATTCGGACTAAGCGTGGGTGCCGCAAGACAATGCACTCACATACACCGGGAAGAAGGTGCACTCTGGTGAACCTCAGCGGGGAAGCAACACATGCAGGAAAATAGACGCACGGTCTTGAAGAATCGCTCCAGACTTCATCCTCGTCAGAGAACGCACCACGGGGATCGCGACAGGACCGGGAAAGTAAATCTGCCCCAATGTATTGAAAAGAATATTGGTTTAACTGATAATAAGATATTTATATATGTGTGAAGATAAGGGTGAAGGAGACTTCACTTCACAGGCCAACATCTGCTCCTTGTAATGGTCGGAGCTGCCAGGTTTGTCCCAATCATTGACAGATCCTGGTGGGAAAGTCTCTATAGGAAGGTGGCTAAAGGTGCCCAGGCTTCTGCTCTGCTGTTATCGGACCCCAACTTGATTTATGACTTCAGACTCTTGTCCTTGTTCCAATGACTCTTTGGGAGGACCATAGTTTTCTCTAACTTAGAATCTCTGCTACCTGCCCTGACCTTTGACTTGCTAGAAGTAAAGACCTCTGCATGTTCCTCACATCCTCTTTCTGACCCCTGGTGCTGGGCAGCAGCCTCTATAGACGTAGCGGGACCACCAGTACCTGGACCACCACAAGAGGTAGAGACAAGGTTATCCTGTCCCAACCGTCTGTATCCCTCTAGTAGGGAGAGTAGATACCATAGGAAGATTAGAACAATCCTCAGGCCGGGGACTAACAGATTATTTTGTATCTTTTTTTCTCCTTTAATCTGATAATTTTCCCTCCTTTACAGATATTTTATTTCAAATATGTTTCAAAATGAAACTTTTGTTAATATTTTAAGTTTATTTGTTTTTTACCCTTTTTAATTTTCTCTATTTTCCCAGCGGAATATTACGGATATTTTTAGACGCCGTTTTATATTCTTAAAAAAATTGTCAGTGTCTTAACATATGTTTCATTGGCCGTTATAATTATCTCTCTTATTACATTTTTATGGAAAGTTTACGTGATGCCGACTGCGGAGACGACGGCTATTTTATAACTATTTCTTTAGATCCTCTATAATGGGTGTCATAGAGGTGAAGTTCTGACACTTCATGATCTGCTGAATTAAGAGCCTCTAAACCGCGCCCCCTTTATTTAGCAGGTGCAGCGCCATCCAGGTAGCAGTGGTTGTGCCTGGTACTGCAGCTTAATCCCATTTAATAGAACATGAGCTGCTGTATTATAGCCGTCTGATGTGAACACGTCTAAACTACATATTTTGTGTTCCTGGGTGGATTTTGGTCTTTGAGAATTATTTTCCCAATCAACAGGATTGGTGGATAAATATCTGATCACTGGAGGTCTCGCTGCTGGGACTTCATTGATTTGCAACATTGGGGTCCCCCTGCGCTGCTCTGTACAGATCATCTCATCCTGGAGGTCCTGAAGAAATCATTGAAATGCAGGGAAGGTTTGTCCTCTCCTCTGTTGATCTGTATTGGCTATTGAGATGGTCCAGGATGAGAATTTTCCAGTCTGTATTGGGTCGGATCAGGGGGGATTTGTTATCCACTGTTGGTCCCCAGTGATAAATGTATAAAGTCATTGAATACTGTGTGTGTGACATTTTAATAACCAGCACGTTCCTCTTGTTTAGGTTGAACCGCAGGAGTTAGTGGAATCTTCTTTTTGGGTCAAAGCCAATGAAAACAAGTTTGAATTCCCAGAACTTTTTTCAAAACTGTCCCAGACTTTTGCAACGCACCAGAAAGGTAAGAACCCGGCACCAATGTGTTATAGGTATGTGCGGGGGGATTCTCCAATCCTAGAACCAGCAATGGGAACGTAGTGAGGCTTCAGGGTCCTCACCTGCCTCATGTTAGCTAAAAACTGTTCTAAAAGTTTAGTTTGATGCAACTTTGCTTAATTAACTTTGCTCTTTGTTTAATGCAATTTTTTATATTAGATTTAATATAATTCTATAGATTTTATTCTATAAATGTCTTCAAAAATTTACAATTGTTGCATTTGTGAATGCACCGCACACTCCTAAGGCACAATGCACCTAAATTACAAGCTCGTTGGGTCCCAATCATTTTGCACTGTAACATAAACTTTCTTAAAGGAAATCACTCATCAGAATCCATCATGATAAACAAGGGACATTACTCCATGGTCTCCTAAAATAAATTCTTAAAGTTGTAGGCATTACCAGAGCCCCTCCATGCTGTGGCTTCACAGGCTGTTACACTGTCTAACCCTCTGATCCCTCAGCACACAGTGGGGCTCATTTACTTACCCGGTCCCTTCGCGATCCCGTGGCGCATTGTCCGACGTTGATTTGGATCTTGCCGGGATTCACTAAGGCCGTGCGCCCTATATCCACTAGGTGTCGCTGCTGCGCTGAGGTCCGCCGGAGTTCACCATCCTCTTCCTGGTGCATGTAAGTGCGTGTCAAGCGACACAATTTTTTTAAAAATACCACCGTTTTTCCAAATCTGTCGGGTTTTCCGACGGCCACGTCCCCCGATTTCCATCGCGTGAAACCTGTCGCCGTTGCGACACAATCCGTTCACGTGCGCAAAAAACCTGGGGGAAGAATGTCGCAAACAGGTAATTTTCAAGAAACCCGACGAAAATGAGCGATTCGGGCCCTTAGTAAATGAGCCCCAGTGGGAGGGGAAAGTGCTCCTGGACAGTTTAACAGCCTGTAAAGCTACGGCACAGAAGGGCTTTGGTAAGGTCCTTCTGCTTCATTAGCATCATTTTAAAAGTTGGTTTTAGAAGGAAGGAGAACAAATATACAAGAAACCACAGTCCCGGTGCCTGGATCTATGAGTAATGTCCCTGGTTTATCAGAATGGATAGTGATGGGAGATTTCCTTTAATCAATATTCCTGATCTATTGGGTTCCTCTGTATTTCCTGGTAATATCGGAGCCCGGAATGAGACGAGACATTGTAGCCCATCAGCTTTTATCATCTATGGAAGGTATTTTGCATCTTTAGTAGTTTATATTGTTTTTAAAGCAGAAGTTTCTCTCCACTTTCTTATCCACTGGGTTTATGTCATTTATTTGACTCGCAATTTGCTTTGTGGAAAAACCAAGTGAAGCCTCATCCCGCTGCCCCGTTATCTGACTTGTAAACGGACAGGATTGTCAGCATAGGGATGACCAGTGCAGATCCAATTACTGCAGTGTAGATGGTGAAGCTTCACTAAGCCGCAGCCTCATGTGGTCCACAAGTAATTAAACGAGAGGAAAACGTGTGAAATAACGACGCCTCTCGCGCCGCATAAACTCGCAGAGATTCCACAAACTGCAGACGCATGTACAGAGCAGAGAGCGGCAATTAGTGAACGTGTCTAATGGAACTCACAAAGTCTGTTTTTTTTTAAAATTTAATTTAAAGTTTTAATTATTTATTGAATTTAAAACAAAAATGTAACAAAAAAAAGATTCGGAACAATTAAAAGTCAAATCATCTTAAAATGTTCCTTTTTATTTTGCGTAAGTTCCGTGGTTCAGTTTTCATGTAAACCCAATAAGCCTGGAAATCTGTTTAATTATGTGGTTATGTTAAGAAAATATTTTATAATTTTTTGTTGCTACAAAGGAACCCCTGCAAAAAGTGGGGTCTCCAACCGTTGCCCCAACCTACTGCCTCAAATCTCCTTAAAGGGGTTTTCCAGTAATTCTGTAATACCCCCTCAAGGGGGTAAAAAAAATAGAATGTCTTTGCTGCTCTTAGTTCCAGCATCACAATGATCCTCTGCTCTACTGCAATGATGGGTCCGGAAGTGCTCGGAATCCTGGGAATCTCTGCAGCCAATCAGTGACCTGAGCACCCGAGACGTCACTTGTAGTGGAGAAAGATTATAGTAAAGCGGAAACACAGTTGCAGTTCTAGTCTGTGTAACATATAATTCTGCGGTGTCCATCCAGCAGTAGGAAAAAACCTCTTAGGGCAATAAAACGGCAAAAATAAAGGTTCAATGTCCAATCAAAAAAATATAGCCCTATAACATTTTTACTTCCAAAACTTCATTCAGACCCTCCTGACCCTGTGCTATGTATCATCCATAACATATGATATTATTACTCTGCAGACATCCCGGACCCTCCTGACCCTGTACCATGTATCATCCATAACATGTGATATTATTACACTACAGACATCCCAGCCCCTCCTGACCCTGAACCATGTATCATCTATAACATGTGATATTATTACACTACAGACATCCCAACCCCTCCTGACCCTGAACCATGTATCATCCATAATATGTGATATAATGAAACTGCAGACATCCTGGCCCCTCCTGACCCTGCACCATGTATCATCCATAACATGTGATATTATTACACTGCAGACATCCCAACCCCTCCTGACCCTGTACCATGTATCATCCATAACATGTGATATAATGAAACTGCACACATCCTGGCCCCCCCTGACCCTGCACCATGTATCATCCATAACATGTGATATTATTACACTGCATCATCCCAGCCCCTCCTGGAACGCTACCATGTATCTCCATAACATGGTATATTACACTGCACGACATCCCACCCCTCTGGACCTATCATCGTAATCCATAACATGGTTATATTATACCACTAGACATCCCCGTCCCAACCCTCCTGACCTGATACTGGATCATGCCATAACATTGACATTAATGACAACTCGCCACCCTGCCCCCTGACCCTTGACACAGTATCATCATAACATGTGATATTTATTACACTGCAGAATCCCACCCCCAGAATGCCCTGTACCATGTCTCTCCTAACATGTGTATTATACACTGAAACAGACATCCCCATGGCCCTCCTGACCCTGTACATGTAATCATCCAGCATGTGATATTTATTACACATGCAACATCCGGCCACGTCCTGAACCCACGGTAACCATGTATCGTATCCATGACATGGTATATTATTACAACTGCAGAAATCCCAGTCCCCTCCTACCCTGTACATGTATTAATCCAAACATGTTGATATGTTATATGAACACTTGCAACATCTGGGCTCACTGACCTCTGTACCCATGTATTCACCTAGACAATGTAATTATTACACTGCAGAACTCCGGTACCCCTCCGGACCCTGTACCATGTATCATCCATAACATGTGATATTATTACAGCTGCAGACATCTCAGCCCCTCCTGACCCTGTACCATGCATCATCACTAGCATGTGATATTATTACAAATGTCCTTAAAGGAAATATACCATCAAAATCCATCATGAAACACCAGGGGCACTGGCACCACCCACAGGTGCATTTCAGGCTCATTAGCACAATCTTAAAAAAGTTTGTTAGATGGAAGAAGGCCCCGGATAACAATTATAAGATACCACAGTCACAGTGCCGGGATCTATAGGAAAGTGTCTTGATTACTTGATTTCTTTTTTACCGTAGATGTTCTTCTTTAAGTTTCAATTGTGTCTTTTTAAACAAAGAAAGTGACTGTAATGTCGTCTGTAACGATGTAGTAACAGACATTGGTACAATGACACCTAGTCCTCCCTACCCCTCCAGTAATCGGGATAATTCAGTAACATTGGTCATTACACCTTCCCTAATTGATAACGAGATTCTCTCCTTGCGCCTTGTTTACCAGATCGCTGCATCTCCGAGTTTTCGTAATCCTCAATTAAATACGGTCCAGTGACCTCACTTAATTTGACAGGAGCTTTAAAAGCTTATGATGATGGATGATGAGGGCTAATAATTAACAATCAATCACTATTTAAGACGCGGGATGTTGTCAGCAGTTCTGGGTTCTGCCAGACTGAATGCACTCAGGACAAGACTCTGTAATTACTTAGGAGACAAGTTTAATATGGGATTTCCAAAGATTTGTCTTTACAAAAATGACTGAGTGTCCACAAGAGGCTCCAGTTCCATGTTTGTATCTCTGCTGCTCTGCGGCCGCTCCAGGACGGATACATATGTAATTATATGTAGAGAATCACTGAGATATATAACACTGGGATTTATTATTGTGCCCCATATTTATTACTGTGCCCCATATATCACTGGACTGTATATATTTCAGCAAGGGAGACACTATGGTCCAGATTTATTACCAGCACCAGTTTTCTATCAGACTTTGCCTGTTCTTTTCAGTGTAAACTGCTTGTACATGTATTTATAAAGTGTCCGAGCTGCACTATACCCGAAACGACACAAACTTCTGCACATGCTCGTGCTTGTATATGTCTTAAGATGGAGGGAACTATACCACAATAAAGCCCCTATACGTTCTCGTCTCTCTGCCCGCACCCTTCAGCTGCAGCCCCCTCCCAAACACACCGCATGTCTGCTACTGGTCTGAACAATGTCCATGGCTGTGGTATGTATACCAAGCGACTCTGCAGGACAAACGTAACACCGTGGGTGAGATAGAGCAGGGAGTAAGTATAAGTGGTTGTTTTAATAGCCAGCCCATCCCCTCCCATGACTAGATTAACTACTTATAATCTGCCCCTCTGTCTAGAATAATAATACTGTAATAACGCCCCATGTAACTAGAATAATAACTATGTAATACACTGCCGCCTATGTCAGAATATAACTACTATAATACTGGCCCCCTATGGTCAAGCAATAATAACTAATAAAACTGCACCCTATGTACAGGATATGAACTACTATATACTTGCCCCCTATGTACAGATATAATTACTATATACGCCCCCCTTGTTCAAGAATATAAACTACTATAAACTGCCCCCTAAGTACAAGATATTAACATAATATAACTGCCCCCTATGTACAAGAATAGAACTAATATAATACTGGCCCTAATGACAGTGATAGACTACTATAATACTACTGGCCCCGTATGTACAGAAATTACCCACTATAATCCTGCCCCCCATGTACAGTATATACCTACTATAAGAACTGCCCCCTAGTACAAGATATACACTACTAGAAACACTGCCCCTTATGACAAGGATATACACTACTAATGCTGCCCCTATAAGCCCAATATACTATATAAACTGCCCCCTATTACAATGAATATAACTACCTAAACTGCCCTCCTATGTCAAGATATAACTGCTATAATACTGCCCCCTATGTGGCACACTATAACTCTATAATCCTGCCCCCCCTAAGTAACAGGAATATATAACTACTTAAATATCTCCCCCTATCACAAGGAATATACTTATATAACTCCTGCCCCCTATGTACAAGAATCAACTACTAAAAACTACACTGCCTCTATGTACAAGAATATAACCTACTATATAATGACTGCCTTCTAACTTACAAGATATAACGTATATTGATAACTGCCCCTATGTACAAAAATAATCTGCTATCAATACAAAATGCTCCCCCTATGTGCAAGAATATAACTACTAAGTACTGCCCCGCTCATGTAGCGAATATACTACGTAAACTACTGCACCCCCTATGTACAGGTCAGAAGAAATACAAAATGAATAGTCTCCCCATTACTCGCCCCCTATTACTAAAGATCGACTCTACTACCTTTGTTGGCCTCTATGTACAAGAATATAACTACTATAATACTACGGCCTCATATTGTACAAGATATAACCTACTATAATGACTGCCCTCTATGTAAAGATAATAGAACTACTATACATAACTGCTCCTATGTACAAGAATATAACTACTATAATACTGCCTCTATGTACGCCAATATAACTCTATAATACGTGCCCCGTATGGTCACAGGAATATAACTACTATGAATACTCCCCCTATGTACAGGAATATAACTACTATAAACTGCCCCCTATGTAACAAGAATATAACTGATATATACTATACGCCCCTATGTACAAGAATATAACTACTATAATACTGGCCTCTATGTACAAGAATATAACTACTATATATACTGCCCCTCTATGTACAAGAATATAACTACTATAATACTGCCCCTATGTACAAGAATATACTACATAATACTCGCCCCTCTATGTACAAGAATATAACTACTAAATACTGCCTCTACGTACAAGATATAACTACTATATACTGCCCTCTATGTACAAGAATAAACTACTTAATACTGCCCCTATGTACAAGAATTTAACTACTATAATACTGCCTCTATGTACAAAATATAACTACTACTAATACTGCCCCTATGTACAAGAATATAACACTACTAATCTGCCCTCTATGTACAGATTATAACTACTATAATACTGCCCCTATGTACAAGAATATAACTACTATAAATGCTGCCCCTATGTAAAGAATATAAACACTATAATACTGCCCCTATGTACAAGAATATCACTATATATACTGCCCTCTATGTACAAGAATATAACTGCTATAATACTGCCCCCTATGTGCAATACTATAACTATATAATACTGGTCCTTATTCAAGAATATAACTACTATAATATGCCCCCTTAACAAGAATAACCTACTACTATAATACTGCCCCCTATGTACACAAGAATATATAATACTAAACTGACTGCCCCTATGTACCAGAATATAACTACTAATACTGCCCCTATGTACATATAATATAACGCTATAATACTGCTCCTATGTACAGAATATAACTACTATAATATACTGCCCCCTATTACAGGAATATAACTACTATAATACTGCCCCTATGTACAAGAATATAACTGATAGAATACTGCCCCCTATGTACAAGAATATAACTCTATAATACCTACTGCCTCTATGTACACGAATATAACTACTATCATACTGCCTCGATGTACAGAATTAATAATATTACTACCGCCCTCTATGTACAAGAATATGAACTACTAATATACTGCCCCCTATGTACGAATATAACTACTATAATACTGCCCCTATACTGAAACCATCTAAGAATAGAATCTAATACTAATATGCCCCTATGTCCAAGAATATAACTACTATATACTGCTCCCTATGTAAAGAATATTACTACTATAAATACTGCCCTATGTACAGAATATAAATACTATAATACTGCCCCTATGTACAAAGAATATCTAACTATAATACTGCCTCTATGTTACAAGAATATAACTACTATAATACTGCCTCTATGTATCAAGAATATACTACCTATAATACTGCCCTCTTGTACAAGAATATAACTACTATAATACCTGCTTATGTATCAAGAGATATAACTACTATAATACTGCCCTCCTATGTACAAGAATATAACTACTATAATACGGTGCCCTCTCTATGTACAGAATTAACTACTATAATCTGCTCCTATGTATACGAATAATAACTACTATAAATGCGCCCCTCTATGTACAAGAATAACTACTATAACTACTGCCCCCTATGTAAAGGAATGTAACTACTCAATAAGAAATCCCCCCTAGTCAAGGAATATACCTATATAATATGCTCCCTCTATGTACAAGAATATACTCTATAATACTGCCCACTAATATACTACGGCCCCTATGTAAGAATCTAACTACTAAATACTGCCCCTATCTACGTAACAAGAATATACTACTATAATACTGGCCTCCTATGTACAAAGAATATAACTACTATAATACTGCCCTCTAGTACAATGGAATATACTACTATAATACTGCCTCTATGTACAAGAATATAACTACTAATCATACTGCCCTATGTACCGAAAGAAGTATCACTACTTATCATCTGCCCTCTATGTACAAGAATATAACTACTATAACTGCTGCTCCCTCTGTACAGATAATATAACATATAATCTGCCCCCTATGTAAAGATAATAACTACTATAAATTGCCCCTATGTACAGGAATATAACTACTAGAACTACTCCCCTATGTACAAGAATAACCTATAATACTGCCCCCTATGTACATCAATACTATAACTACTAATGAAATACTGTCCCTCTATGTACAAGTATAACTACAATAATACTGCCCCTATACAAGAATTATACTATAATACTGCCCCTATGTACAATAATATAACTACTATAATACTGCCCCCCCTATGTACAGGAATATAACTACTAAATATCTGCCCCTATTACAAGAATATAACTACTATAAACGCCCCCTATGTGCAAATATAACTACTATAATACTGCCCCTAATATACAAGAATTAACTATATATACTGCCCCTATGTACAGAGATATAAACTACTATAATACTGCCCCTATGTAAAGGTATACTACTATAATACGCCCCCTATGTACAAGAATATAATCTAGATATAATACACTGCCCCATGTACACGAATATAACTATATAATACTGCCTCTATGTACAAGAATTAACTCTATAATACGTCTATGTACAAGAATATAACTACTATAATACTGCCCTCTATGTACAAGAATATACTACTATAATACTGCCTCTATGTACCGAAGATAACTACTATAATCTGCCCCGTCCTATGTACAAGAATATACTGACTATATACTGCTCTATGGCAGGAATATAACTACTTATATATATGCTCCCTATGTAATAACTACAATTCCATATAATACTGCCCCTCTGTACAAGAATATAACTACTATACTAACTTGCCCCCTATGTACAGAGATATATAACTCTATAATACTGCCCCTATGTACAGAATAAACTACTATAATACTGCCCTCTAGTACAGAATATAATATCAATACTGCCCCCTATGTACAAGATATAACTAATTTAATACTGCCCCTGATGTGCAAGAATATACTACTATAATACTGCTCCTATGTACAGAATATAAACTACTATAATATGCCCCCTATGTAGCAAGATATAAACTATATAAACTGCCCCCTATGTACAAGAATATAACTACTATATCTACGCCTCTAGTACAGAATATAACTACTAATACTGCCCCTCTGTACAGAATATAACTACTATATACTACTGCCCTCTATGTACACAAGATATAACTACTACTATAATACTGCCCTCTATGTACAAGAATATAACTACATAATACTGTGCCCTCTATGTACAAGAATATACTACTGCTAAATACTGCCCTCTATGTACAGGAAATAACTACTATAATACTGCCTCTATGTACAAGAATATAAACACTATATATGACTCCCGTCTATCAATATAATATATAATTGGCCTAGTACAAATATATACTGATTAATACTGCCCCCTATGTCACGGAATATAACTACTAATACTGCCCCCTATGTACAGGAATATAACTACTATAATACTGCCCTCTATGTACAAGAATTAACTACTTAATACTGGCCCCCTTATATACAGAATATAAATAATACTCTATACTGCCCCCTATGTGCAAGAATATTAACATAGCTATAATACTGCCCTCTATGTTACAGGAATAAACTACTATCACTAGTACATATAATAACTGCCCCCTATGTACAAAGAATACTACTTTAATCTCGGCCTCTATGTACAGAATAACCTACTATAATCGTACTACTGTCATATACTATAAAGTCTATGACGAATAACTAAATATGCCTTAGACAGTATAAATGATATCTGCCCTCTATGTACAATATACAAAAGCTGTACAGAATAATAATTACGCTCTATGTACAAGATTAAACTACTATTAAGTACTGCCCTCTATATACAAATATTACTATATAATACTGCCCCCAGACAGATCAATGATATAATACCGATTGAGGATAGCGACTTAATACTGCCCCCTATGTACAGGAAATACTTTACGCTATGATCAGATAACTACTATAATACTGCCCCTTAACAATATAATTAATATACAGCCTATGAATATAATGACTATAATACTGCCTATGTACAGAAGATATACTACTATAATACTGCCCCTATGTACAAAGACATATAACTTATATTAGATATCATCACTATACTTATCCTTTCATGTACAATAAATAATACTTAATACGCCTCTATGACAAGAATATCAACACATATCTGCCCTCTATGTACAAGAATATAACTACTATAATACTGCCTCTATGTACAAGAATAAACTACATAATACTGCCTCTCTATGTGCAAGACTATAATATATAAACTGGCCTCATGTACAGTAATATAACTGACTATAATACTGCCCCCTATGTACAAATCAGTCATGAAATTATAACTACTATATGCCTCAACAAGATAAATCTATAATACTGCCCTATGTCAAAGATCTACCAGATATAATACTGCCCCTATGTACAAGAATATAACTACTATAATACTCCTCTATTACAGAATATAACTACTATATAGCTAACCATAATCAGCCCTCTAATGTCAAAATATAGACTACTATAATATGCCCTCTATGGAAATAATATAACTACTATAATGGACTGCCCTCTATGTACAGAATATAACTGATCTTCTAATGCCGGCCTCTAGCGTACGAATATAACTACTATAATACTGCCCCTATGTACAAGAATATAACTACTCATAATCCTGCCCCTATGTACAAGATATAATGATAAACCCTTGTACAAGATATAATACCTAATGCCTCTATGTACAAGATAAACTAAACTTATGTCTTTGACAGAAGCATATACGGCCCTCTATGTTCAGGAATATAACTATATAATACGCCCTATAGTACAAGAATTATACTACTATATAGCTGCCTCTCCAGTACAAGAAATAACACTATAATACTGCCCTACGCTACAAGATAAAACTACTATAATAATCGCCCTATGTACACAAGAATAAAACTATATATGCCTCTCTCAAAATAAAATAACGATGGCCTATGTACAGTATCTAATTAACAGCTAGACAGATAACTACTATAATACGCCTCTATGTACAAGAATATAACTCCTATATAGCCCGCTTTATACAAGAATATAACTACTATAATGACGGCCCCTATGTACACAATATAACTTATAATATGCCCCCTATGTGGTACGGAATATAACCACTATAACTACTGCCCTCTTGTACAAGAATAAACTGTATATACCCTGGATAATAACTCAATTGCTCTATGTACACAGAGAATAAACTACTATATAACTGCCCCCTATGTACAGAATTACTACTATATAGTGCCCCCTATGTACAAGAATATAATGCTATATATACTGCCCCTATGTACAAGAATATAAACTGACTAATACTGCCCTCTATGTACAAGAATATAACTCTATAATACTGACCTCTATGTACCAGTAATATAATATATTATATGCCCCTATGTACGAATATAACTCTATAATATGCCCCCTATGACAGGCATAACTGATTAACTGCCCTATTAACATATAACTAATATATCCCTCAGTATAACTATTACGCCTCTATACCAGATAAGTAAACTATATCCCTTTATGACAAATACTATGCATCCCCCTATGCAAGACTATAAACTTGCCCCTATATAAAGGATATAGAACTCTAGCGCCCCTGTGCAGAGACTATAACCTACTATAATACTGCCCCTATGTACCAGGAATATAACTACTATAATACTGCCCCATAGTACAGAATATTACTCTATAAATACTGCCTCTATGTACAAGAATATACTACTGAATATCTGCCTCTATGTACAAGAATAACTACTATAGATACTGCCCTAAGGTACAACGAATATAACTAACTATAATACTGCCCTCTATGTACAGATCTAAACTTACTATAATACTGCCCTCTATGTACAAGAATATAACTACTATAATACGCCTTGCATATATCCTTCTGCAGTGTAAGGAATATAACTACATAATACTTGCTCCCTAGTATACGAATATAACTAACTATAATGCTGCCTCCTAGTACAAGAATATATATAACGTATAATACTGCCCCCTATGGACAGGAATATAACTACTGAATAAGCTGCCCCCATGTGACAGGAATCTACTACATATATACTGCCCTCTATGTACAAGAATATAATACTATGAATACCGCCCCCTATATACAAGAATAAACTATATAATCCTGCCCTCTAGGTACAAGAATATAACTATCTATAATGCCTCTAACGTACAAGAATATAAACTATGTCATAATACTGCCCTCTATGTAAAGAATAAACTCTATGATACTCCCGCCTTGTACAAGAAATAATACTATAATACTGACTATGTACAGACATTAACTACTATAGACGCCCCTATGTAACAAGAATATAACTACTATCATACTGCCCTCTATGTGCAGGAATATAACGTACTATAATACTGCCCCCTATGTAAAGAATATAACTACTATAATGCTGTCCCCTATGTACAGAATATAACTATCGATATAAGCCCCCTATGTAAAGAATATAACTACGGATAAACTCGCTCCTTATGGTCAAAAATAACTGCTATAATACTGCCCCCTAGGTGCAAATACTATAACTACTATACTGTCCCATAAGTGCTACAAGAATAAACTACTATAATATGCCCCCTTTATACAGAATATACTCTACTACATAGACTGCCCCCTTGTACACGAATATAACTACTATAATACGCCCCCTAATGTACAGGACATATAACTACTATAATACTGCCCCTATGTACAAGAATTTAACTACTATACTACTGCCCCCTATGGGCAATACATTTAATACTATAATATGCCCCTAATACAATATAGCTAATATAATACGCCCCCTCGATGCAGAATATACTACTATACTACTGGCCCTGCCGCTATGTACAGGAAATATACTACTATAAACGCCCCTATGTACAAGATATAACGATATATACTGCCCCCTATGTTACAAGAATGTAACTACTAAATACTGCCTCTATGTCCAAGAATATAACTACATAATACTGCCTCTATGTTACAAGATTAACTACTATAATACTGCCCTCTATGCTACAAGAATTAACTACTTAATCTTGCCTATTAGTACAGAATATAACTATTAATACTGCCTCGTATGTACAAGAATATAATACTATAATTCTCCCTCTATGTACAGAACTATAAACTACTATAATACTGCTCCCATGTATAAACGAATATAACTACTATAATGCTGCCTCCTATGTACAAGAATATAACTACTATCATTACTGCCCTATTGTACAGGAATATACGACTATAAATGGCCCCCTATTGTACAGGAATATAACACTATAATGCCCCTATGTACAATCATAACTAACTATTATACTGCCCCCTATATACAAGAATATATAACTAATAATCGCCCCCTATTTGCAAGAATTACTACTTTAATACTGCCCCCTATGTAAAGGAATAAAAACTACTATAATTTTTGCCCCCTATGTGCAAAATATAACTATATGATAACTGCCCCTATGTTAAGTTATATAACTACTATAATACTGCCTCTATGTACAAGAATATAACTACTAATATAGCTGCTCTTGTCGAAGCTATAACTACTATAATACAGCCCACCCATGTACAAGAAATAACTATATATACTGCCTCATGTACAGAATATAATACTATAGAATATGCCCTCTAAGTACAAGAATTAACTACTCTAAAACTACTGCCCTCTATACAGGAACTATGATACTATAATACTGCCTCTATGACAAGAATGAAACATATGCCCTATATACAGTATAAACTAGCCCCACAATATATGACTGAACGCTAGAGATACACTATGATTACTGCCCCACTATGTACAGATTAAACTATAATCTGCTCATTACGTATAAACTAATCTGCCCCAGTACCAGGATATAACACTATATACTGCCCCCTATGGCAGGATATAACTCGACTCTAAACTGCCCTCTATTACAAAAATTTAGCGCCCTTAAAGTAATAATTACCTGACCTATTGCAGAATATACTGCATCCCGCTCGATGTACATGAATAAACTACTATAATGCCCCTATGTAAAACAAGCATATAACTGAGAACGGCCTCTTGTACAAGAATATAACTACTTAATACTGCCTCTATGTAACAAGAATATCACTACTATCATACTGCCCTCTATGTACAAAATATAACCTATATACTGCCTCTATGTTCAAGAATATAAACTACTATAATACTGCCCTCTATGTACAATATAACTACTATAATACTGCCTCTATTACAGGAATATAACTACTATAATACTGCCCCTATGTACAAGAATATAACTACTATAATAATGCCTGCTCCCCTATGTACAAGTATACTATATAACTGCCCCCTATTACAAGAATTAACTACTATAATACTGCCCTCTAGTACAAGAATATAGCTACTATAATACTGCCCCCTATGTGCAATACTATAACTACTATAATACTGCCTCTAGTACAAGAATATAACTACTTATAATACTGCCCCCTATATACAAGAATATAACTAATATACTGGCCCCCTAGTACAGAATATACTGATATAATATGCCTGCCCCCTATGTACAAGAATACAACTACTATAATCTGCCCCTATGTACAAAATAGAACTACTATAATACTGTCCTCCAGGACAGGAATATGACTATAATACTGCCCCCTATGTACAAGAATTATAACTACTATACTAATCGCTCCCTATTACAAGAATATAACTACTATAATACTCGCCCTCTATGTAAGAAGAATATAACTGATATAAACTGCCCCCTATGTACAAGAATATATAACTTATAATACGTGCCCCCTATGTACAAGAATATAACTGATATAATATGCCTGATACCTTCGTAGTTCTATACTTATGCTGGTGACTGGTTATTCTACAGTTTTTTGTGTTGTTCACTTTATACTCTTCAGTTGTTCTCTCCTCTCATTACAATCCCTTAAGAGACTTTTGAAAAGTATTTTCTCATTAGGTTACAATTTTCCTCCCCGATAATATCGTAAATGACAGATTCTCCAATTGAGATCGTTGTAGTTGTACCAATGGCGGTCGCTCATTACAGGCCTTGTGTGAGGAATGTAAATGCGGCTTCTTATTCTACCTCTGAGGGGTGAGCCCCCCCTTCGTGTTTTACCGCTATAACGCTTAAATTAGCGCACAGAATGATATAAAACACCCCCAATAATCCTTTTCTGCTTTCCGATACAATGTAACGATTCCTTTCCCTGTGCCCCTGTGCACGGCAGATATGCCCGAAAACATAATTCCTATTGAATGCCAAATAGAAATTTGGTGTATCCTGGGGCGTGGCCATGAGCTCCAGGCAACCTTGTGTTTGATGGGAGGAGCAATTGCTTGTCAATCAAAGCCTGAGCGGAGCCAATTCTTTTGCCCAGGACCCGCGTACACATGACCTTTTGACCCTACTTTTGTTCACAACATGCTCATTACATATATTTACATATAAATAATGTGGAGCAGGGCAAATTAATTTTAAAAAAATCGTGCTCATTCCTGAGCCGCCCGGTACATATGGCGGATAATTATACATTGTAAACAGCTAAAGTTTTTATTATTTTGGGTCCAAAACTCTGTCTCTCCCTGGAGCCCAGACTTAGCCTAGAGACTGGATCTCCACTTCAGACTTCCAGGAGAGGGTGCATCTCCTAGGTCTCCAGTGGCTGCTGATTACAGAGACCCCCCTCGATCCTCGTGGAAATTCTGGAGGGCTCAGCGATGATCATCAGGGCTTCCACAACTTTCTTGCTCAGTCGGCAGGAAAATCAGTTTTTAATAATCCCCTTACGTTTACATGTAACTCAGTTATTGGTGTTTTATCTACCATCACTCAGTGATGGTCAGTGTAAGATTCCAGATTGGGCGGGGACTCTCTAAGCAGACACTATGATCCCCTGTGCTGTGAGATGCTGTGTGCTGACAATGTGTCTTAGATTATCAGGTAAAGGGTTATGTGATACACTTTCATTCTTTCTTAACATTCTTAGCTATAACATACCCTGTCAGCTCTGCTATATGATCCCCCCCTGGATAAAGACCTGATCTGTCTGTGGCTTAACAGTAAGTCTTTGCACATTACTGCCTGTCGGCAGGAAGTGCCTTGTCCTGAGCTTATTTTGTAACTGCAGTCGGGGAGCACTGCGTGTGCAGACGGAGAAGCTATTCATGAGAATAATCCAACCATAGTCAAAGATTTACGGTCTATCCAGAGCAACCAAATTACACCAGGACTGATAGACAGTTGTGGAAATGCTTTTTGGTAACGTGGAATGTAGAGATGTGTTCATTTTGTTATCCCGAGTATATTTAAAATCTGCGTCTTAGAGATCTTGTGTAAATACCCCCTTAAAAATTGATTTTCTCAAAAGTCTAAAACTCACCTGAAAAAGACAGAACCTCTGCCCGCGCTCCATCACTGCTCAGAGTTGTGTCCGGCACTCGGCTCCTCGGCTGCGCTGCTTCTTGTGTTCTTCATCCCAGGAGGACAATATTTAGAGCGCTCTCGGCTCTGTCACATCCTTGAGGGTTGGTTCCATGTGAATAATGTCAATATCTCAGGCTAAAAACTCCATGATTTACCTCCCCCCCTCGCTGTACTGAGGCCCACGCCTATAAATCAGCAACTGATTTAGCTGTACGCCCAATGCAAATTTCCATGGGATCAGAAGCTTTTGTTACTTTTCTCACACTAATCGTCTCTCATGTTTGTTTGTTACATGTAGACTTGGGTTCTTTCACTTACCTTAAAGGGAAACTGTCTGCCATGTACTGCAGCCAGTGTTAGTATTCTCCCTGAGATGTTATCAGACTTTGCGGAGTTGTAGTAGCAACAGGAACTGTGATATTTGGATTCGTTTTCTAGGATTGAACTTCTCTCAAGTGCACAGTCGCTTTACCAGTGTAAAGTGTTGTCCCTGGAGGATGTTGTGTATGATACCTTGTGTCGTGTTTGCATTAGTTGTCCACTTCTTAATGCTGGGGGCATGTCCTCACACTGCTGTGTGTTAACTCTTACATTGTGCTGCTCTACCACCCCCTCCTGTCTGTCTAACTTATTGCAGTAGGGTTAACCAGAATCTTCTGACAGTATTTTCTAAGAGCAAATGGGAGAGCAGTAACGGCTGAATGCGAGAGTTAGAGCACAGCAGTGTGAGGATAGTTCTTATATTCTCGGGTCTGATAATTTATTACTTTTATGGAACAGTTTTGGACCCTGTAGATCAGAGGAGGGCAATTAGTTTCCCATGGGGCCACATCAATTGGGAGGTGGTCTAATAATACTTAGCTCTGTTCTACTCATGCTTAATGCCCCCTTTAAAAGTTCCTAATACTCCCTTTTGTAGCCCTCTATTATGTCCCATTTACGTGCCCCCCCACCAGTATTCCACCCCAATTATAGTGCCTTTCTTTTGCCCTTTTATAGTACCCCCCCTCATCATGCCCTTATTTGTATAGTGCCCTCCTCCATCATGCCCTTATTATAGTGCCTGCCCCCTCTCATTGAGGCCCCTTATTTATCGCCCCTCTCATTAGACCCCATATATAGTGCCCCCTTTTCACCAAGATTAACTTTCTTGTGCCCTTATTTATAGTACCCCCCTCTTTGCCTATGAAATACCACCGTCCCCCTATTATAGTGCACCCTCTCATTAACCCTCTGTTAATAGTGCCCCTTTCTTCGTGCCCTTATGTATAGTACTAGTATGTTATACTTACCCCCTCTCATCAATGCGTTATCTTAAGTACCCCTCTCATTCATCCCTTATTATGAGTGCCCCCTCTCATATCAGCCCCATTATATGCCCCCCCTTTCTTCGTGCCCTTATTTATAGTACCCCCTCTCCTTATGCCCTTATTTACAGTACCCCCTCTCATCATGCCGTTATTTATAGTACCCCCTCTCATTATGCCCTTATTTATAGTGCCCCTCTCATCTCATTTTGCCTCCTTTAATAATGCCCCCTATTCTATCTGCAACATCCCCCACTGGGGCCTAGCTTTTTCTTGGGGCCTGGAGGCAGCCGGGCCCAGAATACCGGAGTGGCTGGCTATTGCGGGCTAGGGCGTGCTGATGTCACAGTGCTTGGAATGGGGACCGGAGGGCTGTCCTACAGCCTGGTAGGTCTCCAGCAGGTGGTATGTGCAAGAGATATGGAGGGAGAGGCTGATGTACTGGTTCTCCCTGTGACAACCCCTTAGTGTCCGTTGCATATGTCCCTGGGTAATGGATGGGGAGTCAGTGGTGGTACAGCCGTATCCAGGGAACAGACGGAGGCAACGTTGTGCAAAATAACTCACAGTTCTTTATTGGAACAACTGCAGGCAACGGGCCTAAACGATCTTAGAACAGATTCCGGATTCCAGAAAATGTTTTCATTGCTACCAGTTTGGGGACTGTAGGACCTTTTGACCATTTCTATTAAATTTTTAATGCAGTGATTCAGACAGGGTTTACCAATGGGAATAACTGTTTTTATATTTTGATAGACTTGGACTTTTGGGACACAGCCATAGTTAACATGTTTATGTTTTTTTTTTTTTTTTTGTATATTTAAGTTTTATTATTTTTTTTACTGTATTTACAGAGCCCCCTGATTATTCCTAACATATACTGCAATATAGCTGCTGATGATCTGTTACAGCCCTGAATTACAAGCCCTGGAGTCTCACATAGGCTTTGCCGGCAACATGTGACTGGTTGACACCGGTGATATGTGCCGACACTGATTGGGTGTTTGCTGCCCGGTCTGTATGGAGGGGGTTCAGCCCGTCCCTTTATACTCCCTTACCATCCATGTGACGTACTATTACATCACACGTGGTTTAGTGGCTCCTCGTGGCACAGTGGGCTCCACTGTATTTGGGTAGAATTCCGATACACCTTATTGCAGAGAATCCTGTTGTTTTGCCTATTCACATGGGCCTCAGCGATCATTGAAGCTGACAGACCCATCTCCGAGCATCATCCATCCCATCTGCTGCGGCCATTGAATTGTCATGATGAATCATGTCCGGACACCGCTCTATAATCCCATTCAGCATTTAATATTGAAATCAATAGCGGATAATCTTAATGCATGTGATTTTACTGCCCCTGTCCTGCCTCAGCTTCCCAATGAATTAACTGCGAAAATTAAACTTCAATTAAAGATGTCACCGCTCATCGGAGTCAATAGCGGCTGCTCGCGGTGTTCTGGATGCCTTGCGTTATACACAACTTACTCCTTATCATAAATCAATAGAGTGAGGAGAAACATATTTTCCATAATCCTCATTTCCATAATTCACCCAGTAAATAGATACATATGTAACACACACAATGTGATGACGGAGGATGAACACTTCTCCTAATTCCTTCCAGCAAGGAAACGGGGACATATAGAGAATATTGGGGGTCGCTGTATCCTGCAGGTATAAAATCTGACAAGCAGAAAAGTGACCCTGCTATAGATACCGGGTATGAATCATAATCATCCAGTGTTGCATTCTGCAGCAGCTTCACATTTCCCTCGTGTGGGTTGTATTTTCCTATTATGTTTTTTCTTGCACCTTATTTTGTCTCTTCCTCCTCTTCCTTATTAAGATCTTTTTTCCCCTTTTAAACCCAGTTCTGCTCCATCTTCTCTCTCACCATTCACTCCCTTTCCTTTAGCCTCTTCCTCATGGTCCCCTTCCTCTCCTCTCGCCTCTTCTTCTCCTTCCTCTGATACTCCCATCACCTCTTCCTCTCATTTTACTTTCTTGCTTTTGAACCTTCCCTTCTCTTCCTCTTTGGTAACCTTTTCTAGCCTTCTTTTCCTCATGGTTCTTCTTCTTTAGGCTCTGATTTCCGTTCCTTCTCACCGTCCTCCCCCTCTTCCATTCCCTTTCCCTTACTGTAGATTTTTCTTTTTGCTTCCTTAACCTTTTCTTCATGTTGCTCTCCATCTCCATATAATATTTCCGAATAACGGCTTACTTTTTGTCTTTATCTTCTTTTCTTTATCTCCACCATGGTTCCATCCTGGATCTTTCCTTTGCCCCCTCCCCCTCCTCCTCTTATTTTACTTCCTCTTCTTTTAGGTCCTTTCTGGGTCTTTCCTTTACTCGTCCATCTTCTCTTCTTTTTGTTCCTTTCTGGGATTTTCCTTCGCTTCTCCATGTCCTCTTCTTTCACTTCCTTTTCCTTTCCTTTACCTCTACTTCTTTACCACTTTCCACTTTCTTCCTTCATCAATGTTTGTTTCTTTTGGTTTCCTCTTGTTTTGATTATGATGTCTGATTATTGTTATCTTTAATTGATGTAGTGGGGCACATTTACTTACCTGGTCCGAGTTCACAGAAGATTGTGCGCCCGATATCCTGCATGTGTCACTCCCCGCTCAGGTCCCCGGAGTTCACCTTCTTCTTCCTGGTGCATGTAAGTGCATCGTCTTGCGAAACAATTTGAAAATTAAAGCCCGCGCTCAGTCGGAATCCGCCAGATCATCCAACAGCCCAGCCCCGATTTCTGTCACGTGAAAGTCAGCGCAGCTGCACCAAAAACCGATCGCATGCGTCACAATCCCAGCACAGACAACTATAAAATACCTATCCACTCCGTGCAATCCCCGAAAAAGGCGAACAACCCGAAAACAGTGAGAAGCACAACCCTTTATAAATGAGCCCCATTGCGTCAGGGGACATGTATCTGCTTTCATCTCATGTCTATTATTCCTGCAGTGTACTTTTTCTATCCTCTCCAACTGACTCTATACAGGACCTAAAATTCATTATGCATCATATGCAATATGGAGTTTTAGCAGATTGTTAAAAACAATTATAATATATTTTGAGATTTTATAACTTACTTTCTCTCTTTGACCGGATCTAAATTCTTCAACTTAAGTTTTCTTGTGTTTTTATAAAAAAAAAAAAAAAAAAGTAAGAACTCTCTAAAAAGTTGCGAGAACTTCAAAACCTCTCCTTAAAAAATGCCGTTCTCTGAAATCTCCTCTCCATAAATCAATGCTCACTGTGATGTTGAAAATTTCGTTTATGCAACCAAAAAGTTATCAGCGCTATAATATATCATCAGGGTTTACAAGAGCTCTCGACATTTAAGCAAGTTTTCCCTCTCAATTTGTTTTCTAGTCCTGGAGTTGACATCTGTTGTGTTCTGCACTTATTACTGTCTTGAATATTTAAGTTTTTGTCATTTTAATTGAACTTCACTTCTAAAAGTTGTGAATGTTTCCATGATTTTTATTTTTTTTGTAAATCCTAAGAACATTTGTCTGGCACAGGATCAGAAGTTTTTTTTTTTACAAAGAATGTAAGACAGATTTCTGAAATTCACATCAATATGAGTGGCTATAGCAGATTAAAGGGAACCTGTCATCAGCTTTTAACCATTTCACCTAATGACAGGTTCTCACAGAAGTTTTCATACTCTTTGTGTAAAAATCCATAGCGCCAAAAGTATCTTTTAATAAAGTTACTGGCAACTGGTCAGTTGCAACTGGGTTTTTTGATTTTTCTTGAATCGCGCTGCCAGGACAGGGATTTAGAAGGGAATTGTGTCGCATGCCATCGGATTTTGGTGCAATCCATGGGACACAAATCGAGGGGCGGGCTGCCGGATGATCTGACGGATTCGGACAGACCGCGGGATTTAACTTCAAAATTGTGTTGCGTGCCAAGCACTTACATGCACCAGGAAGAAGAAGGTGAACTTCGGCTGACCTGAGCGGGGAAGTGACACATGCACGAAATTGGGCGCATGATCTCAGTGAATTGCGGCAGCTGTGCATTCTCGTTGGGGAATGCACCTCGGGAAACTCGCATGACGGGTAAGTAAATGTGCCCCATTGAGTCACAAAGAGTCACTTTGTGATTTAGCCAACGTTTTCCTCATCCCCTCCCGGGTACTTTTTAAAATGATTTTAGCTACATTTGCGCTATGGATTTTATTTTTTACAAAAAAAAGCATGGGGCACAGTATGGAGACTTCTGTGGGAACCTGTCATTAGGGGTAATGGTGAAAAGCTGATAACAGGTCGCTTTTAAAGATCTATCCATCTATCTCATATCTGCTCATTACCGTATCAGTGAAGTTATGAGACGCTGTTTCCATATCAAGGTCCCACATTCTGGTTTCCAGCCCACTTGGTTATGTTATTTCAGCATATCATATGATGTCCATACAGGAGAAGATATAAATCCACCCATGAAATCCAACCATTTTAGGCAAAACAGAAAGCAAAATCTACAATGGAAGGTTCACCAATAACCGTATCCAGGTGTTAGAACGGCCGAGTCACATCCAGACCTGAATCCAATGGAGAATGTTTAGAAAGAGATGAAAACTGCAGCTCACAAATGTTTCATCCAACCTCCCTGAGGTCCAGGTGTTCTCCAAGGAAGAACAGGAAGAATTTCAGTCTCTTCATGTGCAAAACAGATGGAGACCTGATACCCCAAGAGACTGCAGCTGTAAACGCACCAAAAAGGGGCACCTATTAGGGCCTAACTTGCTGATCAGTTGGGGTCTCAGTGCTGAGACCCCCACAGATCACGAAAGTGAGGAGTCCAATGAGGTCTCGCGTACCTCCGTCAGACACCTCGTCGCTCTGTCAGACTAATAGAGCAGGAGGCCGCGCATGACCAATCTGCTCCATTCATCTTTATGGAGCTGAAGGAAATCGGTGAGTGCTGTGCTTGGCACTTTCCATCAGCTCCGTAGAGATTAATGGAGCAGAACGGTCATGCGCGGCCATCTGCGCCATTAGTCTGACGGAGCGACGAGGGGTCTGATGGAGGTACCTCATTGGACCCCTCATTTTCGTGATCTGTGGGGGTCTCAGCACTGAGACTCCCATTGATCAGCAAGTTAGGGCCTAACTTTTATTCGTGGGAAAACCCCTTTAAAGGGCCGAATAATATTGCACATCCCACTTTCCATTTTATTTTTTACAACAGTTTAAAATATCCAATAAATTTCCTTCCACTTTACAATTGTGTCCCACTTGTTAATTCTTCACCAAAAAATTACAAACGTACATCTTTATGTTTGAAGCCAGAATTATGGAAAAGGTAGAAAAATTCAAGGGGGCCACATACTTTCACAAGACACTGTATATACTAGGGGCTGAAAGGAGCTGTCCAGGGGCCCCTAGATAGAAGTTGGATTGGGGCCCCAGAAAGACAATTATCCCCAGTTTCCATATCCCTTTTTTTTCTTTTTAATTGTACGTAGGTGGCGCTATTTTCACAAAGAGTATATTACATAAAGACATAATCCTCTGCAGACAAGTAATTAACCAACAAATGTGAATTAGTAGAAGATAATTGAATGTTTTATGTTACTTCTGTTTATAAAAACCTCTTCATTCCCAGCTTTTTGTGTGTAAAATATAACAATATAACACGATCCTTTTACTTGCAATATAAACTCCGGATGACGCAACTGCAGTTTAAGAAATACATTATAATGGGTGTAAAAGACTTTGCTCTTGATATGAATGTACTGGTATGTACTGGGATATATGGCATGTGCTGAGCCCCCCATCGCTGATTGTATCTCTCGTGTATCGCCACATAATCATTTCTCTCTCTTTGACACTATATAAGGTGATGGGGGGATTTCTTGTAGTGCCGTAGGCTCATGGTCAATAACACGCACCCTCTGCCCATTGGCACGCTGCAGCCGGTGGGTTACTTACTGCTGTACCTACCTCCAAAATCACCCCTCGCCCTCCCCTGCCTCCTATTACCAGCCGGATACAAAGCCCGATCCTGCAGCCATTACTAAATCTCCGCTTCTAATCCCTTCTCACCGCTCCTGGTCACTGTCGTTCCTTCTTTTGCTTCTTTCTCGTAGAGACGTTTTTTCTGAATCTGGTTGAATTGTAAGACTTATTGAGGGTCATTTATCTTCTATCTGCTTGTTTTGGCTAGTTTTTGCCGACTGCTTCTTTGGTAATTTATCAATCTCACTTTTTCCTTGTGTTAACCCTTGCTAACCCTAACCCTTGTTACAAATGTCTCAAAATGTCACAAAAATGTCTCAAGTTACTTTTTTCCATTTTCTAAGTTTTCCTTAAAGGGAACCTATCACCACATTTTTCACAAATACAGCTATTGATAGGTTCCTTTTAAAGCCCTAGTAACTATCTGACACCCTGCTTTTAGCTAAAAAATAGTTTCCCTCAGATTCCCATAAAATCAAAGTTATAATATTGCCTGTATCTATGCATCTTTGGAGTGAATCGAGGGGCATGGCCTAATGTTTTGTGACCAGGGTGACATCCTCACAGTTCCTTAAGCTACTTAACATAAGCAAACTGTACCCCATGTACATATCTGACCACATAAAACAATTACAGCAGCCTGTATAGACTTCTACTCCTCTCCATGCAGGCTGATGTGATTTCAAGTGATACAATATGTTGTGATTTCATGAGATATATGCTCGGTGTACAGTTTTCTAATGCTAAAAGCTGAAGGACCTGCGATGATGTCACCCTGGTCACATGACACTACTGTGGCATACAGAGAAAGGATGGAGAGGAGCTGCTGGATTCAGCCCGGAGGCTACGCCCAACTTGACTTGCTGTAGCCATGCTTAGATACCAGGTAAAAGTATAAAGTTGACTATATGGGGATTTCAGGGGAACAATTTTTAGCTAAAAGAAAGGTGTCAGTTAGATACCAGGGCTCTATGGGAACCTGTCACTACCTGTATTTGTGAAAATGTAGTGACGGGTTCTCTTTAAGTATGGTTTCGTCTGGAGTTTTTTGTGCCAAAAATGTATCAAATTTTAGACAATTTGAAATGATAAATGTCATTTGCGATGTTTAGCACAAAAAGATAATTGTCTCCCTCCAGATTCTTTCATTTTTATTCTCGGTGGCAAGTCCAGTCTGACCTGACCGTGATCCATAGCTACCGGGTCGGACTTCTGGCTGGTACCTGGACTTTCCTGACCTTAACCTGCCCTGACCTTAGGCTTTCTGTGACTAAACTCTGACCCTCTGGCTCACCATTGCTGCCACCACTACTGAGGCTTCGGTGAGAGGTAGAAGCCTTTTAGCAAAGTACACCTCCATATACAGGGATTAAAGGGTTAAAATTGCCCATCCTTCAGATTAGCTTAAATCCAAACCAATCTGGTGATACAGTGGGTCCAGTGCTGCTGCACTTATCGTAGTGAAGCAAGGAGAAAGCAAAAGTCAAGAAGTTACATTACTAGGTAGCCACGCCCCTGCTTAAGTAGTGCACCAATCACAGGCACTGATCTCTAACCCATCCGTAATCGCTTCTAGTACAATGCAGGGCATGGATCCCCAGGTCCCCAAAGTCATGTTCTTCTTCTCCGACTACTCCAGGAGGTTGCACTTTCATACAGAGCCAAATAAAAGTCATGTCAAGTTGCCTTGGTGATTACCTTTTGCAATTTCTTTCAATTTTGTGTTCTGGTCACATTGCTTCACGTTCATGAGGAATAAGTGAGTAATGGAGACTCACATTTAGAGGTAGAAAGAAAGCCTCATATTCACCCGCGGAGAAGCCGCACGTCTGGAGAACTCATCAGCGCTCATTCATTTTGTTAACTTTCAGATACGACTTATTTAGGGAGAAAAAAAAAAAGTACTTTCCATTGACGGAGCATTGAATGTGCTTCTCTGAAATGACACCCTGCAGCTGCCCGCTGACAGGAGGATAGACTGTCAATTTGTAGCTGCATTAACTTTCAGCTTGGGTTAAGCCCAACATTGTTCTTATATTCATCTTCCTTGTCATTTTCAATGTGCTGCTTGGTACAAAGAAAAAGACTTGAGAATAAAAGAACACACAACGAATTACCATAGGACATACACTAAAAGTCAGCGTGATAGATGAAGTGGGAAGCCGCGGGTCAGCACAGCATGCCGAGGGTTAAAAGCGGCTGCCGAGTCCTCACCAAGTCTTCCAGATCTCTGATTAGTGTTACGGGAAGAATTGTATCAATAACAATTACTATTAAATATTAAGAAGATGTTAAAAAACATTATGCAAAATGTTGTCTAAATCCGTCTGCGGCCCCCGGGGGTGCAATTCACTCCGCCTTGTGCAGCGCAGTCGTCTGCTCTATCATTTGCATTTAGGGGTTTTGGAGACGATGTTGAATTGGCAAGATTCGGGTCTAATGGCATTGTCTTCAGTCTGCGGGTTCTAAACAATAAAAAGGTCATTTCGCCTTCCAAAAAAAAAAAGATTTTAAGAATGAATTATCTGTGACAAGTAGGAGCAGCCGATCCCCCTCCCCCGGAATATTCTGCAGTCTGGGGGTCTCGTGACAAAAATTCAAAAAGTTTCCTTCTACGTAACCATCACCTGGGTCAATAATATAGAAACCTTGTATCACAGATTTTGGGGAGAGAACAGGGGTGACTGTTGTGGGGATCTTATAGATTTCAACAAGAACAATATTATGATGGATACAGAAAGTTTTTCCAGGTTTTCATTGGTTTTCCAAGTTTTCCTCATTATTAGTGGCCAGGTCCAAAGATCTACCAAGAGTTCCAATTTGGTTTTCTTTTTTGGGTCACAGCGGACAATACAATACAAGTTCTGTTCTATCGTGGTGGTTACTACATGATACAGGTCACCTCCCCGGCATGGTGTACGTTATTCTACGCGTTTAGTTATTTATTTTTTCCATACATCATTGGTTAATTGATATCATGATCCATTTAGAGGGAATAAAGGAACAGGTTGTGTCACGACACTGCACGCTGTGGGGCACATTTACTTACCCATCCCATCGTGATTCCCTCTGTGCGTTGTCCGACTAGCTTTCGGATCTTCCGCGATTAACATACATGGTGCGCCCTATTTCCTGCATCCATCGCTTCACCCGCTGAGATCCACCGGAGTTCAACTTCTTTTTCCCGGTGTATGTGAGTGCTGATTTTGCGACACAATTTGTATTTTAAACTCCACGGTTTGTCTAAATCCGTCGGGTTGTCCGACAGCCACGCCTCCCAATTTGTGTCGCATGAAAGCCGGCGCCGATGCGCCACAATCCGATTGCGCTTGCCAAAGACCCGGGGCAATTTTGGAAACCCAACAGATTTGCGGTCCGCGGACCCTTAGTAAATGTGCCCCTGTGTGTCCTATGAGTAGGTTATGTTTCTGGTTGGTGGATGTCCATCCCCTGGTAGCAGAAGGAATCTTGTGAGCCTCCTAATCACGTTACTCTTCTGTGGATGACTATGTCCTGCAGCCCCATGTTGGCCATGCTCATCTGTGCGATATACCCATGACACAATATAGGGGAGAACCCCCAGTTCTTGTGATCAGTTGAGGTTCTGTCATCTCCCGTGATCAGAAACCTCTGAATATGGTATAAGCCTAGATAAGAGCACAGCCCAGGGGCGAGGGGTAGCATTTCTTACCCCTAGGGGACGAGTAGCCTTTCTGCACCAGTATTACACACTGCACTGGTCATGTTGGGGAACCTGTGACAGATTTTGTGCCCTGATCTTCGAGCTTGACTTGTGGCACTTCCCATGTGATACTTGGAGAACAGGATGAGAATGATGCATTGGATCCTCTGGTGGAAGCCATCACCATTAGTGAAGATCCCCACCGTACTTCTCATTACCCAGTGGTCTTCCTGCCGAGACAGTCGGGGGTTTAAGCATCGCCTCATCGCTCCATGGTAGACTGGAAGTGGAAAATAGAAAAAGAAAAACTAATTTGCAAAAAAAAAAGCAGCTAAAAGAACTTTAGTTATGGGCTGTTAATCAGGAAGTGGATCTGACAAAACAACACCTTCCTCTGAAGGGTTCTTGTTCGTCTCATTGCGCTGTGGAGGATGAAATGAAGATGTTAATTACACATTCTGTTAAATGAAACATCTATTCCATAACTGCGGGGCCAAACAAAGGTATGTTGTGGAAGCTCGTATCATCGGGGAAGGCGGGGGGTTCATCTCGAGAACTATGCACCTATAAAATTGTGTTAATCAAGGTTTGGTTCAAAGGTTCTTCTGGACTTTGAGTCCTTGGATATGGTCCAATCACGGAAGCAGGTGAGGAGTGTGTCGACCTTGATGGGGAAGGTGACCTGTCCACTCATGTGATGATTGTAGTAAAGCCTGGACTCTAAGTGATAATAGAATTAAAGTAAATCTCCCATCAGAATCCATTGTGATAAACCAGAGACACTTCCTAATAGATCCAGGCACCGTGACTGTGGCAATCTTTTTATATTTGTTATTCATGGCCTCCTTTCTTCTAAAAATCTACTTTTATAATTATGCTAATGAGTCATAAGGGCTCCGGAGGTGTTACCAGAGCCTCTCCATGCCGTTTTATTATTGTTTTATAGTTTTATTATTAATTCTAGCCCTAATTCAAGTTGCTCCCACACCCTAAAACCACTTTGGGAATGGGAATAGTGAAATCACGGAGAAGTAGGGTACCAGAAACCAGTACTGGATCTTTTAAGAAAGCAGTGTCTAATGTTCCTTGAGCAGAACCTAGTTGTATAATGTGATTTTCAGTGAATGTTTGATGCACTTAGTCAGAAGTAGTAATGACTCACATAAAATATCCTCCGCTATGGTAAAAAGAAGGTTCATAAAGCCTCAATTACAGGTTTCTTTGCATCTCCATCATGTTATGGGGGGGCGAGGGGGAGTCTGGTGTAAGAGCTGTTTTCCTTTGTTATCGGCCGTTCCCCCCCGATCATACAATGTGGCTGTGATTGTCAGTCGCTGGTTATAACCCAGTAACACTGTTGGTGATGCATTTTTTCCTTTGCCGTGTAAGTGCTTTAAGTCATTAATTAACTGCTTGTCAACGAGCACTTTCTCCTTTGTCGGAGTTGACAAATGTGCAGCGTTCCATGCTATAAGGTTGGCTCCTGAGTGCACTTAATATATGTTAAGTGTCCTGAAATTATTTAATGCAATATTAAAATAGGTCTTATTATACGTGGTCCGTGGCTGCGGTCCGCTCGCCTTTATCTCCGCGTCCATTAAATCCCCAGGTTCTCTGAGAAATCATCTTATATTTGTCATCTTAGCAGCCAGACGGGTTTTTGTTGCGAGCAAAATGTGGGCGGGTGAAAGACGATGTCATCAAATGGATGATTTAATAGATTTTTTTTTTTATAGCCGAATCGGGTGGAGTTTTTCAAAAGCTCCTTTTTTTGGAGCGAAACAAAAATTCCCATTTCCGCAGCTCAATAAAGTCTCCTGCTATAAATGAACTGAATAGATATTTCTATAATTTAGGGGAATTTGGAAAGTTCTTCTGTACTTCAGCACAAAGCATCACTCAAAATCCCAGCAGCATAGCTGCAAAAATGTTGTGTGCTCATTGCCACCACTAGGGGGAGCTCTGCATTAGCAAATATTGAGCTTAGCTGGAACCAAAATCAGATGAGCAGAAATCACCCCCTACATATAAAAATATTTAAAAAACACATAAAATATAAACCAGAGCCCTCTGATTTTGTTTTTTTTTATTTTATGTATTTATACAATATCATTCAGAGAATTTTTCTCATATAAAGTTATTTATTTCTCTTCAGTTGTATCACATGATCTCATGTTAACCCCCTGTTAAATACACATATTTCCTTTTTCTCATGGGGTCACCACCTTGGGCACAAGGCACTACGGATAATGCATTAGCTTGGACCTCTCTCACACACTGGTACCACATTTATTGCTCATGATAATACAGGCTCCTGTGCAGCCTCCCTGACAGTATACTAGTTGTATCTTAGATTTTATAGGAAAATATAGAGAGAAGGATAAGCACACTGTCCTCCCAGCAAGCATAGATAGTATAATCTCTAGCTGCCCATGTGATGCTGCGCTGAGGCATCATGGGATTGACAAATGACGCAGATGAATCTAACAGTCAAGAGAATGAAATGAAAAATGCACATTTATAGGATTTAGGAATATTAACTGGATTACATTGTCATTCAAAATAATAATCTGAGACAGATATTATGCGGCTGCTGCGTTATTCTGCTGGAAAATAATAATTTACTTGTAGGTTTATGTTGGAACAAACACAAGGGGACAGTAGGACCAAGATACCCCCCCCCCCCCCACTTACAGGGTTCATTGTGCTCATTGTATAAAGGAAAAGCTGGGTTTGTGACCTTACAAGGCGATGCACGCGCCTCTCTCGGAGCGACCTTGTGAAATGTCAGCTATTGTAGCGCGTGGTTGGAGGGAGGGCGGCCTGACGCCTAATGATGGCCACTTGCTGTATTTAAACTCTCCACTGAAGGTCAGGACTTCCATTAAGGAATTTTTGTCAGTAAAATGTTGTCAGAAATTCACTCTGCTCGTGAATTGCTGCTGACAATAACGTCAGGTCTTCAGAAGACGCAGTATGTGATAAGGCTCCCGCCGCTGCCCCGACACAATTGTAATATCTGTGCACAAAATAGAGTCTTGTGAGGCTACAATTTATTCCTATGGATCGCTGCTATTGAAGAAACTAGGATGCAGAACTCTCTGTGCCCACATCATATAAAAGAATAAAAGGAAGTAGTACAATTCTCTCTGTAACTAAATTGTTTACACTGAGATACTGGGAGGAATTACTATCTGTGCCCACTTCATTTACAAATGTAGGCAGGAGGTAGCCTATAGCAGATCATTTAATGGGGATAGGAAGACAGCACTATCTGTAGCTGGATAACATTTGGTAGATATTAGGAGAAAATCTGTTATCAATATAAAAAGTGGTAAGATCTGTGCCCACATTCTTTAAAACAGTAACTAGGAGGTAGTACTATCTGTGTCAATAATTTTGATAGGGAGACGTAGAGAGGCAATAGTTAAGGGGATGCCTAGAGGTTTTACTATTTACAAAAATATTCAGGAGGTAGCCTAATGTATATGATACTAACTTCTTGGAGATACTAGGAGATAGTACTTTCATTGTCATATTCTTTTTATTATTTACAGAGTGAGAAAGGAAAGCATTACTACATTTTGTACATGTATTAGAGATTAGTATTTAGTCTCTATATATGGAAAAGGAGAACTTTGCGTCTACATGATTCGCTAGAAAAGATGAAAGGTTGATCTCTCCAGATCTACAGTGAGGCAGTGCAATCTTTACTTCATGTTATATACAGGGAGATACACGAATATAGTACTTTCTGTGCCAACAGTACAGTTAGAGCCAAGATGGTAGTGCTATTTGTGACTTGTATTATAAAGGGAAAGCTAGATGGTAGATTTACCTTAGCCTACATCCTTTATAATAAGAGACAGGGAGGCTATGCTATCTACAATATACATACAGGAAGGTAGAACTATCTGTGCCTACATGATTTATATTAAGAGAATGGGAGGCTATGCTAACTACAATATACATACAGGAAGGTAGCACTATCTGTGCCTACATTATTTATAATAAGAGACAGGGAGGCTATGCTATCTACAATACACCTACAGGAAGGTAGCCCTATCTGTGCCTACATTATTTATATTAAGAGAATGGGAGGCTATGCTAACTACAATATACATACAGGAAGGTAGAACTATCTGTGCCTGCATGATTTATATTAAGAGAAAGGAAGGCTATGCTAACTACAATACACCTACAGGAAGGTAGCCCTATCTGTGCCTACATTATTTATAATGAGAGACAGGGAGGCTACTCTATCTACAATACACCTACAGGAAGGTAGAATGATCTGTGCCTACATTATTCATAATCAGAGAACAGGAGGCTATGGCTATGTACAATACAACCTACAGAAGGTAGCCCCTCTGTGCCTACATTATTTTAAGAAGAACAGGGAGGGCTATGGCTATCTACAAAACACCTATAGGTAGGGAGCACTCTCTGTGCCGACTGATTTCTTAGTTGAGATGATAACTTTACTATGTACAATATACCGTTAGGAGGAAGCCAGTACTATCTGTGCCTGCATCAACATTCCAGTAGGAAGCAGATAGATATCAAAGGTGGTCTATAGATTGACTGTAGTTTGGATATTTATTAATAATAATATCTTGGATCTATAGAAGTTAACAATTAAGCTTGGCGGCGTAATCAGGCGACGGAGCGTGCGGCTGCGAGCAGCTTTTTTCTCATTATTATATTTCCTGTTACCTACTGATCATATTTACATATTATAACGTCGTCTTTTTGCTTCTGTTATTTGCTGTTCGCTCCTATCATCATTCGCATCGCTCTGAATTACTACGAGGAAAAGTCTTTAACTATATGAAGTTATTTCAATCCGCTTTACGATGTAAATATATCAGTCTGCCCCAAAATCGGAAAGCATTTAACCCTTTAGTTAGACGAAGACGGTTACATTTAAGCAGTAGACGTGACTCCTTTTGTCCTGCCCAATTATTAAGATTCTGTGCTTGTAATTGTCCCTTTTGTGTTTAGCTCCTTATTTACAGTGAACGCTTAGCTTTAATCTTTGATGTGTCCTATAGCCTACAGGTCTTGTCCTAAAAGTGTCGACAGCAGGCCCAAAGTCTGAGGCATTGGGTTTAGCACTAATGGCAGGGCCAGAATCTCAGCAGGGTTGGCACGAATGGCAACAGTCCAGTTTTAAGGCAGGTTGGGCACTATGGGAAGGGACTGGGGCACTATTGGCATAATCGTGGATGAGCAGGGGACACGGGCGGTGGAACTGTGGCAAAATGAGGATATGAGCAAGGGTGGGCACTAATGGCTGGGCCAAGAATCTGAGCAGGAGGGTGCACTATTGGCAGGGTACAGATGTCAGCATGGGTGGGCGCTAAGGGCAATAAATCCATGGATAAGCATGGGTGGGCGCTAATGGCGTAATCCAGTGATTCATGAGGTGTGGCACTAATGCCGGGTCCCAAGAGATGAGGCTCGTGCGGCCTATCTGCAAATCCAGGTATCTGAGCAGGGGTGGGCCTAATGGCAAAGCGCAGGCATTTGACAGGTTGGGCACCTTTTGAAGGGTTCAGGATGTGAGCAGGGGTGGGCCTAATGCATAACCATGATAATGTGCAGGAGTGGGGCACTAATTGCAGGGTCCGAAGATGAGCAGGGGTGGGCACTAATGGCAGGGTCCAGGAGTGAGCAGGGTGGGACACTATTGTCAGGGTTCAGGATGTGAGCAGGGGTGGGCACTAATGGCATAATCCATGATATGAGCAGGGGTGGGCACTAATGGCAGGGTCCAGGAGATGAGCAGGGGTGGGCACTAATGGCAGGGTTCAGGAGATGAGCAGGGGTGGGCACTATTGTCAGGGTTTAGGTTGTGAGCAGGGATGGACGCTAATGGCAGGGTTTAGGTTGTGAGCAGGGTGGACACTAATGGCAGGGTCAAGGATATGAGCAGGGATGGGCACTATTGTCAGGGTTTAGGTTGTGAGCAGGGGTGGACGCTAATGGCAGGGTTTAGGTTGTGAGCAGGGGTGGACACTAATGGCATAATCCATGATATGAGCAGGGGTTGACACTAATGGCATACATGCGAGGGTGCACAATTGCGGTCAGGTATGAGCAGGGATGGGCACTATTGTCAGGGTTTAGGTTGTGAGCAGGGGTGGAGACCTATCGGATTGGTCAAGGACCCGAGCATGGGTGGGACAATGGCAGGGTCAAGGATTTTAGCAGGGGTGGGCACTATCAGCAGTGCCCAGAAACAGACCTGCTGATGTGATGTGGACATGTGACCAGCGACCATCTTTTGGCGTGTTTCTCCTCCATAGGGACATAGTCACAGGACTGATTAAGGGCCAGTAGCATATTAATGCTCCATCACGTGGAGGTCCACAGTTTTTCTGCTTAGTCGACACAAGATTTAAATAGCTTAATACTAATTAAATGTGTGCTTGGCCAGTTCCCCACCGCCTTTTTAGCCCTTGTTATCTGAACGCCCTTTACGAGCTATAACATAGTGCGCGAGCTGTGTCGCTGGAGAGCGGGTCGGGCCCTCCGGTGCCCCTCATACACCCCTCTGTGTGCGGATCTGCGGATGGAGTGTGATGTGATTAATAAGCCTCTCCCGGTCCTCACTCGCCTGCAGCCGACACTTCACTCCGTCCACAGTTAATTGCAGTTGAAGCCTCAACATAATTTTTTCCTTTCAATTTAGCCTCTAGATTCTGATTAAACAGGTCGAGGCGAGGTCAGTCAGGTACCAGGACCCCGTCCAACCCCTGTCCGAGCTCTGCATGAAGAAGCTCTGATTAAAGCCACAAATTTGTATGAATTAATGAGAAACATCACTATACAAGAGACTGCCGGACGTATCACTGTACTGCGCCGCTGCCCGTGCATCCCCCATACGGAGAGTCACACCGGAATCTGTATTTTACTGTCTAATGGGGAAACTACATGAAGCATCTCATCCATGAGCTTCATTCCTAGTCATCCAACAACTGCATATAGGGGCTCATTTACTTACCCGGTCAAGGGATTCACTAAGGTCCCTGCGCCCGATATCCACCAGGTGGTGCTGCTGCTCCAAGGTCAGCCGGAGTTCACCTTCTTTGTCCCGATGCATGTTAGTGCTGATCTTGCTGAAATTCCACGGTTTTGCGAATCCGTCGGGTTGTCCGACGGCTACACCCCCCATTTCTGTTGCGTGAAAGCCGATCGCGTGCGCCAAAATCCCAGGACAGTTCAGAGAAAGTCAGAAATCGTCAGGAAAGCCAAAGGAAATGAGCGATTCGGACCCTTAGTAATGACCCCTAATTAATAGAGGGTGTATTATGGTAGTTAGAATTCTTGTACTAGGGGCAGTATTATAGTAGTTTATATTCCTGTACATAGGGGCAGTATTATAGGTAGTATCATTCTTGTACATAGGGGGCAGTATTATAGTAGTTATATTCCTGTGTACATAGGGGGCAGTATTATGTAAGTTAATTCTTGTACATAGGGAGTATTATAGTAGTTATTTCTTGTACATAGGGGGCAGTATTATAGTAGTTATTTCTTGTACATAGGGGGCCAAGTCAATAGTTATATTCTTTCACATAGGGACAGTATATAGTAGTTATAGATTCTTGTACATGGGGAGCAGTATTATAGTATTAGATTCCTGTACATAGGGGCAATATTATGTAGTTATATTCTTGTTACATAGGGGGCAGTATTATAGTAGTTATATTCCTGTACATGGGGGCAGTATTATAGTAGTTTTATAGTTTCCTTTGTACATAGGGGGCAGTATTTATGAGTAGTTTATTCTTTTACATAGGCCGTATTATAGTATTATGATTCTTGTAGCATAGGGGGCATATTCATAGTAGTTATATTCTTGTTACATAGGGGGGCAGTTTATAGTAGGTTATATTCTTGTAATAGGAGTTCAGTATTATGGTAGTTATAATCTTGTACATGGGGACAGTATTATAGCAGTTTAATTCCTGTACATATGGCGGCAGTATTATGTAGTTATAATCTTGTACATAGGCGGCAGTATTATAGTAGTTAGTCGTGTATCATGGGAGGGCAGTATTAAGTAGTTATTTTCTTGTACATAGGAGGGAGTATATATGTAGTTAGATTCTGTACTAGGGGGTCAGTAATTATAGGGTAGTTATAGTCTTGTACAATGGCAATATCGTAGTTTTGTACAGGATTATGTATAGTAGTTATATATTCTTGTCGCATAGTGGGGCAGTATTTAGTAGTATATTCTAATGTCTTCTAGGGGGGCAGTATTATAGTAGTTTATTTCTGTAACAAGGGCAGATTATAGTAGTTATAGTCCTGTACCTAGGGGCGTCAGTATTATAGTATTAGTAGTTCTTTGTACAGGAGGCCATTATTACTAGTAGTATTATATTCTTGTACATAGGGGGAGAGCAGTATTATCGTGTTATATTCTTTAACATAGGGGAGCAGTATTATATGTAGTTATATTCCTGTTACATAGGGACAGTATTATAGTAGTTATATCTTGTACATAGGGTAGCAGTATTATAGTATTTATATCTTGGTACATAGGCGGCAGTATTATAGTAGTTTATATTCTTTACACGGCGGCAGTATTATAGTAGTTATATTCTGTTACATAGGAGGCATGTTATAAGTAAGTTATATTTCTTGTACATATGGGGCAGTATTATAGTATTATATTCTTATACATAGGGGGTCGTATTATAGTGTTTATATTCTTTGTACTAGGGGACAGTATTATAGTAGTTTATTTCCTTTACATAGGGGGTGGTAATTATGTAGTTTATTATTCCTGTACATAGGTGGCAGTATTAATAGTATTAATTCTGTACATGGGGTCAGTATTTAAGTAGTTAATATTCCTGTACATAGGGGCAGTTATTTAGTAGTTAATATTCTGTACATCAGGGGCAGTATATAGTAGTGTTATTCTTGTACATAGGGGGCAGTATTATAGTAGTTATATTCCTGTACATAGGCATTTATAGTAGTTATATTCTTGTACCAGGGGGCAGTATTATAGTGTTTATAGTTCTGTACATAGGGGGCAGTATTATAGTAGTTATATTCTTGTACATAGAGTCATATTATAGTAGTTATATTCTTGTACTAGGGGGACATTATCGTGTAGTTATATTCTGTACATAGGGGGCATTTTATAGTATTATATCTCTAGTACATAGGGCAGTATTTAGTAGTTATATTCTTGTACATAGGGGGCAGTATTATATATTATATTCGTGTCATAGGGGCATATTATAATATTATATCCTGTACACAGGGGGCAGTATTATAAGTAAGTTATATTCTTGTACATAGGAGGGCAGTATTATAGTAGTTATATTCTTGTACATAATAGGGGGCAGTATTATAGTAGTTATATATCTTATACATAGGGGGTAGTATTAGTAGTATTTATATCTTGTACATAGGGACATATTAATAGTATTAGTTCCTGGTCATAGGGGGTAGTAATTATAGTAGTTATATTCCTTACATAGGGGGCAGTATTATAGTAGTTATATCTTGTACATAGGGGGCAGTATTTTGTAGTTATATCCTGGACATAGGGGCAGTATTATAGTAGTTAATTCTGTACATGGGGCAGTATTATAGTGTTATATCCTTGTACAGGGGGGCAGTATTATACTAATATATTCTTGTACCTTGGGGGCCGTATTATAGTAGTTATATTCCTGTACATAGGGGTCAGTATTATAGTAGTTATATTCTTGTACATAGGGGCAGTATTATAATAGCAGTTTTATTCCTGTACATAGGTCATTATAATATAGTGATATCTTGACATAGGGGGCAGTATTATAGTAGTTATCTTCTGTACATATGGGGCCGTATTTATAGTAGTTTATATTTTGTACACAGGTGCAGTATTATGGTAGTTATATTCTTGTACATAGGAGCAGTATTATAGTAGTTATATTCTTGTACATAGGGAGACAGTATATAGTAGTAATATTCTTGTACATAGGGGGCAGTATTTATAGTAGTTAATTCTTTACATGGTGGCAGATTATAGTTTTAATTCTTGTACATAGGGGGGGCAGTATTATAGAGTTTATATTCTTGTACATAGGTGCAGTATATAGTAGTTTATATTCTTGTCACTAGGGCGGCAGTATTATAGTAGTTAATTCTTGTACATAGGCGAGTATTATAGTAGCTTGTCAGTATTATAGTAGTTATATTCTGTACATAGGGCAGTATTATAGTGTTATATTCTTGTACATAGGGGGGCAGTATTTATAGTTTTATTTCTGTACATAGGGCCAGTATTATAGTAGTTATATTTTTTGTACATAGGGGGCAGTATTGTAGTAGTTATATTCTTGTACATAGGGACAGTAATTATAGTAGTTATATTCTTTCACAGGGGCAGTATATAGTAGTTATATTTTACAAGGGGGCAGTATTATTAGTTAATATTCTTGTACATAGGGGGTCCAGTTATTATAGTAGTTTATTCTTGACAGGGGGCAGTATTATAGTAGTTATATTCTTGTTACATAGGGGGCAGTTCATTATGTAGTTATATTCTGTACATAGGGTGCAGTATATTGGTATTTATTCTTGTCATAGGGCAGTATTATAGTGTTATTATTCTTGTAACATAGGGTGCAAGTATTATAGTCGTTATATTTCTTGTACATAGGCGCAGTAGTATAGTAGTTATATTCTTGTACATAGGCGCAGTATATAGTAGTTAATTCTTGTACATAGGGGGCAGTATTGTAGTAGTTATATTCCTTATGTACTAGGGAGCGTATTATATTAGTTATATTCTTGTAATCAGGGCAGTATTATAAGTTATTCTGACGGGGCAGTATCATAGTAGTATATTCTTGTACATAGGGGCAGTATTAAGTAGTATATTCTTGACATTGGGGGCGTGTAATGTAGTATATTCTTGTACATAGGGGGCAGTATTATAGTAGTTATATTCTTGTACATAGGGGGCAGTATTATAGTGATTTAGCTTTATCTTTATTGCCTTCTCCACAGTGTCCTGTGAATAGTTAAACCATCATCAGTCTTTCTGTGGCTCCTAATCACAGCCTCATGCTTTTTCTTTAGCTAAAAAAATAAATATGGAAACTGGTTGTGAAGAAAAAAAGAGTAATTTATGGTCTTCCTCTCGGCAGGCAGTGTTTTTAATGAATGTGTTTTTGCAAAGATGATCGCGGCAGGAATAGCTTCAGCTTCCTCTGGTATTCTAACTTCCCCAGAATGTGGGGTTTGTGTTTTATTTATTTTTTATTATTATTTTTTGTCTAAAGCAGAATAAAAGCTTTTTCCATTATAACAACTAATATCTTCATACTATCTATTATCTATCTATCATATGCTATCTATATCTAATCTATCTCTATTATCTATCTATCTATCTATCTTCAGATCTATCTATCTATCCATATCATCTATTATTACTACTGAATCTATCTTCATAGATCTTATCTCCTATCTATATTCTATCTCCTATCTATATATCTATCTCCTATCTATCTATCTATCTATCTATCTATCTCATATCTATCTATCTATCTATCTATCTCATATCTATCTATCTCATATCTATCTATCTATCTATCTATCTATCTTATATCTATCTATTTATCGGATCTATCATCTTATATATTTATTTCTGTCATTGTTGTATTAATCTTTACACTATTATCAATACTTTTGCCTCATATCTAGAGCCACTAATGAAAAACTAATTTCTTGTATGTCTCTTAATTTTTTTTTTCCCAGCGTCATATAAACGAGAAATACACAGAATGTTCTTGGAGAGTAATTTTACATCATCTAATTATTACTTATAATCTCGGATGAATTATAGAGATTACAGAGAAAAATGATCTAATAACGCCTGGGCGCCACGTGTGAGAATGCACAACGTGTAATGAGGCTGGGAGGATAATTACCGCTATATTGTGCTGAAATGAGAACATAAATGTGGCGCTATTAATCACGCACTCATGTTAAGTAACTCTGTATATGACTGGGATTATTGCAAAAATGGCGGCAATATCCTGTATTATAAGCTGAAAAAGTAAAAGAAGACATAAAAGGGACGAGTTTCTTTAAATATCATGTGGCATTTCATAGAGTTAAGTTATGAGATGTCACCAGTAGGGGGAGCTATCAGCTGAAATCTTGTCAATCCCTCCAATGAAGGGGTCAGAAACTATTAGAGGACTTTACATTGAGATACTAGTAGGTGGCATCTATAGGACATCATTGCAACATAAGTGTATCAGTTGGATTTATGAATTTTCGACCCCAAGAGATGGTTTCTTCCAACATGAAGTTGAGGCTTTTCATTAGGGGGACCCATGAGCTAAAATCCTGTTAAGGGGTTTGGTCACTCTTGAATGTCCTTCCATTGATTCAGCAGTCCTGCTACTTACTTCTGTACTGTGTGCAGACCCTCCGTGATTCTTTGTTTACATGTCTGAGCTCTGATGAATAGGAGGAGCTGCGGCAGGAGATTATGACTCATCTTGCTCCCTTCCCTTCTCTTCCTGTCTATGTCAATGAGGACAGACAGTGAAGGCAGTGACACCATGAGGGTGAACTTGAGCACAGAGAGAGAGAGGAAGCTGTGTATATATGCAGAGGGACGCATGGGGAGGACCAGGAACAAAGGAGCCAAAGACACATGTACATTATGAGATATTGGAACAGATTTATTAAAAATTGGCCAACCCCTTTAATACCATCCGAAAGGGTTATAAAGTCATAAGCAGATTCTGTGCTCCTTTTACTTTACAATAAGATTTTGGGTAAAGCTAAGACGACATTTGAGCCACTTACAGTCCTTAAATCTGTGGGATTTGTAGTTTATTGACCCCTATAAATGGTATATTCCGACAAGTGATTAAGTCTTATTACTCATTTTAAAGAAACGTACAACAATGGAATAGGGTGAATATGTTTTTTTCTTATAGTAGGAGAATCGTTTGTGTCGCTTCTCCTTCTCCATTTTGGTCAATGCTTCAAAAATGATAAATACATAAATGCATCGGCGGAGATTAGCAATTCATGTCCATGGTGAAAGGGCAGCGGAGTGGAAGGTGGATGAGACTTTTCTCATGAATAACATGTAAATATTAAATCCCCCATCAATGTATGTCAATGGAGGCCTTGAATTTAAAGGGGAAGATTATAAAATACCAGAATGAATGTTTTTATAATACATTGTACTCTAGTCACATCAAGAGCAGCATTCAACATTTGCTACAATTTGACCCAATTCTACTAATGCACATGTTCTAATCTGCTTTGAGATGCAGCTGAGTTATATTTGTCTTTTAGACTGTGTTCACATTACTCCAGTGAATGTGGCTGGGCTGCAATAACAGGCACGGACTGTGGTGGCGCTATTTGTTGGAAAAAACAGAAAATGGGGGAGAGGGGTGCACTGCCGAAGATATTTTTGGCCTGCACAAAATCTATTTGTTGCTGGAATCTGCTTTGCCACAGAAACTGTGTGTTTGACATGTACAGCTCTCCGTATGTTTAAGTTAACAATAATGGGACAGATTTACTTACCTGGTCCTGTCGCAATCTCCAATCTGGACGGTCCGATGAAGATGAAGTCCGGCGTGATTCACTAAGATCGTGCGTCCGATTTCCTGCATCCGTCGCTTCCCCGCCGAGGTCCGCTGGAGTTCACCTTCTTCTTCCCGATGCATGTAAGTGCGTGTCTTGCGACACAATTTGCGATGTTAAATCCTGCGCGTTGTCAGAATCCGTCGGATCATCCGAAGCCCGCCCACCGATTTCTGTCGCGTGAAAGCTGGCGCCAATGCGCCAAAATCCGATCGCGTGTGCCAAAACCCCCTGTTAAATGCGGCGGAAAACGACGGGAAACGCGTCAAAAATGCGCTCCGCGGACCCTGAGGGTGAAGACACACGTGGCGTTTTTAGGCCGTTTTTGGTCCGTTTTTAGTTAGTGCGTTTTCAGATCATAAAAAAACGCATGCGTTTTTGACAGGTTTGACCAATTATCTTAATTAGAGATGAGCGAGCACTAAAATGCTCGGGTGCTCGTTATTCAAGACGAACTTTTCCAGATGCTCGAGTGCTCGTCTCGAATAACGAGCCCCATTGAAGTCAATGGGAGACTCGAGCATTTTTCAAAGGGACCATGGTTCAGGAATAAAATGTGTTATTTAATTGAAAAAGAATGTCTTCTGATAAGTGATCAGATGTATGCAAACATCTGCAATCTATTCTTCACTGTTCTGCGCGTATATTATCTCCCGACAAGTTATCAGATGTGAAGAACAGTGAAGAATAGAATAAAAACAGTGAACACAGTGAACACAGGATCATTTAAGTGAAAAACGCTGTGAAAAACACAGTGAAGAATAGATTACAGATGTTCGGCACATCTGCTTACTTGTCGGGAGATACGCTGTCCCAGGATCCGCTCCTCTTCTTCCACTGAAGTCTCCCCGATGTCTCCCTGCTGCGCGCGATGTCTCCCCCGTGCTGGCCGATGTGTCTCTGCTGCGCCCGATGTCTCCCTGCTGCGCCCGATGTGTCTCTGCTGCGCCCGATGTCTCCCCGTTCCGCGTGTATCTTCCGACAAGTAAGCAGTTGTGCCGAACATCTGTAATCTATTCTTCACTGTGTTCTTCACTGTCTTTTTCACTTAAATGATCCTGTGTTCACTGTGTTCACTGTTTTTATTCTATTCTTCACTGTTCTTCACTGTGTTTGTTTAATTAAATGCTCGATCTCGAGCAGGGGAAATACTCGTCCGAGCAACGAGCCGTTTCGAGTACCTTAATACTCGAACGAGCATCAAGCTCGGACGAGTATACTCGCTCATCTCTAATCTTAATTCAAACTGGTCAAAAACGCATGCGCTTTTAACGATCTGAAACTAAAAGCGGTCCAAAAATGGCCTAAAAACGCCACGTGTGTCTTCACCCTTAGTAAATGAGCCCCAATGATGTGAAAGTCTTGAGACAAACATCATGATATTTTTCTTGGTAAAGAGTCTCCTTTTTACAGGCCATCAGATCAAGCAGCTGATATTATGTATCACTAAGGGTGAAGACACACATGGCGTTTTTGGGCCGTTTTTACTAAGTGCGTTTTCAGATCGTTAAAAACGCATGCGTTAAAAAACAAATGCTTTTTTGTCCGTTTTCATTGCGCAATTTCGGAAAAACTGACGTATTTTAACGCATGCATTTTTAACGATCTGAAAACGCACTTAGTAAAAACGGCCCAAAAACGGTCCAAAAACGCCATGTGTGTCTTCACCCTAAGTCACAGGATTGCCTTCTAATTACTGATAGATTTCAGCTGGTGTCATGACTTTCCATAGCTTTTTGCAACTCTGTTTCTTCACATGCTCAATACTTTTCCCAGTGTCATTTCTCATTATCACACATAATTCATAGACCTCTATTCCATATTTGGTGGTACAATTTGTAGAACTGTTCCCTTCCTCATACATCCCATAATCTTATTAGCCTTGGCAGCAGCTGCCTGGCACTGGGCATTTCGAGCCATGAAGAGGTATGGAGGGACAGTCTGTGATCTCCCTTATTGCATTCATTCTGCATAGTGAGTGTTCTGCCACAGTGGGGCGCTCTTTGGTAGAGTCCTGATGACGGCAGGTCCGGCTCGTATCCTTCGTATGTTCTGCTCTATATCACAGTCTAATTACTGACCTCATGGTCCTGGCAGCGTCGTTACTCCATCCTGATACAGATTTCTCAGATCCTTCATCTCCGCACAATTATCCTCTTTAGTCTGAACTGATGATAACCTTGTCAGCTCATAAATTTTCCATCAAATGTTTTATACCCAAAAAAAAATCCAACAAATTTGTATTTGACGTACGCCGCGATACAGAAGACGCAGCCGCGAAAGGAATGAAATCGTAATGAAGTGATCCGCAATTTCCGCCTCATGAGAAGTTTAGAAGATTCCCTAATCAACATTTCCACAAATCTGTCAGATAATCAGGTCCAGTGCATCTTACACATTACTGGATGGAAATTTCACAAAAAATAGTTATTTATAGTATTGGAAAAAAGGTATAAGAAATCTAACTCTATCTATCTATCTATCTCATATCTATCTATCTATCTATCTATCTCATATCTATCTATCTATCTATCTATCTATCTATCTATCTATCTATCGTCTCGAATAACGAGTACCCGAGCATTTTAGTGTTCGCTCATCTCTAGCGTGGACCCATTAGGTCGTTAAACTGTTCTCACTTTGGGCTACTCCTAAGGACTTTAACTGTTCCTTGTGTTGAAGTCTCGATTCCACCATGAGGAGACCACCAGGTCGTTAGACCACCAGGTCGATAAAGGGCTCTATCACTTGATGATGGTGAGTCAGGAAGGACAAGAGACACCAATGCAGAAAACCAAGAGGGCCAACAGGAGTTTAGGTAAAAGCGGAGGATCATCCCAGACCAAGGGATAATGAGGGATCCAGGCAACATGTCGGCTCATGGATCTCTGGGGGAAGATATTGGATAATTACTTAGAGGTAAAGGATTTCCTAGAGAGCAACCAAACTAGATAAGGAATCATACGGCCCTACAGTGGGGTAGGTACTTTATATTGCCAATGGGTTAGCTGGGAGAATATTACCCTCTTTATAAGTGCCCTTTAAGAGCCGGGCAGTGCAGACATGTATGGGGAACCTATAGGGGCGCCTCTGAGCAGCGGAAGTTTGGTAACGTCCACCAAGACTGCAGGCAGGGTCAGTAGCAGTGCTGCAGGGACCTTAAATGACAACTGGGAGGAGCGATCTGCCATAAACAGCTAATGCCAGATTGTGATGCATTTAACTGCTGATCACTTGTGTTCTCCACTGCAATTAATTACGTATTCAGACATGTCCTTACACTGCTGTGCTCTTAGCTCTCTGCGCTGAACTCCATTACAACCTCCCCTGGGGCAGACCTCTGAACTAATACTATAATAATCATTCAGAACAGAGGGATGAAGATCTTAAGCAGTTCCAGGCAGAGGGCACAGCAGTGAGAGGACACACCCCCAGTGTACTTGGAAAAGCTACCACATAAGAATATAAATCCATATATCACAGTCCTGCTGCTACTAACAACATACACAAAGGTCTGACTACACATCTCTCCAGGGACATTACTTAACACTGGCTGCAGAGAGCACAGCTTACAGCAGTGGGAGGTCTGATTATATCTAGCTCCAGGAACATTACAGAGCACTGACTGCAGAGATCACAGAGCACAGCAGTGTGAGTTATACTTACTCTCTCTAGGGACAATCCATAACACTGGCTGCAGAGAGCACAGAACACAGCAGTGTGAGGTCTGATTACACATCTCTCCACTGACAGTGCATAACATTGGCTGCAGGGAGCAAAGAGCACAGAAGTGTGAGGTATGGATACACATCTCTCCAGGGACAGTGCATAACATTGGCTGCAGAGAGCACAGAGCACAGCAGTGTGAGGTCTGATTACACATCTCTCCAAGGACAATCCATAACACCAGCTGCAGAGAACACAGAGCACAGCAGTGTGAGGTATGATTACACATCTCTCCAGGGACAGTGCATAACATTGGCTGCAGAGAGCAAAGAGCACAGCAGTGTGAGTTAGGATCCACATCTCTCCAGGGACAGTGCAAACATTGGCTGCAGAGAGCACAGAGCACAGCAGTGGGAGGTCTGATTACACATCTCTCCAAGGACAATCCATAACCCATCTGCAGAGAACCACGAGCACAGCATGTGAGTATGATTACACATCTCTCCAGGGACAGTGCATAACATTGGCTGCAAGAGCACAAGATCCGCACGTGTGAGGTCTGATTACACATCTTCTCCAGGGACGATGCATAACATTGGCTGCATAGAGCCAGAGCACAGCAGTGTGAGGTCTGACTACACATCTCCTCCCAGGGACAAATAAATAACACTGCTGCATAAGACGCCAGAGCACAGCAGGTTGTGAGGTTATCTGATTACACATCTCTCCAGAGGGACAATAATAACTTCTGGCATGCAGAGAGCACAGAGCACAACAGTGTGAGGTCTGATTACACCTCTCTCCAGGGACAATGCACAATAGACACACAAATGTGACTGAAACACCCAGGGACATCATGGCTGCAGAGCACATGTGAGAGGCACTACACTCTCCATAAGGGTGCCATCGATCTGTGTGCCTTAACATGTCTAGAGTTGTTACATATTGATGTCGATGTGGCAGTTAATTATCCTCCCGCCCCCTCCCCCCCGGGCTCTGTCAGGATCAGTTAGCACATATATCTATGACTATATAACTTGTAATATTGATGTCTCCGTCCGCTGGCAGTTATAAAGGCTGATTATGTAGAATGTGTACGGGCGCGGTGCGACGTGATTGGCATATTGATGAGGACGCGTCTCCTCAACTTATAGGGAATATATTTTGAGATTTTGGCGGCGATCCCAGCCTCCGCTGCCTCCTTCTGATAAATGGCTTCTTATTTACAGTCCATGTCGAGTTCTGTGTGATACCGTCTTTCTGCAGGTTCGCGCGGAGCGTGCAGGTTTCCTCGCATCATGAAAATTTGCTATTATCTTGTAATGTTTTTCTGACATACTCGCCATATTGAATGACCATTTTAAAGAAATTTTCCAGAAGCGCTGGGGAGATCGCTCGTGATTCGTGCGCGCAGTCCATTGTCGGTGTGTCAACTCTCTTATTTCTGCAGGGGGTGATTTCGTACTACCAATGATGGTTATGATGTACAGCGCCCCCTGCAGCCGTCATCTATACAGAGCCTCGGCAGACACATGTCAGTAACTTACTGATCACACAATTGTACCACACCATCTTGTGGAAAGCCCCTTTAATTGTAATCTGCCTTTAATAGGCAGTATTCCACATTGTGCTTTATAGCTTTTAATGACAAAAATCCATCTATATTAAGGCTCTGCATGGTTTATTAAAGGGCGTGTTCGGACAAGATGATCCTCCCTGAATGGAATTGTCTAGTATTTTTAACTTTCTGTTTAATTATTTGACCTCCCAAGAATGCTACGTAGTATCCTCATACCTCGTATACTTTACCTCTGTTTCCCCACGATCCAGTGCTTGCAGCTCTCATATATCTCCCAGACCTTGTGGTGTTGCCGACAAGCTTATTCATCTAGAAGTGTGACCCCGTCTATAAACCAGCAGTATATCACCAGTTTTGCTTTAGCAGGCACAATCAGGCATTATCACTTTGATATCTATGCCCAACACTGAGGGCTGAATGTTGAAGAACCGACAATACAGACTGTCCTGGGTTAGATAGTTATCCGAGCACAGAGCACAGCAGTGTGAGGTCTGATTACACATCTCTCCAGGGACAGTGCATAACACTGGCTGCACAGAGCACAGAGCACAGCAGTGTGAGGTCTGATTACACATCTCTCCAGGGACAGTGCATAACATTGGCTGCATAGAGCACAGAGCACAGCAGTGTGAGGTCTGACTACACATCTCTCCAGGGACAATAAATAACACTGGCTGCATAGAGCACAGAGCACAGCAGTGTGAGCGTCGGACTACACATCTCTCCAGGGACAGTGCATAACATTGGCTGCATAGAGCACAGAGCACAGCAGTGTGAGGTCTGACTACACATCTCTCCAGGGACAATAAATAACACTGGCTGCATAGAGCACAGAGCACAGCAGTGTGAGGTCTGATTACACATCTCTCCAGGGACAATCCATAACCCTGGCTGCAGGTCTGGTATCTGGGCTCTGCCACATGTTGCCAGCAGTTGTTACAATGATGTGGCAGTAATTATCCTCCCGCTCCTCCCCGGGCTCTGTCAGGAGCAGGTAGCACATATATCTATATATACTTGTAATTGATGGTCTCGTGCAGCGGCAGGTTAAACAGGCTGATTATGTAGAATGTGTACGGGGCGCGGTGCGACGTGATTGGCATATTGATGAGGACCGTGCTCCTCACTTATAGGAATATATTGAGATGTTTGGCGCGATCCGCAGCCTCCGCTCGCCTCCTTCTGATAAATGGCTTCTTATTTACAGTCATGTCGAGTTGCTGTGAGACCGTCTTTCTGCAGGGTTCGCGCGGCGGCTGCAGGTTTCCTCGGCATCAGTGAAATTGCTATTATATTGTAATGTTTTTCATGACTCCGCACATATTGATGACATTTTAAAGAATTTTCCAGAAGCGCTGGGGAGATCGCTCGTGATTCGTGGCGCCATTTGTCGTGTGTAACTCTCTTATTTCTGCAGGGGGGTGATTCGTAGCTACCACTGATGGTTATGATGTACAGCGCCCCCTGCAGTCGTCATCTATACAGACCAGGCAGCACATGTCAGTACTTACTGATCACACATTGTACCCAACTTGTGGAAAGCCCCTTTAATTGTAATCTTGCCTTTAATAGCAGTATTCCACATTGTGCTTTTTAGACTTTTAATGAAAAATCCATCTATATTAAGGCTCTGCATGGTTATTAAAGGGGCGTGTTAGACATATAGATCCTCCCTGAATGGAATTGTCTGAGTTTATTTCTGTTTAATTTGACTCCCAAATGCTACGTAGTATCCTCATACCTCGTATACTTACCTCTGTTTCCCCCAGCGATCCAGTGCTGCAGCTCTCATATATCTCCCAGACCTTGTGGTGCTGCAAGTATCATCAGCAAGTGTGACCACCTCTATAAAAGCAGAAGTATCACCAGTTTGTTAGCAGGCAACAATCAGGCATGATCAGCTTTGATCTCATGACCAACACTGAGGGCTGAATGTTGAAGAACCCAATACAAGCTGCCTGGTATATACAGAACTTGCCAAATCAGTCCCAGTTTCCAATGGGGATCACAATCTAATCAACCTACCAGTATGTTTTGGAGTGTGGGTGGAAACCAGAGGACCCAGAGGAAACCCACACAAACACGGAGAGAACATGCAAACTCTTTGCAGATGTTCACCCTAGGGCTTGAACGCAGGACCCCAGCGCTGCAGGCTATAGTGCTACCCACTAAGCCACCGTGTTGCCCAACAAAGTCGAAAGATCATTACTGATCATGCCAGAATGCTGCCTACTAACATAGTGGCAGAACCTCTGCTTTTACAGAGGTGGTCACACTTACTGATGATCAATAATATCCTTGAAAAGTGTTGATTAGCACCTTGTTTGCTACTTTCCCTCTGAAATTCAATGGAAGCAGTAAATGTCTGGGTAATTCTTTACATTTTCTGCAATTTGGTTGATGTTAAATAGTCACTAATTTATTGTATTTTAGATTAGATTTTCCAAATTTTAAGAGCCACAGATTCTTTTCTTAAAAAATGACCAGATCCTTCTCTTCTTTTATTGCTGGATAGTTCTGAGATGTTCCCAGCGCAGCGCTGTGTTCTTCCAGCCCAGGGCAAAGCTGTGGGAGTCTTTTACCTTTCAGAAAGTTTAGAAACGTCTCGACTATTTGCAGTCTCTTCCCTCTTGTTTACTTGTTTGTTAACTCTTTACATATTCTCTTCTGGACTCGGCTGATGCTGGATATTTACGGGACGTCATGTGACATCCATTGATACATTTCTAATATTATTCTCCATAAAGTCTCCAGACTTAGAAGAAATACCTGGAACTCGGGCATGAAATATTCATGGAACATGTGCAACTTTTTCTGCAAAGTTTTCCTTGCTCCCTTTCTCGCAGCTACAGGACAAGTGAACTCGTTACAAGTCGGTGCCGCAGCGACTGGCAGAGACTCTGCTGCGCTCTCTGTGTTGTTTAAAGGGAAGAAAACATTAGTGATTCTGTTTATGGAGTGCAGCTTTCCTGGGAGCAGCTCCATCTACACCCTAATAAATAGCAGCAGCTTCCTCTCCCTTTATACCTTGGCTGTTTGTGGAGAACACAGGTGGGGGCTGACTTTGAAGTCCTACTTGTCTCTCCACCAGCAGCTCCAGTATAGAGGGGGGGGGGGGGGGGGCACTTACATTATACATATACATTGTCTCAGATCTGTATTGTGACTTTGATGTATGACTTCTGTGACCTCAGTGATTGTATATTATTTGTATCTGCTGCTTAAAGAACCATTGATCTATTCCACATATAGGAAGGTCATGTATACAATACACAGTGCAACACAAATTGTCACTCTACAGGTGATGGCAGTTATATATGTGTCCATGGTGAGGGGGTAATTATATTCCTGTACATAGGGCAGTATTATAGTAATTATATTTCTATACATAAGGGAGCGGTATTATAGTAGTTATATTCCTGTACATAGAGGGCAGTATTATTGTAGTTATATTCTTGTACATAGGGGGCAGTATTATAGTAGTTATATTCTTGTACATAGGGGGCAGTATTATAGTAGTTATATTCTTGTACATAGGGGGCAGTATTATTAAGAGTATATTCCGTTAACATAGGGCGCAAGTGTAGAGAGTCGGATTATAGTTGAGGTGTGAAGTAGCGGGAAATACGGGGGGACCACCCGGGCAGTTATTATAGAGTAGGTTATATTCATGTAAATAGGGGGCACAGGTAGTATATAGTATTATAGTAGTTGCATTCCGTGTACATAGGGCAGTTTTATAGTAGTTCTTATCTTCCTGTACCTAGGGGCAGTATTTATAGTAGTTATATTCGTGTCATAGGGGCAGAGCAGTTGGGATAGTGAGGTTATCATGGACATAGGCGAAAGGTAGTGAGAGGAGGGATATTCTTGAAATTAGGGGAGTTTTGATTTAGAGGAGGGATAGGAAAGTAAATAGGGGGCAAGTTCTTATTAGTATATATACAGGAGAGGATATTCTTGTAACAAGGGGAACCAGTATTATATTTAGTTATATTCTGTACATAGGGGATGCAAAGCAGTATTGATTATAGTAGTTATATTCTTGTTACTAGGGGCAGTCAGATATAGTAGTTTTATTCTTGTACAAAGGAGGGGCAGTATTGTAGCAGTTATTATCTTGTAACATAGGCCCGGCAGTATTAGAGTAGGTATATTCTTGTACATAGAGAGGCCAGTATATAGTAGTTATATTCTTTGTCAGTAGGGGTCAGAATCTATTAGTAGTTAAGTAGTGTACAGAGGGCTGGCTAGTATTATAGTAGTGATTTCTTGTACATAGGGGGCAGTATTCTTATAGTAGTTATATACTTGACATAGGGGCAGTTTTATGTAGTACGTATATTTCTGTACATAAGGGGCAGGTATATAGTAGTTATATTGTACATAAGGGGCAGTATTATGTTATTATTATTCTTGACAATAGGGGGCAGATTAAGTTTTAGTAGTTATATCTGTGTACATAGGGCATATTATAGTTATATCTTCTATGTCAGTTATAGTATTTATTTGTACATAGGGCGCAGTATTATAGTAGTTTAATTCCTGTAACACATAGGGCGTTGAGCTATTCAGACTAGGGATTTACTTTAGTTAGTTATATTCGTGTAAATAGGGCATATTATAGATTAATATTTCTTTAAATATGGGCAGTATATGTAGTTATATTCTTGTAATACAGGGGGCAGTATTATATAAGTTATTATTCTTGTACATAGGGGCTTATAGAGTTATATTTAATAGAAGTATTATAGTATTATTTCTTGTACATAGGGGTGCAGTTTCATTATAGTAGTTATATTCCTGCGACATAGGGGCAGTATATGTAGTTATATTCTTGTACATAGGGGGCAGTATATATACGTGAGTTATTCTTGGTACATAGGAGGCAGATTATATTGACGTATAGTCGAATAGGGGGCAGTATTTTATTATATTGTTAAAGTAATAGGTATATTCTTGTACAGGGGACAGTAGTTATAGTGGTGTAATATCCAAAATTCCTTGTATATGGCGGGTTATTAGTGTTATATTGTTATTGTACATAGCTAAGTTATTAGTAATATTTTCTTGTCATGGGCCGAAAGAGTATTTAGATTTGTACCTATATGTTATTGTACACAGTAGTGGTAGATCTGAATCCTCTTTTGCGAGATAATGTTTTTTTTCATAAGTTAAAATATTATTGTCTTTTGTTTTCATTTTTTACTGTATAGTGATAGAATATCAGGGTGACAGGAAATTGCCCCTTTAAGTCAGAGTCGAATTTCCAGTAAGGTGAACAGAATCTCCTCTGTGGGAAACATCTAGGAGGTTCTCATATAATAATAGTAGCAAGAGAATTAGTTTCCTCTTTGCGATCAAATTTAGGTTTTTTTACTTCAGCAAACGTCTATGTTAGAAGGGACTCCTTGGCGGATACAACCCGAGGCCGTCCTTATCACACATTGTATGTACCAGCTGACAGGATCATCATCTGGTTCTATAAGGGGTCCAAACCATCAAAATGTCTAAGAAGATAGGGTCTCTATCAATTAATTATACAGAGAATATCAATAAACATGGAACACATTTTACATAACTGTGGATCAGCATGAAATGTTATTGACTGTCCTAGTTAAGCATTCCAGGAGTAAGGTCTGTTGCAGCAGGGAGAGTCTAGCAGTTGCATTCGATAAGTGCGGAAGTTTGGGAGCATAAGAGCAGGGGGGGTGGGGGGGGGGGGAAGTGTAAAGATATCAAGGGGGAAAACCTCTCTACAAATAGGTTATGCTTAAAAGCATACGGATGGTACATTCAGTGGGAAGCGGAGGAACACTTGAGAAACTTGTAAGATGTTTTAACCCAAGAAATCCTTTAATAAGTTTCTAAATGTTAATAATAAGGATAGTTTTCAGGAAAACTGTTTGAAGCATTCCCTTATTATATGTGCAGTAAAAAAGTTTTAGAAAATAACAAAATAAATTGATAACTTAAAATAAATTCATTATTATTATGGTTTAGTAGGATCATAAGTTGCTTCTCCCTCTATTTACGTATTTTCAATGATCTCAATGCAACATTAAAGTATTAATAAACAAAAACTGATTGATATGAAACCTTATTAAAAGTATTTTCATGTGATAGAAAATAAACAAGTAATTATGAATCTGTATTTTTGTATGTTATTTTATAGATATATGTTCACGGGGGGTCCTCTGCGGCTCCCAGTCCCTTGTCTGGATGGCAGGCACACTTTTCCCGCTCTCGTTGGTGGCACCCATCCCGGCCCCTCACGTAACCTCTCCCATGCTCCGTGCTCCTCCCCTTGGCTGGTGTTGCGCCGTACCCCGCTTTCTAGGGCGCACCTAGGGGTGCTGGCTTTTGAAGACTTAAAGGGCCAGCACACCGCCTGTTGGCAGGCTGGCCACTTCCGGTGTTGCTTATAAGCCCCCCTCTGGATCTTCGAGCTAGAATGTCATAGAGAAAGCGCTTACCCTTTGCCTTTTTTGTGTCCTGTTCGGGCTTTGATCTCCCCGGCTGACCTGAATGACCTCACTTGACCGTTTTGCCATGTACCCGACACTCGAGTGCATTGTGATTTTGTACCTCACCTCGGCTGCCACCGCATGGCTAGTCGCACCTGTTGAACGACCCTGGTGGCACACACTCAGCGTAAGACCTCCTGCGGTTGCGACGGGGGCTTCTGGGACGTCCCGGTGCATTAGATGTTCAGCCCAGGTGCCGTGCCGGTGGGTCCAGGGGCTCACTCCTGAGCCCTGACAGTTATATTAAATTTTAGCATATTAAAATAGATATATCCATTCCATTATTGTGTTTTGTTATTATTAATCTTATATTGGTGGTTATTATATTTATCGCTTATCTTAATTAATACCGTAGTTTTCAGACTATAAAGGCGCACAAAAAAATGCCTTTGCTTTTTCAGAATCGAAAGGGCGCACCCTTATAGTCCAGTGCGCCTTTTAATATAAGGAACTTTCACTCTACAGACAACAGCGGACCTTGAACTGTGCAGCAGGTCTGCCACCTGATGGTCATTCATTCATCTTATAATAGGTGAGCTTATAATCCGGTGTTGTTTGGGCCATATATATGAAACCATTACTACGGACAACAGCGGACTTGAACTTGCAAAGGTTGCCACCGCTGGTCATTCCTCTTTTATAATCAAGTCATTGCGCCTTATAATCCGGTGCCGCCGTATATATGAACCGTTTACTCTGCAGACAAACAGCTGCCTTGAAACTGATGCAAAGGTCATGCCACATGCTTGGTCATTCATACTTATAAGAAGGTGCGCCTTATATTCCTGGGAGCCTTATATAGAACCAAGACGTTAAGCAGGCATGATTGATGGGTGCGCCTTAGACTCGGTTGCCGACCTTTTATAGTCCGAAAAATACGGTTGGTACTTTACTATTATTATTGTTAATTATTATTAAAAAATCTGTTTATGGACATCTCGCAACAGATTCTATTTGGGTCATTATCAGATCCAGTGATAGTTATCGCGGGAGATTATTCCCACCGCTCCTCATACAGAGGGGGGTTAGCTTTTCTGAGTTAAACTTGTAGGAATGGCAAATTGGAAATGAATGCAGAAAAGAGAGGCGAAGGAAGTCACATCGATAGCGATATTAAAATCAAATATATTATTATATTTACCTCCCCTTAAATCCTCCGTCCTTGAAACCAATTTTCGCTCCGAGCCGCGGCATTAACCCTTTGAGCATTATCTATCAGAGTTTAATTATTAATATTGGCTCTTAACCTTCTCTGGATGATCTGGTGGTAGAAAGCCTTTATAAAGAGCAATTTCATGCTGTTATCGCGCTGAGACGCTCCAACAAATGGGTTTACATTATAATTTTTCTTTTTTTGAATATATATTTATTTTTTGAAGTTTTTTTTAATAAACTTGCTATTTTCTATATTTATTTTTTACCTTTTTATGTTGTTTTAGAAAGCAGAGTGATTCAAATATTTATGACAGTATTAGGGCATTTAATCGGGAGGTCTGGGACTGGATAAGAGCCAACTTCCTTCCACTTCTTCACTGGTGGAGTGGGAGCTGCAGTACTGTGCACAAGCCACATTTTTCAATTCAGAAGACCATCCTATAATTCCCCGAGCCTTAGATTGCCCAAATCACCATTTGGGATGTCCAATATTGGAAATGATTTGAATTATCTTTTCGTGAATGGTAATGATTTTTGGGGGCGCAAACCTTTGGAATTGGGATTATTATTAGATATTTTATTTTTATTATTTATAGAGCTAGAGCACCCTTAATTGCTGTTTTTTGTACTAACAGTAGGGGCTCACATACTTTTCATTAAGACAAGAACAAAGGCAAGTGCAACATTAAACGACTTGATCAGGAGGAAAAAAGTGGTGAGGAGGACCCTGCCCCTACGGGGCTCACAAATATATGGAGGGGTTGGATGGAGAACGAGGTGAGGAAGGAGAGCAGAGCAGTATGTGTCTTGTAGCATCCTAAACAAGGGGGTTGTTTTCAGGTTAAATATTGCAGAGTTGGAAAGAGTGAGGGGACAGTCTGTTCTGACAATGGTAGTAGAGAGATTTCCAGGAGTATGGGGAAGAGGGAAGCACGGGAGGAAAAGCCTGGATACGGCTGTGTGTGAGAAGAGCGGATGGTGATGAAGTTCAAGTGAAGGATAACCTTTCACTTTCATACAATAGAGTCAGAAAAAATATTGTCCCAAACTTTGTTCTTCACAAAACCTTTTGATATTGTTTTCCATGGAATTTTCCAAAGCCGTAAGATTCTCAAGATACATGAAAAGTTATGGGACCTTCCATAAGGTAACGTGGATTGGTGCCATTGGTCAAGCTTTGGGGCTCGGAGTGCTCTGGACGCAATTGTTAACCAACACTTTTGTAAACTTAGGATTTGATTATTGTTCTACAGTTTGTTGTCGAATATTTTTAGACATAAGAAAATCAATTTTTACCATGATCACATTTGGATTGTTGGCAAAAATTTGGGATTTGTCCCACCAAATAGCCACATACCAGTAAATGTTCTAGGACCTGGGAGCATCTGTGGTTCTGTGGAACCTGGAAATATGTTGTGAATGACTTAGAACTTTACAAAAACTTTTCTCTTGTCCTAAAGTTTTTTTAAATTTTTTTTTTAGTCAATATCTTTTGAATCATAAAAAAAAAAAAAAGGAATAAATCAATCTCAAAAACTAGTGATCAGGTTTTGGAAGATCTCCTTGGAACTCGGGGCGTAGGACAGGACCAAGCTGTTTCTGTTTTATGGACATTGTAGAGAAATGAATCATGGAAACTTCTATTCAAATATTTACGACGGTTTGTTTTCATGTTGTTGATTTGTGCTTTTACTTCTCTTTTTCTGACAAAAACATTAAACTAAGGCCCAACACAAATTATGCTTATTTCCCACCCAAACCCCCCCACTCCTCTTGTCGGAACAAATAGTTGGTGTTGGTGTAGTCCGAGCACTGGTATTAGTTCCTTGTTTTCCGGGAGGCAGAGATGTTAGATGTGACCTTAGGCTCTATACTGTCGACTTCTCTGCTAAAAGGTTCAAGAGGTCAGATTCTATTTGAATTCTTATATTTCTTGGCATTTGGGAGGGTGAGGCAGAGGCCAGTAATGGTTGTCTCACCAGGGAGGAGGTCAGGACTTCGGCAATGTCTTGTATGGCGAAGCATAAGGGCAGTGAAGTGATACAAAGTTCAACTCTATACAATTTCAACATTTAGTTTTTTTTTTCCATTGTTTTTATTTTACATAATAGTTTTTTTTTCCGCAAAACTCCCTTTAGCCCTTTTGGAGCGCCACCATAACCCAATTGTATTATGACATATATATTGCAAGGTTACAAGGGCCGTAATTAGAGGAATGGTCTATTCACAGGGAGACCATCAGAGGCTACATGACCCCTCGGCTAAGAAATTCATATAGGCTTGGACCTCTAACATCAACTCCCATGCATGGAAAAAACCATAATTAAAGGGTTTGACAGAGTTCAGAATTCTCGTAATTAGAGATGAGTGAGCACTCTATCTAAAACGCTCAATGCTCGTTATTATTCGAGACAAACTCATTGTTCTTCACATACTATGGTGAAGAAACACCTTTCTGCACTAATGTCTTCTTATAAGTTAGCAGACTCCTTTGTCGGAAACATCTGCAATGTGTTCTCAGTGAAGAACACATTGCAGATGTTTCCATACATCTGCTTAACTTTCAGACGACCATTTGCATTGACCTCGAGCAGTTCGCGAGCTGGCGAAAATACTCGTCCGAGCAACGAGCCGTTCGAGTGGTTTAGAGTACGCTATAATCAAACCAGCATCAAGCTCGGACGAGTATATCACTCATCTCTACTGTCAAATGGAATCAGAATCTAAATGTTATCAACTTCTGTGCCCCTTTTAAAAGGAAACCAACATGAGGAAACAGAAGTAGATGCTGATGGTAGATTTCCCACCTCGGCCCAATCTGTAAATTAATATAATAATCCTGGATTAGTACGTGTTACATACTTTTTTTTTAGCATGTTAAAAGATGCACGCGGCTTCATGGGGCTTGTCCTAGCCTGGCCAGGGCACTGTGAGCTATGCCTACACCCCGCCCCAGTAGATCTGCAGTAACTAACCATATTACTAAAGTAGTTAAAGTTTCGTTAAACAAGTTAGGGTTAGGATTTTATAAATTACAGATTAGGGGAATACTACCCTCAGGGGTCCTACTTCTAATTCCGCCATTGTAGAGGTTTCCTTCTTTAAGGTTTTACTAGGTTAATATATTCATAACAATTGCATTGTAATAGCTCTCATATCAGGTTGATGAAGCATATTGACACCCAAGTGCCCCCAAAGATCAGATATAACAGAGAAGAGACGGTGGTTGCCGGTATCTTTTGCCGGTTTATTTGTGTGTTTGGATTCGGATCCAGGGTTACTGCAGATCAGCTCCTTTCATATTAATAACAGCTAAACATGCAGTGACTCCTTTGCGCCGACTACACAGAGAGTGGCGCTGTCTGCTTCCTGTTTCATTCTCCTGTATAGCCCCGATCCAATAATTATTGGCCCTGGAATCCCTTTTCGTTTAATCCTCTTTTGGGGTGATCCGAGAAGAAATGGAAATAAACCCGTTTATTAAAATTGTAACAAATAAATTTATTCTGAGAGCGCAGAACCAGGTAAATATCCCCCTTTCCAACACTTTCTCCCCCATCTCCCTTCCCCCTTCCCCTTCTTATCCCACCCAACCTCCCCTCTTCGCCCACCCTGTGCTCTTTATGGGTGCCCCTTCCCTGTGTACTGCTCCAGCCCCTCCTCTCCGGGGGCCACGGGCAGGCAGCAGGGACCTGACCTAGTCTCTGATCTTGGCGCCTGGGAGGTGGAGTGCTGAAGATATGGAGCTGAGAGCCGTGGAGAGTCGGGATGGGGGGGAGGCTGGAGCTGAGCCTGGCTTGCTGATGAGCAGCTTGGAGAGTGTGTTTTTTTTATTAAACGCTGTTGTGGATGTGAGATGTCATTTCGTTATTTATGAAAAGTTTTGCTGGCGAAAGCGTCATTATCAGGAGCTCAGAGAGGAGTTGTTAGTTTATGTATGTATGAGGCGCGCCCGCCCTGAGGGTTACAGGGGGAGGAAGCAGGAAGGAAGCAGCGATCAATGCGGTGGGCAAGGGATTTATGCCAACCCCTGGGGAAGTACGAAACGAGTGCAGGAATATAATTTACTAAGATACGGGAATTTATGCTACTGAATATCAGCAACACTCAGGAGCCAACAAATAGAACAGCCATAAATTACCGAGACATACCTTTTTTTTTTTTTTTCTTTGTTTTTTTTACAGGGGAGGGGTTTGGGGAGGGGTTCTTAACTAACATGTAATGAGGTTATTAATATCTAGGGTCTATTTAATATATTAATTTTATACACTGTTTTAAATTTATCAAGTTTATTCGTGCAGGACTGCAAGACAGGTGTTATATATTGTCCCTGGAAAGAGTTGTAAGTAATTTTTTGTAACAAGACCTCCACACTGCTGTGTGGTGATCTGTGCTCTCTGCAGCCCAGAGTGTATGTCTTGTCCCTGGAGAGGAGATGTTTGGTGTAATCCGACCTCACACGCTGTGTGTGACCTCTGTGACTCTGAGCCGTTGTTATCTATATTGTCCCTGGAGAGAGAGATGTGTATAATCAGACCCTCAACTGCTGTGTGCTTGTGCTCCCCTGCAGCCAATGTTTTATATATCACTTCCCTGGAGAGAGTGTAATCATACTCACACTGCTGTGCTTCGTGGTTTCTCTGCCAGCTAGTTGTTATGGTATTGTTGCTACAAATTGGCCGGATGAGTATATCAGACCTCACACTGCTGTGTCTGCTCTCTCTGCAGCCAGCGTTGGTTTTTAGTTGTTTTTTATATATAATCCCTGGAGAGATGTGTTTGTATGTATGTATATCATACCTCACAATGCTGTGTTTCTGTGCTCTCGTGCAGCCAGTTTATTATGTATCCTCCCTGGATGTGTATCAGACCTTTGTGCATGTTGTAGTAGCAGAGGCATGTGAAACCACCAACCTCATTTTTGCAGGAGTGTTGTAGCTCAAGGATTTGGACCCGTCAGTACTAAATGTTTTCGCAGGTTTGCTTTATTGCACCCGTCCGTCTGAGCACCTAAAGGGACTACCACGATCCATTCCGTCCTGGGGCCCTGCAGATCTGTAGTTCTTGGAAATGGAAATACCTCAAGGTTAGTTTTGTTGTTTTTGTTTAATATGTTTTCTTGTCTTATGAAGATGGAATGAGTGCGTTGCCTCAGCGGCCGGCGGCCACCAGTTCTCTTATTTCATTACAAGAGTGGACGATGAGCATGGAAAACAGCAGGGGCGCCACGCCGCCATCCTCCTGCTTGTGATTGTATGAGGCCCCATCATTATAGAATTAGGCAGAAGAGTCTACCGGACCGGATGTCCAGATACAGGCGTCTCGTTTATCCCCCCCCCACCACCACCACCACACCAGCGCACAGACCCGCCGGCCGCCGCAGCAAAGAGCACGGTCTTTGCTAGGACGCATGTGCGTTTGCTCCTTAAGGGAATTATCATTCATTTCGTAGACCGTTCGCGAAAATGTCTAATTTATAGAGGAGAAAATGAAAATAAGAAAAAAAATCTGAGCAGAGAATAGAAAAAATGAGGTTTGGAGGATTTAATGAGCTATCACGGACAGAGACCATGTTACCAGGAGCCATCGGGGGGGAAGAGCGTTTACGTGGACGGCGAGAGAGACTAATTAGCATTGGAAATATGAATACATTGCGGAGGACTTGATCTATGGCGCTCGTCTTTTTGAGAATGAATACTCGCTTGATTGCTCCTTTAATGAAAGGAAACTCAAGGACTTGAACTGAACGAAAGGAATTTGAAAATAGATTTTTTATTTTTGTTGACCCCCCCCCCGGAATACGCGGGGCCCACAGCGTCACGAAAGCCTTAACTGATGGGGAAGACATTAAGCATTCAAAAAAAAAACCGTGCGGGACTGATTAGTGGCGGCTCAGCCAGAAACTGGGCCGCGCCGCACTATGTAGGACCGTTTCATCTGCCAACTGAATTATTAGGCAGTTTATCCTCATTTGCACTTAGCGCCATTAGGCGTGCGATGGCGATTAGGCTCCAATTGTAAAAAAAAAAAAAATCCTCCTGTCACTTGTAGGAAATGAGCTTTCACGTAAAGACTTTGACGATGATAATGAGCTCACGTCACTTTTATTCGTGAGACATAGGGGCGGTCATTTACTACTAAGGGCCCAATTCGCGTTTTTTTCCTGACCGTGTTACCAATATTTCCGATTTGCGCGATTCCCTGTATTGCCCGGGTGTTTGGTGCACGCGATCGGATTGTGTCGCATAGGGCCGGCATGCACGCAACGGAAATCGGGGGCGTGCCGCCCCACGCCCACCGAACGAAAACCCGACGGATTCGGAGAAGAAACGCCCCGCATTTAAAAAAAAATAAAAGTGGTGGCGGGACACGCGCTTACCTGCACCAGGTTATGGCTCGTTGAACTCCGGCCGGACCTCGGCGGAATTCAGCGCAGCAGCGACATCTGGTAGAGTCTATTTTCCAGATAGTAAGGTCACCGAGTGCACGGGGGAGGGGTCCGGTGCTCCCTGCTCAGTCTGTGCTGCATTTCTTGGGTATCTCCCACACAGGGACGGAGCAGATAATTTAATTACAATAATCTAAGATTGTGGACTTATAAAAGTCATCTTATAATATGTATCTATAGCATTCTCATACCAAGTTTGGCTTGACTTTCCAAAACGTGCTGGAACGTAATCGTCCCTTTCACTTTTTACCTAAAGGGATTTTCCCACAAACCACTATACACAGGAAATCCCAGAGATCTGAAAATGACGGGTCCAATGGAGTCCATTGGACCTCCATGAGGAGTAACGGAGCAGGCGCTCTACGTTGCTCAATACTCTCAATGGAGCCGACCCGAAATTGGCAGAGCGCCGCGCCCGCGATCTTTCCATCAGCTCCATAAAGGTATAGGGAGAATGGTCATGTGCGGCTGTTTGATCATAAGCTCTGGGAGCAACGAGGGGTTAGAAACTGAGGAACCTGGTCCACCCTTTGTTCTCGTAATTTGTCGGTTTCATGATGACCAGAAGAATAAGAAAGAATATAACTATATTATAATGCCCCTATGTACAGATATAACTACTATAAGATGCCCCCTATGTACAGGATATAAAACTATACTACTGCCCCCTAATACAAGAACTAATACTATAATATGTACCTATGTACCGGAATATAACTAATATAATTGCCCCATATGTACGGAATATAAACTTACTATAATACTGTCCCATATGTACAGGAATATAATACTATAATATGCACCCTATGTACCAAGAATATAAACTATATAATACTGCCCCCATGTACAGAAATATAACTCTATAATACTGTCCTCTGTACAAGAAATATCACTTACGATAATACTCCCACTTTGTACAGGGATATAAATACATAATGCATGCCCCTAGGTACAGGGAATATAAACTACTAACAACTACCCCCTATGTCAAGAGTATAAAAACTATAAACTGGCCCCCTATGTACACGAATATAATAATTAATATGCTCCCTATGTACAAAGAATATAAACTACTATTTAATACTGACCCTATGTAAAAGAATATAAACTACTTAATACCGCCCCCTCTTCTTGTACAAGAATATAGACATACATAATACTACCACCCTATTTACAAAGAATATAACTCCTATAAACCGCCATATGTACAAGAATATAACTTAATATAATACTACCCCCTATGTACAAGAATATAACTCTATATAATACCGCCCCCTATGTACAAGAATGATAACTACTATAATACTGCCCCTATGTACAAGAATATAACTACTATAATACTGCCCCCTATGTACAAGAATATAACACTTACTATAATATACCCCCATGTACAAGAATATAACTACTATATATACTGCCCCCTATGTACAGGAATATAACTTACTATAATGCGCACCCACTTGTACAAGAATATAAAAATACATAATACTGGCCAACTATGACAGGAATTATAGCTACTATAATAACTGCCCCCTATGTACAAAAGAATATATTAACTACTAAATATGCCCCTATGTACAAGAAATAATAACTACTATAATACTGCCCCCTTGTACAGAATAGTTAAAACTACTATTACTACTGCCCCCTATGTTACCAGAATATAACTGATATAATACTGCCCCCTATGTACAGAATATAACACTATAATACTGCCCCATATGCGACAATGATATAACTACTATAATAGGCAAGGGGGAGAAAGAATGGGAAACTCCATCTCCTCCCCCCCCTTAACCCCCCTTTCCCCCTCCATCTCCCCCATCTCCCCACCTCCCTTACTATAATACTGCCCCCTATGTACAAGAATAGAATCACTATAATGCTGGCCCCCTATGTACATAGGGGGCAGTATTATAGTAGTTATATTCATGTACAAGAATATAACTACTATAATACTGCCCCCTATGTACAGGAATATAACTACTATAATACTGCCCCTATGTACAAGAATATAACTAATATAATGCTATCATATAAATGAGGTATGTACAGATAAGACACTATGGTGCACATATATTATGGGCTATTCTCTTGTCTTCTGGTGTAGACTGCTTGCACATGTATGTATGAAGAGTTTTTCTCTGGATTGGGTTCCGGCTGCGGGATGTTCCAGTGCATATTTGCACCGTTCCACACATTTATGTTGGCAAATTTGACATAATTCTGTCTCTCACCCGTTAAACAGTAAATAAATTGTGCACTCAGTGTAAGTGCTTTGGTCATGCGTAGGGTGCCCCCGGCTGGTGCCGGTTTTGCTCCGCTCTTCATGGATCCCTTTGCACCTCGTACTCACTGCTTGACTTATAAAAATAATTTTTACATAGCTCCATCATATTCCAATGCAATTTATAAACAATAAATAGGGGTTAATGTGTTTTCCTGGGATGATTGGTCGCGGTGTGGGTGGGGGGAGGGGTGCTGGGTGCCTCCTGCTTGGTCATTATTCAGGTTCGGGGGTTTGTAGAGACGGATGTGGATTGTATTGAGTCGTCTCTTCCTCTTCTTCTTTGGCTGCGGCAGAGTGTGCACAGTGATCTCTCCTCCGCCGCCTCCTGAGGTCACTAGAACTCTTTCCTTCCATCACAAGACGTCTCTGTTTCTGTCTCCAGCCGCATCCTGAAGCCTAATTAGACCAATTTAGCGAGTGCTAATTGCAGTAGAGATACAGTAGAGTACAGTGTATCATACGAGACGCTACAATTATTACATAATTATTATTTGTATCAATTTTTACTTATTTGTTTGATTTTTAATGGTCTTGGTGGTTACAATGTATCAAGTTGGCAATGACGGTGTGTCCATGTGGGGCTGTGTGTATTATAATGGGAGCCACAGTACAGTGCCACGTCTCTTACTAGATGTAGTAGCCCGCACTTCTCTTTCCATAGGGGGCGTGTTTCATCTGTTAAGATGATCTTTTCCCACCTTCATCGACTCTTTATAATAGAACCTCTCTGGCCCCACAAATCAATGTCTTCATTTCATACTTTCAGATAGGCGAAGCCAGGCCATATGCTGTAGCCCTCCACCTACCAAATGGAGGAGAGACTAATTATTATATTGGGTCAGGAACCTACCCAGACACTACGAGGAATAGGATCTCTACTGGCTGGAACCACTACCCTGGCCACGCCCATTTGGCATTACAGGACTAAAAGCTGAGCATCTGTTTGATGGGGGTCCCAGCCGGTAGATTCACTCATCACCTAGTTATCCCCTTTTCTGTGAATAGGGAATAACTTATATACTTGGAACAACCCCTTTAATGGATAGAAAGTGTTTTGGGTATGGAAGGTGATTAAAGTTCTGTCTTAGGGCCATTTTTGTGCTTCCAGACACTCCCTGACGGCCCTCTCTATACATGTTTCTCATGCCTTTAGTCGAGGGGGTGAGTAATATTTCATGTCCTTCTTACTGACTGTTCCCTATGTTCCATTTTTTTTACTCGACCTTTTGAGGTAAGTTGCAGGGTCTGCAGAATCTTGCGCTCCATGAAACAAGTATTTTGTTACTGAGAAGCATAGATACTTGTGATTGTCCTCCAACCATGGCTTCCAAATCATAGGGGTTTTCTGGGGCCAGTGCGGTGGTGGGGTCCTGTGCTGGAAGAGAAGAAGCTATCGGGTCGTCTTTGAATCCTGAAATAGGTGCAGGGACATGGGATCCACATTGCTCTGCATTCCGAAATCTGCATTGATTGGGGAGATTGGGAGGATAGGAACCCAGTGGAGACTTCCTGGAGTCACAAAATGTAGCCATGATATGTAGCTGTGATAAGTAGCCACCATACATAGACTTGATTTGTAGGCAAATTGGGGGGAATTCATTATTGCTCTTGTTCCCGAAAAGGGTGAATTTGCCCCCAAAAAAGTCTAAAAGACCTTCCGACAAATTAATGAAGGCTTTGACCATTTTTGGTCACTTTCAGAAGAGGCCCACAAAAGGGTGTGGCCTTCTGAAAGGGGTGAGATTGTAATAAAGGGAGAGTAGTCATATGGAAATTAGTCAGTGTGCCAAAAAAATTTAAGGAGAATGCTCCAAAATGTTAGACTGCTAATGGCAGATCTAAAAGTAGAACTGGAGAATATTATACAGCAACAGATTCATTATCATGAGACGAGAGGTGACCAGTGCCTGAGACACATTCATGAATCCCCCCCCCCCCCAATATGTAGCCACGATATGTAGCCACCATGTGTAGCCATGATAAGTAGAAATGACATGTAGTTACAATATGTAGTAGTTACGTTACAATATGACTCCCCAGCACCTTCGATTTTTTAGATATTCCCAACCAAATAGTCGGATGAGCTCCCATCTCCTTCCTGCCTGGATGCTGTATGAATCTTGTACAATTTGACGGGATCTTCTCCTCCTGCGGAAGCTGCTGAGATATTGGCAGTACATTGCGGTTCTGGGCCGTCCTATATCCTGATCTTATAATTCCAGACATATTTCTGGTCCCAGGAAATCCTCAGATGTAATGATGATGATTCTGTATGTAATCCCTACATCCCAGGTCCAGTCCTCAGATCCACTACACATCTGTGCCACAAATCTAATCATCAGCCTCAGAACCTCCTCTTGCTCTGATCCAGTCCTTCTGTGACTCCATTAATCTGCTACGATGTATCATATAATGGTGCGGCCACTAATGATCCTGATCCGGGAGTCTCTGCTCATCAGTGTATAAATGGCGCCTTTCCCGCTTCCATCATCACATGGTCGGTGACTAATGATTGGAGGCGTTTGATGTAATTGTATTCCTGCTCGCTGGATTGGAATGGATGTTCGTGTGTGCACAGTGTTTAACCGCTCTCCACCATAATAAAGACTACAGGGAGAGCGGCTACACAAGCAATTTGCCTGGATTTGTATTCACGGATCTGCTTTACATTCCCATTAATAGGAGCCCAGGTTGCGGCAGGTTCTCTGAATGCTAATCTCACTCCTCTGTCCGAGGCTTACAATGGATAATGCAGTAATTGAATCGTTGCCGCTTCTTCGTCTGATGACTTGATTCATTTGACAGATGGAAAGAGCGCAAAATATTCTGCCATACAGATGTCCTGCCATAACAGCGCAGCAGACAGGACGGTCAGCAGGGGTCTCATGTGACGATATGTATTCAGGCACATGTTGCGTCTTTCTATGAGCTGGATAGAAGTTGTGCAGCAATACCCTCAATGGAGGGGAGCACAAGGGGAAGTGCAGATCACATCCATCAGTACTAGAGATGAGCGAACATGCTCGTCCGAGCTTGATGCTCGGTCGAGGTGTCCAGCATGGCCGCTACAGGCCGCACCAGGTCAGCAGCAAAGCCGCAGAGTGTCTCTGCACAGAGTGATCCAGCCTCAGTCTCAGGCCTGGCCATTACAGGCAGCAAACCTGAGAAGCCAAGGCAGGAGATGGTTACACCCAGGCAGCCTGGAGGACTACAGCGACCAGCACGGCAGCTGAAGGAGAGCACACGTGCACCTGAGCTGCAGATGGCGGAGGAGATCCCGGCACTGGTAAGGAGGATGGGGGAGCTGCAGTTGGCAGAGGAGATCCCGGCACTGGTAAGGAGGATGGGGGAGCTGCAGTTTGCGGAGGAGATCCCAGCACTGGTAAGGAGGATGGGGGAGCTGCAGATGGCGGAGGAGATCCCGGCACTGGTAAGGAGGATGGGGGAGCTGAGTCACCATAAGCAGATGCTGCAGATGCAGATAGACTGTATGTACAGCCTGAGGACCGCGCACCCTGAGAGCAGCGCCCTGTATAATAGTAAGCTGCAGGCGCTAAGTAAGGAGCTGGCGGTGGTGGTCAGGGACATGGACTGTGTTCTGGAGAGGATGGGACCCCTGGCCGAGTCCTCTAAGTAAGGAGCTGGCTGTGGTGGTCAGGGACATGGACTGTGTTCTGGAGAGGATGGGACCCCTGGCCGAGTCCTACAAGAACAGGGAGCGCTTTGCCCAGCAGAAGCCGAGCTGTAACCCTGGACCCCGGACCCCTGTAGCACAAGCTGGACCCGTCCCCCCAGATGCACCCCACAAAGTGTCACCCCAAGTATTGAAACCTGCAAGTTTCTCATTCCAGAAGGGAAAGACACAAGAGCAGCCGCAGACCCCCGCAGCAGTCCTGGATAAAAATGCTGTAGTACCACAGGTCCCAGCAGAGACTGTGCAGCAGCAGGACAGTGGACTTCCATCCATGCGTCATGGTGATGCGGTGACCCAGAATTGTGCTGTAGTGGCAGGGACTGGGGACAGTGCTGGACATATTGATGTGGCTGAGGGGTTGGGGGATGGAGGGGACCCTCAGTCTATCTGGGAGGTGCAGCCACCGGAGGATAATATACAGGTGGATGGGGGGCAGGGGATTGTACAGGATGATGGGTGTGACTTCCCCCCTCTAACATCGAGCCCCCCAGATGAGTCAAGCCCCTCTAGATCAGACCCTCCCCCCAATACCCCCCAGATGAGTCAAGCCCCTCTAGATCAGACCCTCCCCCCAATACCCAGAGTGAACCCCGTCAGGATCCCCCTAAAAACGCCTGGAGCCATGGCGCTCCCTCCTTCACCTCCGGCGCACACTACTTAGGGCAGGCGTTTAAGAGGAGGAATGTGGTGCGCTTTAAGAACAGAGGCGCTAAGGAAGATCTCCCGGATAGGAGGTTTGTGGTGCGGGATCTCCTGTGCCGCCAGATGGGGTTCATGCCTGATGATATCCTGGCAGTCATCAACCTTCCAGACAGACAGGGCTATGATGTCAGCTTTAAGCTCATGTCTAGTCACATAGGGGACCCCCCAACTAAAAAGAAGCCCCCTCCTGAAGATACCACTGTGGAGTCAGACATGGAGACAGGTTGAAGACGGGGAGGATGACTCTGACTCATGATGATGGGGGTCACTGCTCTGCTCTTTATCATTGTGATGGCTGGGTTCTCTCTAAAAGTTGCTTCCAGCAACGTCAACAGCATTAAAGTAAGAAGGACCAGACACGCCGTGTATGACCACCTGAGATATCTGGACGCTGATGTCATCTTCCTGCAGGAGACCCGTCTGACCACCTTGGGGCATCTCCGTGAGGCTGAGCGTGAGTGGCGGTCTGGTCCTTCTTACTGGTCACTGGCTGTGGAGCCGTATGCCGGGGTCGCTATACTGTTTAACACCACAGACGTGACGGTGCATAGGCTGACGGAGGTCGCTATGGTGAGGTACCTGGTGCTAGAGGTGACCATCCATGGTAGGCGGCTCCGGCTGATCACTAATAGGAATTCTGGGAATAAATGTATCTTTTGTACCTTTTTCGAGTTTTAAATTATGTAACTTTCTAAAATCCTGCATCCTGTATATGTTTCAGTGCTTCATATTGCACTTGGATCCTCTGCAGGGCCATGACAGCTACCAGAACCTTAGATCTCCGTGTTCTGTTCGCTGCCGACGTTCAGCGGATATTGGGTGCCATCACCTCTCACTCCAATCACTGCCCAGTTACAATGACCCAGTTTTAGAAAAATATAGTTGCTTTATTGCAAAGAAACAAACTAGACCTTGTACTTGGGTTATGAATGTTGTTATAGATGGACATATAGATGTATACCAGGCGCTTCTCAAGGCTGTTTTCTAAAAAGGATGACATATTCAGAGATGTAAGTCCAAGCTGCTGGGCCCCAATTCTAAATCTGTACCAGATTCTCTAACTATAATGGGGCTCATTTACTAAGGGGCCGAAACGCCGGGTTTCCCGAATATTACCGATTTGCGCTGTTTTTCCCTGAATTGCCCTGTTTTTTTGGCGTGCGCAATCGGATTGTGTCGCATCCGCGCCGGCATGTACACGACTGAAATGGGCGGGGGGCCTGGACGTCGGGGGAAACCAACGGATTCGGAAAAAACGCGGTATTTAAAAAATAATTTGTGTCGCTTGATGCACTTACAAGCACCGAAGAGGATGAGAACTCCAGCGGACCTCGGCGCAGCATCGACACCTGGAGGACATCGGGCGCATGGACCTTAGTGAATCCTGGCAGAACCCGAATCCTCGTCGGAGAACGTGCCGCTGGATCGCGACTGGACCGGGTAAGTAAATGAGCCCCAATGTATCATTTATAGTATCGTAGGGAAGAGGCATCCTCTATACCCATCTAAAGTTATGCCCCGGTTATATTTCTCTAGTTGAGGAATACGTTGTGATTGGATATAAACCAAAGTACATAAAAACCATTTGGTGTTACATTTATCGTCAAAAATTCATGACAAACATGAGGAGAGTTTCAGATGTACTGGACGCTATTAAGCAGCTTATACCATGTTATACATGCACCATTGTGGCACTACATCAAGCTCTTGTACAACCTCATGCACACAAATGTATGAACATGGTCGTATATACGTGTAGCATACGGCCCGTTATTTACAATGGGCTATACGGCCATTCAATTGTGCAATGTACTGTACTGTGAGCCAGAGGTAAAAAAATATAGAGCATGTCCTATTTCCTCACATATTTCTGTTCCATATGCCCCATAAAATATAAAATACGGGCCTGTACATGCTGTCTATGTTTGTGCACTGTACACTGCCGAATATATGTGCCGCATCCGGGAGACCAGAACCAGTGGGAGGTGCATTCTGTCAGCCGGCCATCATTTGCCAGCCCACCGTATTTTAAACAGTACAGATACGGCTCCAGCCATCTCATACGGGTGAAAAACATACTGTATTTACAGCAAAAATACAACTATGTATACACAAGAGTAAAAACGCACAGTCGTGTGAATGAGGCCTAAGGCAGATCTATTTATGCAGTGATATAATATTTGTCATTCAGGTGCCTGGGAAAGATGAGTAACACCTCAAGTAGGAGCTGTGATACAGATATAAATTGTCATCCAGCTTTCCTAAAACCAGATATAAGCAAGAAATGACTGAGTGGTATTGATACCAATTTACCATTAGAAGAAATCAAAGACTAGATATAAGAAGGACTTTCAGAGTCATAGAGGAGTCAGGTGATTGCATTGTATCAGGCAGGTGTATTACATATTATTGTTCTTCAGCGCCCTCTAGTGTTACCAGCTCAGATATATCAGAATCTGTATAATACAGATAATCCCATGTGCAGAACAATACAATCCGCCTGTGTGCTGGCAACATTTTCTAGACCAATCATGTTTTCCTGCTAAAAGGTGGATTTATATTTTGTTTGAGAGAGAATAACAAAACAGGGAACATCACTGTGGATGAAATATTCTAGGAGGCTAGTGATTTTACATAAAATCTGTCCCTACTACTAAAATACCACCCCCTATAAAAAAAAAATACCACCACTAAAAAAAAGCCCCTTCCTGTAGAGGCCACAGTCAGACATGGAGACAGGTGGTAGACAGGAGGATCTCGACTCTGACTCATTATGATGGGGGTCACTGCTCTGCTCTTTATCATTGTAATGGCTGGATTCTCTCTAAAAATTGCTTCCAGCAACGTCAACAGCATTAAAGTAAGAAGGACCAGACACGCCGTGTATGACCACCTGAGATATCTGGGCGCGGATGTCATCTTCCTGCAGGAGACCCGTCTGACCACCTTGGGGCATCTCCGTTAGGCTGAGCGTGAGTGGCGGTCTGGTCCTTCTTACTGGTCACTGGCTGTGGAGCCGTACGCCGGGGTCGCTATACTGTTTAACACCACAGACGTGACGGTGCACAGGCTGACGGAGGTCGCTATGGGAAGGTGCCTGGTGCTAGAGGTGACCATCCATGGTAGGCGGCTCCGGCTGATCAACATCTATGGCCCACAGACAGTGACTGAGAGAATCCAGCTGTTCAATGAGGTGCGGCAGCATTTATTTACCTCTATCCCTGTGATAATGGCGGGCGACTTTAATGTTACCATGACATCAGGTGACAGGTCCTCGGGCAGAGCAGTGGTCAGAGACTCAAAAGTCCTACGTAACATCATATCACAGGCCGATCTATGTGATGTGTTCATCCATGAGAGTGTCCTCCCTTATTCTGCTGTCCAAAGGTAAGGTACGGCACAGTAAGAGGGCGGAACATCTCTGGAGCAGTCATCTCGATTAGAGAGATGTTTGAGAGATGTAAAGCTCTGAGGTGTGGGAGATATGCCCCCTATGTACAAGAATATAAATACTATAATACTGCCCCCTATGTACAGGAATATAACTACTATAATACTGCCCCCTATGTACAGGAATATAACTACTATAATACTGCCCCCTATGTACAAGACTATAACTACTATAATACTGCCCCCTATGTACAAGAACTTTTACCTTTCTTTGCTTTTCTGGATCTCGCCATACAACATCCCCCTATTGGGGCCAGACCTAAGGGCTTGGGGCAGCTGGGTTCCCCTTGTACCTGAGTTGCTGGCTTGAGCGTGGCCTAGCGCTGGACTGGTCACAGTCGCTTGGTCCAGGTGGATCAGGCCTCGTCCATGTTGGGCAGGTCTGGCAGGCGGATTGTAAGAAGAGGGAGAAGCCGCTGTAAGGTGGAAGTAGTTCTCCCTGAGGCACCCCCATTGTAGTCACGTGTAAGGGATTCCATGGTAGAGGCAGAGGCTGTGATGTTAGCGGCAGACAGGGATCACACGTAGACATCACACAGTTCCTTTATTCCAGAACCTGAACACAGCAATGGCAACAGCCAAGATAGAAGAAGATAGAAGTCCAATCTGTCCAGGTCCAAGGTATCTGGTGGATATTGTCTAGCAGAGGAGGCTCACAGCCCAGTGTCAGGAGCTTCAGCTGGAGAAGTCAGGAGCAGCTTTAGCAGTAATCCTCGGCAGGTTCTGTTAGGGATGAGAACTGCAGGAGGCCTCATGTCTGCAGCCGTGTGTCCTGTATCAAGGACTCATCTGCTTCTAGTTTCAGTAAGAGCTTGTTCTGGCCGGCAAATTACCAGCCACTGGGAGTTTTATATAAACTTCCCCTGGGGGTGGAGAGTCCTGGATCCAACCAGGGACCTTGTGACAGATTTGGATCGACAAAGATCAAACATCACATAACATTGGTGAAAACAGATATTGTGCAGCTGTAATACCAGTTATGGTCAGTAGATGGCCTACATCTTATTGATATTGGTAAAGGACCCGTCCAGCGGGCCATTACGTGTCTTGCTCCAGCATCTTCTAACCCCACCTCAGGAGTCTTATGTGCTACTCCAGACCCCACTATCTCACCTCCAGACACCTCCACATCTCCCTGGCAGAAGATGAATTGTATTTTGGTAACGTCCTATGTCTTTCCCCCTCTTCCGCGGGCTCTTTTGTCCTCTCAGCCGCTCCACCATTTTGATCAAGTTGAACACAGAGGATCAGCACGAGCTGCGCTACTCACCTGGAGACCATCTGGGCATCTTCCCATGTAACCGAGAGGAACTGGTGCAGGCTCTGCTGGAACGCGTGGAAGACCCCCCACCCGCCAATGACACGGTGCAGGTGGAAACCATGGACAAAGACTCAAGCAGACGTGAGTGGGGGCTGCCATCACCCTGAGGGTCCGCAATGCGGCGTCACTAGTCTTAGACTCTATGTTTCTCCTCACAGGATTGGGGGCCAGTCGTAAGGCCACCTGGGTCTCTGACACTAGAATCCCCCCGTGTACACTGCGACAGGCACTGACTAACTACCTGGACATCACTACACCCCCCACACCACAGCTGCTGCAGCTCTTCAGTGTCTTATGTGAAGATCCTGAGGAGCGGCTAAGACTGGAGACCCTCAGCCAGGTACAACTAGGACTGAAGTGCTGATATAATTTAGTTAGTACCGCCCACGAGGAACTGGGGCTGGAGATAATAGTTACTTGGCTTCGAGGAGGATTGAGATGTCCGCTGCTTAGATGAGAGTGTCCCACCCATCCTAATTCTTACCCCTGCAGGATGCCCGTCAGTACGAGGAGTGGAAGTGGTTCCGGTGTCCGACTCTGGTGGAAGTGCTGGAGGAGTTCCCGTCCATCAGTGTCCCCAGCTCCCTGCTCCTCACACAACTACCCCTCCTTCAGCCCCGATACTACTCCATCAGCTCCTGCCAGGAGGCCTACCCCAACCAGATCCACCTGACTGTGGCCGTGGTGTCCTATCACACGCAGGGTGAGTGTATGTACCATCAGTCAGGTCACCTCAGTACATAAGTGAGGGGCTCCAGAACCTTCATTATTCTAAATAATCCCCTCCCCCATTATATATTACAGAAAACAAGGGTCCTCTTCATTATGGTGTTTGTTCAACATGGCTGGACCAGCTGACTCCAGGAGCACCCGTCCCTTGCTTTGTAAGAGGGTAAGATCTTCAAATACTGCCCCCTATGTACAAGACTATAACTACTATAATACTGCCCCCTATGTACAAGAATATAACTACTATAATACTGCCCCCTATGTACAAGAACATAACTACTATAATACTGCCCCCTATGTACAAGAATATAACTACTATAATACTGCCCCCTATGTACAAGAATATAACTACTATAATACTGCCCCCTATGTACAAGAATATAACTACTATAATACTGCCCCATATGTACAAGAATATAACTACTATAATACTGCTCCCTATGTACAAGAATATAACTACTATAATACTGCCCCCTATGTACAAGAATATAGCTACTATAATACTGCCCCCTATGTACAGGTAATTGAATATATTTGTTTGTGTTGCATGTAGTACATATATTTATACTGTTATTTCTCTGTGATCCAGTACCGGATAACGTGTGACTACACCCCCAATGCCCCCCTGAATGCTGCCAGTGCCTCCCATTCCCTGCACTGGTGCTATGTAATGTAATATCAGGCGACTTTGCTGGTAATTGCTGCTACATGATGTTTACTTTCTGAACCTGCAGAAGGAGGAACAACTCCTGAACCGAATGAGAAAATAAAACTTCACCTTGATTCCTCATTAGTCTCCAGACAGTGCAGTCGGAGCAGCGGCGCCCCGCATACTAAGTGCCGCCCATTGAACTATTTGATTACTTGACGCCACATTTATCTGCTTTTTTCCTTTCCTCTTTTCCCCTGGGGACAACTTTCAATTTACAGAAAAATGAAGTTTGTTAGAGAAGTTTTCAGAGTTTCCTGCTCTTGTCCGTTTCATGACGAATACTGATGATTCTGCTGCTCCCGCCCCTCAATTACATTCGCAAACATTTAGTAATTAGGGTTTGGTGACTCTTTGTACTTTTTCTACATTTTTTGGGATACAATGTATCTGGAAATGTGGGTTTATTTCTTCTGTTTATTGTAACGTAGATATCTTTTGTATGAGGGTCCATTCACACGACGTATGTTTGCCCAGGCTGCCGCATGCTGGAGAGGAGGAGTGGTGCCCGCAACGTTGCGGTGAGACATGGGGCACATTTACTTACCTGTCCGAGGAGTTCACCCGAAGTGCATTGTTCCGACGACAATGCCCTGTGCTGCGATTCACTAAGATCGTGCGCCCGATATCCTGCATGTGTCACCTCCCCGCTCAGGTCCGCAGGAGATCACCTTCTTCTTCCTGGTGCATGTAAGTGCATTGTCATGCAACACAATTTAAAAGTTAAATCCAGCACAGTCCGAATCAGTTGGATCGTCCGGCGGCCCGTCCCCAATTACAGTTGAATTAAAGCCGCCACAATTGCACCAAAATCTTATCACGTGCGACACAATCCCCTTCTAAATACCTGTCACAGCTGTGCAATCCCCGAAAACGTTGGGAAGTCAGATCATAATGAGATCCGTGGACCCTTAGTTAATAAGCCCTAATGTGTGTTCTTACCGCACAGTAACTGTGCGCCATAGACGTCATACACTGCCGCAAACGAACTGTAGACAAAGTCGTAGAGCTCACCTGTGGCAGGCACTGAAAGCGTCAGTGTGTTTCATTCTGTCTCTTTCTAGTCTGAACACTGACGCCTAAACATAAAAAGTGGAAGGTATTGGATCCAAAATGATGGACACCCTCCCCCCCCTTTCTAAATTACAACCAAAAAGCAACTATACATCCAATGATGGTTTTTAATCCAAATCAATAACTACAAAACCGAGTTATTTTATTTATAAACTCTTAAACTACATAAAATATAAAATATACAATTATCAGGACAGGAGACTAAAACCCATCGCCCCTCCCCCCCTTCCTAATTATAGTCCGTGCATAGTATTAACAATATTGCACATGTCCCATAGGAAAAGTCTTGGCATATGGCAATTTTCCTACATCCAGATGAAGCGCATAATACACAGGACTGTAACAGCAAATATGTCCTGTTAGTAGAACAGACCTCAGAATGGGGAGGGTGTATCCGAAAACCCACACGTGTTCTGCTTCTCTTTGATTCCTATGCGGGTAAATACAGTGACGCATCACTTGATGTATAATTACTTTTTGTGTTATAGTCTGAACACTGGTGTATTCCTTCTCCTGGTGGTCCTGATTGACTTGCACTGCACCCTCTGTCTGTGTCTTCAGTCCATCCCTGACCCTACACAACAATAATCTCACATCACCGGGAGGTCAAAGAAATAATGCTAACGAAAAGTAAAAACGTACACAGAGATTGGTGCAATGGAATGTGTCTCCGAACCATCCCAGGTCAAAGGTCAGAGGTCATGTGCTGTTGTGCACCTCGAAGAAGGGCATGGGAAGGTAAAGATGGGAAAGCACAAGGAATGGAGGGTAATACTAGCAAAATAAGGAAATGGGAGGGAGATGAAGGAATCAATAAAAACAAAATGAAGGGAATGGAAAATAAGAGGAAGGAAAGCGTGCAGAGCAAAAGAGGGAGGGAGGAAACGGCAATAAAAATGAAGAAACAAGAAGAAACAAGAAAAAAGATGTAGAAGAAAAGAAAATGAAGGTAAAGAAAGAAAAAATGAAAGGAAGGGGAAGAAAGCAAAGGTTAGGAAAGGGTGAGAAAGAAAGGAAGGGGAGGAAGAAAGTAAAGGAAAGATAGAAAGAAGGAAAGTGGAAAGCAAACAGAAAGGAAAAAAGGTTCTGGTTGACCAGGAGACAAGTAACTACATATCATCAGCTGATCCCTGTCCTGGAATCAATGGAGGGAAAGGAAAGCTTAGCTTACAAAGTCTACTGTGTACACACAGGCATCAGTACTGTGTCCCTCACTATGACCTCCACTCTACTTCAGTTTATACCTTCTGTACATATATCATTATATACAGGATATGCCCAGGTTATACCAGCTGTACATATATCATTATATACAGGAGATCCCCAGGTTATACCAGCTGTACATATATCATTATATACAGGAGATCCCCAGGTTATACCGGCTGTACATATATCATTATATACAGGAGATCCCCAGTAATAATTCATTTCAAGGTTCGCCCCGGCTCTGGGGGCGGAAAATTCCCCAGGTCTGAGGTGGGATATAATTCATTTTCGTTCCTGCTCATGGGCTCTGAAGAAATTCCCAGGGTCTGAGTTGGGATCTAATTCATTAGTTCCCTCTGCTTGGGCTCTGAGAATTCCCAGGGTCTGAGTTGGGGATCTAATTCATTTTAGTTCCCTGCTTGGGCTCTCTGAAGAATTCCCAGGGTCTGAGTTTGGGATCTAATTCATTTTCTCCTGCTCTGGGCCGAGAATTCCAGGGTCTGAGTGGGTCTAATTCATTTAGTTCCTGGGGGTCTAAAGAATTCCCAGGGTCTGAGTTGGATTTAATTCATTTTAGCTCCCTGCTCTGGGGTCAGTTTCTCTTGAGGTCATTTGTGTGTGATCTGATTTTCTAAGGACATGATAAATTAGGGGTCAACTTTGTTGTAAGAAATGTAAAGGTCCCCGAAAATATAGAAGGGGACAAAAAAGTGCAAATGGCACAAAAAAAGAGTCTCAGCTCTGATAAAAAGTCTCGGAAAGAAGTAGAAGGTGGGCGGTGCAGTGATTACCCCATGTCACTAAAACAAAGAGTAAAAAATCGAATAATTCTCGTGTCCAGGTTTGCGCTTCCATTGTGACTCGCTTTCGGTTTATCTACATTGTTTGCATTTCGGAGCCGCTGGACATCGGCCGCGATCACATGATCACAGCTTTGTTTTGCTGCCTTCAGCTACAGAAGCGATGCCATGTAAATATGCTGATTACCGCATCTCCAGGGGGAATTTTAATGTTAAAAGCCAAAGACTTAGCTCAGCTGTTTGACATTTTACCATAAAATATGTAATTTCCTGCAAGGTTTAACAAAGCCTTTTAAACCTCCAGATAAAATCCCTAAATAATGACAAGAATTTCTGAAACTTGTCCGGGTGGGGGAAGGGAAACTTTCCACAGAAACTGCAATGTCATAAAAATGTTGTCCTTAAATTAGAAAAACTAACAGAGAAATCAAATGAAACAAACATTGGAATATATGTACAGTTAATAATCTGTATATAATAGATATATTACAGCGGTATACCTGGGATCTCCTGTATATAATGATATATGTACAGCCTGGTTAACCGGGGGTCTCCTGTATATATGATATTATGTACAGCCGGTATAACCTGGGGATCTCCTGTATATAATGATATATGTACAGCCGTATACCTGGGGATCTCCTGTATATAATGATATATGTACCAGCTGGTACACCCTGGGGATCTCCGTTAGAATGATATGTACACGGTATAACCTGGGGGTCCTCCTGTATATAATGATATATGTACAGCTGGTATAACCTGGGGTCTCCTGTATATAATGATATATATAGTACAGCCGTATAAACCTGGGGATCTCCTGTATATAATGATATATTACAGCCGGTATATACCCGGGGATCTCCTGTATATAATGATATATGTAACAGCCGGTATAACCTGGGTCTCTGATTAATGATATATGTACAGCTGGGTATACCTGGGATCTCCGTTATAATGATATATGTACAGCTGGTATAACCTGGGGATCTCCTGTATATAATGTATATGTAGCTGGTATAACTGGGGATCTCTGTATATAATGATATATGTCAGCTGGATAACCTGGGATCTCCTGTAATAATGATATATGTACACCGGTATAACCTGGGATCTCCTGTATATAATGTATTATGTTACAGCTGGTATAACCTGGGGATCTCCTGTATATAATGATATTGTACAGCTGGTATAACCGGGTCCTCCGGTGTATAATGATATATGTACAGCTGGTATAACCTGGTGATCTCCTGTATATATATTAGTACACGTATAACCTGGGATCTCCTGTCATAATGATATATGTACGCTGGTATAAACCTGGGGATCTCCTGTATATAATGATTATGTACTAGCTGTATAACCGGGGATCTCCTGTATATAATGATATGTACAGCGTGTTATAACCGGGTATCCTGATAATGATGATAGCTGGTATAACCTGGGTCTCCTGTTATAATATATATGTACAGCGGTATACCTGGGATCTCCTGTATTAATGATATATGTAAGCCCGTATAACCTGGGATCTCCTGTATATAATGATATAGGTAACAGCCGGTATAACCGTGGGATCTCCTGTATATAATGATATATGTACGCCGTATAACCTGGGGATCTCCTGTATATAAATATGTACAGCCGTATAACCTGGGGATCTCCTGTATATAATGATATATGTACAGCTGGTATAACCGGGGATCTCCTGTATAAATGATATATGTACAGCCGGTTAACCTGGGATCTCTATATAATGATATATTCAGCTGGTATAACCTGGGGATCTCCTGTATTAATGATATATTACAGCTGGTATAACCTGGGGATCTCCTAATATAATGATAATGTACAGCTGTATACCTGGGGACTCCTGTTATATATGATATATGTCAGCTGGTATAACTGGGGATCTTCTGTATAATGTATATTGTACAGCGTAACCGGGATCTCCTGTTATAGTGATATATGTACAGCTGGTATAACCTGGGGATCTCCTGTATATATGAATATATGACAGCTGTATAACCTGGGGATCTCCTGTATTAAGATATATGTACGCTGTATAACCTGGGGACTCCTGTATATAATGGATATATGTAAGCTGGTATAACCGGGGATCTCCAGTTATAACAGCCGTATAACCTGGGGGTCTCCTGTATATAATGATAGTACAGCCGGTATAACCTGGGGATCTCCTGTATATAATGATATATGTACAGCTGTATAACCTGGGAATCCCTAATATGATTATTGTAAGCTGGTATATCCTGGGGATCTCCTGTTATAATGATATATGTACAGCCGGTATAAACCTGGGATCTCCTTATAATAAAATGTACAGCCGTATAAAACCTGGGATCTCCTGTATATAGATATAGTACACCGGTATAACCTGGGATCTCCGTGTATTAATGATATTATGTACAGCCGGTATAAACCTGGGGAATCTCTGTATAAATGATCTAATGTACAGCTGTATAACCTGAGGGGATCTCCTGTTAAAGGATATATGACAGCCGCATGAGACCGGGATCTCCTGTATATCTATGATATATGTACAGCCGGTATAACCTGGGATCCCTGTATAAATGATATGTACACTGGTATAACCGGGGGATACTGCCTATATAATAATGATATATATTAACAGCTGGTATAACCTGGGGATCTGCCTGTATATAATGATATATGTACGGCGTATTAACCTGGATCTCCGTATATAATTAGATCTATGTCCAGGTACAGCCGGGTGAATACACCTGTGGATTCGTCCTGTAAATGATATATGTACAGCTGGTATAAACTGGGGATCTCCTTTATAATGATCTATGTACCAGCGGTATAACCTGGGGATCTCCTGTATATATGATATATTACAGCTGGTAGAACCTGGGGATCTTCTCGTATATAATGATAATGTACAGCGTATAACCTGGGGATCTCCTGTATATAATGATGTATTACAGGCTGGTAGAACTGGGGATCTCCTGTATCATATGATATATGTAAGCCGGTATAACCTGGGGTTCCTGTATAATGATAATGTACGCCTGGTATAACCTGGGATCTCCTATTAATGATATATGTACACTGGTATACTGTATCTCCTATCATAATGATATATGTACAGCGGTATAACCTGGGATTCCTTAATATAATGATATATGTACAGGCGTAAACCTGGGGATCTCCTGTATATGAAGATATGTACCTTGGTATAACCTGGGGATCTCCTGTATATAATGATATATGTCAGCTGGTATAACCTGGGGATCTCCTGTATATTATATTACAGCGGTAATAACCTGGGACTCCTGTATATATTATATATGTCCAGTCTGTATACACCTGGGGATCCCTTATTAATGATATATGTCGCTGGTATAACCTGGCATATCCTTAATAAGATATATGTACAGAAGGTATAAACTGAGTAGAGTGGAGTCAGAGTGAGGGACACAGTTGATCCGTGTGTGTAACAGTAGACTTTGTAAGCTAAGCTTTCCTTTCCTCCATTGATTCCAGGACAGGGATCAGCTGGATATGTAGTTACTTGTCTCCTGGTCAACCAGAACCGTTTTTCTTTCTGTTTGCTTTCCACTTTCCTTCTTTCTCTCTTCCTTAGCTTTCTTAATTCATTTCAGTTCCCTGCTCTGGTCTGAAGCATTTCCAGGGTCTGAGTGGGATTAATTCATTTTCGTTCTCTGCTCTGCGGTCTGAAGAATTCCCAGGGTCTGAGTTGGGATCTAAGTCATTTTACGTTCCTGCTTGGGCTCTGAAGAATTCCCATGGTCGGAGTTGGGATCTAATTCATTTTAGTCTCCTGCTTGTGGGTCTGAAGAATCCCAGGGTCTTGAGGTGGGCTAATTCTTTGTCGTTCCCTGCTTCGAGGCCTCTGAAGAATTTCCCAGGGTCTAGTGGGATCTAATTCATTTTAGTCCTGTTCTGGGTCTGAAGATTCCCAGGTTCTGAGTTGGGATATAATTCATTTTAGCTGCCCTTGCCTGGGGTCATTCTCTTGAGGGTCATTTGTGTGTGATCTGATTATTTCTAAGGACATATAAATTAGGGGTCAACTTTGTTGTAAGAATGTAAAGGTCACCGAAAATAAGAAGGGGGACACCGAAAAGATTCAAATTGCACAAAAAAGAGTCTCATGCTCTGATAACAAAGTCTCGGAAGAATAAAGGTGGGCGGTTCAGTGTGGAATTACCCCGATGTCACTAAAAAAAACGTAAAAAAATCGAATAATAATCTCCGTTGCCCAGGTTTGCGCTGCCATTAGTGACTCGCTTTCGGTTTACATACACTTGTGCATTTCGAGCGCCTTGGACATCGGCCGCGCATTCACATGATGCACGCGTTGTTTTGCTGCCTTCCTACAGAGCGGGCCATGTAAATATGCTGATTAGCCGATCTCCCCGGGGGGAATTTCTAATGTATTAAAGCCAAAACTTAGCTCATCTGTTTGACAGTTTAACATACCACAATATGTAATTTCCTGCAAGTTTAACACAAGCCTTTTAACCTCATATAAAATCCAGACCTAATAATGACACGAATTCTCTGACAACTTGTCCGGGGGGGGAAGGAAAAACTTTCCACAAGAAACTGCAATGTCTAAAATGTTGTCCTTAAATTAGAAAAACTAACAGAGAAATCAAATGACACAAACATTGGAAATATACTGTACAGTAAATAATCTGTATATAATGATATATTATACAGCTCGTATACCTGGGATCTCCTGTATATAATGATATATGTACATACTCTGGTATAAACTGGGGGATCGTCCTTATTATATGATATTGTACAACCTGGTATAACCTGGTGATCTCCCTGTATATAATTGATATATGTCAGCGTATACAACTGGGGATCTCCTGTATATAATGATTATGTAGCCAGCTGGTATAACCTGGGATCTCCTGTTATCAGAATATTGTACAGCTGTATAACCTGGGGAGTCGTCTGGTAAGATATATACTTACACTGGTATTAAACCTGGGGTTCCCTGTTATAATATATCATGTACAAGCCGGTATAAAACCTGGATCTCTGTATATAATGATTATAGTACGCCGTCAAACCCTGGGGATCTCCTGTATATAATGTTATGTTTTACAGCCGGTATATACAAAAACCTGGGGTCTCCCTGTATTAGTATATGTACACAGCTGGTATACCTGGGCATCTTCCGCTATATAATGATATTGTACAGCTGGTAAACCTGGACTCCTATTATTTAACTCGGTACGGGATCATAACTGAATATTAGCTGGTTACGGGGACTCGAAGATATAGAGCGGAACCTGGGGCTCTCCTGTATAGAATGATATATGGTACAGCCGACTGGGCTCGTTTAGGTTAGGGTACGTAACCGGCGGTGGGGGAGACTCAGCCTCTATATCGATGATATGTACGCGTATAACCTGGTGAATCTCCTGATAGAATGTATTGTTACAGCTTGTATAAAACCCTGGGGATCTCCTGTATATAATGATATATGATACAGCCGGTTATAAACCTGGGATCTCCTGATATATGATGTATGTACATGCTGGTATAACTGGGGATCTCCGTATAAATGAATATGTACAGCTCGTCATACAACCGGGGATCTCCTGTATATAATGATATATGTAGCGCTGATAACCTGGGGCTCTCTGTATATCATGTCATATGTACAGCTGTATAGTCCCTGGGATCTCCTGTATCATGATATGACCCTATACCTGTGATCTAATATGGGTATGCAGCCTTTATAACCTGGGTCTCCTGCATAATAATGATAATGGAGCTGACTCCGTATAAACCTGCGGACTCCCTGTAATAATGATCCTATGTACACGCAGCCGTATAACCTGTGGGACTCCCTGTATATAATTAATAATGTACTACCGTGATAACCTGTGGATCTCCTTTATTAGTGAATATATGTACAGCCTTATAACCTGGGCTCTCCGTAATATAATGATGATATGTCAGCCTGATATACCTGGGGATCTCTGTATATAATGAGATATGTACAGGCCGTATAACCTGGGGATCTCCTGTATATAATGATATATGTACAGCTGTATCCCTGGGGATCTCCTGTATAAATGATATATGTACAGAGGCCGTTATAACCTGGAGATCTCCTGCAATATGACATATATCCCACCTCAGACCCTGGGAATTCTTCAGACCCCAGAGCAGGGAACTAAAATGAATTAGATCCCAACTCAGACCCTGGGAATTCTTCAGAATAAGCTTCAAAATATTCAGATACAATAAATTATTCTGACCTCCCCAGTTATGAATTATTCCTCAACCTCTTATAATCGTTCCCTAAAATGAATAAGATCCAACATCAGGCACCAAAAATCATGCGGACCCCAGAGCAGTCACTAATTGAGATCTAATACAAGACAAGGTGTCTATGCTTTGCCTGGCTTTGAGATTGCAAGTATTTAGGTTTATTGAGACCTGATTATGGGAATTGGTGAAGCCGTGTAGCTCCTGGACATCGATATAGTGGATATAGTGGGGCTCATTTACGAAGTGTCCGAATTGCGAAATCGGGGGGCGTGGCCGTCGGAAAACCAGACGGATTCAGAAAAACTGCAGCACGCTTGACACGCACTTACCTGCACCAAGAAATAGAAGGTGAAATCCGACGGACCTCGGCGCAGCAGCGACACCTAGTGGATGTCAGCGCACGGACCTTAGTGAATCCCAGCCGGACCCAAATCAGCATTGGAGAACCCGCCGCTAGATCGCGAGTGGACCAGGTAAGTAAATCTGCACAAGTGAGTTTATAATTGCAGATGTCTCTCTGTCTGTCGGATGTAGTTATTCCATATGATTTGTAGACCTACTATTGGATCACAAATCCACATTCACCGTTACAGGGTGAAACATAGTGGATGACATTGTGATCCTATGTCATCTTCTTATAGAGCCTAATAATGATAAATGGCTTTGTCCCCTCGGTGTAAGTTTTTGGAACAACCAAGTAGTTTTTGATAGGTAATCATTTATATCAGGGGTAGGGAACCTATGGCTCGGGAGCCAGATGTGGCTCTTTTGTTGGCTGCATCTGGCTCTCATAAATAGTGATGGCTGCTGTGTGTCATAGACTGATCACTGGACACAGGCAGCATTTTTACCGTTGCCTATGTTCCTTGTGTGACCCAGGCCCCATCACTTCCATTGTCTAAGCCTGGGTCAAAGAGAAGAGCGTGAGAGCGATGAGGAGCTGGCTGGGGGGCATGTGCTGTGGGTACCAATCAACTGGCGGGTCATGTGCTGGGGCTACCTATCTACTGGTGGGTCATGTGCTGTGGCTACCTATCTACTTGGGGGCATGTGCTGTGGCTACCTTTCTACTTGGGGGCATGTGCTGTGGCTACCTATCTACTGGAGGTATGTGCTGGGGCTACCTATCTACTGGGAGGCATGTGCATATTGTAGGGCTCTTACGGAATAACATTTTAAAATATGTGGTGTTCATGGCTCTCTCAGCCAAAAAGGTTCCTGACCCCTGATCTATATGATGGGCGTTTGACCCCTCACAATAACTACTTGTTGACCATGAGCCCATGTTTCGCCAATGATAGATCCTTCCCTAAGCTCCAAAGACTTCAGGCTCTGGAGAATCTCAGTCTTTATAGAGTCTTTATGTTTCCATCTTCCATCCTTTTAACACCTTAACTAAGGCTCTTATATGTTCTGCATATCGCTGGTGCACAATGGCGCATTATTCTGGGACGCGGAGGGAGCTCAAGGTTAGTTTCCCATTTGTAAATACATAATGTGGCATATGGAAAGACAATACTAAACAAGGTCAGGTGAGGGCATCGCTGTTGACTCTGAAGTATCAGCACAGATGGTTGGAACATCAGATACGAGCGCAGTCACTTTACTGATAACCAACGCACAATTAGACAGCGATTCAGCAGCTGCACACGTTGTTCCCTTTGCTGCGGCACCTTGGGACTGGGTACAAAACACACACAGAATAACTTTTTCGGTTTTGACATCTTATCAATTTGATGCAGCAGTTCAAGCTCTTCAGCGAGACTGCGGAGCGTCCCTGGTGGAAGCGAACATTGTGCGCTGTATAGTAATGTCGCGGCGTCATGTTTGTTCCTGTCGTGCTTTTAGAGTTTGTTTCAGATGAAGTAAATTGTAGAAACTACTCAGTTTTGTCGCCTTTAGAAGGAAAACACAGATAAAGGACAGAGGAATAAAGGGGAAATAGACACGCAGGGATAAGGATGGAGCTCGGATTAGTCTAAGCTTCTAGGGGTGTTATGTGCTGTGGGTCGTGTATCCCAAACCAGCACCAGGGCCCAGATGTAACTGCCCTCGTATTCCTTCCCCCTTCCTTCTCTCTAATTCCCTCCTTCCTTCCCTCTCTCTTATTTTTACCCCCCCCCCCCATTCCTGTTTCCCTTCTTTATTCCTTTTGTCCCTCTTATTCTATTCTTTTCCCTTATATTCTTTATTCCTCCCGTCCGTTCTTCCTTGCCTCCCACTAATTCTTCCCTTCCCCCTTTCTTCATTCATTCATTCCTTCCTTCACTCATTCATCCCTTTCCTTCCTCTTATTCCTTCCCCCCTTTTTCATTCCTTCCTTCATACCTTTGGTTCCCTCTTATCCCTTCCTTCTTTCCTTCCCACTTATTCCTGCCTCCCTTCCCTCTCTCCCACCCAACTTCCTTTTCTTTGCTCCCTTCCTCCTTCCTTCCTTTCCTTCTTTCTTCCCTTCCTTCCACCTACCCCTCATTACTTCCCTTTATTCTTCTTTTCCTGTTGTCTGACTTCCTACCAA
>CM033650.1:12101598-12139098 GCA_019512145.1 Engystomops pustulosus | reverse complement strand
CATCTAGGCGGTGGCCTGTGGTGTTGGATGTTGGTGCTGTCTGCTCCATGGACGGTCTATATGATCCATACGTCTATGAATGGGATACAACACCTCCCTCTTCACACTCGCAGGACTTTGTCTTAGGCTTCATTTCAGGTGGCAATATAATCGGATCTTTGTGATGTACGACTTTGATATTAGAGAATGGGATCCTGCCCACAAAGACAATTTTTAATACCAAGAAACAAGCAGAGTACGGTGACCTCGCTCCGGAAAATTCCCCAGCCGAACCGGGAAATGAAGCTTCTTCTAGCTAAACAACGTTTTATAGATGACTTTATAGGGAATATGGAGATAATTGTCCAGCAGGGGAGTTGTTATACCGCAAGTGACTAAGGCTGGAAGAACAGACACACAAGGACATTCTTATTGCCTGTATCGCTATCTATCTATCTATCTATCTATCTATCTATCTATCTATCTATCTATCTCATATCTATCTATCTATCTATCTATCATCTATCTATCTATCTATCTATCTATCTATCTCATATCTATCTATCTATCTATCTATCATCTATCTCATATCTATCTATCTATCTATCTCATATCTATCATCTATCTATCTATCTCCTATCTATCCATCTCATATCTATCTATCTATCTATCTATCTATCTATCTATCTATCTATCTAAGTATTGGAAAGTCCAGAGCAGCACAGCAACTAGGTCGGGTGCAAAGTCCTTGACACTCTGGCTGAAGCGTCCTAAGTATATAATTCCACAAATAGGCAGCACTCCTGGTTAGTGTTCAAAAGCGGTGGGGTATCTTTATTCCATGTGCAACGTTTCAGCTCACACAGAGCTTGATAAAGGCTGACATGGAATAAAGATACCCCACCGCTTTTGAACACTAATCAGGAGTGCTGCCTATTTGTGGAACTATCTATCTATCTATCTCATATCTATCTATCTCATATCTATCATCTATCTATCTCTCTATCATAGAGTGTGCACAGACAGAGGGCACATTCATGTCTCTGTCCTTCATTCCATAGGAGATTAGAGCTCTGTGCTTCGGCATCTGCGCTCAGGGATGGAGAAGGATATGGGGTTTATTAGCCAATAAAAGTTTAAAAACTAAAATATAATAAAAAACAGTAATTATAATGAGGAGTGCAGCACTCCCCGTAGTGACCACCCAAGGATGGAGTCACCACCGCTTCTCCGCACGCTACTTTCTTGTATGGGATGTGGCTACATTTGCTTTAATTAGGACTTTTCACGACCTCTATCAATGCAAGGTCATTTGTATCCTTTAATAGACGCCGATCCACTGTTTCCATCACAGCTGGAATTTTCTGGTGAGTCTCCTCTGTTCCCGCACCAATCAGTGTGATTATTTTCAGATCTGTACAGCCAAATGGTAAGAGCCAGGCTGTCACCTCTTGTCAAGCACAACTTTTCTGACACTACAACATCTTGTTAGCATTTTGAGTAATAAAAGTGCTGTTAAATTATGCTAATTGGTCTCTCAAACTTGGGCTGATAGACTGGCTCCACCCATCTGACAGTAAAGAGCTAAAATTTCAACAATGTTCAGAAATGGAGTAAACTACATCCAGTGGAGCAAACCTCTTGAAGTATGTAAAAAATATTGGGTGGGAGACTATTTGGATAGGTCCTCTTTAGTTGAGAGGGGGTCCAGTTATTGGTGGATCTCTCCGAAGAACATGTGCAGTTGGCTAATGAGAGTCAGACTCTGATAATTAATTATGTGCTAAATTCTATATATCATTAGGAGGAGCTGAAAAAGTTCACACCACAAGGACGATTGGTCACTCCCATGAGCAGGATTTATTGCTCTGACCTAAGATGCCCTCCCTCCAGGACTCCAATAGTGACGGCTGCTCCTCAAAGACGTCATTTTCCTTCTCCTTCTTTATTCCAGCTGCAGACCTTCCAGGAGTTGTAGTCATCTCGCAACCCAAGAGCTCTTCCCTCTTAAATAGACAAACCTATTCCTTTTTGGAGCTTGTGAATTTTTGGGTGGTAGCCAAAGACAATATCCAGAGAAGGAGAAGCACGGGTCACTGATCATTCTAAGACCTTCTGCTCCAGAGGATTTTACCAATTTTGGAAATTGATTCACCATAATGATAGCTAAAGCAGTATGAAAAAGGATGGACCCTTTAAATGACATAGGTACAGTAAACAGGGGCGGGAACCAAAGAGGGAGGATCCTGCTCTTGGACCATCCCCTGATTTTCTGTTCAAATATCCAGCCCCCAAATATTCCTATGTGCTGTTTCTCTTGTTTTACCTTCAGGGCTCTCTTCAAAATGTCTACTTGTCACTTATTTTCATGATATAATGCCAAGATTCTTCCTACAAGTAGAACATATATTATAATTTTTTTGGTAGATTTCACTGCAGAGTTGGACTGTCCTACCGGAGAATCGGAGAATCCTGTATTGGAGCCAGAGGGCCTATTACTAGAGTCTACTTCCTTAAGGTTGATTGAGGAAGGGGAGCAAGGATTCTAAGCAGTCTGATCCATTGTTTCCCATTAAATATTCCATGAATTTTCCGTTTTTCGCTTGGCTTGCGTCGTTACCATGTATCAGTCAGTCATTATGAGCCATACAGATGCGTTCAGGCGTATAATTTATTATAATATAATATTTTGTATTCTGAAGTGCGGATGCTGTGCCCGTGCTCCAAACACAACTCATTTTAGAGGCATTTTGACCTTCTCCTGCTTTTCGTCTTCCTTCTGAAATCTTCCACCCGAGGCCACAATTTACTCTTTGCCCCTCGAACATTAAGCACATTACAATTTGCGGACACATTTATCAAGCTGAGAGGCGCGATAAGACTCCGCCAGTCTATAACTTCATTATATGACACAGTGGTTGTCGCTGACAGTTAGTGGGTAAACTGTGAGGATGAGCCGGGATATCGGGTGGATGTCCAGGATTTCTGACAATTTAGCTTAATCATTGGATGTTGAAACGTTCTGCTACTTTTTTCATACTTTGTGGATTATTTCTTTACATCTTCAATATCTCTGCCTATTATCTGCAATGAATAACATTCATGGGTAAAAACCTATAATGGACCTAAGACTTGTCATTAGAGATGAGCGAACATGCCGTCCGAGCTTGATGCTCGGTCGAGCATTAGCGTACTCGAAACTGCTTCCTCATGATGGGCTATAAAGTACCAATGCCAAAACTAGTGTAGCATAATTTTGAAGCACTAGTCAGTTCAATTTACAACGCATCCAAACACTCAGAGATGCTATACCCGCTACTTCTTGGTGCACCGGACCTGCTTTTGTGTCCGTTCATTCGACTGGTGGATTTCATCCTTTTCTGATGTTCCCAGGTGTTCTGGCCAAGCTTCCCTGTGCAGAGCCTTGGTCCCCTTGAAAAATGCTCGAGTCTCCCATTGACTTCAATGGGGCTCGTTATTCGAGACGAGCACTCGAGCATCGGGAAAAGTTCGTCTCGAATAACGAGTACCCGAGCATTTTAGTGCTCGCTCATCTCTACTTGTCATACCTGACACCAGTGGGTGAAGTCACCTCGTGTGTCATTGTGATGGATGTGTCCTTACACAGGGGCAGCATATACCTGGCACTGTTGGGTGGAGGCTCAGGGTGCTGTCACCCCCTATGTCATGGTGATGGATGTGTCCTTACATGGGGGCATCATGTACCTGGCACCAGTGGGTGAAGGCTCCAGGTGCTGTCACCTCGTGTGTCATGGTGATGGGTGTCTCCTTACATGGGCATCATGTACCTGGCACCAGTGGGTGAAGGCTCCAGGTGCTGTCACCTCCTGAGTCATGGTGATGGATGTCTCCTTACATGGGGCATCATTACCTGGCACCAGTGGGTGAAGGCTCCAGGTGCTGTCACCTTATGTGTCATGGTGATGGATGTCTCCTTACATGGGGGCATCATGTCCCTGGCACCAGTGGATGAAGGCTCCAGGTGCTGTCACTTCCTGTGCCATGCTGATGGGTGTCTCCTTACATGGGGGCATCATGTACCTGGTACCAGTGGGTGCTGTGGTGGTGATGGACATGTCCCCAGTGTTAGTGGTGTGTATACATCAAAAGTTAATTACGGGCAATGATTTCCTCTCTTTGTCCTATGTACAAGACACCTGGAGCTTATTATTATTATTATTATTATTATTATTATTATTATTATTTTGTGCTTCTTCTATTTCTTATTTCAAAGATTAAAATAAAAGTCCTCAAACTACAGACATCACCATGACAACCCCAAAGAGCAGCAACCGAGGAGCCGGATCACCTCACAGCGCCCGAGGAGCCGGGGTTGAGTCATTACTTCTCATTGATAGTACTTCAGCCTAGAATAGTGTATCACATGTGATAGGCTTAGATACGACTGCATGACCATCGGTATCACATGTGAAAGGTTCATATACATCTTCCTAGCAGTATCACAAAGGAAAGGCTTAGATACCACAACTAAGGGCACTATATAACATTCTGATCCTGTGATTTTGTGATTCTTCACCCTACAGATGAGCACGGTCAAGATGCTGCGACCGCGCCTCAACGGGATCCTCTTCAAGTTGACCTTTGAGGAACACATCAGTAACATCAGACCTGACATCATAGCGGTGACACTGGCCTGCGAGGAGCTGAAGAAGAGCGAAAGCTTCAAGAAAATGTTAGAACTGGTCTTACTGGTGGGAAACTACATGAACTCCGGCTCCAGGAACGCAAAATCTCTCGGCTTCAACATCAGCTTCCTCTGCAAGGTAAGAGATTGGACACTGGGCTCCATGGATTGTGACTTCTTATTGAGTGGCCACATAACACAATGATGTATTTGTTAAGCCACGCACATTTGACTGGCGTTACTCTCCGAGTCAGCATTGCCCCCTTCAGTAAGGGCAGGTAATGCAGCCTGTGTCATCACACCAGGTGCAATCCAAACATCATTCAACCGTCCTCATTATCTTTTTTTTTGTTATGTTAAAGTTGTTGTCTGGTGCTACAAATACTGTACTTTGGTCCCATTAGTAATGCAGGACAACTGATCCATCTACACATAATTGCATAATTTGGTTTACTGTTTAATTCCATAGATTCGGGCACCATGTGTAGTTTTGGGAATGCAAAAGCATCATCCATTAAGGTCAGCAGCGACCCCTAAAGTAATGGAAGGTCATGCCCTTACTCACTAGCTGCACATCCATAGAGCACAGTCAAAAGCAGCGCCAACATTCAACTTTGACATTATTTTTACAATGTTAACGTTGTCATCTGCCGCCAAAGTCACATTAGTAATGTATTCAGTCCATTCTTTATGTTTCCATCACTATAAAGCTGTTTGTTATGTGGTTTTATTCAGGAGATTTTGGTACCAACTTTAGACCTGGGTATTAGGGTCAGTCCCCTCCCAGCTTTGAACAATTATCAGGTGACCATCTGCAGAATTTACTTTAGTAACAAATTCAAATTGCACATCATCCAAATCTGTTCTATACATTTCCATCTTTATCGAGTGTCAGCTACAGAAGATTTGGGTATGATAAATCAATCTCCATCAGGACCATCAGTATCTTTCTCAGAAAAGGGATTTGACACACCCATAGTACATAACGAAAACTGCACCAACATTCAACTTTATCTATTTTATCACAATGCAAAAGTTTGTATCGGTAGCCTCTCCTGTTAGTAATGCATCAGAATAAATAATCATCCCAGTCCCAAGCGTTGTAATAGGTTCTGGCACCAAGTGTGGAATCAGGTATCAAAAAGCAGGATCCATCGATGGTATCAGTAACGGCCTGTGATTGATCAAAAACAGCGCCAACTTTTGAAAATTTTTTTACTATATCAAAATTACCATCTGCCACCAAAATATGTCACAGAACATGCAGTAAAATGACACATGATCCCAATCCATTCTCTACATTTCTTTTTTATGTGTTCAGTTGGTTCTGGCACCAAATAGAAACGGAGGTTGTGACCAGTGTCCTTGTCAGTAATGGCCTCCTCTCACTAGTTGCATAGAACTGTATCTAATTTAGCGCCAACATTCAACTTTATCAATTTTTTTTTTCCTTTTTATTTTACAATGTTAAAGTTGACAGCTGCCGCTCAAAAACTTTGCAGCAAAAGACACTTAAACTGTATATCACAATTCCGACTCCTCCTAGACCGTTCTTTACATTTGCTTCTACAGCGGGAGGATAACCACAGATCCTGTGTCTCCCTCCGCTCTCCCCCCAGATAAATAATTCACGTGCGCTCTGTTATTTCTTCCCCGGTAAGTTTACTTTTTTTTGGTTTGATCACAGATCCTTGATTTTAAGTTGCCGTGTTGTGACGCTCTGTGGCATCTTAATTATTAAAAGATCCGATTATCGGAGATGATTTCGAACAAAAGTGCAACGGTGAATTGTAGGGATCGCTTCCTGCGCTGTAATTATGACTGACGCAGCTAAATTAGAAGCATAAGTGAAATTGAAAAGCAAAAGCCTTTCCTGTAATTGTCGCGGCCGACTCTGCTGGGCGAGCGGCAGTCACATGCACTTCATCTGAGACGGTTTGTGATTTTTTTGGGATTAAAAGGGATTGGGGATTATAGAGTGCATTGTACATACAAGCTATGAGATTGGTTTCTGGCTCAGGAGCGGCCGCGCACCCATCCTTGGCTGAATCAAGCATGGATTACCCTGGTTTAGCTGCGTGCGCTACATTAAACACGCTGCGGTCAGTGGTCAGCACAACCTGACGGAAATGAATCGTGCATCTGCTGTTAAGTGAGCAACGGCCGCCTGAGCTCGTTCCATTGCTGTATCCAGGCAGCTTTGTGTGCACCAGATCGAAATTTCAGCTGATGAGGTCCAGTTATGTCCTATATAACCCCCCCCAGATTATAACAATATGAAAAATCCAGATGCAGCAGAGCTGATGTGGTCAGTTGGTATCACACTTTATATGCATCTAAATTTACAAGGGTGTAGATAATGTTAAAGCAGCAAAGTTGGGTTTGTCATTTAGCACCACTTATGCTGAGATGTGTTAGAGAAAAATCTTTATAGACAGATGGAGCTGCGGGTCATTGTGGCATCCTGGAAGTTCCCCGGGGGAATGAGATGTTAGAAATGATTGAATATCAAATGTAAAACAAACTAGAAGCCAAAGATAAAAATAAAGTTTAAGCAGTGGTTCCTTGGGGGCGGTGATGCATAGGATAGAGGGGTGGTGCCACCAATAGACTTTGTCCTGCCCATGCTTATCACTTACACAAAGGGATGAATATGAAAGACGGTGGGGACAACTATAGAACATGTCCTGCCCATGCTTATTACTTTATCCAATGAAATAAAATGAAGAAGACCATAGTATGGAAACTAGAAGGGGCCTGGGGCAACTTATAGCTTCCTTAGGGTAGGGACGTATAGAAAGGAGGATGGGGCTGTCATAAAGCTGGTCTTGCCCATACATATGAGAACATAAGACAAAATAAATCTGCACTGTGGGAAAATATAAATTAAGTGGAAGGTGATTACTGGGAGAAGCCCAGGAAGAAAGGCATTTAAAAAGTGATTCCTTGGGGGTGGGAATTCATAGGAAAGAAGGTGGAGCCTCCTTATTACATTTATTCCATTGAAATTGTAAAGTGAACCTTGAGATAAGCTAATCTATCACTTTCATTGTGGTGTGAGCACCTCAAACTAGAGTCCCCTTGTTAAGTTCTGATACTGATGTAGTTTACTACAAATAAACTCTGAAGGCAACGTCTGATGTATTCCAAACTTCAGATGGAAGAAATTGAATCTTGGGGGAAATAACATTTTTGTTTTTATTTGTAAAAGTGACTGACCTGGAAGTGGAAGAGACCAGGATAGAAATCTTTTTATAGTGATTCCTTGGGGTGGAAATCTATAGGATGGGGGTGTGGCTATCATATATTTGACTTTTCTCATGATTATTACCACATTGAAATGATTAATGTCAGGATGCAGGGGTAGTGGACCCACTGAACCACCGTGGACGATGACATAAGACGACACCTGGGAGCGGAGACTAAGTGGTGCCCGTTTTTCACCAGAGACCGCCACAAAACAGGTCGGACCTGCTGCGGCGTGATACCACCAGGTGTTTGTCTGCATTAGGATAGGAGCTGAATCGTGATGCAGAGACAGTGTCGGGGACAGGCAGGAGATCATGATGGGCAGCACAAGATCAGAGTGTCAGGACAGTCAGCACAGGAGCAAAGTCAGGAACAGAATTGATGTCACAATTGGATATCACTATAAATGCACAGGACATAGGGAACAAGCTTTTTCTAAGCTCAAAGATCTGGCAAGGGACAGGAAGGGGCTGGCAATTTATCAGGGCAGGCTGCTGACCAGCGCCAATTATCAGCACGCTGGCCCTTTAAATCTTACAGGCCGCATGGACACAGAGAGGCACATGGGTGCACCTGCGACCCGGGGTACGGGTTGCAAGAGCAACCAGGACAATTAAGTTATTATTGAATTATTAAACTCATACTTCATCTTCTTTTTCCTTTGATGACTTAGTCCTCTCTTTTTGTAAAGCCCTGACATGTCATACCGTTGATGTAATATCAAAGTAAACTCTGAGGAAACCGCCTGTTGCTTAATAAATATCAAACTAAAAAAAAAATGTAATCTCTTGGGAAATATCATCATTCTCTCAATGAGAAATATAACTACAGTCTGGTAACTGTAAGAAACGATCAACGATAAGCAGATGAGTGATTCCTTGTGGGCGGGTATTCATAAGAAAGAGGCTGGGGCTGTCAGTTAGCCCCGCCCATGCTTAGCAGATTTTTCCATTGAAATTACAACTACTGATTTCATCTTGTATCTTTCATCTTGTATTTCCTTGGATGAGCCCGGCCTCTCTGTCATCCTCTTGTCAAGCTCTGGCTCCATCTCATATGGTTGATGTGACTAGAAGTAAACTCTGAGGAACGTGCCCGGCGTCTGCCAAACTTCAGATGAGATAAATCTAATCTGTGGGGAAATATCATCATCGCGTTGTTTTAGAGGAAAGAGATTAGGATTTTCAAATCAAACGCTGCACACAGACTCTCCGTCATCTTTTGGGAAATGGATTCTCCGCCGCAGCAACAACTTCCCATTAGGAAATAATAATAAACATTTGCATGGACGATCAGGAGCCGCAGAACTCATCAAAAGCAGAGTATTGTCCGGATCCCCAACCCCACCCCCCTCTCCCCAAAAAAATTCTCATTTATATCTTGTAATAAAGTTGTAGACACATTATATTGGACACTTTGTTTCCATGATTGTCGGCTGATTATTACCCTGTAGCATCTTGTGGTGATTATCTACAGAAAGATCTGCAGATACTTTGATGTTGATTTTTAACCCTGTCAATGTCAGCATCAGGCATAAGAAGCCGTCGGTCAGGCTGTAAATTTAGATGGTATCTCAAGGACCCAAAATATCATCCACTCCTTCTTATACTCAGCTCCCGGTGTTGGACTCCCCTGGGTTCTAAGGTCCCCCCTTAGGAAGCGCACTCCTTGGGGAGTCGTTGATACTTAACAATCACTAAAAACTGTAACATCTGGATTAGGTATCACAGAATCTGAATATTTTATAAATCTTCTTCTGATTTCCTTCTAGTCTTGAGGGTCAGCGTTCACTGCGGTCTTTGCATTTTGTTCATGATTAAAGAAATTTAATAAGAACATATCAGAGCTTCTATATGTGACTGTGCAGTATGTGACTCAGTGTGGCTCAACTTACTTTGAACTTTCTCGAATTTTTACTTTCCTTTTATCTTGTTAAAAATGTGATAGTCCGAAGTCCTCTATTGTGCGGGTGAAGATGATTCACGTGTCAGTACATTTAGCAAAACATGTAATTCTCTGAGTGATGGGTCTGCTGTGCCTCCATATATCTAGTCCTACAATAGAGCCCCGCATGCCATCTATCTGAGAGTGCTCCCACCAGATACCTAGATAAACAGACAAACAGGACACAAAATAGCCCCTGTATATGGAATAACAATGATGCGGGCACAAGACCTTTGCTTGACTTCATCCACACGAGCGGGAAATAGACATAACACAAAAGACGTTTCTCTGCAGTAAACCACACAATTTATCAACCTTCAATCTATTTAGATCCAAGATTTATGTACAATAAAAGAAAACTGAGCCTGGGGCTATAGAACAGAATATATACCCAGGATGTGTCTATCTATCTATATTTATCTCCTCTCCATCTATCTATCTATCTATCTATCTATCTATCTATCTATCTATCTATCTATCTATCAACTCATATCTATCTTTATCTATCTTCTATCTAACTTCAATCTATCATCTATCTATCTCATATCTGTCACATATACATATGACATATATAAAAGATAGATATATAGAAATATCGATACATAGGCTGTTCTAGATAGATAGGCAAAAGGAATTCACCGCCCTTGTACCGGGGAGAGACTACAGGCTGGCCCCATACCTGTTGAGACTACAGATGGGAACCGTACATGGAGAGACTACAAACCGACCATGTACTTGGAGAGACTACAGACCGGCCCCGTACCTGAAGAGACTACAGGGTGGCTCTGTACCTGGAGAGACTACAAACCGGCCCCATGGCTGGAGAGACTACAGACCAGCCCCGTACCTGGAGAGACTCCAAACCGACTCCATACCTGGAGAGACTACAGACCGGCCCGGTACCTGGAGAGACTACAGAGTGACAACTTTACCATTCACTGACATCTTGCAGTTTCTGTAAGGGTCGGGCGAGCGGTATTTCCCGTAATCCCTCTCAAAAACCAAAGATGCGTGTCTATCGTACTGACACCTCTTCAGCAAGGATTTCACTCTTGAGATGTCTTCACGACTACCTCCAGTCGAGACGAGATGCTCGAGTTTCCTCCTCAGGCCCTGATACAGGCGGTACCTGTCCAGGCTCCTGAGGCTCGAGAGCTGGCGGAAGAATCTCGCCACCCTTTTCTTGAGCATCTCCCACCACTCTGACTTACTGCTACAAAGGCCCAGCAATGGTTCCTGGCTCTGAAGAAAGTCCTCAAACGATTGTCTTATCTCCGCTTCTTCCAGGAGAGACGAATTGAGCTTCCAGTAGCCTCTTCCCATCCGGGGGGTCTCTGTAACATTCAGAGAAAACAAAATTAGACAGTGGTCGGAGAACTCCACCTCAACAACGGACACTGCTGAAGAAATGGCTTCCTCCTTTAAATAAAACCTGTCTATTCTAGACCTACAGCTACCCCTATAATAGGTGAACCCCGCGTGGCCTGGGGTGTGCCGGATGTGGACATCCACCAGGCGAGCCTCACTAGCTATGCTATTAAGAGCGACGCTATCATAAGTCAGCTTGTCTCTGGAACCTCCCCTATCCTGGGACCTCGTGACAGCATTGAAGTCCCCTCCAAAGACCACCTGCCGACTTGTAAAAAGGTAGGGCTTGATCCTCATAAAGAGACACTTCCTGTCCCACTTGGACTGGGGACCATAGATGTTAATTAGGCGCAGTTCTTGTCCCTTCATGAGGACATCCAGGATCAGGCACCTCCCCATTTCTAACTCAATAACTCGTCTGCATTCTACCGGTGCGGTAAAAAGGACCGCCACTCCGCTATACGGCTCGGCCGCAAGAGACCAATAGGAAGGCCCGTGTCTCCATTCCCTCTTAGCTTTAAACACGGCCGCCAAATCTGGCAGCCTGGTCTCCTGCAAAAATAAAATGTCGGCTTCAACACGGCCGAGAAAATCAAAGGCCGCAAATCTAGCCGCATCAGACTTAATGCTGGCGACATTAATGGACGCCAGCGTCAACGGAGTGGGTGCCGCCATCATGAGTGATTAAGTTAGACGGCTTTTTTCTTACTATTTCCCTTCCCCCGACTCTCCTCTGAAGATGATGCCTTTTCCCTTTTCCCTTCAGAATTGGGGCAACTTCTTTTTAACGAAATTGAGGTGTCCATGTTATTACTGGCCCCCAAGGACCCACCCGGACCACCCTCTCCTTCGTCCTTGTCTCCTGACTCTGAGTCAGTCTCCCACTCTGAGGACCCGGCTTCCCCAGAGGATAGAGACTCGGCGCCCCCTGCAGGCTGCTCCGCCGCCACCTCCAGAACCCCACCCTCAGCCTCTCCTTCCGAGGAGGCGATCTCATCGAGGGTGAGGAACCGGTTGGAAAGCTCAACCAGAGGGGAGGAAGTTTTCCCTTCCTTAGGTACCTTAGATACGCCGCGTTTTTTCTTTTTCTGCTTGCGCTTATTTTCTAGCCAAATCCTGTTATCCTCATCCATACTCTCATAATGGGAGGACGTGGAGGACATGGCACCTTTCTCGCGCTCCATCCTCCTGACCTCCTCATCCAACTCATCATCCCTCAGGGCCTCAGTAGCATGACCAGCCTCTGAGGAAGGACCAAGGGTCACCCCAGCAACCTGAGGCTTCCCCAGTTCTCTCCCTTTTTGTCTGGCTTCAAGCCGCCTCAACTGAGAAGGTGACTTATTCTTACTTTTCTTCACAGGCCCCTCAGCTCCTCCACCTCTGCTGGTACCTTCCCCAGCAGAAGCAACCTCATGGCTCTCCTCCACTGGGGTCACAACCGCATTGGCAAAGGAGCGAGGACAACGGCTGAAAGGGTGACCGAGCTCACCACACAGGTTACACCTAATGTCCTTACAGGATGCAGCGAGATGACCTAGCCCACCACACAAAGCGCACTTCTGCACTTGGCAGCTGGCGCTAAAGTGTGTGGGGTCACCGCACCTGTGACAGACCTTCGGCTGCCCCTGGTAGAAAATCAGGATTCTGTCCCGCCCAAGAAAGGCTGAAGAGGGAATGTGAGCGACTGTGCCGCCTGAACACTTCAACTTCATCATGAAGGTCCAGGCCCCAGACCAAATGCCAAATTCATCACGGTTTTTCTGAGGTACCTGAACTACTTCGCCATAACGACTTAGCCAAGTCATGATGTCCATGCAAGAAAGTGACTCGTTACGGGTCAAAACGGTCACCTTCTTGACTGTGTTTTGGCGAGACACTGCTTGCACAGCAAAGTCTCGCCAGCCAGGCTCGTTCTTTGCCAGCTCATAATTCGACCAGAAGAGCTCTAAGCCCTCCGGCCGGACAAAGCTGACATCAAACTCCGGAGTACCATAAGGATGTATCAGGGCAAAGATGTCACTAGCCCTGAAGTTCATCTTCAGGAGGAGCTCCACCACCCTTGACCTGGGTGGGCATGCGTCACTGCCCCTCCAGCGAAGACGAACCACATTCCTACGGGAAGCTCCGGGCCTGGTTGTGGGTAAAGACCATACAGTCTCTCCCCCCCTTTTCTCTTGGAAGGCTGCTAGGCCATGCCTGTCTGTCCAGAAGGACAGATCAACCTCTCTCCCCTCTACATTGATTGACTTTTCCCCTCTCCTGAGAGCCTCCAGAAGACGCCTTTGCAAAACGCTGTTCCCAGAGCCAGGAGACAAGGAGTTAACCCCACTTGCCCCAGCGGTGACACTCGCATAGCTCCTTATGGGAGCGGCCACCACTGGGGGTGCAGATGGATCAGCACAAACCACATGATTAACCCCCTCACCACCATCCACCACTCCCACACTCACCACACTATGTACATTACTGTCTCGCTTCCCTCGCTTCCTTGCATCACTCACACCAGCTGGGCCAGGAGGACCTGGGGTTGCCTCAGCATCACTGGGCACTGGGGGTAGAGCCACCTCCATAGCTGATTCAGCCTGAGAAGAGGCAGCTCCAACCCCGATCTTACTTGTGCCCTCTGCCTCATTGGCATTAACCCCTTGTTGTCCCGCAGTTTTTCTAAGGTTGGAGCATCGCTGCTCGCTGGATGAAAGAGGCCTCCTGTCTTTATTTACTCCGGACAGTCTCTTTGTGCCATCTCCAAGGTCAGATGCACCAATACAAAATAAAACCTTTCCTGCGCCCTTTCCCGCAGGCTGCACAGGACGCTTGGGAGGCGCCGCACCACAAGCCCCAGCAGCCCCATCACACTGCCGCTGCTCACCGGACCTAGCAGCAGCCACAGTGCTAGGGACTACAGGAGCCACCGCCACTGCCCCTGGCACTGGGCCACCCCCCCCCTCCCACTGGGGGGCAGCGCACAGTACCAGGACCTGCTGGATCGCCCTCACTGTCCGGCCTTTCGGCCGATGCCTTCCCTGCACCATCCTTGCTACTACAAACAAGGCTGGTGCTCTGTGCCATGATGGAACGTGGCTTTGCAATCTCCCCGCACCCTGGCACCGAGTCCACTGCAGGATTCGTGCTGGGCTGGGTAACGGGGCCTATACGACAGGCTGGCACTGCTGCCCGCCCGGAGGGAACAGGGAGGGGACGAAACACCAGATTCACCTCCTGAGACGCCTTGGTCTTCCTGGCTCTCTTCTTTCTCTTTAGGTCGTCATCTGGCATATCATCGCCGAAGGAAAAGTTCTGGAGGTGAACTGGGGACTCAAGCTGACGGATCTGAGCCATTAGCGCCCCCCCCTGGCCGCTGTCATCACTTTCCTCCTCCAGGTTGGCAGAGCCGCAGCCTGATGGTAATGGCGCTTGCTCTGCAGGCAGCCTGTCGTGCGAGGCCTGCTGGTGTTGGTGCAGGCCACCAGACGGACACGGCTGGTCTTCCTCATCCTCCTCATCATCGCCATCATCCGCCTGGATCTCAAGCCCCTTTTGCTTTCTTAACTGCTCCTGGCGCATTTCCTCAAACCGGGCGTCGTTTTCCAACTTTTCGCGGAACGGACCGCTGTGCTCGCGGATTAGATGTCGCTTCTCCTGCAGAGCGGTGACCTCGGCTTTTAGTCTGTCTATGGTGGTAAGTAGATCAGACTTTTTCTTTCTCTGCGTAGCCACCCCCGCTAGGGCCAAGGTCTCCCTTATCTCCTCCTGGAGCCTCCTCAGCGCCTTGCCAGCTTCCTCGTACTCACGGAGGTGCTCAGCAATCCGGGAGCCATAGATGGTAGCAGACTCCCGGGCCTTAAGATCACCCCATGCCTTTTGCACACCTCCGTGAGCACCCAGCTTTTCAGCTGAACCACCCAGCTTTCCCGCACAGTCACTCGGCTTTCCAGGAGGAGCACTCAGGCTGATGTTACTTGCCTTTATCTTCTGTGTTCCGGAGACCTTGCGGCTTCCCTGGGTCTTGGGGGTGGCAGCCGAGGTCACATCGCTGCGTCCTTGGCTCCGGGCAGATCTTCTTACCCCCTCCGCTTTGGCCGGCAACTGGCTTCTCCTGCCCCCCGCCGGCCTGGTCCGGGAGACAGGAGCCTGGGACTTTCCTGCTTGATTCATCCCAGACAACCCACTCCCTCCCTGGGGAGGAGAGAGCAGGCCTGGGTGGATAGAGATTGCTCCAGGTGGTGCAGGAGCTCAGCAGAACACAACCACACCCTTCAGTAGCTCACAGCAGAATGAGATTGCACGCACTATTCTGCTGCTGGTGCATTCACTGGGGCAGATTTACTTACCCGGCCCATTCGCGATCCAGCGGCGCGTTCTCTGAACAGGATTCGGGTCTGGACGGGATTTATGAAGGTAGTTCCTCCGCCATCCACCAGGTGGCGCTGCTGCGCTGAAAATCATCTGAACGCGCCGGAATACACCGAGCTGGACCAGGTGAAGGTAAGCGCTTCCCAAGCGACACATTTTCGGTTTTTAAATGCGGCGTTTTTTCCGAATACGTCGGGCTTTCGTTCGGCCACGCCCCCCGATTTCCGTCGCGTGCATGCCAGCGCCGATGCGCCACAATCCGATCGCGTGCGCCAAAATCCCGGGGCAATTCAGGTACAATCGGCGCAAATCGGAAATATTCGGGTAACACGTCGGGAAAACGCGAATCGGGCCCTTAGTAAATGACCCCCACTGTGTACATACATGACATTACTTATCCTGTACTGGTCCTGAGTTACATACATGACATTGCTGCATTTAGTGTTTTGAATCTGGAGATATTTGTCTCCTCTCTTTCATATCCTCGGCAGCACATTGTAAAGTTGAAGCAAAGAACAGACTATCCCTTGAGCTGCACTGTGAATCCCCCTGTCCTCGGAGCAGAGGTCTCTCTCCATCATCTCTTTTATTACCATTTGACCACTGGATCTCCTGTTTCTCTGTATCCAGTTCTCTCCATAGATCTCCCAGTCTCAGGTCCTGCTTTCCCCTATTTCTACCCTTCGGGGGTTCGGGAATATTTTCCTTTTCACCTGCTGATTTTATTCTACTCCTAATAAAAGATCCATTTCTTGTTAATAATCCTGGAGCGTCTGATTGTTATAATTAATGTGGGAGGCTGTAATACGTTCCCTCTCCCCTCTGGGCTAATGTTAGTGTAGCGAAGCCTTAAATCACTAAAAGGTTTGTTGTGTTGAAAACAAAAGGCTGTTCTGAGTTTCGGGAGGCGGCGCACGCGGTACACGCTGCTGCTACGAGCTGAACAATCTGCACAGACCTCTATGAATAAGCCGGCGGGGTTCCGATATTTTTACTTTTTAATGCAGATATTTAGTGATTTTTTTGCCTTTTGCTGGACCCTGCGAGGGTCATTTCTTTTAAAATAAATAAAAAAGTCGTTAATGTTCTTTTTTCTTTTTTTGCATCAAATATTTTTTTTCCCTATTAGATGCTGGGACTTTGTTTGAGAAATTCAATGACTTTTCACCATTTGGAATCTTTCCCAGAAGTCGCAATCCGAGGCCGGAGGAGAAGCGGACGGGCTGCAGCTTTATTCTCGATTTTTATTTGCGCTTTTTGTTTTCTTTTTTGGTGTCTCAGCAATTTTATTGTTATGTTTTTGCAATGTTTAACTTTTTTTGGGGGTGTGAAAGTATTTTTTTTATTTATACAGTGTTTATCTTTCTTGTTTTTGGCCTGACGGAATACAGTACCGTATTTTTTGGAATATAAGGTGCACAAAAAATCCTTTGATTTTCTTAGAAATCAAAGGTGCCCTTATAGTCCAGTGTGCCTTATATATGAACAGTACATACAGACAACAGCTGCCTTGAACTGTGCACAGGTCTGCCACCTGCTGGTCATTCATCCTTATAATCAGGTGCGCCTTATAATCTGGTGCGCCTTATATATGAACCTAGACCTTTTAGCAGTTATTTATTGATGGTGCGCCTTATAGTCCGAAAAATATGGTATTTTCTTTTGTACTTTTAGTATAAATTCCACTAAAAGTAGCCACCAAGAAGAAAAAAGGTCCACTCCTCAAAGCTTTTATGTTGTTCATGTTGACTGGGCTGACAGAGCTTAATTCACTGCACCCCGACGTTTCTCTAAAACAAACAGGGTGCTCCATTGACACTATGGCAGAGCCAGCGGGGGCCAGTACTGAGCGATCCACCTCAGTCTTCTAGAGAATGATTGGAGAGGTAGTTTACTTTACCTTATAGCTACTATAGAGATTATTAGAGGTCTCAGAAGTCGGACTACCATCGACTCTCAACCCATCCTCTATCCAGGCTCCTAACCCATGGTCCTATACCGGTGATATTGAAGGTGTCATGTCCCATGTTTAAAGGATCCTACGACTATAGGCTATAGGCTATAAGAATAGAAAAGATAATGATATCCTCATTCCCATCGAGAGGAAACCGAGCTGCTGTCCGAATGGACAAGCCTTCCCCCCCGTTCATGTAGAGGACACGACAGGCCCCATAATTATGATTGGTGAGTTCCTTAGGGTTTAGACTTATAGTTATATTAATAGATTGAATATTGATACATTAAGGATAGAGATGAAGAATTTTATAATGTTCCTCCATGTTTCTGCAGCTCCATCTCCTACAGTGTATGTTGTCTCCTATATTAATAGTCTTTTAGCAGCTTCACAATGGCTGCTGCTGCTTTGGTTGAGGAGTCAGAAGGTTCATGTACTTATGTTTTCTCCTCTCCTCTTTGCTCCTTGCTGTCTTCATCCTCCTTATTCATATACATCATTGCTGCTGTTCTGCTTCATATCAATAAATCATGTTCTGTACCCCTTGAACCAAAGCTCTTTATATTCCATCCGTTGACGTCTTCGAACCTTCTGGCCTTGGTTCTTCCCTTCTATGTTATGAATTTCTTTAGCTACGATCCTCTTTCTAGAACAAATTGCTCCAGTAATCTTACAACAGGACTCACTTCACCTATAAACTGCTTCAACCAAGTATCCAAGACCCCTTATTGGTAATCTGGCCACGGTCTGCCGTAATAAATTGGCCTTCTCTAGACATCGCATGTCTCGGATCTGGTAAGCCTTGATTCTCTGTAAGACACTTCGCTAGAGACTGGAATCTTCACAATTTGAGTGAGATCTTCAGTGTTTACTATATTACTACTATAGTGTATATACAAAACTAAATCAGCCATTTTTAGTCACTCATATTTGACCATTTGCATATATATTTACATCATTCCAGAAGTGACCACGACCCGATGTGTCCTGAGTAGAGATGAGCGAGCACTAAAATGCTCGAGTGCTCGTTATTCGAGACGAACTTTTCCAGATGCTCGAGTGCTCGTCTCGAATAACGAGCCCCATTGAAGTCAATGGGAGACTCGAGCATTTTTCAAAGGGACCATGGTTCGGGAATAAAATATGTTATTTAATTGAAAAAGAATGTCTTCTGATAAGTGATCAGATGTATGCAAACATCTGCAATCTATTCTTCACTGTTCCGCGCGTATATTATCTCCCGACAAGTTATCAGATGTGAAGAACAGTGAAGAATAGAATAAAAACAGTGAACACAGAATCTATTCTGCACTGTGTTTTTCACTGTGTTTTTCACTTAAATGATCCTGTGATCACTGTGTTCACTGTTTTTATTCTATTCTTCATTGTTCTTCACTGTGTTTGTATAATTAAATGCTCGATCTCGAGCAGGGGAAATACTCGTCCGAGCAACGAGCCGTCTCGAGTACCTTAATACTCGAACGAGCATCAAGCTCGGACGAGTATACTCGCTCATCTCTAGTCCTGAGCCTATCTATGCCTAAATCTGTGTGATCCATGAGGAGCCCTTGTATGTGCATATTAATTTAATGTCACATCATCCTCCATTGTATAATGAGATGTTGATTTTCTCTTCTCGACTTAAAGAACAAGAATCACTTAAGTTTTGGTCTGACATGGGCCTTTGCCATTACAAGGAGTGATTGTGCCTCTGCTTTGTTAACTCCACATCTCATGAACCAAGAAAAACTTTGTCTAACTTTGTCTTGTCGCCTCACCCACAAATTAAAGACCCATGATTGGTTCATAAGTCAAGTCTAGACATCCCTTATCTCAGTGGTGGCCAACTCATCGTTCTTTAGCTTTTGTAACCTACAAATTGTCTGCAATTTTAAGAATCTCTACTGAGATCCCATCATGCACCATAATTATGGCAATATTTCTTGTCCGCAAACTTTGACTATTGCCATTTTACTGTATGTGTGCATGATTCCAAAAGCTATCTCAGCCTAAACTTAAACTTGACCCAAAACTATAACCTCTCTACTTATATCTGAGATTGAAAAGCAGTCTATGCACATGCACATGCAAATTAATTGCAAGGTCAACTCAGAACCTTTGACATACAAAGAGGTTATGAGGTATTGATTGTCTCCTCTTGACTTGAAGAAGAGTTACCTGTTCAACCAGCAAATATGTAAGTAAGACTTCAGCTCTGAACTGACATGGACCTTTGTCATGACGAGGAGTGACTAGGAGTGATGGTCCTTCTGCTGCACGTCATATGTCATATACCAAGATGATACCATGTCTTCCAACATGTCCTACTTTGTCACTTCACTCAACTATCTAGGCCCCTTATTGGATAACCATTAATGTTCTGCCGCGATACACTATCCTCATCAATATCTGGCCTTTATTCAGTGGTGCCCTTAGTTATCTAGCTTTCGTAACCAAGACCAGAGTCACAAAAATGTGGGTGTAAACCCTAATCCGCAATTATAATTTCAATTGTATTTGTCACCCAAATTTGACTCTTGGAATGTTACTGTATGCATCATTTTAGAAGTGATCTCACCCCAATCCGAGATATGACCCAAACCTGTCAAAGCCTATATCTGTGTGATGGATGAGGAATCTCTGTATGCACATATAAATTCAACGACAGGTCAACCGAGATCCTCCATCGTACAAAGAGATTATGAGATATTGATTGTCTCCTCTCGACTCAAAGAACAAGAGTCACCTGTTTAACCGCCATTATGAGGTAAGACTTCAGTTTTGATCCGGCATGGAGCGCTGCCACGGCAAGGGGTGATGGACGCCGGATGCTAATTCGCAGCTCCCTTTTGCTTCGTTGACTTTCCATCTCATAAACCAAGATTAAATTCTACAAAAATTTGGATCTGTCCCCAAGAAAGCAGAAGCTCTCAATAAAGACGTCTTCCAGTGATAAATTGCATCTTGTTGAACCATTGTCAGCGCCAGTCATGAAGGATCTAGAATATTTTCCCCTTGTCTCTCTCTCCCTCATTCATTTTCAGTTTTTTTCTGCTTTCTTTTGTGACAAGCTTGGAAATGCAGCCGAGAGAGTATGTATTAAGTCTGTCAAGTAGCAGCTCCAGTGCTAATGTCTTTATGGTAATTGCATATGCTTAAAAATGCATTATCTTTCTGGATGTTGTATTGCTACGTGTGGCATTATTGAGGAAAGCAATGATTTGTAAACAACCCTTGGCATTGAACACAGAACCTAATTTTGTTTAAATAAAGGCGAGTCGCATTAGAATTCATGTGCGGCACCGGGGCCTGGCAGAGGACGGGAGCTGTTTTGATATATGCAATGGAGCATTCATGATTGCTTAAATATTAACTGCTCTCTGAATACGGGAAGATGATCAGAGGCAAAAACAGCGATTAGGACAAAGGGGGGATTGCTTGCTGGAGACGTCAAGCTTCCTAGCTCTCCTCCGCTGCAGAGTAGAAAGAGAAATCGCCTGAATATCCAGATTCAGTTCATGACAAGTGACAAAAGTCTCAATTAAAGATCCCTCATGAGACCATGGGTCACTCAATAATTACTACGGGTGGTTGGTGGAAAGGCCATGGATAGTTGACTGGTGGGGCTCCACCCAGGGTATTGAGACGGACTAGTTGCAATTCAGTCAGTTGGAACCACAGCTGTAGTGATGATACCTGGTCACTAGAGGGACAAAAATCCATCAACTTCCGCCCTTCGCTTACATAACAGGTGTGGGGTGTCATCCCTCCACCAATCAATCACTGATGGCCTATGCCATGGATTGTAATTCTGCGCCAACTTCTTTAAATAACATTCATTAAGGAGATCTGTAAGTGCTTCCCACTGAACCTTACAGCAAAGCAGCGCAGAGGTTAGAATCCACTTAGAAGGAATTTTCTGGATTAGAATATTGACAACAAATCCTTAAGATGAAACCGTTCATATCCATGGGGTGCAGCAACAAGCCCTTGACAGAATGGCGGCAACCACTACTCTGTTGGTCGCATAGTAGTTTACTGGGTTGCAGTATCAAGAATGAACATATCTGGTGTCTCCAGATCTACATGTACAAATCCTTATATGGAGATAAAGTTTAAGAACAAACAAGGTCACATAGACAACGATCTCGGGATCAGATGTCAGATGGGTGGTTGCACATCCCCATATCATCGTTTTATATGTCCTAGTGGAGTGTAACCCCGTCTCCCACTGTTGTCCTTGGGAGCATCAAGATCTTAATGGATGAGGACAGGAGGGAAATATTATGTCCACAGTCAACTAAAATTGTGACAATGTTCTTCTCCTGGTGGAGTGAAATGACACAAATGTGTTGGGGCAGCGAGAGAAGGTGGATGCGCCGCTCACATCCTGCAACATCTTGTGCTGATTCAATCACTTATATTCACAGACCTTCTGCCCCAGGCTGGGATTTCATTTTACACTCAAACACATGACTTTCCTGTGTGAAAGTTAATTTAAGATAAAATAATTTCATCAACCAATTACGGTTCTCAGCCAATTATAGCCGGTGACAGTGCGCTGATCAGTCATCGGAAAATATGACTCCAAGCCGCTGTCACTTAGTCTGGAGACTCTGCCTGTAGCCGTGAGATGTAGAAGAGCTCAGATTGTCTCCTGTTATGGGTCTGAGGTTTACCAAAGCCTATACAGCGGTCGGTATGGAATTTCTCCCAATATATAGATGCCCGGAGAGGTTCAGTCTTCCTCCGGATCCACACTGTAAAATCTTAGAATCTTAGGTTTGGCTTGTTTTCAACCTCATTAGTGGTTGTGCCAAGTTTAGTTTTGTGGTGGTCCAGCTGCTGGTGTCCGGTCACTAGATTGGGGTCCTGTTCTCACTCATTAAATGAGAAGCAGATTGAGAATATTTCCTGCCAAATGTAAAACTATGGTAGTCCATTCTTGTTATCATGGGAGTCCAAGCTGTTGGATGCCTACTCGTCAGATTTTTATGCTCTATACAGTGAAAAGCAGATAACAAAAAACGTTGGTACAACCCCTTTATTTATGTAACTGTGTAATATCACAATTAGTGTAGAAGAAACCTCATTTCTTACTAAAAACGTTTGATTCTAGTGTAAGGCGTAAATAAAAATAATGGCGTCTTAATCCGTCCTGCACTGAAGGCAAAATGGATTTGCCAATTACCCAGAATCCTCAGTGGAGTATTCATTGCCTTTAAGTCTCCACCTTTAAAGGTGGTCTGTAAAGGCAATCTCCATTAGGAGTTTTATTCTCTTCCTGACCCATGTCTATGGGCTCTCACATACCCAAACCAAATCCCTATGTGGTACCAATAAGGAGCAATGGCCCTGATATTGTTGTCTGTAGTGTAATATTTGGCTTCCAAAGTTGATTTTTTTGAGCAAACATTCATTGATCGGGTAGGACTGTAGCTAAGCGATTCATGAAAACAGGCAGTAACAGGGTAACAAATGTAAGTTTAGTTTTATTTTAAGAAAACCAAAATTTTCAGTGCATCTTGAGCTCTGCCTGGCTCTTTGTCTCGGGGTGAGGGCTATAGGGTTCTCTGTGGTCCCTATGAGTCACATCCCTAGGAGGCTCTGTGGATTTTGTGGATTTTGTCTCATTCTCATTCCTTGAGACCCTCAGAGCGGCATCATAATAGATAATTGTTGAGGGTCCTCTAAAAGAAGCTGCTCTCCACGTGGTGCTGTAGACTGGACGTTCATCATTGTTCTGTTCGTAACAGGTGAACACTTATATTTTAAGTGAGGGGATAGAAATGCCACCCTGCAAAAGACCTGTCAAAATCAGGAAAGTGTTGCCTTTTTATTAAAAAGAACAATCTAGACATATATCCGGTGTCAGAACTTCAGAAATGTTGAATGTGCCTTCCGGGAGATGATGCCTTTCTCTGCAGTCTTTTCTTCATCAGCTTTTACGCAAAGGTTTTTTACCATTTCATGCCTGGAATTCTGTTTTGTGCATAGATAATCTTTCTGTATAATATTTAGTCTTTAAATTGTCTATAGAGTCTCTGCTACATGATGTTATCACCTTTCATAGTTTTGCCATAGGTGACATTAGGATGTGGATCCATTATGCCAACTAAATGGTATCGCTTAGGACATTATCCCAATGACCTTGATGGTTTTTTTCCTTTAAACTCCATCCAGCAATCTGGACTTTACTTGGACATGGTATCTAGTCCAATAGTCCGAAAGAAGTCTTGACAGCTGAACCTGGATGGTCTAGAGATGTTGGTGTGAAACACTGGGGAGTCAGGCAGAGATTGGTTAAGAGCAAGCAGAGGTCAGGACTGACAGAGTCTAGGCACAGACTGGACTTTACTTGGACATGGTCTCTAGTCCAATACTCCCAAAGTAGCCTTGATAGGTGCCATCTGAACCTGGAGGGTTTAAAGATGTTGGTGTGATTGGTTAGAGATTGGTTAAGAGCAAGCAGAGGTCAGGGATGACAGAGTCTAGCCACAGGCTGGACTTTACTTGGACATGATCTGTAGTCCAATACTCCCAAAGTAGCCTTGATAGGTGGCATCTGAACCTGGAGGGTCTAGAGATGGTGGAGTGAAACACCAGAGGGTCGGCAGAGATTGGTCAAGAGCAAGCAGAGGTCAGGGATGACAGAGTCTTGGCACAGGCTGTACGTAAATGTGAGGACCACAGATACTAGTCTTAACTAGAAATGATTTCCGGTGATCAGAAATTATAAAAAAGCCAGATTCAGGAACATAGGAGTAAACAGCAGGCATCAGGAAACAACTGTTCCACCTGAAGTTTTTCAGTTTTTCTGGAATTCCTACACCTGAACATCATGAAACAGCTACAAAACAAGTCATAAATACATGACAACATCTATGTAAAGCTTGATTTTCCTTTTGGGTAGGGGCCATGTTGTCTACACAGTCTGTGAGCATGAATCTATGCAGCTCGGAGATTCCAGCTTTCCCGATACCATCTCAGCCTCCGTTATGGGAATCTATTTGACATCACTGAATGGCGCACGGCGTACCTGTGCAGAATGACAATTACCCTCCTATTTGTTCCCATGATTATTGACACAGCTGTTATTTTGCTCCATTATAAGCCCTCTGTACTGATGCAAGCCCTTACCCAATTATGAAATGTGGTGAAAAGTAAATGAATATGGGCGAGTAATAATCTCGAATGAAGAATCATTGGCCGAGTGATTACATGGAGAGAAGGGAAATGGACTAAAGTGGCTTCATCGCCTGTTAAACATGAATAAGTCATTACTGATAGAAAGTGTGATAATGAAGGAGAGAAAATTCCCAGTAATATGGTCAATGGGGTAACAAAGCAAGCTGGGCGCCCTGACTGGTCACATGGTCAATGTCTGTGTCTCCAAAATTATAGGAATACAATAGTAACCTCAATTGGGGCCCTCTAGGTGTAGTTGGGGCGTCCTATAGCCAGAGGTAAACCTACCCATAATGCAACCCATTGAATTACTTGGGGGTGCTGGAGATGAACAGTGTATAAGTGAAAGGAATGGGAACTATTTTGGCAGAGCAGAAAGAAATGGACTCCTTGCTACCCGGTCCATTCGCGATCCAGCGGCGCGTTCTGTGCGGTGGATTCGGGTCTTCCGGCGATTCACTAAGGCAGTTCCTCCGACGTCCACCAGGTGTCGCTGCTGCGCTGAAGTCTGTCGAGGCCCGCCGGAATGCACCATCCTATACCTGGTGAAGGTAAGTGCAAGTCCCGCGACACTTTTTTTTTTAAATGCGGCGGTTTTTCCAAATCCGTCGGGTTATCGTTCACCCACGCCCCCAGATTTCTGTTGCGTGCATGCTGGTGTCGATGCGCCACAATCCCATCGCGTGCGCCAAAAACCCTGGGCAATACAGTGAAAATCGTCGCAAATCGGAAATATTCGGGTAACACGTCGGGAAAACGCAAATCGGGCGCTTAGGAAATGACCCCCAATGTGTAGCTACGCATTAGGGACCCCCAGATGTAACTATACAGTATATATAGTGCCTATAAAATCATAAATTGGGCCACTCTAATTGCACTTTGGGGTGCCCTATGGACTCAGGCCACATACAGTGGTGAGATTCGGCTTCTTCTACATAGTCTTATTGGGGTAAGTGGGGAGAAGTCGGATACAGACTTTCTTTTGTCAGTTGGAGGAGACTGTACAGCCATTACTGTAAGCCCGCCTCCTCCATGGTAACCACTCCTATATCAGTGTATATAACATCCGCAAGCCGTTCCAACCACTGATATGGGTGTGGCTATCATGGAGCGGGCGTGCTTACAGTAATGACTGCACAAGCTGCTTCATCCACCGGACGGCAGCAGGACACAAGACATTACCAGAAGTCTCAAGTCCTACTGCTGGCATGTCACATGACCCACTAGTCTACACCGAAGCTTTACCAAGGTAAGAAGTGGGTGATCTTATTGGCGTCTTATACCTTTGTATCAGTGGCCTCCCGTTTACAGCTATGGCAGAGCAGGGAACCGTAGACTCCTTGCTCTACCATTGGGTGTGAGCTATGTATTAGGGGCATCCTGATATAACTTTGGGGCCCCAGAAATCAAATCCCAGGGATTTACAAGTACATTGATACTTACGTAATGGAGTTTTGGTTTTGTAAAGTGTTTCCAAATCTATTGAGTTTTGTTTTTCTACTTCCCTCACCTCCTCCTGCTGCTATTTGTCAGTCTTTACTGCCTTGTAGGAATTTGATTCATGAACCAATTCTTAACATTTCCATGCTGTGTATATTTCATCCAGGCGGAATACTCTGCAGATGCTCCCCTCCCCCTCTTCTCACCTATGGATCCCAGCCTATAAAGTTGGATCCTCCGCTGTCATCCCGTGGCTGGTTAAGCCCCTTGTAAGCTGGGAAATTGCACTCGGTGTACGATCATAGTAAATGATTGAAGAGCAATTCAGCATTTTAATTCTTCGGGTCCGCGGTACAAATCCCATCCTACGGATATTTTTCAAAATATACATCATAGAATGGAGAGAATGTGAGAGGGGGTGTGAGCGCAGTCACCGCAGCGGGGGGCTCCATAAAGCAGCTTCATGTGACCATCACAATAATAGAAACCTTTGATGTGCAAGTTATATAGGAAACAGGCAGTTTAACAAGTTCCCCTGTTTGATGGAAAACGACCTGAGCCGAGTGCCGCAAAGTCCTCAGAGAAATCCCACTCGGTTCTAGCCGAATGCAAAGGCAGCAGAAGCTTCACAGAGCTACAATAGTCCTTAAAATTACCGATTTTAAGAAATAATCCCCCCACAAAAATTCTATTTTTGTATTTTGTATCAAGGAATTTTTTAGATATAACTCCATGATATAGACTGACGGAGCCACAGCAATGGGATAGAGGAGGGATATGAATAGGCTCTTCCCACGCAATTCAGCAAGAAACCAATCGCTGCCGCAAAGAATCTCGACCTGACATCTGTAGGAGAATAAGTAACCCCACCAAAATGTGGCCATAGGGAAAAACTCACAGGCCTATGAATGGGAGGGGAGGAGGACTCACAGGCTTTCTCTATGAGTGGGAGGGTAGCAGGACTCACAGGTTTTCTCTATGAGTGGGAGGGGAGCAGGACTCACAGGCTTTCTCTATGAGTGGGAGGGGAGCAGGACTCACAGGCTTTCTCTATGAGTGGGATTGGGAGCAGGACTCACAGGCTTTCTCTATGAGTGGGATTGGGAGCAGGACTCACAGGTTTTCTCCATGAGTGGGAGGGGGGAGCAGGACTCACAAGTTTTCTCTATGAGTGGGAGGTAAGCAGGATTTACAGGCTTTCTCTATGAGCAGGAAGGGAGCAGGACTCATAGGCTTTCTCTATGAGTGGGGGTGGAGCAAGAATCACAGGCTTTCTCTATGAGTGGGAGGGGGAGCAGGACTCACAGGCTTTCTCTATGATTGGGTGTGGAGTGTAGGACTCACAGGCTTTCTCTATGAGTGGGTGGTGCAGGACTCACAGGCTTTCTCTATGAGTTGGTGTAGAGTATAGGACTCACAGGCTTTCTCTATGAGTGGGAGGGGAGCAGGACTCACAGGCTTTCTCTATGTGTGGGTGTGGAGTGTAGGACTCACAGGCTTTCTCTATGAGTGGGGATGGAGCAGGACTCACAGGCTTTCTCTATGAGTGGGTGTGGAGTGTAGGACTCACAGGCTTTCTCTATAAGTGGGTGTGGAGTGTAGGACTCACAGGCTTTCTCTATGTGTGTGTGTGGAGTGTAGGACTCACAGGCTTTCTCTATGAGTGGGTGTGGATTGTAGGACTCACAGGCTTTCTCTATGAGTGGGTTGTGGTGTGTAGGACTCACAGGCTTTCTCTATAAGTGGGTGTGGAGTGTAGGACTCACAGGCTTTGTCTATTATTAACAACAGAAAATACAAAGCTCCATGTCTCCCCTCTATTATGCATTCCTTTAATCGAGACCTGACAGATCCGCAGATCTATTTATGACGACAATGGCGTCTTCTGTAGTCTGCCGACCTGTGTGTGTGACAAGCTGCTGCTCTGGATTCTTGGCAGCACATATGGGAGGCAGCTGTTATTTCTATACATCTCTATATACCTGGAAATTATCCAGAAATATGTATTTTAATAATATGGGATGCGGAAGATTTCACTTGTAGCAAAGGTCGTAGTGAAGTAAACAGCCTAAATGTTACCAGTAAATGTAGCATATGGCGGTAATATGTAGACTTTCTAAGATATTAATTGCATTAGGTAGTTTTCTTACAATAGTGCTGATGATGACATACTCAAATCTTGGGTACAGTAGATCGTCAATACCAGACGGACGGTGGTCCGAGATCTACCCTATCCCTAAGATCACCTTTTAGAAGAGATCACAGCATTACAACAACCTTACAGCTTACCCACCATGCCAGACATAATATAGTGGTTATTTTTGGTATTGCAGCTTAGATCTGCTCCCTTCAATGACCCACAAATGGGTCATGTGATCAGTGATGTCATTGTCCTGGGACGGGATCTTACGGAGATATCACAGACGCTGATCACAGGGGGTCAAGTAGTCTGATATTGAAGATCTTACAGATAGATCATCAGTATTTTGTTCCTCTTTAATTATTAATTAATGAACAAACGCATCAAGTTCTCTTTCATGTGGTCCATAGACACGTCAGGTCCTCTACGTGTAGCCTCCTGCCACCCTAGGTTTTCAAAATCAGTCTCCACCCTTAAATGTTAGACCATATAATAAATGGGATAGTAGACATGTACAGGCAGTCCCCGGGTTACATATAAGATAGGGTCTGTAGGTTTGTTCTTAAGTTGAATTTGTATGTAAGTCGAAACTGTATATTTTGTAATTGTAACCCCAGACAAATTTTTTTTAGTCTCTGTGACAATTGGATTTTAAAAATGTTGGATTGTCATAAGAACCAGGATTAACAATAAAGCTTCATTACAGGCACCAATGATAACTGTTATAGCTGTTTATTGTAGCCTAAGGCTAAAGTACAGTAAATTACCAATATCCAGAGGTCCGTGTGTAACTAGGGGTCGTCTGTAAGTCAGGTGTTCTTACGTTGAGGACCGCCTGTACTTGGCTGCATTGTCTGTTACCTTCTTGTACTAATCTTACGCCATAAAGCCAACTAATAGGCCGCCGCCCGCGCTAAGCATTCAATAAAATAAACTCATTACAGGTTTCTAGTTCAAAACCCAATAGGCTCATAATCCGGGACAATTAAATAGCAGCAAATTTACCACCACAAATAATACAAGATTTTCTTGTTTTGTTTGCAGACACATTCTCGGTATTGTAGGTCGGGATGGCTCGTCTCCAAAGCTTGTGAAATCCATTGTGCAGCTAATAATTCCGAGTCTGTCGTGGACCATTGTCGTGCGCCGGGGGCCTATCTATAGCGCTGCACAGGCTTCCCGGACGCAAAACAACGTCTACAACCCCAAAACCGGAAGAGTTAATCTCGATTTTTCTGCTATTGTCTCGACACAAAGATAAAACAAACATTTGTTACAAAGTTTTTACAAAGTTTCCCGGCGACTTCCCAACTTTCCTTTCTCCATCGTTTAATTGAATATTGATTCTGTTTCTCCAAAAATGCTGCCACGCTTTGTTTTTTCCCCCCTCATCGTTATATTTTAACATTAAAAGGAAATGATATAACGGCTCTCATTAAGACTAATTAACTTTAAACAATGGCTCGGCATTCTGGTTTCTAATTGCAAGGGTCCTGAGAATTGGAGATGTTCTTAGGGAGGATTGGAGGAAAATGTAAAAGTTTTGTGAGTTTCTCGTATTTATATCCCAAAAATAAAACTATAAAAACTAATAAAATATAAGAAAACTTTATAACCAAGTTGAAAAAATGAATAATCCAGATTCTAATAGAAAAACGTTTTTTCCTGTGTCTTTTTCCCTTCTTTCTTCCCTGCTTTGTGTAAAAATCTGCTTCCCTGACGGCTGATAGATAAGGAAGAGCTAAAAAAGATTCTAATAACTCCAAAATAGATATATCTCCTTATAGAGATGAATCATCTAGTCAAATATTCTCTAGGAGAGAAACACTTTAGTCTTAAGCCTCTTCTTTTTATGTGTACATTCATGTACACAGGGGGCAGTATTATAGTAGTTATATCCTTGTACATAGGGGTCTAGGGAGGATGGGGCAAAATACGCGAAGCGGGCTAGAGACCGTCCAGTCAGAGGATACTCTAGCATTGATTGATGAATTGCTTCAACCAAGAAATGTCCTGTGTGACCAAAAGTGGGGACTTTTCTCTATATGGATAGTAGTCACTAAAACCATTACAGCAAAACAACCCAACAAGGACTGGGAGAAAAGAGACAACTTCTAAATATGTCCTCTTACCGATATGTACTGTCACCACCTAAAATAGATTGTGCCAAAATGGCACCAAGCCTGAACTAAATGGGTATGAATCCTGAGCATTATGTTAGCTGGTGGAAATAAGGCTCTTTTAAAAGGGCTGCAAGGGCCTGACATGGAAACACACCATGTACACATAGTAGAAGAAGGAACCATCCGTCACTAGAACACAAAGAAGCATCATGTTTCTGAAAATAAGGCACCCTACATGACTCGCCTACTGGACCGGCTGAGGCAAGGAACACCAAACCCTCTATGTGTTTGCTGGTAAGGCTTTGAGATAATTTCAGGGCCAACATTATGTCCTCATTATCTCACAATTAATATAAAAAACTAAAAACTAATGTCGTATTTGAAATGAGAAACATTTTTTCCAGACTCCTAGTTGACGATTTAGAAAGAAAACAATGACACCGGGGTGAACCCCTATTGTACCGTACCGCTGTGGATGACTGCCCTTTAAAAAAGCACAAAAGTTTACTCTTCTCAAGACTAACAATCTTTCAGAGAGAACAAGATGCTGCAAGAAGCTGGAAAGAGCAGACTCGCTGCTCGGGAAAAAAAAAAAGAATTGCTTCAAGAAGAGAAAAGGAAAGCAGACGGCTCAAGGTGTAGTAAACAATCTAGTGAAAAACCAATCCCGTGGGCAGGTCTGATGGAGGATGAAGGCCCCAGTCCTCCCGTCACGGGGGCTGTGTATCTTATTTTGACAGGATACTCAGACTAACTACTCAATGCACCTGGCTTGGGGGACATCTTTAATCAATGTCATCTTAGACATTATAATCATGTCTCCACGTGCCGGAAATGGATGATGGCTCATCGATGCCATGAGCACATTATGACATATTGACATATCTGACCGCGAAAGCTTCGACAACACATCAAGACTAAATCCTTATAGGATTGGTCATGACTACAGCTTCAGCCTCGAGCTGATAAGCCCTTGATTTGGACCAAAAAAAAAGAAAGATTTATTTTCATTATGACGAGGATGGAGGTTCGTATTGTCCTAGACAAAGAGTTGGGAAGTCTTGTACAAAATAAAATTTCCCAAAAACTTGTACAGTGAATGTTAGGTAGGAGGAAAAAAGGTTCAGTCTGAATAGTTGAAGGACATGCGTCCAGGATGGATGATGGCTTATACTCTAGATAGGTCATCAATACGTTGATGTCAGTGCTGGCGACGCCAGTCCTAGGATTCGCAGAACACCTTGGCTGATTCTTCTTCAAATGGCAGTGGTTTAGTTGTGGCTTCACCTTTTACAGGGACATGGAGCAAAGTGTCCAGCATCCATTTGGTCACAAGGCGTGGCAAACTGCTGACTGGGCTGGATGCGAGATACGGCCCTTGATTACTGCCCTTTAAAGGGGGACCTTAGATAAGATAGCTTAGATAGGTCAGATTGTATTGAGGCCCAGTGTCATTTCCATCAGTAAAGTCTAATGAATCCTTTATTTTCATGGTTAGGCCTTTGATACTAGCAAAAAAAATCCATTTGGTCAAAGGGGGGGGGGGGGGGTGACACAGGATAAATGACCTAGCTAAAAAGAGATTTTGAGTCTCAACAAAAGTGGTAAAAGTCTCAAACCTACGGTAAACCCAGTTTCGATTGCTAACCTTACAATAAGTAGAGGTAATTTAGGTAGAAATTCTATTAAAATCTCCCCAAAGTCAATACTACACATCTAGTGCTTGACCACCCACGAGATTCCACCATCTTTATTATCAATAAACATTTATCTAAATGGAAGAGAAACCTTTTACAGACGAGTGTGGAAGGTATTAAAACATCCGCAAAAAGGTTTCAGTAGAAATATCATTCATTCCCAGAGACGTTCTTTCTATCCTCTCTGGATCTCCCCGTGTAGACAGTTGTAAGAGTAAGACGGATCTCTTCCACCTGGGAATTCTTCAAATTGTTCAACACGAAAGAAGATATTTATTGAGTCTCGTCAAAACATCTTTATTAATTCAACACTTGGTTCTTCTTCAGATTGGTCCAAAACACATCGGACAGATTTGTGAATCCGGTCTTAAAGGGCTAGGAATAATCACAGGCGGTCCCCTACTAAGGAAACCGACTTACAGACGACCCCAAGTTAAAGACGGACCTCCCTCGCCAACATGTGACCTCTGGTGAAGCTCTATGGATGTATTATAGTCCCAGACTGCAATAATCAGCTGTAAGGGTCTGTAATGAAGCTTATGATGATCCTTGGTCCCATTATAGCAAAAAAATTTTGAACTCCAATTGTCACTGGGGCAAAAAAAAATTTGGCCTGGAATCTACAATTATAAAATATACAGTTCCGACTTACATACAAATTCAACTTAAGAACAAACCTATGGAACCTCTTGTAAGTAACCCTGGGACTGCTGTATGATGACCGATCTTTAAGATAGCCATCAACAATTGTAAAGGGCCAAACTCCAGCCTTGCATTGATCAGTGTTGGGGGCCGGGTACATATGCCAAAGTTGCCGGGGGTGTGTAACTTTTGTCCATGAGAAGCTGTAACCTCCCACAATTTCTATATACTTTCTACGGTGATACGAAAGAAGAAATATGTAGATATATAATATTGTTGAACTTTATGTAAACCTGAATTATTTTAAGCCAATTCTTCTTTCTGTAGTTTTATTGAGGCAGATAAGGGTTTGAAATATGATCCACCGTTTCATGAAATTGTTCAACTCGAGAGTTCCAATAAATGAAGAAATCTAAGGAGAGTTCACAAAGATGTTAACCCCCCCCATGACCTACTAAACATTACTGTGGATTCCATATGTTGGGACCCCTAATACTGCCCCCCCATTATCCCTGGCAAGTCCCCTGAAGTCAAGTGCTCTATAGACGGGGGCATACATTTATAGTATAGTGACACTCGGGGTAATGCGAGTATCGCCTCCCATACACAATGATGCTTGCTCCCTGCCAGGCTGGTTAGAAACAGCTGCTACAATATCACTACCCGACACTCGGTATCAGCAAACGCAGAGGAGAAATTGTGAACAAAATGCTGGCAAGTGTTGTTATTTCCATTGTGATCTATAATCAGCAGTTCTAGAGCGAACTAACAGCAAACACCTTCTGAGTACAAAGCTATAAAGAGAGCGACACAGACCTCAGACTCCCATCAATTCCATAATGCACAATTTCACTCAAAACTTTTCTTTTAAATAATTAGATTTTTAGAAATTCAGCTTTTGCAATCAACTGTATAATCTTCAGTAAGAGACTCCAGTGAACATGAACGTGTCCTTCAGATCTACAACGGGCCATAACCATCCGGCCAAAAAAACTGGAGTTGTTGGTGGGGCGAGGGTGGAGAAAAGAATTGGGGTTAAGGAAAGTCATTAAAAGCGTAAAAGGGGCTCACTGAACTAGTTCTAAGTTGATTCCTAACACCATGAAATCATAAACTGTGGACAATGCTATCAATTCCCTGTGGGGATGTCTGATTCAATATACTAGAGAATGTTACTATAAAGAAAAAGTGACACAACAGTAGGGGCCCCAGAAACACATCAAAGGGTGGCACCCAAACCCTTAAAAAAAAGAAATGAAATCCTTCAAATCTATACATCCATAATAGTCAGGTCAAAGAACTACAGCCTCAAAGACCTCTGAGATGAGAGCATGAAAAGATGTTGGAGGGGGGCAAAGATCACTTAAAATTGTGGTATAAGAGCCAGAAAATCCACTAGAGAGAGGTTTCAGTTCAATCCCAAGCTCTGTAATAGTGTACACCAATGTTGACACGAGCCATGAAGAAGTGAAATAAAGCCCTCAGATTCCCATAAGCTCATAATAGTCAGTCTCTAAGGGACACAGCCTTAAGACCATGGAAATGATGAAGATGGGAAGAAATGTTGGTGAAGGCCAAGGATCCAAGAAAGAATCGGGGGTAAGGAGCCAGAAAACTTGATGTCTGAAAATGGTGCAAATGGTCAAAACAGCCGTGATAATGAATGATATCATCAATAAAGATGGTGATGATCTAAACCATGATAAAAAAATAAATATGTGCATTAAGGTGGTCGGATATCAGAAAAAAATTTGGAAAATCCCTAGGGTGGTTTCTCCCACCATTACCGTATTAGAGGAGAAGATAGGAAGCCTGGCCATAGTGGGGTAACCCCCAAAATATTTCATACTAATGTTGAGGGACTACAAGTCTAAACCCAGGTCTACAAACGTTAGGGGCTACATGAACTGTGAATTTTTCACCTGACCACTAATGGTGTTTGTTAACTCTAGCATATCCATGTCGATGTGTGGTTAGTAGTGGACAGAACAATCTATCCTTGGTTTCACTTTTGTACAGTAGCTTCAAAAACTTTCTTTGTGAGTTTGTAATTATTGTAGATGGAGGTAATTCTATAATCATCTTAAAGCTGAAGTGATGTTGGTCAAGAGTGATCGATAAGGGAAGGAAAAGATCGGAAGATCAAGCAGACTTTCCACATGAGGAACTAATGCCCGATGGAAGCTCAATCTTCTTCAGTTCTCGTGAGAAGGTTAAGAAAAAGAGAGGCAAGAAAAAAGTAAGAGCCAAGGAGAGAAATCTTAGTAAACATGGAGGCATCTCAAAGGTCACCTAAATGATCCTGCTTGTTGGAGAAGAAGCCAGTAATCTGAAATCCCTACCTTTGCTGGCGTCTCCACGATGTTCAAAGTTCCTCAGGGAATAAGGATATCTGCAAACGTTCTTCACAGACTTCAGCAAGAAAATGGAACAAGGTGGATTTTTTGGTCCGGAGACTTTGGTCCGTATCTGTTCGAGAGAAAGTTAGAAAATTAGCATCAAGATACAATCTCCCATCAATGTACAAAGATTATTGACTGCTGAAAATAGCACTTAAGCAGAAGAGAATTATAGACAGCACAAGCAGGCGGAATCACCAACATGTGTTTATGACTTAGACAAGAACCTTCATTTAACATATAAAGAAATGTATAGAACAAATTTCGGTCACCCATGAATAATTCCATGAATGACAAGAAGTAACTAGAAAGATCAGAACTTCGAAAAGAAAGTTCATATTTTCTTTTTACCTTAAAATTCTTCTATATAAAATGCACGTCATACTACTAATACTGCCCCCCTATTACAGAATCAATTTCTATAATAGCTCGTCCCCTATGTACGGAACTATAACTACTACAATAACTGCCCTTGTGTACAAGAATATAATACTCTTAATACTCTAAATCTCCCCTTATTACAAAGACAAACTACTATAATACTGCCCCCTATGTACAAGAAATAACTACTATAATTGCCCCCTATGTACAAGAATATAACTACTATAATACGGTACTGCACTTGTACAAGAATATACTACTATAATACGCCTTGTAAGAATATAACTATATAATACTGCCCCCTATGTACAAGAATATAAATATATAATACTGCCCCTATGTACAAGAATATAACTACTATATACTGCCCTCTATGTACAAGAATATAACTACTATATATGTCCCTATGTACAGGAATATGACAATATAACTACTGCCCCACTATGTACAAGAATATAATACTATAATACCGCCCCCTGTGTACAAGGATATAACTACAAGAACTGTCCGCATGTACAGGAATATAATACTATAATACTGCTCCTATGTACAAGAATATAACTACTATATACTGTCCCTATGTACAAGAATATACCTACTATAATACTGGCCCCCAGTACAAGAATATACCTACTATATACTGCCTCTATGTAACAAGAAATAACTACTATAATACTGCCCACTATGTACAGGAATACTAAACTAATATAATACTGCCCCCTATGTAAAAGAAATAACTACCGTATTTTCGGCCATTAGGCGACCGGAATTTAAGGCGCATTAGTCCGATGACGCTTAATATGTAATAATTCCATATATAAGGAGCATCGGGACTATAAGGCGCAGGGTCCGGGGCGTGGAGGAGGTCCGGGGGCGGAGAGCGGAGACCCGACGGGACGCGAACGGGAAGCCGAAGAAGAGAAGAGACGGGAACGAGGAAGGTTGAGCGGGGAAGGTGAGGGGGAGGTGAAGAATAGAATACTTAACATGATCCCGCTACCGGAGACAGCAGATCTCCAGCGGGAAACTGCCGACCACGTGGCAGAAGTTGTTCGTGCCGCGTGGTCTGAGTTCCCACTGGAGATCTGCTGTCTCCGGTAGCGGGGACATATTTAATTAGGGTCCGCTGACCCTCAATAGGGCGCACCGGACATAAGGCCAACTTTGGATTTCCAAGGAAATCCAAGGCTTTTAAGTGGCTCTTATACGTCCGGAAAATACGGTACTATAATATGCCCCCTAGTACAAGAATGATACTTAATTCTTCCTATTAGAATATAATACTATAATCTCCACATGTACAGGAATATAACTACTATAATACTGCCCCCTATGTACAAGAATATAACTACTATAAATACTGCCCCTATGTACAGATAGATACTATAATACTGCCCCTATGTACAGAATTATAACTAATATAATATCTGCTCCCTATGTACAAGAATATAACTACTATAATACTGCCCCCCTATGTACAGAATATAACTACTATAATACTGCCCCCTATGTACACGGAATATAACACTATAATACTGCCCTCTTGTACAGGATATACTACTATAATACGCCCCTATATACAAGAATCTAACTACTAATACTGCCCCCTATGTACAAGAATAATACTATAAACTGCCCCTATGTACAAGAATATAACTACTATAATACTGCCCCCTATATACAAGAATATAACTACATGATATGCCCCCTATGTACAAGAATATAAACTACTTATGATACGCCCCCATGTACACGAATATAACTATATAACTGCCCCATGTACAAGAATATAACTATAAATATACTGCCCCTCCCCCTATGTACAAGAATATATACTACTATAATACTAATGCCCTATGTGTCAAGAAAAATATAACTTACTATTAATACTGCACCCCCTGATGTACAAGAATATAACTACTATAATACTGCCCCCTATGTACAAGATATAAACTACTATAATACTGCCCCCCCTAT
>CM033650.1:12084810-12101430 GCA_019512145.1 Engystomops pustulosus | reverse complement strand
GTAGTTATATTCTTGTACATAGGGGGCAGTATTATATTAGTTATATTCCTGTACATAGTGGGCAGTATTATAGTAGTTATATTCTTGTACATAGAGGCAGTATTATAGTAGGTATATTCTTGTACATGGGGGCAGTATTATAGTAGGTATATTCTTGTACATAGGGGACAGTATTATAGTAGTTATATTCTTGTACATAGGGAGCAGTATTATAGTAGTTATATTCCTGTACATAGCGGACAGTATTATAGTAGTTATATCCTTGTACACAGGGGGCGGTATTATAGTAGTTATATTCTTGTACATAGTGGGCAGTATTATAGTAGTTATATTCCTGTACATAGGGAGCAGTATTATAGTAGTTATATTCTTGTACATAGAGGGCAGTATCATAGTAGTTATATTCTTGTACATAGGGGCAGTATTATAGTAGTTATATTCTTGTACATAGGGGGCAGTATTATAGTAGTTATATTCTTGTACATAGGGGGCAGTATTATAGTAGTTATATTCTTGTACATAGTGGCAGTACCGTATTATAGTAGTTATATTCTTGTACATAGGGGGCAGTATTATAGTAGTTATATTCTTGTACATAGGGGGCAGTATTATAGTAGTTATGTTCTTGTACATAGGGGGCAGTATTATAGTAGTTATATTCTTGTACAAAGGGGGCAGTATTATAGTAGTTATAGTCCTGTACATAGGGGACGCTATTATAGTAAATTGTATTTCTGTACATAGGGGGCAGTATTATAGTAGTGATGTGCATTTATATTAAGAATTTTAAGGTAAAAAGAAAATATGGAACTTTCTTTTCAGAAGTTCTGTATCTTCTAGTTACTTTCATGGAATTATTCATGGGTGACAGAAATTGTTCTATACATTTCTTTATATTGTATAATGAAAGGTTCTTGTCTAAGTCATAAACACAATGTTGGTGATTTCCGCCTGAGTGCTGTCTATAATTCTCTTCTGCTTAAGTGCTATTTTCAGCAGTCAATAAATCTTTGTACATTGATGGGAGATTGTATCTTGATGCTAATTTTCTAACTTTCTCGAACAGATACGAGACACAAAGTCTTCGGACCAAAAATCCACCTTGTTACATTTTCTTGCTGAAGTCTGTGAAGAACGATTTGCAGATATCCTTAAATTCCCTGAGGAACTTGAACATGTGGAGAGCGCCAGCAAAGGTAGGGATTTCAGATTACTGGACTTCTTCTCCAACAAGCAGGATCATTTATGTGACCTTTGAGATGCCTCCATGTTTACTAAGATTTCTCCTTTGCTCTTACTTTTTCTTGCCTTCTTTTCTTAACCTTCTCACGAGAACTGAAGAAGATTGAGCTTCCATCTGGGCATTAGTTCCTCATGTGGAAAGTCTTGCTTGATCTTCCGATCTTTTTCCCGTTATCGATCACTCCTTGACCAACATCACTTTAGCTTTAAGATGATTATAGAATTACCTCCATCTACAATAATTACAACATCACAAAGAAAGTTTTTGAAGCTACTGTACAAAAGTGAACCAATAGGATAGATGTTCTGTCCATCTACTAACCACAGCTATCGACATGGATATGCTAGAGTTACAAACACACATTAGTGGTCAGGTGAAGAAATGTCACAAGTTCATGTAGGCCCCTAACGTTTGTAGACCTTGGGTTTAGACTTGTAGTCCCTCAACAGTAGTATGAAATATTGTGGGGGTTTACCACTATGGCCTGGCTTCCTATCTTCTCCCTAATACGGTAATGGTGGGAGACACACACTAGGGATTTTCCAAAATTTTTCTGATATCCACGAACACATTAATGCACATATTTATTTTTTTATCATGGTATTAGATCATCACCCATCTTTATTGATGATATCATTCCATTTATCACGGCTGTTTTTGACCACATTTGCACCATTTTCATGACACAGTTTTCTGGCTTCCTTACCCCGATTCTTTCTTGATCCTTGGCCTTCACCAACATTTCTTCCCATCTTCATCATTTCAGTGGTCTTTAAGGCTGTAGTCTCTTTAGACCTGACTATTATGGAATTATGGGAATCTGAAGGGCTTTATTTCACTTTCTATCATGGCTCGTGTTCACATTGGTGTACACATCATTACAGAGCTTGGGATCTGAACTGAAAACCTCTCTCTAGTGGATTTTTCTGGCTCTTTCATACCACAATTTTAAGTGATCTTTGACCCCCTCCAACATCTCTTCCCATGCTTCATCATCTCAGAGGTCTTTGAGGCTGTAGTCTCTTATGACCTGACTATTATAGGATGTCATAGATTTGAAGGATTTCATTCTTTTTTTGTAAGGGTTTATGGGTGCACCACTTTGATGGTTGTTCTGGGGCCCCTTGACATGTATGTGTTACACTTTTTCTTTATAACATGTCCCTAGATTATATTGAATCAGACATCCCCACAGGGAATATGATAGCATTGTCCACCAGTTATAGCATTGATGGTGTTGGACATCAACTTAGAACTAAGTTCATGGAGCCTCGCTTTTACGCTTTTATGACTCTTCCTTACCCCAATTTTTTCTCCATCCCTCGCCCCACCAACAACTCCAGGTTTTTTGGCCGGATGGTTATAGGCCGTTGTAGATCTGAAGGACATCGTTTCATGTTACTGGAGTCTCTTACTGAAGATATACAGTTGATTGCAAAAGCTGAATTTCTAAAAATCTAAATTATTTAAAAAGAAAAGTTTTGAGTGAAAGTTGTGCAGTTATGTAGATGTGATGGAGTCTGAGGTCTGTGCGCTCTCTTTATAGCTTTGTACTCAGAAGGTGTTTGCTGTTAGTTCGCCTAGAACTGCTGATTATAGATCACAATGGAAATAAAACACCTTGCCAGCATTTTGTTCACAATTTCTCCTCTGCGTTTGCTGATACCGAGGTGTCGGAGTGATATTGTAGCAGCTGTTTCTAACACAGCCTGGCAGGGAGCAGAGCATCATTGTGTATGAGGAGGCGATACTCGCATTACCCGAGTGTCACTATACTATAAATGATATGCACCCGTCTATAGAGCACTTGACTTCAAGGGGATTTGCCAGGGGATAATGGGGGGGCAGTATTAGGGGCATCCACACAATATGGATCCACAGTATGTTTAGTAGGTCATGGGGGGGGGGGGGGGGGGTTAACATCTTTTTGAACTCTCCTTAGATTTCTTCATATTTTGGAACTCTCGAGTTGACAATTTCATGAAACGGTGGATCATATTTCAACCCTTATCTGCCTCAATAAAAGCTACAGAAGAAGAAGAATTTGGCTTAAAATAATTCAGGTTTACATAAAGTTCAACAAATATTATATATCTACACATATTCTTCATTTCGATCATCCGTAGAAAGTATATAGAAATTGTGGGATGTTACAGCTTCTAATGGGACAAAAAGCTTACAACCTCCGGCAACATTTGGCATATGTACCCGGCCCCCAACAGCTGATCAATGCAAGGCTGGGAGTTGGCCCTTTACAATTGTGGATGGCTTATCTTAAAGATCGGTCATCAATACAGGCAGTCCCACGGTTACTTACAAGATAGGTTCCATAGGTTTGTTCTTAAGTTGAATTTGTATGTAAGTCGGAACTGTATATTTTATAATTGTAGATCCAGGCCAAAATTTTTTTTGCCCCAGTGAAATTGGAGTTTCAAAATTTTTTGCTATAATGGGACCAAGGATCATCAATAAAGCTTCATTACAGACACCTTACAGCTGATTATTGCAGTCTGGGACTATAATAACATCCAGAGAGCTTCACCAGAGGTCACAGTGGGCAGAGGGGTCCGTCTTTAACTTGGGGTCGTCTGTAAGTCAGTTGTCCTTAAGTAGGGGACCGCCTGTAGTTATTCCTAGCCCTTTAAGACCGGATTCACAAATCTGTCCGATTGTGTTTTGGGACCAATCTGAAGAAGAACCAAGTTTGATTAATAAAGATGTTGTTGACGGAGACTCAAATAAAATATCTTCTTTCGTGTTGAACAATATTGTGAAGAATTCCCAGGTGGAAGAGATCCGTCTTACTTCTTACACTGTCTACAGGGGGATCCGAGAGAAGGATAGAAGAGACGTCTCTGGGAATGAATGATATTTCTACTGAAACCTTTTTGCGGATGTTTTAATACCTTCCACACTCGTCTGTAAAGGGTTTCTCTTCCATTTAGATAAATGTCATTGATATAAAGGTGGTGGAATCTCTGGGTGGTCGAAACACTAGATGTAGTATTTGACTTTGGGGAGATTTTAATAGAATTTCTACCTAAATTACCTTCTTACTTTATATGGTAAGGTTGCAATCGAACTGGGTTTACCGTAAGGTTTGAGACTTTTACCACTTTGAGACTCAAAATCATCTTTTTATGCTAAAGAGTCATTTATCCAGTGTCACCCCCCCCTCCACCCTTGACCAAATGGGATTTTTTTTGCTATATCAAAGGCCTAAACATGAAAATAAAGGTATTCAAGACTTCTACTGATGGAAATGACACTGGGCCTCAATGACAAATCTGACCTATCTTAAGCTATCTTATCTAAGGTCCCCCTTTAAGAAGGGCAGTAATACAAGGGCCGTAATCTCGCATCCATGCCAGTCAGCAGTTTGCCACCTTGTGACCAAATGGATCTGGAAGCAATTTGCTCCATGTCCCTGTAAAAGGCTGAAGCCACAACTACAACCACTGCCATTGAAAGAGAATGCAGCCAAGGGTTCTGCCCGATCCTAGGACTGGGCGTCTGCCAGCACTGATCAAGTATTGATGACCTATCTAGAGTATAAGCCATCAATACCAAATCCTGGACAATTCCTTCAATATTCAGAATGAACTTTTTTCCTCTACTAACAATTCACTGTACAAAAGTTTTTGGGAAATTTTATTTTGTACAAGACTTCCACAACTCTTTGTCTAGGGAAATAGCGAACCTCCATCCTCAGTCATAATGAAATAAATCTTTCTTTTTTTTTTGGTCACAAATCAAGGGCTTATCAGCTCGGAGGCTGGAAGCTGTAGTCATGACCAATCCTATAAGGAGTTAGTCTTGATGGTGTTGTCGAAGCTTCGAGGTCAGATATGTCAATATGTCATAATGTGCTCATGGCATCGAGGAGCCATCATTCCGGCACGGTGGAGACCATGATTATAATGTCTAAGATGACATTTGATTAAAGATGTCCCCCAAAGCCAGGTGCATTGAGTAGTTAGTCTGAGTATCCTGTCAAAATAAAGATACACAGCCCCCGTGACGGGAGGACTGGGGCCTTTCATCTCTCCATCCAGACACTGCCCACCGGGATTGGTTTTTCACTCAGATGTTTACACCTTGAAGCCGTCTGCTTTCCTTTTCTCTTGAACAATTCTTTTTTTTCCCGAGCAGCGAGTCTGCTCTTTCCAGCTTCTCTGCAGCATCTTGTTCTCTCTGAAAGATTTTAGTCTTGAGAAGAGTAAACTTTTGTGCTTTTTTTAAAGGGCAGGTCATCCACAAGCGAGTACGGTACAATCGGGGTTCACCCCGATGTCATTGTTTCTGTTCTAAATCGTCAACTAGGAGTCTGGAAAAAATGTTTCTCATTTCAAATACGACAATTAGTTTTAGTTTTTATATTAATTGTGAGAATAATGAGGACATAATGTTGGCCCCTGAAATTATCTCAAAGCCTAATACCAGCAAACACATAGAGGGTTTGTGTTCCTTGCCTCAGCCGGTCCAGTAGGCGAGTCATGTAGGGTGCCTTATTTTCAGAAACATGATGCTTCTTGTGTTCTAGTGACGGGATTGTCTTCTCCTACTATATGTACATGGTGGTGTTTCCATGTCAGGCCCTTGCAGCCCTTTTAAAAGAGCCTTATTTCCACCATCTAACATAATGCTCAGGATTCATACCCATTTCAGGCTTTGGTGCCATTTTGGCCACAATCTAGTTTAGGTGGTGACAGTACATATCGGTAAGAGGACATATTTTAGAAGTTGTCTCTTTTCTCCCAGTCCCTTGTTGGTTGTTTGCTGTAATGGTTTTAGTGACTGACTATCCATATAGAGAAAGTCCACCACTTATTGGTCACCAGGACATTTCTTGGATGAAAGCAATTCAATCAATGTCTAGAGTATCCTCTGACTGGACAAGGCTCTGACACATAGTAATGAGCTCTTAGGCTCTTTGGGAGGTGTCTGGAGCATTTGACACTAAGGCTATTTCTCAAAAATATGGATTCCTAGACCTTCTATATAATATGTGCTACATAGAGTGCATTACAGGAGGAGAAATCACTTGCCCTCAACATCTAGATGGTCCCATGGCCACACCAGATGGTCCCCTGCCACTGAATGTAGCTATAAAGGTTGATATTTATATATAACGAGTCACAACTACCGCTGCCGACCTCAATACAATCCCAGGAGGGTGTGAGGAAGACCCTTGTTCTGGCCTGATAGCCCTACAGAAATGTTCTTTGTGAGATATAAGAAGCCGCCATTTGCTCGAATCATCCCACTGGAGAAAGGAATTAAAAGGGAATAGATGTGTCTTCTGGAGACAGTGCTCAGCTTAAACACATCTAAACAGCGACTTACCTTTGTAGCTGTGTATGATCCAACGGCTCAGGATCGGTGTTGACACTATAAAGGACGGCTCCGGATAGATCGTGTGCTTTTGGAGCTTGACAACAATGGTTAAGGGTGTTTATTGTGGCCACTGCGGAACCGCTACTAGAAGGACCAAAGAGAATCTATGATCAGATGATGGTTTGCAATTGTATGTTTTAACTCTTTGTGTACTGCAGAGGCTCCTGGTGTCTGCTTCCATGCTTCTTACCATTGGATTCATCATGCTACTCACTTATTAACCCTTCTCCACTGTTTTACCCCAGGGATGCTTGTTAGATACTGTATGACCATTATTGACATCCACAACAGTCAGGTTATCCTTACTGATGCAGCACTGGGTAATAAGACTGAAAGTGAGTTAACTCATTGGCCCAGATTTATGAAAGCCCCTGCGCCAGTTTTCTGTTGGACTTAGCACGTTCTTTTCAGTGCAAACTGAAAAGTTTCAGAGACATATTTGTGTTGCTGTTGCACTAAATGGCACTCAAGGGGGCGCTCCAGTGCTCAGTCGGACCGAGTCCAACAGAATTGTGCTGCATGCCCCATGTTAAAGGAAGTCTACTATTTCAAAATGGTCATTCTGACCCAAACATACCTTTACACAGGGGTAGGTAAGCTGTTGCTGGGCGTTCGGTCAGTAATATAACAATGCACACACCTTGCATGCTTGAATTCCCCCCCCCCCCACCTTCCCTCCCTTGCTCCCAAGAGCCGGTGACATCACAGAGCTCTTGGAAGCACTGGCGCATGCGTTCTGTATCTTCATTACGCACAACTGTCCGCTTTGCAGTGCAGGCGTGCAAAATAAAAATGGAGTATGTCCAAAAATGTATGTACCTTTTGTATGTTTAAATGTGTGGGTGTGTATACATATGCATGTACTGTACATCTATATGTATCTCTGTGTTTGTGTATATACTGTGTAAATGCTGTATGTGTGTGTGTGTAAATGCTATATATGTGTATATACGGTATGTGTATATACATGTATGAATGTGTACATGAAGTGTTTGTGTATATGCTGTATATATATATATATATATATATATATATATATACACTCACCGGCCACTTTATTAGGTACACCATGCTAGTAACGGGTTGGACCCCCTTTTGCCTTCAGAACTGCCTCAATTCTTCGTGGCATAGATACAACAAGGTGCTGGAAGCTCCTCAGAGATTTTGGTCCACATTGACATGATGGCATCACACAGTTGCCGCAGATTTGTCGGCTGCACATCCATGATGCGAATCTCCCGTTCCACCACATCCCAAAGATGCTCTATTGGATTGAGATCTGGTGACTGTGGAGGCCATTTGAGTCCAGTGACCTCATTGTCATGTTCAAGAAACCAGTCTGAGATGATTCCAGCTTTATGACATGGCGCATTATCCTGCTGAAAGTAGCCATCAGATGTTACAGGGTACATTGTGCTCATAAAGGGATGGACATGGTCAGCAACAATACTCAGGTAGGCTGTGGCGTTGCAACGATGCTCAATTGGTACCAAGGGGCCCAAAGAGTGCCAAGAAAATATTCCCCACACCATGACACCACCACCACCAGCCTGAACTGTTGATACAAGGCAGGATGGATCCATGCTTTCATGTTGTTGACGCCAAATTCTGACCCTACCATCCGAATGTCGCAGCAGAAATCGAGACTCCTCAGACCAGGCAACGTTTTTCCAATCTTCTACTGTCCAATTTCGATGAGCTTGTGCAAATTGTAGCCTCAGTTTCCTGTTCTTAGCTGAAAGGAGTGGCACCCGGTGTGGTCTTCTGCTGCTGTAGCCCATCTGCCTCAAAGTTCGACGTACTGTGCATTCAGAGATGCTCTTCTGCCTACCTTGGTTGTAACGGGTGGCGATTTGAGTCACTGTTGCCTTTCTATCAGCTCGAACCAGTCTGCCCATTCTGCTCTGACCTCTGGCATCAACAAGGCATTTCCGTCCACAGAACTGCCGCTCACTGGATGTTTTTTCTTTTTCGGACCATTCTCTGTAAACCCTAGAGATGGTTGTGCGTGAAAATCCCAGTAGATCAGCAGTTTCTGAAATACTCAGACCAGCCCTTCTGGCACCAACAACCATGCCACGTTCAAAGGCATCAAATCACCTTTCTTCCCCATACTGATGCTCGGTTTGATCTGCAGGAGATCGTCTTGACCATGTCTACATGCCTAAATGCACTGAGTTGCTGCCATGTGATTGGCTGATTAGAAATTAAGTGTTAACGAGCAGTTGGACAGGTGTACCTAATAAAGTGTCCGGTGAGTGTATATATATATATGTGTGTGTTGTATGAGTGTATATGGTGTGTGTATATACTGTATGTGTGTGTATAAATAATGCGTATATACTGTGTACATGCTCTATGTGTGCTGTATAAATGTATGAATGCATAAATGTGTGCATAGGGGTGTATACATTTGTATGTGTGTATAAAAAGTGTGTTTATGAGACAAGAACTTTATGTGTGTGTATATAAATGTGTGTGTACAAATATGTATAGTATATATTTTCAAGAGGAATGGGGGCCGTGCAGAAATGCTATGGGTCCTTCCTCTCCTAGGTATTCCCCTTGGTTGGTACTTTTCTTTTATCAGAGCAGTAAAATAGTCGTCTGCAGGCAGTCCACCAGGGGGAGCTGTAGATTGTGCACATGTGCGGTCCTGTTGTACTGGTAAATAGTGCAGCTATAATGAGGTGTTGTAATATATATGATGTGTCCAATTTACATGAACTTTTATTTTCAGAAATTTTCACAAAATGGATAGTTTTTCCTCTTTTTCTACTGTGAACCTTCATCAGTCCTGCACCCGACACTTTGTTCCCAAGCTCAGAGCGTCCTAACCCTTTCCAGATAATTCAGATAAACATGGCTGCCACCGATGCACTTGTTATGGCGCCTGATCCAGATCTTATTCTATGATTAAAAAATAAAAAATAACAATAGTAGTAACTGCAAAATTATAGGAAAGGAGAGAAAAAAGGGGAATGAAAGTGCCGGGCGCCGATATTACGGGGTTTGACAAGTTCAATGTAGATTCATTTTTGTGAGTGGTTGTAATCAGAATTCACCGAGTCCCTCATTACGGGTCTTTATTCACAGAATGAATCCACAGGACGGAAATGTGGAAAATACAAAACAATGAGCCGCGGCACAAAGCAGCGCTGGATTATTTTATTATATTTATTCATTAAAATTTCATTTTCTTTGTCCTAGAAATTGTATGGAAATAATACGGAGAATTTCTGAAATCAGCACTTAGCTGCAGCGTAACTCCTGCCCCAGCAGGTGACCTGGGGGAATAGAAGATCATACATGGGACTTGGTGGTGGCTCCCCAGTTCCAGCACCTGTGCTGTGGTCCCACAGGGTTCTCCAAGTCCAGGGTCAGGATAAACATTCCAGGGACTCAGAACACTGGTGATGGAACTGGAGGGAAGGGGGCGGGGTCAGTTTTTTTCTTTCTCCAATGTCTCCAGGCACAGTTAAAGAGTCGAAAACTGACTGTCCGCTGGAGATTTTTCTTTTTGCATTATATTAAGTTCCTTCTTTTGTAAATCCAATAAGTTCATGACAACCACTGTGGTGGCCATATCAGTTGTCACCCACAAAGAGATCCAGCAAAATATAGCATTTTTAAAGGTGTTAGGAACAAAACAGAACCAGGTTCCATGACACTAGAAGCGCTCACATTAGAGCATAGGTGATGGAACTTAGGGGAGCAGAGCACAGGTGATGGAACTTAGGGGAGCAGAGCGCAGGTGATGGAACTTAGGGGAGCAGAGCGCAGGTGATGGAACTTAGGGGGCAGGCGCGCAAGGTGATGGTGGAACTTAGGGGAGCAGAGCGCAGGATGATGGAATTAGGGACCAGAGCACAGGTGATGGAGAAACTTCTTAGTAACCAGGCACAGGTGATGAAATTCGCGGACCAGAGCACACGGTGATGGAAATTAGCTAACCAGGGCAAGGTGATGGAATTAGGGGAGCAGAAGCACAGGGATGGAACTTAGGGGAGCAGAGCGCAGGTGATTGGAACTTAGCGGACCAGAGCAAAGGTGCTGGAAAATTAGGGGGGGCAGAGCACAGGTGGTGAACTTAGCGGACCAGCGCACAGGTGAGGAACTTAGGGGAGCGACGACAAGGTGATGTAAACTTAGGGAGAAGAGCGCAGGGGATGGAACTAGGGAGAGAGCAAGGGATGGAACTTAGGGAGCAAGCGCCGTGGTGATGGAAATTAGGGGACGCAGAGCAGGGTGAGGGAAACTAGCAACCCAGGCACAGGTGATGGAACTTAGGGGGCAGAGCACAGGTGATGCGAACTTAGGCGGAGCACAGAGCGCGCAGCGTGAGGGAAACTTAGGGACAAGGAGCACAAGTGATGGAACTTGCGGGACCAGAGCACAGGTGATGGAACTGGGACACGAGCACAAGGTGATGGAACTTAGCGGACCGGCACAGGTGATGGACATGTAGCGGACCAGCGCCCAGGTGAGGAACTTAGGGGACCAGACACAGGGATGGAACTTAGGGGGCCAGAGCACAGGTGTGATGGAACTTGCGGCCAGGACACAGGTGATGGAATGAGGGGACAGAGCGCAGGTGAATGGTGATGGCAACTTAGGGGGCACAAGACGCACAGGTGATGGAACCTAGCTACCAGTGCACAGGTGGTGGACCTAGGGTGAGCAGAGCACAGTGATGGAAACCCTTAGCGGAGCAGCGCACAGTGATGGAACTTAGCGGACCAGAGCACAGGTGATGGCACTTAGGGGACAAGAGCACGGTGATGGGTCTTAGGGGACCCGAGCACAGGTGATGCGAAACTTAGGGACCAGAGCACAGGTGATGAACTTAGCGGACCAGAGCAAGGTGATGGAAATTAGGGGGCAGAGCACAGGTGATGAACTAGCGGACCCAGAGAACCGGTGATGGTACTTAGCCGGACCAGAGCACAGGTGATGGAACTTAGAGGACCAGAGCAAAGGTGATGGAATTGCGGCCAGAGCACAGGTGTGATGGAAAGTTAGCGGGACCGAAACACAGAGCATAGGTGATGGAACTTTAGCCGGGACCAGAGCACAGGTGATGGAACTTAGCGGACCAGAGCACATGGTGATGGAACTTGCGGGGAAAGAGTACAGGTTGTGGAACTTAGGGAAGCAGAGAATGAGAAACTTAGGGGGATGAGCAGATCAAAGGTGATGGAAATAGGGACCAGAAGCACAGGGTGGAACTTAGGGGAGCGAGAGCACAGGGTGATGGAAGCTCTGTAGCGACCAGAGTTTAAACAGGTGATTGGACTTAGCGGTAGCAGAGCGCAGTACGGTGATGGAATTAGGGGAAGCATGAGTGCCATGATGTGATGGAAAACTTGGGGACCAGACAAGGTGATGGAATTAAGGGGGGACCAGAGACGGTGATGGAACTTTAGGTTAGGGGAACAGAGCAAGGGGATGGAACTTAGGGACCCAGAGCACAGGTGATGGAACTTAGGGACCAGAGCACAGGTGATGGAAATGGGGACAGGCCACAGTGATGGAACTTAGGGGACAAACATAGGTGATGGAACTTAGGGGAGCAGAGCCACAGGTGATGGAACTTAGCGGACCAGAGCGAAGGCAGAATAACCAGGTGATGGAAACTTAGGGAGCAGAGCGCAGGTGATGGAACTTAGGGGAGAGCAAGAGCGACAGGTGATGGAAATTAGGGGACCAGAGCACAGGTGATGGAACTAGTGGACCAGAGCACTAGGTGATGAACTTAGGGGACAGAGACAGGTGATGGAACTTAGGGGACCCAGAGCGACAGGGTGATGGAACTTAGGGGAGACCAGAGCGACAGGTGATGGAAACTTAGGGGACAGAGCCAGGTTGATGGAATTAGGGGACCGAGCACAGGTGATGGTAACTAGGGGACAGAGCGAAGGTGATGGAACTTAGGGGAAGCAGAGCGCAGGTGATGGAACTTAGCTAACCGGCACAGGTGATGGAAACTTAGGGGACCAGAGCGCAGGTGATGGAACTTAGGGGACCAGAGCGAGGGTGATGGAACTTAGGGGACACAGAGCAGGTGCTGGATACTTAGGGACCAGAGCACAGGTGATGGAATTAGGGGGAGCAAGAGCAGGTGAGGAAATAGGGAGCAGAGCGCATGTGATGGAAAAGCGTAGACCAGCGCCAGGTGATGGAACTTAGGGGGACCAGAGCACAGGTGATGGAACTTAGGGAGGCAGAGCAAGTGATGGAAATTAGGAGAGAAAGGAGAACGGGGAGAGCTGACAGGTGATGGAACTTAGGGGGAGAGCGCAGTGGTGATGGAATTAGGGGAGCAGAGCGCAGTCAGGTGATGGAAACTTAGGGAGACCAGAGAAGGTGATGGAACTTAAGCGGAGACAGAGCGCAGGTGATGGAAACCTAGGGAGCAGAGCACAGGTGATGGAACTGAGCGGACCCGAGCACCAGGTGATGGAACTTAGCGGACCAGAGCACAGGTGATGGAACTTAGGGGGGCAGAGCACAGGTGGTGGAACTTAGCGGACCAGAGCACAGGTGATGGAACTTAGGGGAGCAGAGCACAGGTGATGAAACTTAGGGGAGCAGAGCGCAGGTGATGGAACTTAGGGGAGCAGAGCACAGGTGATGGAACTTAGGGGAGCAGAGCGCAGGTGATGGAACTTAGGGGACCAGAGCACGGGTGATGGAACTTAGCTAACCAGTGCACAGGTGATGGAACTTAGGGGAGCAGAGCACAGGTGATGGAACTTAGGGGAGCAGAGCGCAGGTGATGGAACTTAGGGGACCAGAGCACAGGTGATGGAACTTAGCGGACCAGAGCACAGGTGATGGAACTTAGGGGACCAGAGCACAGGTGATGGAACTTAGGGGACCAGAGCACAGGTGATGGAACTTAGGGGAGCAGAGCACAGGTGATGGAACTTAGGGGACCAGAGCACAGGTGATGGAACTTAGCGGACCAGAGCACAGGTGATGGAACTTATGGGAGCAGAGCACAGGTGATGGAACTTAGCGGACCAGAGCACAGGTGATGGAACTTAGGGGACCAGAGCACAGGTGATGGAACTTAGGGGACCAGAGCACAGGTGATGGAACTTAGGGGAGCAGAGCACAGGTGATGGAACTTAGCGGACCAGAGCACAGGTGATGGAACTTAGCGGACCAGAGCACAGGTGATGGAACTTAGCGGAGCAGAGCGCAGGTGATGGAACTTAGGGGAGCAGAGCACAGGTGATGGAACTTAGGGGAGCAGAGCACAGGTGATGGAACTTAGTGGACCAGAGCACAGGTGATGGAACTTAGGGGACCAGAGCGCAGGTGATGGAACTTTTTTTTTTATCACTTAGGTGCCCCAAGCTAGATAAAAAAAATCTTTTAAAACTTCTTTCACAAGAGAATAGAAGAGAAAACCTTGTAACATATACCTTTTTCATCCAGTTTGTAATTATTTTTTATTTTAATTTTATTGGGTTTGCAGCTGACTGGTTAGAACTTGTGCCCGGAGTTTTTCTCTAATGACAGCCACGTTATAAATTACAGGGAGGTTTCCTGTTAGATAACCTTGTTAACGTGATTACTGCATCGAGTCGCGCTAATTAATTCAGTGTTTTACATGGCGGAGAACACGATAGCCGCAACAACCTTTCCAAACGGATTCTTTTATTCACTTATCATGTGAAGTGAGGCTCAACTTTTGCAACGTGGATCCAAAAAATTCCATGATTTTAGAAGAGAAAAAAATCTAATTTATTTTTCACCTCATTGCATAAATATTCATCCCCTTCAGTTTATCATAATTACATGACTGGAACCTCCCAGCATGCCCTGTGCTCTATCAGATCAATATCATAGATTATGGGTATATATTTACTTATCTTGTTCTAATCTTCAGTGATCTTAGAAGTTCTGTAGTCACATCCAAAGCTGCACCAAGAAATGAGTGACATCTGCCAGCAATATACTTTGGATAGTATTGCATTATTAGAGATGTCGCCTTTCTATGTCAGGATACTTGGTGTAAATGTAACATCCCCCATCTGGGCCTAATCTTTTGGCCTTGGGGGCAGCTGGATTCTCCTGGTATCTGAGTGGCTGAGTGTAGCCTAGTGCTGGTCTGGGTCCTGATCGCTTGGTCCAGGTGGAAAAGGCCTCGTTGATAAAGGGGTTTTATCAACTCTAGTTGTGAGGTGGCAAGTTCCTTATCCAACCAGGACCTTTGTTACAGATGTTATCAACAATTGCAAAACCTTCTGTGATAGGTCAGGGTACAAACATATTCCTTCCAGCAGCTGCAATACCAAATATACGTTGCTTAGGGAGGAATATATCATATTAATGCAAAGTACATGTTATTAAAGGCAACTTCCTATTGAAACACACAGATTGCAGGATAACTTTTCCACACTTCATCTACATCTGGAGGGCATTGAAGGTACACAAAGTTTGTAACATCACCTGGCCAGCGAGCCATTACATAAACAGTACATCTTCCACCATTTATTAAAACAGACACTGAACAAGCAGAACGACCTGCTCGCTGGCTTGTTACACTACAAAGTGTGTTGGAAATGATTCTTTTTTTACATGTTCTGGGCACACTAAATTCCCCCAATGTGCTCTGCAGAACAAGGAGCACAACATAGTAATGGAAAATAGAAAAAATACTAAACATGTGCAATCAACTAGGCTGTACCTCCCCCCGCATTATGAACTGCAGGTTGACTTGACAGGACATTTGCCAGAATATATGAAGAAGGAAAGTATTTTATCTTTGTCATGATATTTGGAGTAAACACTACGCCGATCACTATGCAATACAACAGAGCGGTCTCTGCAGACACTGAACAAGCAGGTCAACACAATACAAAAAGGTTAAGTGCAATAATGTTCATGTATCCCTATTCCTCACTGCAATAAATCAGGGAAAAGTGCAAATAAGTTTTCCAGGATGGGACAAGAAAAGCTACGCTTGCAAGGCAGCCCCCTTACCATTAAATCCGGAAGATTTAGCAAGTGATGTCCGAATTGATGGTTTCATTGCAAAACTATAGTTGATGATAGGTGCGCTTCCATCAAGCCTCACGGTCAGGCTTCCTCATCAGCTATAGGAAGTTTGGGTCTAGACCATCAGACACTGAACAAGCAGCGAAATTATTGCAGAATATACATTTATAAAGAAGCCACACAAGCCACGGGCTGCGGAGGAAACTTTGTATCTGCAGCTTTCTTCCTCACTTATACATTATCTGCTCGGGTTTAATAAATATAATTATTTTGGGGTGTCTGGCTGTGCGGGGAGACTTATTACTCTGGGGGGGGGGGGGCGTGTCATCACATAGATATTGCCACATTATATGAAAAATATTAAATCTCCGCTTTTCTGCTGTAGTTGAACGCGGGGACACACACTGGGAATAGCGCAGACAAATACCTGCAGCCTGACAGCATGACTGATGCCTGGAAGCAGCCGCAGACTGGAGCGGCTCCGGAGAGGGGCGGCAGGCACCAATATCACAAAAAAGATTAGGACACGGGTTTCATCTCTAACCGGTGATCACCTCTGCAGTCTCCTCCACGGGGTGTCCTGGTGCCTCATCCACTCAGAGCATGAGCTCTAGATTCATAGCGCTGCCACGTTTGTTGCCACTCAACTTTTTCCAGTGCCGATTTAAGTTGCATTCATTATCCTGCAGAGTATAAAATAGGAAGGAAAAGGATCATCAGTGGATCAATAGACGTCTATGTATCAATAACATAAACTGGGAATTGTGGAAACTGTCAGCAGATATGATCATACAGGCTGCAGCAAGTGTCATAATTGTCCTGGAGAGATGTGTACTCAGACCTCACACTGCTGTGCTCTGTGCTCTCTGCAGCCAATGTTATGTACTATCCTTGAAGAGATGTATAATCACACCTCACACTGCTGTGCTCTGTGCTCTCTGCAGGCAGTGTTATGTAATGTCCCTGCA
>CM033650.1:12027244-12084632 GCA_019512145.1 Engystomops pustulosus | reverse complement strand
GGTGCATGTGCTGAGGGCTCCTGTCCGGCAGATGTTTCTCTGTGTCATTCTCCCCGTCACCTCTTGTCTCGTTGCAGTTTGGCCTCCGCCAGTTTCCTCCCCAAGTACTTCAGCTCCAAGTGGAGCTTCTCCAAGTTTCAGGTTCCCTCCGGATCGCCTTGTGTTTGTGCCTTTGGAACAGAACCAAACTCTGTCATAGGTGAGTGGGGGAGGAGAAGTTGGCATGGTGTCGGGGGGGTCCCTGGAGAGATGTGTATTCAGACCTCACACTGCTGTGTCTGTGCTCTCTGCAGCCCATGTTATGTATGATCCCAGGAGAGATGTGTAATCAGACCTCACACTGCTGTGCTCTGTGCTCTCTGCATCCAGTGTTATGTATTGTCCCTGCAGAGATGTGTAATCAGACCTCACACTGCTGTGCTCTGTGCTCTCTGCAGCCAGTGTTATGTATTGTCCCTGGAGAGATGTGTAATCAGACCTCACACTGCTGTGCTCTGTGCTCTCTGCAGCCAGTGTTATGTATTGTCCCTGGAGAGATGTGTAATCAGACCTCACACTGCTGTGCTCTGTGCTCTCTGCAGCCAGTGTTATGTATTGTCCCTGCAGAGATGTGTAATCAGACCTCACCTGCTGTGCTCTGTGCTGCTCTGACAGCCAGTGTTATGGCAATTATCAGCTGGACATGGTGAGATGTTGTGATAAATCGCGTGAGCTGGATCATAGAGTAATAATTGTGATCAGTGAGGGGTTTAGCTGGGATCGGGGATATAGCTGGATCGTAGTGATTTTACAGCGGTCCCATCTCTATGAATCCCTCCTCTATGTTTTTTGGTGGTGACTAGGGCTGCTTCAAGGGTATAATCTCAGAGTGATCTTCCCGCTTAGGTCTTGTGTTTCTCCTGCCAAAAATCGGCAGATTTTCCCTGTGAGAGTTTCAATCCTCCAGATCTGGTGGATTGATAAGGAGATTGAGAAGGACACACCAAATAAGCTGTGCTGGGGATTGCGTAATCAGATGTTCAGGTGCATGTTTGATGGTATCTGTTGTTGATGATATGTTTATGGTTGGTTTTATGGGTGGTGTGTATGAATGATATGATGGGTAATGTATATTTGTATATGATATGTATGTGGTGGGGTAGTCAAGAATGTGGGTATGTAATGGAGTGGTCGTATGGGCATGTTATGTAGAATGTGTGTGTATATGTGTAGTATCATATGTAGGATTGGGTGTTGTATGTATTGTGTTATGTTTTATTGTAGTGTGTAGTATTATGTGTTATGTGTAGGAGATATTGCGTATGTCTGTGGCATGTATATGATATGTGGTATGTAGTATGATATGGATTTATGTGGATATGGTATGGATGGATATGTGTTAATGAATTGATGTGTATGTATGGATAGATGTGGGAGGTATGGATTATATGTGGTATGTATGGATTATATGTGATATGTATGGATTATATGTGGTATGTATGGATTATATGTGATATGTATTCTAATGGGCAAAAGTTTACCACCTCCGCAACATTTGGCAATGTACCGGCCCCCAACAGTGATCAATGCCAAGGCTGGGGAGTTGGCCCTTACAATGTTGATGGCTTAGCTTAAAGATCGGTCAATCAAACAGCGTGTCAGCGCAGGCCGTTACTTACAGATCGGTTCCATAGGTTTGTTCTTAAGTTGAATTGTATGTAAGTCGGAACTGTATATGTTTTATAATTGTAGATCGAGGCCAAAAATTTTTTTGTTTTTACCCCAAGTGACAATGGAGTTCAAAATTTTTTGCTATAATGGGACCAAGGATCATATAAAGCTTCATTACAGACAACTTACAGCGGATTATTGCAGCAGCTGAGACTAAATAACATCCAGAGCGCTTCACCAGAGGTCACAGTGCGGCAGAGAGGTCCGTCTTGTAACACTTGGGGTCGTATGTAAGTCGGTTGTCCTTAGTAGGGGACCGCCTGTAGTTTTCCTCGCCCTTTAAGACCGGATTCACAAATCTGTACGATTGTGTTTTCTGGGACCAATCTGAAGAGAAACCCAAGCTTTAGATTAATAAGATGTTGTTGACTGAGACTCAAATAAAATATCTTCTTTCGTGTTGAACAATTGTGAAGAAGTCCCAGGTGGTAGAGATCCGTATTACTTCTTCTTACACGTCTACAGGGGGATCCGAGAGAAGGATAGGAAGAGAACGTCTCTGGAGAATGAATGGATTTACTACCGAAACCTTTTTGCGGATGTTCTAGTACCTTCCACACTCGTCTGCTAAAGGGTTTCTCTTCCATTTAGATAAATGTTTGATATAAAGAGGTGGAATCTCTGAGTGGTCGGCACTAGTTGTAGTATTGGACTGGGGGAGATTTTATAGGAAGTTTCACACCTAAATTACCCTACTATTTTATATGGTAAGGTAGCAATGGAAACTGGGTTTACCGCTAGGTTTGAACTTTTACCAATTGCAGACTCAAAATCATCTTTTTATGCTAAAGACGTCAATTATCTAGTGTCACCCCCCCCCCACCTGACCACATATTGATTTTTTTGCTGTCTCAAAAGGCATTCCCTAAACTAAAAAGATAGCTATTCAAGACTTGAACTGATGGAAATGGACACTGGACCTAATGACAAATCTGACCTATCTTAAGCTATTTATCTAAGTCTCCATTTAAGAAGGGTAGTAATTTTCGCATCCATCCCAGTCAGCAGTTTGCCACTTGTGACCACATGGAGTGGAAGCAATTTGACTCCATGTTCCCTGGAAAAGGTTGGAAGCCACATAACAACCCCTGCCATTGAAAGAAAACGCAGCCAGGGTTCCTGCGACGAACTAGGACTGGGCGTAAGCCAGCCCTAATCGATCAGTATTGATGACCTATCTAGAGTATAGCCAGTGAATGGCAAACCTTTTAGCGGAGGAGTGCCCCAAACTACAAAAAGACCCGCTTATTTAGCGCAAAGTGCCAACACTAGAAATGTACTTGTGTTAGACTCCCTTTCTGCATCACAGTTTCATGATACCAGCCCCTGCAGGCCACCAATAAAGCAGAAAAAATAGTCCAGGTACAGCGGTCACTTTAAAATACCAATGTGCACAGCAAGTCCATGCTGTCTAGCGACTGCAGGAAGATAACTGGAGTCATCTCTGGTGATGGCCGGAGTGAACCCACAGAATAGGGCTCTGAGTGCCCACCTCTGGCACCAGTGCATGGTTAGCCATCACTGGTTAATAAGCCACCAATACCAAATCCTGGACAGTTCCTTCAGATATTCAGAATAACTGTTTTTCCTCTACTAACAATGTCACGTACAAAAGTTTTGCGGAAATTTTATTTTGTACAAGACTGCCACAACTCTTTGTCTAGGAAATAGCGAACTCCAATCTCAACCATAATGCAATAAAATCTTTCTTTTTTTTTTTGTCACCAATCAAGGCTTATCCAGCTCGGAGGCTGGAAGCTGTAGTCATGACCATCATAGAAGGAGTTAGCTTAGATGGTGTTGTCGAAGCTTCGAGCCGTCAGAATGTAAAGATGTCATATGTGCTCATGACCATCGAGGAAATAAAGGGAAAAAAGGGACAGGAAAACAATCATTCGGCAACGGTGCGAGACCATGATTATAATGTCTAGATGACATTTGATTAAAGATGTCCCCCAAAGCCAGGTGCCATTGAGTAGTAGTTGAAGACCTGTCAAAAGAAAGATACACAGCCCCGTGAGGGAGGACTGGGGCATTCATCCTCTCCATCCAGACACTGCCCACCGGCGATTGCGTTTTCACTCAGATGTTTACACCTTGAAGCCGTCTGCCTTGCCTTTTCTCTTGAACAATTTCTTTTTTTTTTTTCCCGAGCAGCGGAGTCATGCTCGTTCCAGCTTCTCTGCGAGCATCTGTTCTCTTGAAAGATTATTTAGTCTTGAGAGAGGTTAAATTTGTGATTTTTTTAAAGGGCAGATCATTCCACAAGCGAGTACGGTTTACAATAGGCGGCTCAACCGTGTGTCATTGTTTCTGTTTCTAATCTGCAAACTAGGGTCTGCGAAAAAAATGTTTCTCATTTCAAATACGACAATAGTTTTAGTTTTTACATTGTGGAATAATGAGGTCAGGGGCTGATGATGGGATATGAGCCTGACCTATGATAATTATCTCAAAACGAAAATCCTCTAAATTACCAGCAAACACATAGAGGGTTTGTGTTCCCCTTGCCTCAGTTCGGTCCAGAGCGAGTCCAGTAGGTCCGAGTCATGTAGGAGTGCTTCTTATTTTCAGAAAACATGATGTCTTGCTTGTCTATGAGGGGTCGGACGGGTATTGTTGTTCTCCTACTAGTGTACATGGGGGGTGTTTCCATGTTCAGGCCTTGCAGCCTCTTTTTTTAAAAGAGCCTATTTCACCATACTAACAAATGCTCAGGATTTCATACCCTTCAGGATCTTGGTGCCCATTTGGCCACAATTCTAGCTTTAGGTGGTGACATGTGATATCCGGTAAGAGGACAATTAGTTAGCAAGTTGTCTCTTTTATCCCAGTCCCTTGTTGGTTGTTTGCTGTAATGGTTTTAGTGACATACCATAATGAGAGAAGTCACCACTTCTTCGTCACAAGAGACATTTCTTGGTTTGAAAGCAATTCAATACAAGTCCAGAGTATCCTCTGACTGCCGACCAGGCTCTGACACATAGTAATGAGCTCTATGGCTCTTGGGGCAGGTTGTCTGGTAGCATTTGACAACCAGCTTTTTCTCAAAAATATGGATCTAAAACTTCTATATAATATGTGAACTACATAGAGTGCATTAAGGAGGAGGAAATCACTTTGCCCTCAATCTAAGATGGTCCCATGGCCACACCAGAATGGTCCCCTGCCATGAAATGTGCAATAAGGTTGATATTATTATTATAACGTAGTCACAACTAGCTGCGACTCAATACAATCCCAGGAGGGGTGAGGTTGAAGACCCTGTTCTGGCCTGATAGCCACGTAAGAAATGTTCTTGGAGATATAAGAAGCCGCCATTTGCCGAATCATCCCACTGAGAAAGGAATTAAAAGGGAATAGACGTGATTTTGCGAAGACAGTGCTGAGCTTAAACACATCTAAAACAGCGACTTACCTTGTAGACTGTGTTATGATACAACGGTCAGTCGGTGTTGACATATAAAGGACGGTCCGGATAGACGCGTGTGCTTTTGGAGTGACAACAATGTTTAAGGGTGTTTATTGGGCCACTGCGGAAACCGCACCTATCTGAAGGACCAAAGAGAACTATGATCAGAGATGGTTGACAATTGTAAGTTTAACTCTTCATGTACACACAGCCGGATCCCCCTGTGTGTGTGTGGTATGCAGTGTATATGGATGTGTGTATAGTACTGTAGGTGTGGTTAAATTGCTGTAATACTGTGTGTGCTGTTATAAATATAGTATATGGTGCATAAAGTGTGGCATATGAGGTATACATTTGTATGTGTGTTATAAAAGTGTGTTTATGAATAGAACTTTATATGTGTGTGTACTATAAATGTGTGTGTACAAATATGCTATATATTTTTAGAGTTGTTTGGTGGTGTTTAGGGAATGGGGGCCCGTGCAGAAATGACTATGGGGTCCTTTCTCTCCTACTTTGCCCTGGTTGAGGACCTTTCTTTTCTAGAGCCTGTAAAATAGTCGTCAGCAAGGGGAGGGAGCGCAAACTAGTGGCGCGTCAGTAAAGAATGAAACCCGCAGTCACGTGGGGAGCTGATCAGATTGTTGCACACATGTGCGGTCCTGTTGTACTGGTAAATCGTGCAGCTATAATGAGGTTGTTTTTAAAGGGCTCCTCTCTTATTTATCGCATAATATTTCTGCAATTACATTAATTTTTATTTCAAAAATGTTCCAAAATGTATTGTTTTTTGCTTTTTCCACTGATAAACCTTATCAGTCGCACCGGCACTTCGTTCCCAGCCTCAGAGGTTCCTAACCCTTCAGATAAATAAACATGGTGCCACCACACGATGCACTTGTTTATGGGCCTGATCCAGATCTTATTCTATGATTTAAAAACAAATAAAAAATAACTATAGTAGTACACTACCAACATCATCAGAAAAAAGGAGCAAAAGATTAAACAAAAAAAAAAAAATATAAGGGAAGGAAGGAAACGCACAGTTGAAAACACAAAAATGAGGAAAAAAAAAAAATGGAAAATTATAGGAAGGAGAGAAAAAAGGGGAATGAAAGTGCGGGGGAGGGGGTCCGGGTGCCGATATTACGAGGTTTGACGAGTTCATGTAGATTATTTTCGTGTGAGTGGTTTAATCAGAATTCACCGAGTCCCTATAAGGTCTTATCACAGAATGAATCCAAGGACGGAAAATGTGAGGAAAATACAAAACAATGAGCCGCGCACAAGCAGCGGGGATTATTTATTAATTATTCAGTAAAATTTCAGTTTCTTTGTCCCTAGACATTGTATTGAAATACTACGGAGAATTTCTGAAATCAAGCAATAGCTGCGCGTAACCCTGCCCCAAGCAGGTGACCATGGGGAATAGAAGATCATCAGGAACTTGGTGGCTTCCCCAGTTCAGCCACCTTGCTTGGTCCCACTGGGTTTATACAAGTGCAGGTGTCAGGGATCAACTTCCAGGGAACTCAGAACCTCGGTGATGGAAAGGGTGGGGGGCGGGGGGATTCTTCACCAAGTGTCTCCATAGTTAAGAGTCGAAAAATGACTGTCCGCTATGGAGAGTGTTATTTTTGCATTCTATTTAGTTAGTACTTCGTTGTATGATCCAATAAGTTTCATTGACAAACTGTTGGTGCCATATGGTTGTTCACACACAAAAGCGACAGCCAAAATATTGAATTTTAATTAAAAGGAACAAAAACAGGCACCAGAAGGATTTAGTTCCATGTCACTGCAGCGCTAACATCAGAGCATAAGTGATGCGAACTTAGGGGAGCAGAGTGTATGTGATGGAACTAGGGGACCAGAGCACAGGTGATAGGAAGTAAGGGGAGCAGAGACCAGGCTGATGCCGAAACTTAGGGGACCAGAACATAGCGTTGATGAAAACTTAATGGGACGAGCCACAGGTGATGGAACTAGGGGAGCAGGCCACAGGTGTGGAACTTAGGGGAACCAGAAACATAGTGATGGAAACTTAGCGGGAGCAGAGCGCGGGGTGATGGAATCTTAGGGGGCCAGAGCGAAAGTGATGGAATTATGGAGCAGAGCGCATCGGCGATGAGGAATTAGGCCGACAGAGCGCAGGTGATGGAACTTTAGGGCACCAGAGCAAGGTGATGGACTTAGGGGGAGCAGAGAGCAAGTGATGGAAAAAAAAAACTTAGGGGAGCAGAGCGCAGGTGATGGACTTAGTGGAGCAGAGCGCAGGTGATGGAACTTGAGGGAGCAGAGCGTATGTGATGGAACTTAGGGACCAGAGCGCAGGCTGATGAGAACTTAGTGCGCGCCAGAGCAAATGAGTGCATGCGAAACTTAGGGGAGACAGAGCGCCAGGTGGATGCGACTATAGGAGGACCAGGAGCAGAGTGATGTGGAACTTAGGGGACCAGAGCGAGGTGATGGAACTTAGGGGAACAGAAGCGCAGGTGATGGGAACCTTAGGGGACAGAGCGAGGGATGGAACGTAAGGGACCAGAGCACAGGTGAGGAACTTAGGGGAGCAGAGCGCAGGTGAGGAACTTAGGGGACCAGAGCCGAAGTGTGATGGAAACTTAGGGACCAGAGCGCAGGGCTGAAAATCGGAGAACCCAGAAAATTAGGGGCCAGAGGCAAGTGATGGAACTTAGGGGAGCAACAGAGCGGCGCAGGTGATGGAACTTAGGGGAGCAGAGCGCAGGGTATGGAACTTAGGGAGCAGAGCGAAGGTGAGGTTTTGCTTCGTTTTTTTTTCGTGAGGGGAATAGGGGAGAGAGCCGCAGAGGTGCGATTAGGGAGCAGCAGTGATGGAACTTAGGGGAGCCGAGCGCAGGATGATGGAACTTAGGGGACCAGAAGCGCAGGGAGGAATTAGGGCACCAGAAGCACAGGTGATGGAACTTAGGGAGCAGAGCGCAGGTGATGGAAATTAGGGGAGCAGAGCACAGGTGATGCGGAACTAGGGGGGAGCAGAGAGCAGTGGGTTGATGGAAACGTAGGGGACCAGAGCGCAGGTGATGGAATTTTTTTTTATCACTTAGGTGCCCAAGACTAGTAAAAAAAGTCTTTTTAAAACTTCTTTAAAAAGAGAATAGAAGAAGAGAAAACATGTGTGAACATATACCTTTCATCCAGTTTGTTAATTATTTTTTATTATTAATTTTATTGTGGTTTCAGCATGCATGGTTAGAACTTGTGCCCAGAGTTTCTTTTTCTATCTAATGACAGCCAGTTAGAAATTAAGGGAGTGCTCTGTTAGTAACCTGTGTTAACGTGATTACTGCATCGAGTCGCGCTAATTAATTCTGTTTTACAGTGGAGAGACGGAAACGATACCGCAACAACCTTCCAAACGGATCTTTTATTCACTGATCATGGAAGTTGGGGCCTCAACTTTGGCACGTGGATCCAAAAAATTCCTGATTTTAGAAAGAGAAAAAAATTAATTTATTTTGTCACCTCATGCATAAGTATTCATCCCATTCAGTTTATCATAATCTACATGACTGGAACCTCCAGCATGCCCTGTGCTCTATCAGATCAAATACATATAGATAGGGTATATATTTACTTATCTTGTTCTAATCTTCAGTGATCTTAGAAGTTCTGTAGTCACATCCAAAGCTTGCACCAAGAAATGAGGACATCTGCCTACAATATATTTTGGATAGTATGCATATTAGAGATGTCGCTTTCTATCCGGATTACTGGGTTAAATGTAAATCACCCCATCTGGGCCTGATCTTTTGGGCTTGGGCCTGGATTGATTCTCAGGTATTTGAGTGGTGAGTGTAGCCAGTGCTGGTGGTCTATCGCTTGGTCCGATAGAAGCTCGTACGCGCCAGGTGGTCAAAGGCTGGTTCCCACGCACGAGGAAGGGTTAACAGTGTTCAAGGACCCCCGGGAATGCCGAGGATTAGAAACAGTTATCACTGGGCCACTCCTTATGTAAAGATGTGAGGTCCCGGGGTAGATGGTAGAGGGGAGGCCACGATGTTATGCGTGCGCCAGGGATCACACGAGACGATGGATGTAACCAACAGTTCGTATTCCAGAAACCGGCCAAGGCCAACAAGCCCAAGGTAACATTCAACGGTCCAGAGTTGCTGGTTGGATGGATCTGGCAAAGGTTTCTCCAGGCTGGTATATTAGTAGCTCCTGGCTGGAGGGAAGCTGCAAAGAACTTGGAGCCCAAGGGTTTTATCAACTCTAGTTGTGAGGTCCTAGTTGTAAACAGGACCTTTGTTACAGATGTTATCATACAATTGCAAAAACCTTCTGTGATAGGCGTCAGGGTACAAAATATTCTTCCAGCAGCTGAAATACCAAATATACGTTGCACTAGGGGAGGAATATATCATATTAATGCCAAAGTACATGTTATTAAAGGCAACTTCCTATTGAAAACACACAGATTGCAGGATAACTTTTCCACACTTCATCTACATCTGGAGGGCATGAAGGTACACAAAGTTTGTAACATCACCTGACATCGCGAGCCAGTACATAAACAGTACATCTCCCACCATTTTATTAAACAGACACTGAACAAAGCAGAACGACACTGCTCGCTGGCTGTTACACTACAAAGTGTGTTGGAAATGATTCTTTTTTTACATGTTCTGGGCACACTAAATTCCCCCAAGTGCTCATGCAGAACAAGGAGCACAACATAGTAATGGGAAAATAGAAAAAATACTAACATGTGCAATCAACTAGGACTGTACCTCCCCCCGCATTATGAAATGCAGGTTGACTTGACAGGATATTTGCCAGAATATATGAAGAAGAGAAGGATTTTATCTTTGTCATGATATTTGGAGAGTAAACACTACGCCGAATCACTATCGCAATACAACATAGCGGTCTCGTGCAGACCACTGAAACAGCAGGTCAACAAGACAAAAAGGTTAAGCTGCAAAATTGTGATGTACTACTTCCTACAGTGCAATAAATCAGGGAAAGTGCAAATAAGTTTCCCGGATGGGGATATAAGGAAAACTACGCTGCCATGGCAGCCCCCTTACCATTAAATCCGGAAGATTTCGCAAGTGATGTCCGAATTGATGGTTCATTGTAAAAAACTATAGGTGATGATAGGTGCCGCTCCATCAAAGCCTCCGGTATCAGGGCTTCTCATAGCTATAAGAAGTTATGGTCTAGCACATCAGACATGAACAAGCACGATTCGAAATTATGGCAGAAGAAATAATTTATAAGAAGCAACAAGCCACGGGCTGACGGGGGAAACTTGTATCTGCAGTTTCCTCCACTTCTACATTATCTGTATCGGTTAATTTAATAAATATAATTCTTTTGGGCTGAATGGCGGTGGCGGGGAGCTTATTACTCTGGGGGGGCCCGGTCATCACATAGATATTGCCACATCACCATTATATGAAAAATATTAAATCTCTCGAACTTTTCTGCCTGTAGTGAAGCGGGGGGAACCCCACAATGGGAATAGCGCAGACAAATACCTGACAGCCTGACAAGCTAGACTGAGGTGCCTGAAGAGCGCGCCGACTGGAGGGCTCCGGACGAGGGGCGGCAGGCACCAATATCACAAAAAAGATGTAGGACTAAGGGTTTCATTCTCCTAACCGGTGATCACCTACTGCAGTCACTCCACAGGGCGTCCTAGGTACCTCACACTCGAGCATGAGCTCTAACTTGTGCCGAGATTCATAGCGCTGCCACGTTTGTTGCCACTCACTTTTACAGTGCCTGATTAAGGTGATCATTTTTTTTATATTAGTCCTGCAGAGTCAAAAAATAGGAAGGAAAAGGATCATCAGCTGGATCAATAGACGTCTATGTATTCAATAACAAAACTGCGGATTGGGAAACTGTCAGCAGATATGATCATACAGGCTGCAGAGCAAGTGTCAATAATGTCATGAGAGATGTGTACTAGACCTCACACTGCTGTGGTTCTTGTGCAGCCAGTGTCATATACAGTCAGCGAGAGGTGTGTAATCACCCCTCATACTGCTGTGCTCTGTGCCTCTCGTCAGCCAATGTTAGTACTATCCCTGAAGAGATGTATAATAACTCACATGCCTGTGCTGTGCTCTTCTGCAGGCAGTGTTATGTAAAGTCCCTGCAAACGATATAATCACAACTCACACTGCTGGTGCTTCTGCAGCCAGACTAGTGTTATTGTAATGTCACCTGCAGAATGTCGGTTAATATAATCCATAAACACTGCTGTGCTCTGTGCTTCTATAGAGGAAGTGTTATGTAATGTCCCTGAAGAGATGATAATACACCTCACATGCTGTGTCTTGCCCTCTCTGAGGGCAGTGTTAGTAATGTCCCTGCAGGAGATGTAATAATCAACCTCACCACTGCTGTGCTCTCTGCAGCCAATTTATGTAATGTCCTGCAGCAGATGTGTACATCACATATACACTGCTTGTGCTCTGTGCTCTCTGCAGCCAGTGTTATGTAATGTCCCTGAGAGATGCGTAATCACATATCACAGCTGTGCTCGTGCTCTCTGCAGGCCAGTGTTATGTAATGTCCCTGCAGAGATGTGATATCAGACTCACACTGCTGTGCTCTGTGCTCTGCTGCAGCAGTGTATGTAATGTCCCTGCAGAGATGTGTAATCAGACCTCACACTGTGTGCTCTGTGCTCTCTGCAGCCAGTGTTATGTATTGTCCTGCGAGAGATGTGTAGTCAGACCTCACACTGCTGTGCTCTGTGCTCTCTGCAGCCAGTTTTATGTGTGTCCCTGCAGGATGTGTAATCAGAACCTCACAATGCTGTGCTCTGTGCTCTCTGCCAGCCAGTGTTAGTTAGTGTCCTGCAGAGAGGTGTAATCAGACCTCAACTGACTGGGCTCTGTGCTCTCTGACAGCCAGTGTTATGCAATGTAATCAGCTGGGCGGTGAGATGTTGTGATACCTGTGACTGGCATCTATAGAAATAATGCATGAGGTTCTGGGCAGGGAATGCTGGGATCAGTAGTTGATGTACAGACGCCATCTCTATGAATCCTCTCCTATGGTGGTGACTATGAGCCTCGCTTCAGGGTTAATCTCAGGTGAATCTCCGCGTTGTCTTGTGGTTTCTTCTCACATCGCAGATTTCCCTCGTGAAGAGTTTAATCCTCAGATCTGGTGCCAATTGATAAGAGATGGTTAAGAGGCACCAAATATTCAGCTGCTGTGGCGGATGCGTTACAGTGTGTCAGTGCATGTTGATGGTATCTGTGTGGCAATTATGGTGGTGTTTATGAGATGGTGTGTATGAATGATATGATGGATGTATATGGTGTGTATATGATATGTATGTGGGTGTGTAAGATGAAAGTGGTATGGAATGCAGTATGTGTATGGACATTGTTATGTAGAATGTGTGTCGTATATGTGTAGTTCATATGTAGGATGTGTATGTAGAGTAGTATGTAGTGTGGATTGTAGTTATGTAGTATGGGATACTGTCTGTATGTAATGTACTGTATAGTGAATGATTTATCTGGTTATGTCTGGTGATGTGTATGAGTAGTTATATGTGTATGTATGGATATGTGGAGCTATGGTAAGTGATGATATGATTATATGTGGTATGTATGCGATATTGAATATGTATGTGTATGGATATATTGTATGTATGGATATGTGATATGTATGGATTATATGTGGTATGTATGGATACTATGGTGTATGTATGGATTTCAATATTTTGTGAGTATGTATGATATATGTGATATGTATGGATTATATGTGGTATGTATGGATTATATGTGATATGTATGGATGATATGTCCCCTTGCTTGTATGTAACATTTTTGCTGTATCTGGTTGTTGCTATTTGTTGCAGGTGAAATGTTGTGTCCAAGTGATTCTATTAAATTACAGTGGCCTAGCGATGCCGCCCCGCCCCCCCATGACATGAGGACACTGCTGAGTCCATGATGTTGTGGATGATATGGGGGAATAGGTGGTCAGATGTGCAGGCAGGAGCGGGGAGGGGGGTATTTATACAGTCACTCTTTGCTTTCCTGTTAATAAAGCTTTATTAAATTGTTAGAAGTTCAGAAACTTTTTGGTACACATTTTGATTTGTGCCCAATGTTTTCACTTTTGTCAACTTTTCAATATGCCAACAATAGGGCCGGGGGATATGTATATGATATATTGTTATATCCCCCTATACTGTGATGTCACAGGGGGGCCACCTCCTCGTGCTCATCCACTTACAGCAGGGGGCACTGCTCTATAGTTTGCCTAAGGCAGCAGAGAGTTTAGGTTCACCCTTGAGCACAGGTATATTTTGTAAGTGTAACTCGAATCAAAATTTATTATTGTCCCTGTGACAATTGCATTTGCAACATTTTTGGCTTGTCATGGGAGCCCCTGACACTACACTATGCTGAGTCCACCAGACACCATGTGTTACGGCTCTGGGGAAGGGATGGTAAGGCTCGGGGCACCCCAATGGGAAATAATTCCAGAGAGTCAGGGTCTGCTGGGAAAAGTTTTCTTCTTTACTGAAGAAATTCTGGTGCAAAGCAATACAAGCAAAGCAGAGGGCTGACTTCTCCAATCACCTCCCTGGAAGAATAGGGGTTAACTCTGAGGAAAGTCCTGGCTGACTAGATGTCCCTCTATTTCTCCAAAGGCTGGAACTCGGGTCACAGACTGGAGCCCAGAGTCTATGGCTGTGCAGTCCCGTCTGCTTCTTCTAGTGAGTCAGTCTGGCATAGTCTTCGCCTCCTGTTCTCTAACTGCAGGTCATTGCGTACTGTGATTGTTCTCTTTATATACCTTCTACTGGGGGTAGGGGTGGTTACATTATAGCACAAACAATGATAAAGCAACCTCCCATTGCTTACATGTTACATCAAGTCCCCACAAAATTCTATGGCAGCAAGTTTCTAAAGAGGTAAACAACTTTCCAGACATCACCTGTCATTCTAAATGTCAGGCTGTCTGATCGTGTGGTAAACAAGCCTGTTATTTTCCTATAGCTGTGGAAAAGTTTTAGCTTTTAGAGATATCAATTCAGAAATGTCTCAAAATGTTATCAACCCTGTTTACAGGTCTATAAAGACACAGTACAGGCAGTCCCAGGGTTACATACAAGATAGGTTCTTTAGGTTTGTTCTTAAGTTGAATTTGTATTTAAGTCAGAACTGTATATTTTATAATTGTAGTTCCTGGCAAAGATTATTTTGTACGAGTGACAATTGGATTTTCAAAATTTTTTGCTGTAATGGGATCAAGAATTATCAATTAAATCTCAATACAAACACCTTACAGCTGATCATTACAGTCTGGGACTATAGGAAAGCATCCAGAGATCATCATCAGAGGTCACATGGGGCAGAGAGCTCCTTCTATAACTAGGGGTCATCTGTAAGTCGGGTGTCCTTAAGTAGGGGACCACCTGTACTAATAAGCAGAATGTTTACAGTAGATCAATAGGAAATAAAGTAAGAAGGGATAACTTTGTATATGGGGAATGTCCTGAAATGTCCAAAGTTCAATGCTCCTCAGCTCCAGGGCACAACAGCCAACGCTTAAGGCCATTAGTAGTGAGGAATTAAAAGGAAAGGAGGCAGAGACAAGCCCATTACGAAAAAGCCGCCTTGTGTTATGTACTGATGATGTGACCCAATGACCCCAACATGAACAACTCCACTTATTACTATGAGTGTGTAGCAGGCGTGCAGTGCACTTTATTACATCTCATCACGGAGCTCGGAGGTCGGAGGTGCCATCCTCTGGCACCCGGTAATGACTGTGCTGTGTGGCTTTGAACTGAACCACCATAATCTACAGGGTCACGATGGGCCAGGCAGAAGTCACAACAGAAAAATATCATCTACTAGTTACAATTTATTTCATGATACAATGTTGTAAGAATTCCGATCAATCTTTAGCCATCGTTGCGCCTTCAACTTTGCAAAATTCCCGTAATTCCAGAAGAGTTTCCATATTTTTTCATGAAATGTAACTAAAAAGATCTAATAAGATCTAATAAGAATTGATGTAGCATTTTAGTATGAAAATTTAGCTTGTGCCAAGACTGAGACGTTGTGTCTGAGCCCCTTCCCATAATGTAGCCCGTGATCCATCTACATTGTCCTTACAGAAGATCCAGCAATGTTTCTCTAGCCTTAGCTAGAATTTGGCTGAGATAAATTTTCTTGAACTGTACCATAAATACCATAAGATCTTCCATTGAGCCTGTGCTCTAACCCAATCCTGGACCGTAGAGATCCAGCAGTAGACGACCAGTTTGAAGGCTACTAGGGTCTGTTTCCTTGGTTGAGGATTAGGTTTCCCAATTTTTTTAGTTTTGCAGTGCATTTAACTGGGGTTTTCGGGGCACGCAATCGGATTTTGGCGCAATCGTGCCCACTTTCATGCAACACAAATTGTGGTCGTCGGACAACCCGACTGATTCGGACTAAGCACGGGATTTAACATTCGAAATTGTGTCGCAAGACAATGCACTTCCATGCACCGGGAAGAAGAAGGTGAACTCCGGCGGACCTGAGCGGGGAAGCGACACATGCAGGAAATTGGTCGCACGATCTTAGTGAATCACGGTAGCTTCGAATCCTCATCGGACAACGCACTTCGGTGATCGGGACGGGTAAGTAAATGTGCCCCTATGTGTCCTTGTCTAAAACTATTCTACTCTCTCAAATTAGCAACAATAGGAAGACCTCACAACCTCCAAAAACTAACAAAGCTTCTACTCGGTCCCCAGTACTGTATCTGCAGTGAGGCATCATTGATCTTTGCACCAGGTAGGTAGATGGTGGAATGTACATACCTTCTACATGACATAAGTGGTGTAATGGCCCCCATTTTTCCATTAAGAGGATGATCCGTCCTTTGAACATATCACAGTCTGATGTGACCATCATTGATTGGCGTCTACCTGTCCAATTTTTTGCAAAACCCCTACACTCCATTTCCACTGGATGAAAACCTCATTCCAGGATAAGGATGTCTCACTACATACAACCCCACCTAAGATAACCCCCAACTATAAGGGTCCCCACTCTTGTGCCTTCTACTACTCTATGCCAGCTACTTTGTTTACCTCGTTCTATCCCACCCTCCCCCCACTACATCCATCATCCATATATCTTTGAAATGTATAAAAAAAGATGTTGCCCTTTAAAACCCCTTTTTAAAAAAAAAAGCCATAAACTTCAGAGCCAAATCTCCAATCCTACGGAAAGTGCTGGGACTTGTACCGTCTATAGGACCCCAAAAAAGTTCTCTACTTCTGGGGCCGTTCCAGTCCTCATTTGTTTTTCTACTAATCTGAGAAGTTTAGTCCTCGGCGTCTGCAGTGACTGAAGTAGAACAACTCATAAAGCGCTGTCTACATCCACACAATCCACTTGTGAACAGTTCAATTTGTTCTCAAAAAAGAGCAATTAGATGGGGCAATAAACCCGTCCTATAGATCAGTGACTTCCATCAGGCATGAATTCCTTTGGTGTCTGCATTTAGAGTAAGAATTCCCCATATCCAGACCCCATGCGACCGAATCGCACCGCTGCCTCTACTTCCACACTCTAGAACAAGAGGTCTCTCCATATACCGTATACTGTGTACAATATACCGCTCCACTGATGCCTTATTATGGGCCTGGATTAGTCATTAGAGTCTCAGGACAGAATCAAGAGAAGACGTCACTTCTTATATATAAACAAGGAATAAACTACTCAGTAACTACAAAGAGCAATAAAGCAACAAACACAATGTATCCCAAGAGATCCAACTACAAGAGATACATCACTGCAGAGAGAAGAACCCATTCTGATGTACAGAAAAATATTCCTGTACATAGGGGGCAGTATTATAGTAGTTATATTCTTATACATAGGGGGCAGTATTATAGTAGTTATATTCTTGTACATAGGGGGCAGTATTATAGTAGTTATATTCCTGTACATAGGGGGCAGTATTATAGTAGTTATATTCTTGTACATAGGGGGCAGTATTATAGTAGTTATATTCTGGGACATAAGGGGCAGTATTATAGTAGTTATATTCTTGTACATAGAGGGCAGTATTATAGTAGTTATATTCTTGTACATAGGGGGCAGTATGATAGCAGTTATATTCTTGTACATAGGGGACAGTATTATAGTAGTTATATTCCTATACATAGGGGACAGTATTATAGTAGTTCTATTCCTGTACATAGGGACAGTATTATAGTAGTTATATTCTTGTACATAAGGGGCAGTATTATTGTAGTTATATTCCTGTACATGGGGGGCAGTATTATAGTAGTTATAGTCTTTTACATAGGGGGCAGTATTATAGTAGTTTATTCTTGTGCATTATGGTGGTGGGTCAGAGTATTATAGTCATTTATACCTATGTAGGCATAGTAGCAGTATTCATAGTAGTTGCTAATACTTGTGAACATATGGGGGCAGGTATTATAGTCGGTTTGTGATACTGTAGGATACAATATGGGGGGCATGTACATTATAGAGTAGTTATATTGCTTGACTAGTACGGGAGGCCAGGTTGATTATATATTTACTCATATTCATCATAGGAGGCAGTAATATATAAGTAGAGTTATTCGCTATCTTTGTAGCGATAGGGGGGCAGGTATTATAGTAGTTATAATATCTTGTACATAGGGACGCGTATTAGTATATAATAGGTAGTATATATTCTGTGTACATTAGGGGGCAGTTTTATAGTTAGTTTTTCCTGTACATAGGGGGCAGTATTATAGTAGCTTATATCTTGTACAATAGGGGGCTAGTATTTAGGTAGTTTACTTGCTTGTCATGGGCATAGTGGGGCAGTATTATAGTAGTTATATTCTGTACATACGGGGGCATTATTATAGTAGTTATATTCTTAGTACAATAGTTAGGGGGCAGTAATTAAGTAGTTATTTCGCTTGTACATAGGGAGTATAGTATAGTAGTTATATTCCTGTACATAGGGGGCAGTATATTAGTAGTTATATTCTGGTACATAGGGGGCAGTATTATAGTAGTTATTTCTGCTGTACTATCAGTGAGGGGGCAGTATATATAGTAGTTATTATTCTTGTACATAGGGGGCATAATTATAGGTAGTTTATAATTCTGTAACTAGGGAGGAGTATTATAGTAGTTATAATTCTGTACATAGGGGGCATTATTATAGTAGTTATATCGCTGTACATAGGGGGCAGTATTATAGTAGTTATATTTCTTGTACATAGGGGGGGCATATATTATAGTAGTTATGAGTTCCTTATCAATATAGGGGGGCAATTATGTCAGTTATGCCTGTAGAATAGGGGGGTATTCAAGTAGTTTATTTTGTACACGGGGAGGTATTTGTAGTATATAATATATCTTACAGAAGGGGCAGTATTATAGTAGTTATATTCTTTACTAGGGGAAGTTATTATAGTGTAGTTATATAGCGCATTACTGTATTGAATGGGGTAGTATTATGTAGTTTATTCCTGTACATGGGGGCGCATTGATTATGTAGTTATATCATTCCTATGCACTTAGGGGGCAGTATTATAGTAGTTATACTTCTTGTAGCGATAGGGGCAGTATTATTAAAAGTTATTTATTCTTCTTGTACATAGGGGGGCAGTATTATAGTAGTTTATATCTTGTACTAGGGTCAGTATTATAGTAGTTATTCTGTACATAGTGGGCAGTATTATAGTAGTTATTCATCTGTACATAGGGGGCGATCTTATAGTAGTTATATTCCTTGTACATTAGGGCAGTATTATATAGTAAGCTTATATATCTCTTGGAGCTAGGGGGCAGTATTATAGTAGTTATAGTTTCTTGTACATAGGGGCAGTATTATAGTAGTTATATTCTCTGTCTTCTCTTAGGGGCACCGTTGTTATCTATTGAGTTATATTCTGTACTATGGGGCAGTATTATAGTAGTTATATTTCCTGTACATAGGCGGGCAGTATTTTAGTAGTTTATCTTGTACATAGGGGGCAGTATTCGTATGCTATAGTAGTTTATATTCTGTGTACATAGGGGGCGAGTGTTATAGTAGTTATATTCTTGGGTCATAGTAGGCGAAGTATATATAGTATCTATTCTGTATACATAGGGGTGCAGTAATGTATAGTAGTTATATTCTGTACATAGGGGACAGTATTATAGTAGGATTATATAGCTTCTGTACAATAGGGGTCAGTATGTTAGTAGTTATGATCTTGTATTACTAGTGGGGGGGCAGTATTTTATAGAGTTATATTTCTCTGTCATAGGGGGAGCAGTAGTATAGTATATATATTCTTGTTACATAGGGGCTAGTATTAAAGTAGTTTATTCCTGTACATGGGGGGGCAGTATTATAGTAGTTATTTTCTGTACATAGGGTGGGGCAGTATTATAGTAGTTTAATTCCTGTACATAGGGTGGGGGCAGTATTATAGTAGTTATATTTCTGTACATTAGAGGGTCATGTTATTAGTAGTTTATATAAAACTTCTGTACCATAGGGGCAGTATTATAGTATGCCTTATATATCTGTAGCATAGGGGGGGGCAGTATTATAGTGAGTTATGATATTCTTGGTACTCACATATGGGGACAGTATTAATGGAGTTATATTCGCTCTAATACGGGCATTATTTAGTAGTTATATTCTTGTACATAAGGGGGGCAGTATTTATGTAGTTATATTCGTTGTATGCATAGGGGCGAGTATTAATAGTAGTTATATTCTTGTACATGGGGGCAGTATTGACAAAGTATCTTATTATCTGGTCATAGGGGCATGTAATTAATATTCTCTTATATATTCTTGTACATAAGGGACAGTTTATAGGTAGTTAATCGGCGATGTGTAGCAGTGTGGGGGGGGGCGTATTTATAGTAGGTTATAATTCTTGTAAGCAAGGGGTGCAGGTATTATAGTAGTTTGATATTACGTTTGTGTGGACATTGAGGGGGCAGCGTTATGTATAGTGTGTATATTCTTGTACTATTGGGATTGGGGCAGATATTATATTATATGTATATTCCATGTACACAATCGGGGGCAGTATTATAGATAGTTATATTCTTGTACATAACGTGGGTGGGCGTATATATGGTCCGTTATATTCTTGTCGGGGCGCATAAGGGAGGCAAGGTATTATAGGGATGTTATATTGTCCTCTACATCAACGGTGGCGTATGATATAGTAGGTTATATTCATTGTACATGAAGGGGGGGGCAGGTATTATATCGTGTTATATTCTTGTACATAATGACGGGGCATATTATAGTAGTGTATACTTCTTGTACTATTGGGGGCTAGTATGTTAAAGTATTATATATTCTGTATCATAGGGGGGCGAGTATTTTAGTCGTTATATTCTTGTACATAAGGGACAGTATTATAGGCGTTATATATTCTCTGTATCACTGTGTGGGGGCATTATATAGGTGTTTAGTCTGGTACATAGGGGGTGGCAGTATTATAGTAGGTTATGATTCTTGTGAGCATAGGGGCTCAATTATGATAGTAGTCTTATAGTTACTTGTGTACTAGTTGGGGGGGGGCATATTGTATATATATTCCTGGAGCATAGTGGGCATGTAGGTATTATAGTAGTTTATATAGCCTATGTACATAGGGGGCTCGTATATAGGCGTTATATCTTGTACATAAGGGAGGCAGTATTAGAGGCGTTATATTCGCTCATACATACGGGGGCAGTATTCGTAGTAAGTGTATATTCTTGGTAGCATATGTGGGGCATACTATAATAATATAGTTAGTATTCTTGTACATATGGGGGCAGTATTATAGTAGTTAACACTTCTTGGTACATTGGGGGAAGTATTAAGTATCTATATTTCTGTAATAGGGGGCATATTATAGTAGTTATATTCTTGACATAAGGGACAGTAGATTATGAGGAGTACTATTCCTGAACATCAGGGGGCAGTATTATAGTAGTTATATTCTCTGTACTAGGGGCAGTATTATAGTAGTTAATTCTTGTACTAGGGGCATTATTATAGTAGTTATATTTAGAGATGAGCGAGCCTAAATGCTCGGTGCTTCGTTACTCGAGGCCGAACATTTCCTTAGATCTCGCGTTGCGTCGTTGCGAGTAACGAGCCCTTGAAGTCAATGGGAGACCGAGCATTTTCAAAGGGACCATGGTTCAGGAATAAAATGTGTATTTAATTAATGGAAAAATAATGTCTTCTGATTATTTCAAACATCTGCGTATCTATTCTTCCTTTGCACTGTCCGCGCGTATATTATCTCCGACAAGTTAGCAGATGTAAAGAACAGTGAAGAATAGAATAAAAACAGTGAACACAAGTGAACACAGGATCCTTTAAGATAAAAACACACAGTGCAGAAACACAGTGGCAGAATAGTATTAGATTCGGCCACATCTGCTTACTTGTCGGGAGATACGCGGGAACGGCGCGAACAAAATGCATGTGGAGACATTATATAGTGTGTGAAGAACACATTGCATGTCAGTATTTAAATACATCTGCAATGTGTTCTTCACACATATATATTGTTCTTGCACATGCTATTTGTTCGCGCCGTTCGCGCGCGTATCTCCGACAGTAGCAAGATGTGCCGACATTGTAATCTATTCTGCACTGTGTTCTGCACTGTTGTTTTATCTAAATGATGCTCTGTGTTGTCACTGTTTTTATTTCCTTCTTCATTGTTCTTCACTGTGTTTTTTTTAATAAAATGCTCGATCTCGAGCAGGGAAATACTCGTCCGAGCAAAGAGCCGTCTCGAGTACCCTATGCTCGACCGAGCTATCAAGCTACGGACGAGCATTGTTGCGCTCATAGCTCTAGTTATTTCTTGTACATTGGGGGCAGTTTATTTATATATACTTCCTGTATAATCGAGCGGACAGTATTATATGGTGATATTTCTTGGGTCCAGGCATAGGGGCAGTATTATAGTATGTATATTGCCTAGTCGATAGGGGGATCGATTATTATAGTATATATATTCCTGTACATAGAGGGCAGTATTATTGTAGTTATATTCTTGCACATAGGGGCAGTATTATAAGAGCTATTGTATATGTAATAATAATAATCTGACATTTATCATTCGGTCCAGTGCCCACTTCTAGGTCTGTGTCCTTTCTCCTTATAATTCTGTAATGAATTCTAATACTTGAGAATTGTTTAGTTTTCTCTCCCCGCAGATGATCACATAAACCCAAACACCAGATCCTGTAACTTTTAGGGATGGACATCATAGCTCGAAATCTGCTGTTTTTCTGATTATTCCCCCTTGGAAATGTATCAGTTATATAGTTTCTTCCATTGTTGTTTTTGATGGTGAACTAATCTTTATAAATCTTTATATAACTAATTGTCCTGCAAATGTTTAATTTTGTGGACTTTGCTACAATGGGGCACATTTACATACCTGGTCCCTTGGAATTCACGAAAGTGCATTGTCCGACGATCGTGAACTGCGCCACAATTCTCTAAGATCGTGCGCCGATATCCTGCATGTGTCGCTTCCCCGCTCAGGTCCGCCGGAGTTCACCTTCTTCTTTCTGGTGCATGTAAGTGCATTGTCTTGTGACACAATTCTAATCCTACGCCTAGTCCGAATGTGTTGGATCGACTAATGGCCACTAGCCACCCCGATTTCTGCCGCATGAAAGCCAGCGCAACTGCGCCAAAATCCAATCGCGTGCAACACAATCCCAGCGCAAACCCCTGTTAAATACCTGTCAAAGCTGCGCAAATCCTGAAAATCATGAACAATCCAACTAAAGTGCGAACCGTGTCCCTTAGTAAATAAGCCCCAATGTGTCAGTCATTACTTTCTATGTACAAGGAGTTTTCTTGTCCGATATAATTGCTATTATGTTGCTTTTTGTCTTCACCCCTATAAGCACATGTATTGATTTTCCTGGAACTGGACGGCGTAAACTGCATCTAAGAAACGCGTTTCAGGCCTGCACCATACACATGTAGCCACATGAAAGGCTTTCAGAGTGGACGCGTGCAGGGGCATTGAAGTCTCCATTGTCTGGAAATGATGAGTAAATACCTGGAAAATGAAGGCTTTTTATTCTACCCTCGTCATGATCTGTCACTAGAGAGAGGCCAGAACCTCGGCTGGATGGTCTTTTGTCTGCTGTAAATTACAAGCATTAGTCCGTATTTATGTAAGGTATTTAGTTTGCCATTATATCACCGCTACCAGCGCTGAAGGAGCAAAACTTACGTAACGCCACCATTCAGCCAAGTCTGTTTATTTATGTTTATAGGAGATTGTGTTTCTTGATTTTCACCTTGTTTCTAACAATCCTCTCGGAATTATAATTTTTATATTTCCTTGTTTATCTTAAAACGTAACATTTAACCAAGAAAAAATCATCGCAAGCGTTGTCCAAAACTCAGAGTGTGCGACATTTCTAACCCCCTATTTTTGGGGTCCACTCCAGTTTCACCATTTTCATCTATAGCATCTAGAACTATGCTTCTGGTGTCATTTTAAATATGAGAATCTCAGCTTTGAGAACATACCAGAATCACAGGTCCGAGCGATAAAGGCCTCAAGGACAGAGAAACATGTTTCTCTTTAAAAGCTGAGATTCTCTTCTTTAAATTGGCTCCAGAAGTTTGGATCTATCTGCTATAGAGCCCAACGATAACAGCTCCTGCTATGAGTCATCTTAGGCCAAAAGTGACTCCTTTCACCTCATTTGCATATGACCTGGGAAGCAATATTTGTAGGTAAATTGCAAATTATAACCTAAGCAATACTAGAAAGGATATTTCATACCCTACCTGAGGGGGCTGTTAGTTTACTGGTGACCGTGTCCCTTTCAGACCATGTGCTCTGGTACGGTTGTATCCAGAGTATTCCGGAATCCAAACTGATACATTGTACCCATAGTCATGAATCAGGATTGTCTTCTCTCATACCCCAGTACATGATGTCATAGTGGCCTGGTGACATCATCATTACGCAGCTCTGGTGCTTTGAGCCCCGGTGGACCAGAATTGATGACATTGGAGCAGATTTACTTACCTGGTCCTGTCGTGATCCCGCAGTGCGTTGTCCGACGAGGATTCAGGTCTTCATGATTCACTAAGATCGTATGCCCGAGTTCCTGCATCCGTCGCTTCTGTGCCGAGGTCCGCCGGAGCTCACCTGCTTCTTCCTGGTGCATGTGAGTGCTTGCGACACAATTCCGTTTTTAAATTCCGCAGTTTGTCCGAATACGTTGGGTTGTCCGTCGGACACGCCCACCGATTTCTGTCACATGCAAGCTGGCGCTGATGCGCCACAATCCGATCTGGTGCGCAAAAAACCTGGGGCAATTTGGTGCAAAACAGAAATAATCGCGACGTTCGGACCCTTAGTAAATGTGCCCCATTATGTTCATTGTACATCATCTGCTGACTGAATCTACAGTAATTGTTTTAGGGACTCCATGAATTAGCCAACGCATTTTCAGGAAACTGATTAGTCTTAACTTAAGAGCCTAATACATGTATAATGTCATAGTGTCATAGAGACCCCCACTGGCTAATTCATACCATAGTGTCATGGTGATGATGTCATACATGATGTCATAACAGATTAGTTACATCAGAGGATAGGTGACATCAGAGGTTAATTCTCTCCTTGTTGTGATACGAGTAGATTTTGAGATCTTTTACATTTACATTATAAACCCAGATTTTAGCTCAGTTTGTACCTTTCCCCGTCCTCCTCAGGCCGATTATAATCTGAATGGATTCATTAGGTTAATAATGATTCTGCTTCTAGACGAGCTCTTTTTTTTCTGCATCGTTAAGTCGCAGAATCATTCACAAGTGTTTAATAATCAGCCAAAAATCTAAAAAAATGGAACAACCTTTGTTTTTTCCATTTTGTGAAGTTATTAGAATATTTCTTGCTTTAATTCTGTTTTTTTTTTTATTATTGATGATCAAAGCTGGAAAAGAATAAGAATAAGTCATGGGAGGAGCAGCGGTGCTGCAGAGCCAATCAGAAGAGGGAGAGTTTCAGTGAGGCGGGACTCAGGAGCTTGAACCAATGACATGAAAGGGGGCGTGTTTAGACTCCTGCAGGCTCTGTAGCTAAGGTGTAGTCACAGATCCTTGCTCTGACCTAATGCAAGGCATTGCCAGCGACTTTGTGTAATTAATAATAATGATTCCTTTATTTATGTAGCGCACACAGATTATGCAGCTCTGCACAGAGTTTTTGCCAAATCAACCCCTGTCCCCATGGGGCTCATAATCCAATCAACCTACCAGTGTGTATTGGGGTGTGGGAGAAAACCAGAGGACCCAGAGGAAACCCACCAAACACGGAGAGAACATACAAACTCTTTGCAGATGTTGACCTGGATGGGTCTTGAACCCAGGACCCCAGCACTGCAAGGCGGTAGTGCTAACTGCTGAGCCACCATGCTGCCCATGCACAATACCTCTTGATGTAGTTTATCTTCAATGGTGACTGTACCAAGCAAGTCCAGAGATGCCACCCAGTGACCCACAACAGGGGGTAGGCATTGGAGGTTTCATCTTTTACTCCTATATGGGGACCAGGAAAACTACCATGTTGCCTCCCAGGGGACAATCCTACAAAGGTCAGGGAAGCCTGAGCTCATGTCACATGGTAAATCGGTTACAAGCGTAGGTCAAGCATGGGCAAAATGGACACAACACCTAAACACCTGCCCATGGCACCAAAATGTGTAGTGATAGAATGAAACCCTTCAGGAACCACTGGGACCCAATGGCTAGAAAGTAGAGGGGAAACACTGAGGAGGTCCCCACCGGGCCATGGAGACATTACCCTACAAATAACATTGGGTTACTTGGTTTTGCCAGCCATTCGCTGCTTGAGTTGTCTTGTAAATACCGCCCCTTTAAGGAATTCCCCATCATTGTGTCTCCATATTAGGCCAAGAGATACAGCGCAGTGCAGACTAATGCCAACATTTAATATTATACGTAGTATTCACATAAAAACTGATTCCAAGGATAAACTTGGTGCACGAGAATGTTGTCTCACTTCATTGTAACCTTCATAAGTGCAATCCTGGCCGGTCCGTCATGTATTATGTATACGTGTCACATTCTCCCGGCTTTGAGGTGGAGGAGCTGGAGTGGAGAGGCCTTTTATTGGAAGTAGTTCACAGACCTACTACTGTTCCTTTCTGTGCTACAATTGAGTCTTCTTTCAATCGCGCAGGTGAATTAGGGTTGTCATCTCCTTGCCCTTACATCGTCTTGATCTCGAGCCGCAGCTCCCGTTTCATCCTGCTTTCTGTCGAAAGTTCAGGGTTTTTTTTTTTTGTTATTCGAGATTTCATATTCCGGGAAGCGGAGGAGACGCGAATAAAATAATCTTTTCTGGAGAAGTTTTGTTTCTCTTTTGTTGAATTGTTTTTAGTGACTTGTGAGTGAGGAGAAGTCTTACATCTATAGCAGAAGGAGCCACCGAAGAAGGGTTACAGGATTCAGAACTTGCCTTGAAACTGTTTAGTTAATACGGTGGGTACGTTTTTCCAAAAAATTGTCACATTTGTAGCCTTTTAGAAAAAAATAAGAAATTTGAATGAAAAAAAAAAAGCAAAGTATTTTTCGAATAATGGCTTCCAAAGTAGAGTTGACCAATAGATATTAAGCTAAGTGCAGCTGCCACTCTTCCAGGGTCCATAGCAGAGGCTGATCATGGATCAAGGATCTATAATAGAACCTCATGAATTGCTGTAGGCCCTTGATATGATGGGCTCGAATTGTTATTTTTACATCTTGCTCCCATATTGGGTTGACTTCTATGGTGCTAGGAGCTTGGTCTTCAGGGCGCGTGTGCATTATAGGTCAGGATTACCGTCCTATCTGAGCTGGTGCCTGGGCAGTAAGATACCTACCTTACAGTGGCTTTTTCCTGTCTCTCAGTCTATGTTAGCCAGTAATAATATTGTCCTGGCCTCTCTTTCTGTGTTGCACCTTTGCTTCCTGCCCCGACCCTTGGATTCTCTCCCCGACTCCTGGTTTGCTGCCCCAATCCCTGGATTTCTGTGATGAACCCTGGATTACTCTTATGGATAAACATCACCTGTCTTCTGACTTCATCTCCAATTTTTTTGCACATCAATGTCCTTCAAACTGCCTTGGGTCAGCTGTCATTCAGCAGAGACCACTCCAAGCTGTAGCAACCTGGTGGTTTCCCTGTAATGAAGTTGAAAAATAAAAGCCAAGGGCTCAGTTTGATAAGACCCTGTGGAGTAGCCCCAAGCTCTGTCCATACAGATCAATGACCCAGATATATGAAACTGGTACAATCTGCCTTTGTTTTCAGGAAGTGACACAGTTGCACTTGGCAAATTGCTGTTGCGACAGAATTGTGTTGAGTCGCAGTAACAAATGTCCTGCAAACTCTGACTAAGCAGTAATAGCCCCTTCAGGGGCAGAGATTTTGGATGAAATGCAACCACGACACAATTGTGATGAAAACACATCATAAAGGCAAGATCCAAATACACATTTTTTATGCAAACCTAGAAAAATACTGGCACAGGCACAATGATACACCTGGGCCAATGTGTCCACATCTACTGCTCTACACCATGATGTGCTCCAACACTTACTCAACGTAACACATTCTAAACATTCTAGAAACAATGGAAAGCTGATTCCCAATAACAGGGACATGTTACCCTAGAACAGTGGTGGCGAACCTATGGCACGGGTGCCAGAGGCGGCACTCGGAGCCCTCTCTGTGGGCACCCAGGCCATCACCCCAGAATGAAGTTCACCAGACAGGACTCAAAGAATCGTCCTACAATGATAGACATATTTACCCTCATCCTTTCAACTGTGTTGGTGGCTGAACGATTGAAAGTTGTCAAAGAACGAGGAGAAATTAATTACTGCTTAAATTGCTGTGCTGGCACTTTGCAATAAATAAGTGGCTTTTGGTTGAAGTTTGGGTACTCAGGCTCTAAAAGGTTCGCCATCACTGCCCTAGAACAACAACTTCTAGTATTGGCCTTTACATGTCTGTCTTACTCTTTGTAAACCAATACAATGCAGCCTATAATTAGATCCAACCTCCCATCCCCCATCAACTAATAATCAAAGAAATATCTTCTAGCAAGATCATGGAAATTAAGAAATCATCATACAGTGAATCCTCCCTGCGGACGTGTTACATGTAGGATGAAGATTCTTGATTTACGGAGAAGCCGCGGCTGATTTCAGAGGCATAAAACCATTATTGAGTAAAATATCCCATAAATAAGTAATAAGTGTCTACAAGACATTGTAATATAATATAGAATATATTTCCAGTGCTAAGATGACAAACTTATTGGTAATCATTGCTCTCTCATATTGGCGTGTGGCTCTCCTCTCCGTAACCCTATTGATTTCCCTATATCCAGTATTTTATAGTTCAATAAAGGTTTTTACATCCCTGGAATCTCGTGTGAACTTCTGTCTCTTAGATAAACTGTATTTGATTACCACAAGCGTGAGAAAAACTCGCCCTACAGGCAGCCCTCTGCTCCCGCTGATTTGTGGACTTTCAGGGACTGATCGATGGTGATTATTTTAGGAGTAGCCAATCTGCAGGGTTCACGGAGCAGCCGGAGGTTCAGCCTTCTGTTTCCTGGATCATGGAGCCGACTGTCATCGTTTATATCATTGATGGCAAAAAAAAAAAATATTTGTTCTCTATTTCTTTACTATACTATTTCTATACTATAATGTTATATAGTGACTGTAAAACAGTTTAGCAGTCAAGTTTTTAGGTGCTTGGTGGCATTTTAGTTTCTAATCTCATAGGAGATCTGTGTTGTTGAATGTGGTCCCGTAGTGGTCACTTAAATACATTGTATACAAAGGAGACCCTGCATAAGGTCATCATCCAAAAGTCAATGGAGACTCTGCATAAGAAGCCAAGGTGGGAGGGGGTTAAGTCTCCTCAGGAATTTAATCTTTGCAGGTGAATTCCCCTCAATGGCCTTTCACCTAGACATTACTATTACTGATAAAGAGTACCAGCTGTCTACAGATAGCGCTGGTTTGGCTCAATCCCAAGTCTGCTTTAGCCACTTTCTTAATGGTGGCACGGGGGACAAGTTCATACTATGAATATGTATTTGCATTAACCTTTTCTATAGTTCTTAGTGGTGCCAGCATGACCCCAAAAGTGGTTTTCAACCTCCTTCATATCCCTCCTTCTTGCTGTTTTCTACTGACCATTGCTCTTTCTAAAACCATTCATCTTAAAGAAATTGTGTTCTTATACATAAAGAACTTGGAAGTTGTTGATCCTTTTCCTGGAGATCCACCTAGATCCACATAGAAGGTAGCCTTTGAGGCACATATTTCAGGGATACAGAATCCAGATTGACTTTCCCCTAAAAGGAAGAAAAGGGTTTACCTGATGTAACCAACGTGTTGCCATCAGTATATTCAATATATTCAAAAAGTTTGAAAGAACCTGTTGTAGACAGTTGGGGGGGGGGGGGGGGGCTGCTCCTCATCGGTGTGGGGTACAACCACCTTGCTCAGATCCACATTGTAGGAAGTAGATACAGTATGTAAAGGAGTTGTGCCGCTACATCCCAAATGATAGCACCTTCAGCCATCACAAGAACTTCTATGGGACCGATGGGAGGGATAGCTGTGCCTCATGTAATCTGGAAGTGAACAGAGGGATATTTTTATGGTTGCTAGGGGTTCCAGTGACACCTCACATATTTGTAAGAAACTATCTGGGCAAACACATAATTCAGATCCAGAAGGACGGCATTGACTGGGTAACAACAGCTCAGGCCCAATCAGGAGAACCGATGAATACGAAGTGGTGGGGTACCAGGTGTTGGACCTTCTCTGATCTGGTATTGATTCATTTTCCCACCCAGAAAGTTACTGAATTATCAAAATACTTGAAGGGGTTGTCTAACATACCAGGGCATTTCTACGTACAACCTGTAGAGGAGTGCCCCTTGTTTTTGGAAGCCAGCAGCCATGTTTTTATAATCCTGCACATTTTGTAGACCGAATGCAAATTTTACTGAATAGTTTCCAAAAACTCCAATTAGTTGTCCAACCCGGTTGTTGTTTAATCCTCTATCTTATCCGAAACTAGAGCGGCATTATCTTGCACGGAGGGAAGTGTGATAAAAGCTGTTTTGTGCTTGTAACGCTTTATTTTTTTTTTTAGTACGGTAATAAATTAAGTAGGTGAAAAAAAAAAAGATTCCTCTATTTTCTCAATTTTCCAGATCCGCGGCTCGGCTCCGTTGCGTGACAACCTACTGAGACCGTGTGCGTGTAGCGGGTTCTCCCCGGTGTGCACCGCGGGGCTTATTAGACTGATTATTTGTTTTTCGGCACAATGTTTTTTATTTTGAACACTGAACATGAAAACCCAATTTTCAAGTAAAACTTTGTAATGTTTTTCTTTAAGTTGCTAATTATCTGTGCGAGCGCCTGCGGCTCTTGATGGAAGATCCGATGCCTTATTTATATGTGGAGAGCCTTGCATCTTTGTAACTAAGTTTAATGTGGTGGGAAATCTAAATTGGTGAAGTTCTCCCTATGTTCCATATAAGTTAGGATAATAATTGAGCCGGGTTGTTAGTGGAGCCAATGTCGGAGCAAATTATATTTTCTTTAATGGGGTTAAAGTTTGATAACGACTTCCCACATCATTATTAGGTAGTAATTGTAGACTTGTATCAGCAGATGGATGGCACGAAACATAGAATGCTTAAAAAATCCAGAAACATGACGGATCCATAATAACCATCTTTCCTCTTCTTATCTGGTTCCCATCCGTAGCTCCGATGCTTCATAATCTAGTCCATAATTGGGGGACATCTTCCAGAGTTTCTCCTGCATTGATAGAAAAGGCCTCTTAGCCATGTTGTACAATTTTGACTTTTTCCAGGTTTCTATACTACTAAAGACCTGGCTGTATGATAAGTAGTTGATCTGTAGGGGTGTGACACCTCTTGATTAACTATGATACACTACGGTCATGGCCAAAAGTTTTGAGAATGACACAAATATTATATTTTCACATGATCTGTTGCCCTCTGGTTTGTCAGATGTGTTTATCATATACAGAAATACAAGTGCAATCATATTATGAGTAACAAAAGCTTTTATTGAGTTAATGCAGCAAGTCAGTATTTGCAGTGTTGACCCTTCTTCTTCAGGACCTCTGCAATTCTCCCTGGCAGCTCTCAATCAACTTCTGGACCAAATCCTGACTGATAGCCGTCCATTCTTGCACAATCAATGCTTGCATTTTGTCACAATTTGTTGGTTTTTGTTTGTCCACCCGTCTCTTGATGATTGACCACAAGTTCTCAATGGGATTAAGATCTGGGGAGTTTCCAGGCCATGGACCCAAAATCTCTCTGTTTTGTCCCCTGAGCCATTTAGTTATCACCTTTGCTTTATGGCAAGGTGCTCCATCATGCTGGAGAAGGCATTGCTGATCATCAAACTGCTCCTGGAGGGTTGGGAGAAGTTGCACTTGGAGGACATTCTGGTCCCATTCTTTATTCATGGATGTGTTTTTAGGCAAGACTGTGAGAGAGCCGATTCCCTTGGCTGAGAAGCCGCCCCACACATGAATGGTTGCTGGATACTTTACAGTTGGCATGAGACAAGACGGTGGTATCGCTCACCTTGTCTTCTCCGAACAAGCTGTTTTCCAGATTTTCCAAACAATCGGAAGGGGGATTCATGAGAGAAAATGACTTTACCCCAGTCCTCAGCAGTCCACTCCCTGTACCTCCTGCAGAATATCAGTCTGATGTTTTTCTGGAGAGAAGTGGCTTCTTTGCTGCCCTCCTCGACACCAGGCCTTGCTCCAAGAGTCTCCGCAGTGTCACAGTGCGTGCAGATGCCTCACACCTGCCTGCTGCCATTCCTGAGCAAGCTCTGCACTGCTGGGAGCCCCATCCCCAAGCTGAAACACTTTTAAGAGATGGTCCTGGCGCTTGCTGGTTCTTCTTTGGCGCCCTCAAGCCTTTTTGGGAACAATGGAACCTCTCTCCTTGAATTCCTTGATGATGTGAGATGTGATAGATTGGTGACTGAGGTGCAATCTTTCTAGCTGCGATACTCTTCCCTGTTAGGCCAGTTTTGTGCAGTGCAATGATGACTGCATGTGTTTCTTTAGAGATAACCATGGTTAAAAGAAGAGAAACAATGATGCCAAGCACCAACCTCCTTTTAAATTGTCCAGTGGTGTGATTGTTACTTAATCATGACAGATTGATCTCCAGCCCTGTCCTCATCAGCACCCGCACCTGTGTTACTGGAGCTAATCACTGAAACCATGCTAGCTGCTCCTTTTAAGTTGAAGTTGAAGTAAGAAGTTAAAATGTGTTTTGGGGGGAAAAGTTTATTTTCTAGGCAAATATTGACTTTGCAATGAATTGCTGTTAAGCTGATCACTCTTTATAACATTCTGGAGTATATGCAAATTGCCATTATAAAACCTGATGCAGTAGACTTTGTAAAAATTAACATTTGTATCATTCTCAAAACTTTTGGCCATGACAGAGGAACAAAGGCAATCTGTGCAAAAAAGATTCTGAATCCAGCCGTGTGGAAGGCAACTCATACTTTATTAGGGCATAATATTAAAATCCAAGCGTGTTTCTGGCCGACGCTTTTCCAACGGGTGAACAGTTCTTGGCTCATCCATGGTTTAGACGCCATCCAGTCGACCATCAACATTTGGGTGTCCAACAACCACAGACTTATGTCCCACAGACATTGAATGAAGAAGCTCAGCCATCGATTAGGCAGAACAGAACCCCCGCTGAGGATCCCAGTTATTTGACCCCCACCGGTGATAACAATTAAACTTGTAACAACCTCCTTAAAGTTTTTTAATAAAGAGATGCAGACCAAATCTCAAAGAAAATAAAATCAGTCCTAATTGCCAAACTCTGCAAAAACAACCTTCCATCTCCCAACTTTACGGTTGCATTATTTTTAGTATTCAGGTGTCATTTCCCGTTTCTCTTCACCAGGATAAGAACAAGTTTTGACACTGTTGTCTCCCTGCTGATCTCCACTCAGCGCCTGCACCTTTCACCGAGCCTGGACACGATGTAATCTGCTCTGAGCTCAGCTGTCACAAGGGCTTCTTCCCAGAGAAAAAACGCTGCTCTCTGTCTTTTAACAAAACAACATCAGCTGCCGGAGAGGGTTTTTTATAGAAAATTATGTTTGAACAAATCCTCAGATATTCAAGAGAAAAGCACTTGAGATGTTTTGAATAAGGGCAGGTACAAAGAGCAGGAAAGCAGAAGGTTATTGAACTCCCCGGTACACGGCAATATTTATTCATGAGGAAAATGTCCATCAGAAGTTGGTACAAAACATCTTTTTTATGTAACAACCTGAAACGTTCATATCTTCTATCATACAATCTGTGAAATCTGTCTGCACCATGTTGGTGAGACCTGGGTTTCATTACTCGTTGGCAACATTTAGGAAACATAGAAGTAGATATTATGCACCTTTTTGTGGTTTTCTTAACTTGGGCTGCATTTAAAGACAAAATGTCCATCTAAATGTCAGATATTTATTTAGATTTATTTTTTAGTTTCTTAGACTTAATAAATATCAGCAATCCAAGTGTCCACTCATCATCTGCACAACTTCCATCTTGCTCTCTTTCTTCTTGCTACGGCTCCAATGGGTCCTTAGGTAGCCAAGCCTCCTGTTGTGACTTAATGGCCAAGTGCGCACATGGTTAAAGTTTCCCTCACCTAATCCCTTACAGTTCTCTAAGGCACCTTCCTTCTATGGAAGGTTCTTGAGCATTATTGGTTTCTAGCTATCTAATTTTCAGGCTGAAGATGTTTTTTTCTTCTCTGTCCAGTGATTCTATTGTCCAGTGAATCCTTGTGATGATCCTGGCTTCATCTGACTTTGAGCCATAGCTGCCTTTTGGCATGTAGCTGGACTTTGTGTGTCGCCCATCTGCCCTAACCTTGGCCTGTCTGTGACCATTCTCTGTCTGACCCCCTACTTCATCACAACTCCTGCTTAATCCTTGCTACCAGTTTCAGGGGTAATGGCCTTGTGATCTTGTTGCAGGATCCTGGTTTGGGGGTTTAAGGCTGTAAACCAGCCGGGACAAAGCCCTTCAGATTAGGCATATGCTTCACCTTTATCTGACTTTGAGCCATAGATGCCTTTTGGTTTGTTGCTGTACTTTTTGTGTCCTCCATCTGCCCTAAATTTGGCCTGTCTGTGATCATTCATTTGACCCCCTGCTTCATCACACTGGTAGTTCCTGCTTAAGCCTTGCTACCACTTCCAGGGGGCATGACCTTGCAAATGCTGTTGCAGGATCCTGGTATGGGGGTTTAAGGGTGAAAAACAGCTGGGACAATGCCCTTTTAGATTAGGCATAGGTTTCATCATCATCTGACTTGAGCCATAGCTGCATATTGGCTTGTAGCTGGACTTTGTGTGTCCTCCATCTGCCCTAACCTTGGCCTGTCTGTGACCATCCTCTGTCTGACCCCCTGCTTCATCACACTGGCAGCTCCTGTTTAAATCTTGCTACCAATTTCAGGGGTAATGACCTTGTGATCCTGTTGCAGGATCCTGGTTTGGGGGTTTGAAGACTGAAGACCAGTTGGGATGAAGCCCTTCGGATTAGCCATAGGCTTGATGAAATTTAGTTGTTGTGACTTGTTCTGCGTCCCCTGAGCCTGAGAGTAGCGCTACAGCATCAATGAGCTTATTATTGTACAGATATACGGTATCTTCTCTCCTTGTCGTAGTCTAGATGTACATATTTACAAGTAAGAGCTGGAAGTGCGGAATTTTTTCATTTCTTTCTCAGTAAATTAATGCGGGAAGCCTCAGTGACAGCCAAGCACATAACATTCTCTCTTTAACATACTGTAGTTACTTTTAACGAGTAAATATAACCAGTACGTTACGATGTGCAGAAAGAGAGAAATGGATGGATGCTCGCTGCTTCCCTGCATAATATGTGATCATCCCAACTATCATTTCCAATAGGCATCGCATAATGGCTCGTAATTATGCCATATACCCTCTTAAATGGGATTCTGTATTACTCTGCATTTAACATATAATAAAACGCTACATCTCGCTGCTCAGAAAAATGAAAATAGATTTTCTGATTAAAAGTTAACACAGAATTTATACGATTCAAGGGCAGATGAAATATCCTGTAGTGCAAACAAAGCAAAAACAAAGGACGTTTCATTCAGGTCTTACATGGTTTGGAAATAGTCCTGGAGCAGCTTGTGCTGGAAAGTGAAGGATTTTTACCATATTATTACAATAACATGGACTCAAAACATAAGGACGTCTGTTTGCTAACACATTGTCTAGCGTGGTATCCTTGGTGGCTCGGCTTCTGTGTCTTCTCTATGGAGGGAGTGAAGTTGATCCCAAGTCAAGGGAATTAATAATCTAACATCTTTTGCACAATTTGATTTAGAGAAGGAAGGCCTATCATTGGGCCACAAGGAGGGGTCTTGCCCTACGGACAGGTACTGGACTACTGCTGTGGGAAATATTCTGTTGATGTATTACAAATGTATCACTTCTTGGTCCGTGCAATCCCATGTGTCGCCTTGATTGAGGGACATGACTATTTGCATCTCCTCATCTTCCTCCCCTCATGTGTTGGCTTCTACAACCTTTTATTCCCATTCCTAAGGCTGGTGTCATGAGATTTAAAGACCTAGTTGGCTCATGTGTTGAATGTGTCCTGTACAATACCTTCTCATGGTGGCAATAGGCTCCTTCACCAACTGGAAATTGTCTAAGCATCATAGGTCACAAGCCTGCTGGTTCCTTTTTAGAGGAGTGTGTTCTGCTTTAATGCGATACCTGACCCTAGCTCTGTTGTATGACTACTCTTTTGTGCTGTAATTCTGTATTCTGTTGCCAGACATAGAGATTGTATCACAGACTGTTCCTGACTGCTCCCTGCCCTGATCTCAGCTGGTCTCTGACTAGTCTGACCACAGCTTGTTCCATAGAATCTTCCTGACTGGTCCCTAACCTGACCCCAACTTGTTCCACAGAGTCTCCCTGATCGCTGCCTGCCCTGACCTGAGCTTTCCTCTAACTGTTTTCTGCCCTGAGCTCAGCTTGTTCCATAGAATTTTCCTGACTGCTGCCTGCTCTGACCTCCTGATTGTTTCACAGTCTCTTCCTGATTGCTCCATGCCCTGACCCCATCTTGGTCCACAGATTCTCCCTGAATGATACCTGCCATGACCCCAGCTAGTCTGGTTATTTTCTGCCTGACCCCTGGTGATTTTCAGCAATATCCTCTGTCACCAGTGAGAGGCTTACTGCCAGAGTGTCCTTATGATATCATCCCAGAGACGTTCAGATCCCTATAAGGAAGGAATATAAGGGTGAAACCCCATGTCACTTTGATAACGTCTGGGCATGTTGGCAGGAATGGCACAATAAATTTTGTATAACTATCCAGTGCCGGACTGTGGCAAGAAGCTTTTCTTGGGAAGATCAAATTCAAATCAAGATTTTACCTCCATTCAATGCAAAAGGTCGAACAAAAATATTGGATTGACCAGATGCAAGGTAAAGATTTGCAGACTACTGGGTGCTGAATTCTAATAATATCTCTATGCATTGAACATATTTGCTACTATTCTATGTGTGACCTTCAAACGTGACCTCTAGCTTTGCAGCAGGGAGGGAAGGTGCACTTTAACATTCCGCTCAGGACTTGGCCGGTCATATCCAGTGCTCTGCGGTGTATCTAGTACCACAAGTATAATATATTGGAATACACATGCGTCATTAATACCCCCTTTGTGTGGATTTTGTATACAGAAGACGCAGTAAAGCCACATTACTGTGACATGTATCACACGTATGTTGTGTGCATATTATTTCTTTCTCCCTTTCTCTGGCTGAGAATATCAGAGTGAATTGAGCACCTTGCGCTGGTTCCCCTGGGTGCGCTGTCATTTCTCTAGAAAGAAATACTTAATATGAAACCAGCTGTGCTTTGTACCGTTTTGTCTTTGAGTGTTATATAAAGTAGAAACATAGATAAGAGTTTAGCTATTAATGCAATCTATTACTCATTAACACGTTAGCGCTGTCAACATCTCTTTTCCCACAAGACCTATTGTGCAATTTAAAGCTACGTTAAGGAGGTACGAGGCGGCGGCGGATTTATTCCTATACTACAAAAATGTATTTAAAATAATCCAAACAGAGATTAGAGGGAAACGTGGAGGCAATTAAGCAGCAGTTAGAGAGATGTTACGGAATTGCAGGTGCTGGGAACGTTATCTTGTCACAAGGTGACATCCCGGGAAAAGGAAGGAACAATTACAGGCTTTTTCTGCTAAAATCGAGTCTTTTACGTTAAGTAGTTTGTGTGTTTTTTTTTTTCCATTTAGGTTATTTTTAAAAGTGTAGGCAATGCCGCTACCTAATGCATCAACATGGCCCCTTGTCAGGGTATCACATACTCAGCCGCATTACTGTGTGTCCATCAAACCACTGAGCCCTGGCATCTTTGAGGTTCTCCAGTGTAGTCGACTAAATCCATTGCCTCATGCCCAACATACTCGGTACCACGTTGGGGTTCGAGATGTTCAGCCACATCTTTGTGAGTTGCTGAGTATCCTTGGAAGTATAGGCAAGGCCACTGCCTAATGTCAGGGTATGCTGCGCCTCTTGGACAGACATCAGTCATTTGGTTTGGGTATTATTGATAAAATTCAATCACTGACAACGCGTTTTGGGAACAGGCCATTCCCTTCCTCTGGTCCAAAATGTATGTACTACATAATAATCACGTAGAATACAGAGTATGGTAACATTATGGAGATTATAATACAAGTATAAGTACAGTTAGGTCCATAATATTTGGACAGAGACATCATTTTTGTTTCTGTTCATCACCACAATGATCTCAGATGTAGTTTAAGATTTTTAGATTTTAAACTTTAATTCTGAAATGATTGATAGAAATGTGAAGAACTAAAGAGTTTTATACACATTCCCTTCATTTCAGGGGCTCAAAAGTAATTGGACAAATTAAAGAATTGTACATAAAATTTTACTTTCTGACACCTGATGTAAATCCTGTGCTGGCAGTGACAGCCTGAGGTCCAGAGATCATGGACAGCACCAGAGTTTCCTTATATTTGGGTCAATGTCCATCTGTCCAATCGGTTTGGCTGGATGTGGGCGCCGATTGTCTCTGAATAGCTCAGATTCCATCCGGACAAAATCTTGTAAATGCAAGCATCACACCTCAACTCCAGACCTTTCATCTGCTTAGAGGGAACCTGTCACCAGGGGCCTCATTCTCATTACAGACAGGTTGCAGAAACACATCTGCCTTTCTGCCTTCTCTAAGCATTTGCATTACAATATCATTTTGTGTTATAACTTACCTTGCACCCTGAAAGAATCCTCTGTGTGGTCCCAGGGGTTGGGCTTTAGTTTCCTCAACCCTCACCTTTGTGCTCCTGTACAGAAAAGGTGAGGGCTGAGAGCTGAGGAGTCTGCAGCACAGACAAGTCACATAGAGATTTTTGACATGCAGTCAAGCAGGTACGTTACAACACACAATACTATTATACTACAAACGCTTAGAGAATGCAGAAAGACACACGTTCAATGCACCTGTAATGGGCTCCTGCAACCTGTCTGTAGTGATAATGAAGTCCCTGGTGACAGATTTCCTGTAAAGGAGAATAACATAAATTGCCCACACTGGCCCATGAAACAGTCCAAGAGTCAAGTGTCCAGTTACTTCTGGTCCCTTTAAAAACAGGGGGGGGGGGGGGGAGGCATGATAAGGAACTGAAACAACTAAACCCTTCATCCAGTTTTAATGTGGATCCACTGAAATGAAGCTGAAAGGCTGGACTTTATCTCCATGTCTATTATATATATAGAACTGTAATATGTTGCAGTAACCGGGTAAAACAAAAAAAAAACAAAGTATGTGTCAGTTTCAAAATATTGATGGACCTCACTGTCCACGGGCTACGTGCAGGATCGGGTGTGGGCGTTGAATTTGTATGTACGTGTAACTCCAGCCAGTTTCTTTTTTTTTTGCTCTGTCAAAATTGGATGTTGAAAATTTTGGTTGTCACAGGAACAAGGATTAACAATAAAGCTTGCATCTAGAGAATTTACCAGAGGCTGCAGTGGGCAGAGAGGTTTGTCTGTAACTAGGGGTCGCCTATAATAGCCATACTATATGTGTATATATATATATATATATATATATATATATATATACTTTAATTTCTTCATAATTTACCATAAATTGTGTTTTATAGTATTTTTTATTTGTGCTTTTTATGTAGTGTGTACTTTGTAGAAATCCTACTCTATGGTGGGTGATATATATATATCTATCTCTTTCTTCTAGAGTATAGGATGTTCCACCACATTATAGCCAAGCAGCCTGGAGGGCCCTGACATCTGCCCACATTTGTCTACTATTTATGTAAGTCTTAGAAGCATAGGCAAACCCAATGGAGGATCTTCAGCCATATTATCATGAGCCAAGCAGCCTGGAGGGCCCTGACATCTGCCCAGGGTTGTCTACTATTTGGTACTAGTCTTGGAAGCAAAGACAATGCAACTTGTTGCCTCATGCACTACACAGTTTGCCCCATGTCAGGGTATTGGATGTTCTGCCACATTTTCATGGCTTAACCCACCCCCCTGGGGCCCTGGAATATTCCCAGGTTTGCCTTCTACTAACACTAGCCTTGGTTAGTGTGTTGTCTAACACCCAACATGGTTTACCCTGTGTCCTAGTATAGATATTCAGCCACAGCCTGGTGGACTCTGGCCTTGGCTCAGCTTTACCTTTATAAATACTGACCTTGGAAGTGTAGGCAATAAAACCCATTGCCCAATGAACAAATGCTTTTCCGATGTCTGAGTATAGGATGCTCAGCCACATTGTTATATAACCACTTGCCCCCTGGCATAAGCCCAGGGGTTTCTATGATTGATACTGACTCTGGATATAAGGTATTTTGCCTTAATGATGACACTGTGTGCTTTCTGAGGGCCTCTAGCTGAAGGTTGTGACAATATCTGGTTGCAAAGAGTTTCTGGTCCTATGGGCATATAAGGTGAAAAAGTTGGGCAATGAGGCCGCTGGTCATTATGGAATGGTGATGGAGATGGGACCTTCATGGTCCGGTAATGCTCCATCAATCTGATTATTGAAGACCTACTCTTTGGGTAGGATTTCAATATTCTGATCCCAGTAAACCGCTTTAAACCTTTCATATTTAATAGCATAATTTTAAAACTATTGAGCTCCATATATCTAATCCTATTATACTGGGATGTGGAAGTCGGAGAAGATTGAGGAACGCCTTTTCATTCTCCAGCCTCTCGTGTTGGGTTTGTCCGACGTTCTGTGCTGCTGCGAAGAGCCGCCAGTAGACGCCAATACATTGTCTTCCCTCTCGGAACGATAGATTGGGTTTATTGTTTCATTCCAGCCTGACTGGAATACCTGATAAGCTGAAAAACAATAGCGACACATCGAGGGTTTGATTCAATTTGGTGTAGCTTGTAGTAAAGCCTCTCACTACTCATTAGCCATTTTAACAGCCTGGAAATGAAATTGATGGAGTGTCCTGCTATCCATAACGTTAATAACATGTTCATCACCGGCAGATGTTTATTTGCCAGTTAAACGTAAGGTAGAATTTTTTTATTTTTTGTTTTGCTTTTTTTTTTTCTTTCTGTTCGGTTCATGTGTGTGTTAAATTGCTCTGCATTAACAATGCAACCTAGATGGAGTTTTATAGCCGCGAGAAAGCCATTCTTTCTAAATGCAGGCTTTAAACAAACCCGGCTGAATGAGAATTGTCTGTTCGGAGCTTACTGACCCACATCTAAGAGTCGGCTGATTCATTTTACTGCAGCACATAGACATATTGCTACATGAAGGTTACAAGATGTTTGCGGGGCAGGAGAGGAGGGGGATCGCTTTGTAAATATTGGTGCATTATGATGAAAAATGTACAAAATATGGTGTAACTATACGCCAGAAGGCCTGAAAACACCGGCGTATCACCGGTCCTAAATATTCTTCTTTTGTAGTGCCATGAATAAGGGATTGGAGAGAAGGGTACAAACTGTGTGCGGCCTGGTGCTCATACTCCATAAGAAGCCCATACTAAAGCCGGAGCTTCTGATCCAAGACATAGAAAGGACTAGTGCTCAGAAGGTGTCCTGTACAGCTCTCACAGGAAGACCGGGAGGCTCTCGAAAGTAAAGTGAACCTGGGCACCTCCAGAAGAGTTAGCAATTTGTGAAGGATTCTTAGAACCCTCTGGGATGAAATGCGCACATTACCCTATGAGTCCCATCATTCATAGGTACATCCCTGTAGTGTGCAATAAATGGCCATCTAGAGTGCAAATCCCTCTTAAGACAGGTTGGCAAGGACAGTATATTATGGCCATTTTTGGAGGTTCCATAGATTGAAGTGGTACTTATTATCAATCAATGAATGGAGACACTCATCCTTTATCTAAGTAGTCGGGCTGTAGGCGGGAAAGGGTTGGCTGTCTAATTTTGCCCTGCTTGCTGCAGCATTTCTCCATGTAGCATGGAACATCCATGTGCATACAGGACTAGTCTTTTATTTGAAATTGGCCTGCTGCATCCCATGGTCCCATGTTTTATATTGGCTGCTGCTGTCTGACCTTACACAGGACTACTGACACTCACTGCTTTAAGGAAACAGTCCTATATGTCTTTTGTTTCTGCATTTTAATATCACCATGTGAGTTCACTACAAAAGGATCCACTAAGGCTCAGATGCAGGGTCGGCCCCAGGTTTCAGAAGGCCCCTGGGCAACAGAGCCACGGTAGGCCAATTTGCAGTGAACTCACGTGGCGGCATTAAAAATTCTAAAACTCAAACAGTCTTCTGTTCCCTAAAGTATTCACTAGTTTATCATTCCAAAAACAGCGCCATCATGGTTATTTTATATAAAGCCCCTCTTTCCCCCATGGATTCCTTATGTACAGCCTTATGAGGGCCCCCTCCCCCCAGCAGCCCTGGGCAGCGGCGTTTGCCCAGTTATGCCCAGTGCTGGTGCCGGCCCTGCTCTTATGCCCAGGGGCCTATTTCAGTTTGGAGCTGGCCCTGGCTGTAGGGTTTCTTCTACAGCAGCCATAGTCTTAATGGGGCCCATGGCACATAATCCTATTGACCCCATTTTATATATATAATATACGCTACTAAATTAAGTAGATAAACCTCTGGCAATGCCTTGTTTCCATTGAGAATACCCTCAGCCCTTCTTTCCACCAACAGTAGCACCTATAGACACTGGATGGTGGTTGTCCGTGCCAACAAAAATTGGGGCATTGGGCTGAAGTTAAGCCAGTATGTCCAGCTCCCTGTAAAGTGAAGTTGCTGTATCAGTGTATATCTCGTATAAGAAGAATATTATGAATATTATATGGTTAAAACTATGGTGAAGAAAAATGGCAGAAAGTGTCTTTCGGGAAAATTCTGTAGAATATGTTTCTCCTATTTGTTTGACTCGTTATATGCTGTTATTTCTTCCTGTTAGGTATAATGGAATACAATGAGTTCCTTATGCGTTGTGCATAGAAATCCTAGAAATCGGTGACCTCTTCTCCGAGCTCAGGCTCCGGCTCCATCCACAGACTCCACTAGAGGATGAATGTGAATGTTAATAACCTGCGTTTCTTCAGGTTCATCGCCCCAATGGTTGTCAGTGTCTCGCCATTCGCTATCAGTTTACGGCTTTGGCAGTAATTAATTCCTATTTTCTGTTCTTTCTGCTCATTGATTATAGTAGAATAAGCTGATTTTCATACCGTGTGTGTCCTGCATGTAATGAGTCATATAATAATCATGGCAGTCAAGAATCTCTAGAATAATCTGCTCTAATTGATGGGAGAGGATCCATCAGCTCTTTCGGCGTGTCTGGTCTTACACCTGATTGTCGAGTCTTCTTTAAAGGGCTCCACAGTGTTTAGTCATTGGGGCTGACCACTGGAATCCCAAACAATCAATAATAACAATACAGGTTGTCCCCTACTTAAGAACACCCGACTTACAGACGACCTAGTTACAAATGGACCTCTGGATCTTGGTAATTTAGCCTTAGGCTACAAGGTGTCTGAAATTAAGCTTTATTGTTAATCCTGGTTTTGATGACAATCCAACATTTTTATAATCCACCAAAAAATTTTGTCTGGGGTTGCAATAAAATATACAGTTCCGACTTGCATACAAATTCAGCTTAAGAACAAACCTACAGAACCTATCTTGTACGTAACCCCCGGGACTACCTTTAATGAGGGTCTCAAAGAGCCTTGTGTAGGGGTTACCTCCACTCCATTTACTTCTATTGCTGTTCCTGTCCCTGTGTCCCACTGTCTTTCCAACTCTTTCTTATGATTGTTGGGGTCTCAGAGGTAGGATCCTATAGTGTTGTAATAGTAAGTTCTGCATCTTCTAGATCTCATATAAACTAAACATGTCTTGTAATTGAAGACTGTTCACTTCTGTGGCCTGAATTAAAAAACAAAACAAAAACATAACTATGTTTTTAAATGCAGGAAAGTTCAGGCCATGAGCTATGGTGAGACCTCTTCTTCACTTTTATCCGGGCAGCTGGTCAATGATGGATGGGAGACGATGGGATGATTGTATGGAAATTCTATGTGATTTTCAGAATACCTTTGTGGCCATCATGCCATTTTCGAGATATCCTTAGTGTCATCCATATGCTAATGAAGCAGTTTCCAGATATGGCATTTGTGCTCAGCACCCAGAGCGCTGTTATTCCTAACAAAATCAATTCCTCCTCCTTCAGTCTCACCACATTTCTCACAAAACAAATATTATCAAAGACTTTTATCTGCTATCATTACGTCTTCACAAAACTATAGATTGGCATCGTTCTTCTAAATATCAAGGATCCTTCAGCATCCGATGGACTGGATTTGTTGTCCTACCCACATCCTGAGTGCCCTGAAAGCTTTTATGATTTCCATTATTGGCCCCCATGCACTCCGAGCAAAGTGTTTGGTGTTTGATATGAGCTCAGCGGACTCGGGATAGCTTTCCTGCGCCAGCTGTGACATAAGAGAATGAGGGCTCCAACAATGGACGTGACAATCAGTCACCAAAGAGAGACGTTAAGACATGGTGTTCCTGTTATATAGGGGATCCATTACTTTCTGTTTGTTTTTTGTTTGTGTCCATAAGGTCAATAGAAGATATTTCAATAGGGGCCAAAGCAAGTTGGTTCACTTTTAGCTAAGCCTCTAAATTGGTGGGTTTTATGGAGCCCAGGTGCTCAATAGGAGCAGTGATGGTTAGGTATATGCATGCGCTCAACATGACTGGTTGTGTGAGATTCTCAGATATTTCCATATAGATAAATGGTGCATGAATTGCCACTTGTGGACTGGGTCCCTCAATCTCGAGATGTGATCTTCAGCAATTAAACATGTGGTTGGCCCTATTTGTTCAATTAGTTTTCATAAATGTCTCAAATGGAAAAAACCTCTAAAAAAAAATAGTAGTAATTCATGATCAGTTGTCTGATGGGGGTCAGGGTATGGATAAAATTAAAATGTGCTTGTGCCGCTCCGTATGTGGAAGGTCCTCCAATACAAGCAAGCCTTTCCTATAGACCAGTGATGGCGAACCTTTTAGAGGCCGAGTGCCCAAACTACAACAAAGACCCGTTTATTTATCGCAAAGTGCCAACACAGAAATTTAATTAGTGATTTATACTCCCTTCTCTGTCACAGTTTTCATTGATACCAGCACCTGAGGACACCAATAAAGCAGAAAATAGTCCCAGGTAGAGTTGTCACTTTAAAATATCTCTGTGCACAGCAAGTCCTGGGCTGTCTGGGACTGCAGGAAGATACCTGGAGTCATCTCTGGTTATGGCCCGAGTGCCCGCAGAAAGGGCTCCGAGTGCCACCTCTGGCACCAGTGCCATAGGTTAGCCATCACTGCTATAGACCATTCATGGTCTGACTGTAGAGAAATCCTCATTATGTTTTATATGCAAATTAGCTTATTGGTTCACCTTGAGATCTATTCTGTCTGGAAATGCCATGGGTCACACGACCCACAGAACCTATGATAGTCCACATCTGGTCCTTCTTCTATGTGATCAAACAACTAGGTAAGTAAACTTTATGTCCCCCATGATGTTCTCCAAGATCCCTGTAAAAAAATATCATCATTGATATCCCTTGCAGTCATCAATTTTCACAATTTGCAGGTAAGAGTTGTCTCCCCAGGGGTGAAGATCCTCGGAAAACTGATTATTCAGCCAAATATTATAGAAGCAAAAAAAAAAAAAAGAATAGGACGCAAAATATATGAACGCTTTATTAGCCCTTAAATTAGCCCAGCATTCAATTACCCTATTACTCAGATTTAATAGATCCCATTAAAAGCGAATTCATAATTCAATATTCTACTAATATCTAATACATGAAAAATAATAAAAAGCATCTACAGTTTCTCCAGATTTTCTCTCCGTTCCCCAGGATGGATGAGGGAGAATAATGATTGCACTCGCACTTCCTATTAACCAGTTGGGATGGAGGGGAAATAAATCAGCAGTGATTTATTATTCATTTGTCGAGGTCTTGAGCAATATGATGTTTATTATAGAATAAGTCGTGATGTGACATTTCCGATCTGACCCCGTTAATAGAGCGTAATGTGCGGCGTTTACCCTCTGCCCTTAAATTATAATCCCTGTTACGGCTTCTCTTATACTTAACTGTATCCAGAGCCATTTCTCAGAGTTCCAGCAGTTCCGCAGTTTATTGCAGTGGGATTATGGGGTCTCAGTGGTTGGCGCTGGCGGTTTGCAGTTTCGTAGCCTTGGGTCACAAATGCTGTTTGCAATGAGTTAATATCTTTTCCCTGTGTTTGCATGGAGGCAGTCAGGGGATGTGAGATGTATCTTTTATGGAGCCAAAACCTACAGTGAAGATATCCAGGTCTTGGGTGTGTGATACACAGAGCTATAGAATACTGTGTATCCGGAGGTACATCTGTATCCAGTGGTCCTAGCTCAGGTTGCCCTGAATCCTCATGTCCTTTAGTCCTGATACTTCACATGAAGCAGAATCTGATACACAGAGGAACCAGTATGTGACTTCTCAAGGAATGAGAAGGCGGAACAAAATTGAGACCTACTTATTCCATTGATGGACTTCATCAAAATCCTAAATCGGGCTTCTGCTGTGGATGTGTGGTTTACTTTGGTTCACCAATGGGATGACCACTCCAGAATATACGGAGAGGAACTGGAATGTTACCATTAAGTTTAAAAATTGAAGAGGGAAAGGTGGACCAATGGACTACAGATATTTTCCTGCCTTGTTAAAGTCAACACACACCTCATTAACTTCTCCGTACCCCCTCTGTACCTCTTATGTATCTTCTCTGTACCTCCTCTGTACCTCTTATGTATCTTCTCTGTACCTCCTATGTACCTCTTATGTATCTTCTCTGTACCTCCTATGTATCTCCTCTGTATTTCCTTTGTCCTCCTTTGTACCTCCTTTGTCCTCCTCCATATCTCCGTTGTACCTGCTATGTATCTGCTATGTATCTTCTATGTTCCTCCACTGTATCTCCTCTTTACCACCTATGTACCTTCTCTGTACCTTTTCTGTACCTCCTATGTACCTCTTCTTCATCTCCTATGTACCTCTTCTTCATCTCCTATGTACCTCTTCTTCATCTCCTATGTACCTCTTCTGCATCTCCTATGTACCTCCTATGTACCTCCTATGTACCTCCTATGTACCTCCTTTGTCCTCCTCTGTACCTCCCCTGACCTCCCGTCAGTGTACTTTTGATGCCCAACCAAGCGCAATAGATTATTCTTAATTTATCGAATGATTTCCATCGGGGTTTTCAGTCAAATAAATATTATTTGTGGATTACCTGTTAAACAGTCCCGGAAGTCACCAGCAACCCATTGGGGGTCATTTACTAAGGGCCCGATTCGCGTTTTCCCGACGTGTTACCCGAATATTTCCGATTTGCGCCGCTTGTACATGAATTGCCCCGGGTTTTTGGCGCACGCGATCGGATTGTGGCGCATCGGGGCCGGCATGCGCGCGACAGAAATCGGGGGGGCGTGGCCGAACGAAAACCCGACGTATTCGGAAAAACCGCCGCATTTAAAAACCGAAAATGTGTCGCTTGGGGAGCGCTCACCTTCACCTTCTATGGGATGGTGCATTCCGGGGCGTTAAGATTATTTTCGGCGCTGCAGCGCCACCTGGTGGACGGCGGAGGAACAACCATCTTAAATCCCAGCCGGACCCGAATCCTGTGCAGAGAACGCGCCGCTGGATCGCGAATGGGCCGGGTAAGTAAATGTGCCCCATTGTGTCAGAATGTCAGAGAATTTATCAAACTCTTTAGTGGCAAATACCCAGATGCCCCTATGATTGTGCCCTCGTACCCTGAGGGTGAATGTGGCGGCTTCCACAATGGCAAAAAGTAACCCAAGTTCTTGTCTCACAGAAGGACATTTGACTCGGGTCCTCGGAGAACGTTCCGTCAGCTTCGCGGTGTTGAAATGTAATTAGCATTTCTCACATGCAGATCGTGGCACAGATTGAAAATGCATTATCACATTTTGAGAGTGTAAATAACATTTCAGAAAATAGTTACTGTTTTCCATCCCCCAAGGCTCGTCTATGAAATGGGTATTAGCGCTAAAGTATATGGCCTTTTGATTGGTAGTAAAATAAAAAAAAAAATTCCATTATAGGCAGAATGTTCCGGCCAAAGGCAACAACAACATAAACAAACTAAATGCTTTTTTGTTCCAAAGGAAAAAAACATTCAGAATGCATTTTGTTTTCGGAGATCTAAGTATAAAATAATATGTAATAATTCACACGGGAAACATGGTGTGTGCATTATGGGTGGACATCGTGGTGAATGAGCGGCCATAGATAATGAGAGGCCGTACCGCAAACCAGGGTAGGAATAGGAGCTGCTGGAGAACTCAATGGGGCAGATTTACTTACCCGTCCTGTCGCGATCCCCGAGGTGCGTTGTCCGACAAGGATTCGGAGCTGCCGCGATTTACAAAGATTGTGCGCCCAATTTCGTGCATGTGTGGCCTCCCCGCCGAGGTCCGCAGGAGTTCACCTTCTTCTTCCCGGTGCTTATAAGTGTGACACAATTCTAAATGTTAAATCTTGAGCGTTGTCCGAATCCGTCAGGTTGTCTGACGTCCACAACCCCCGAATTCAGTCACGTGCAAGGCGGCGCCGATGCATGAAAATCGTCAGGAAACCCGACGAAAATGTGCTCCACGGACCATTAGTAAATGAGCCCCATAGTGTGGCAGCTCAGCTCGCTCCCGGTGCATTTACTGCACCACAACTGATAGGAAGTCAACAGGGGCCAAGAATTAGATGCCATTGTAATGGATGGATCAGGACTAGAGATGAGCGAGTATACTCGTCCGAGTATACTGCTCGGTCGAGTATGAAGATACTCGGCCGCGCTCGTACGGACGAGTATATGCCGGCTCGAGATCGAGCAGTAATTAATAAAAATAATTGAATAAAAGTATTTTATTGTAAAAAAAATATTCCACATGTTGCAGATTTTAATTGTAAGAACACATTGAAATAACACTATTCTTCACTTTCCAGGTGTTCGCGCGTGTCTCCCGCTAGGTTCGGAGATGTTCAGAACATCTGGAATGTGAAGAATAGTGTTCTTTCAATGTGTTCTGCACTTAAATGCTCCTGTGTTCACTGTTTTTAATGTTTTAATTCTATTCTTCACTTTGCAGCTGTCCGCGCGTATCTCCGAACCTAACGGGAGACACGCGTGCACACCTGCAATGTGAAGAATAGAATTAAAACATTAAAAACAGTGAATACAGGACCATTTAAGTGCAGAACACATTGAAAGAACACTATTCTTCACATTCCAGATGTTCGTGCACATCTCCTAACTTAGCGGGAGACACGCGCGCACACCTGCAAAGTGAAGAATAGTGTTATTTCAATGTGTTCTTACAAGTAAAACATCTGCAAACATCTGGAATTTTTTTTTTTGCACTGTTCTTTTACTGTTCAGTTTTATTTAAAAAATGCTCGGGTCTCCCATTGACTTCAATGGGGCTCGTTATTGGAGACGAGCACTCGAGCATCTGGAAAAGTTTGTTTCGAAAAACGAGCACCCGAGCATTTTAGTGCTCGCTCATCTCTAATCAGGACACCAAAATCGGAGGCCTAAGAGAAAATCCTGAAGTACCAGAGAAGCAAATTTAGGTCTTCAATTGACTTAACGTAAAAGCGACTGTCGAGTACACTCCTCCCAGCTCCCTGCGTTACAGCTCTTCAACACTTGCAGCACGGCCATCCTGGAGCCAACCGGTGACTTTACAAACCCAATAACTCCATGACCTCTGACATTTATCCCTGCCAGAAGTGTCGGCTGACAAACGGGAGCAATGGAGAGCAAGTCAACTTTCTTACATCTCCCTGAGCCCCCATTTATATTCTTCATATATATCCCCTGGGAAATACTTATTAGACACGGGAGAAGATACAATATGAGGCTCACAAGGAAGGTCTCACAACATAAAATTAGGAGGAAATTACGGATCTGAAAAGTTTGAAAAGTGAATCTTGGGACTAAAGATGAGCGAATCGCGTTTGCTCCGCTGAATTCACGCCAAGCGTTTTGTAAGGTTTGATTTGGGTCTGAAACTATTAGATCTGAACCGATGTTGCTGTGATGATCCTGGGAATTGGTATATACCCCCCTCACAAACCCCTACCCTCCTGTACTGCTCTAACAAACTGATTTTTTTATAAAAAGGTTCTATTTTTTGGTTTAACAATTTTTTTATGATGTTATTATAATTTTACGTTTTCACAAAAAGTAACAGAAACCAACATTGGACTTCCTGTCCAAGTCCTTTTGGGTTGTATATGGTATTGATGCTCAACTCCATTCATTTGAATAGTGGTAAGTGGCACCAAGGCCACGTAATCAATGGTGGTGCCTGTGGATTCCTGCACATACTTCAGGTAGCCGAACAAGGGGGCGGTGACGCCTACAGACAACCGTTTTATCTATGCTCCACCTCTTCCTGTTTGTCATATAATGTTGATCACAAGGACATATTATGAAAGTCAAAATAACTCCTTCAACCAAGCTCCGCCTCTTCCTTTTTGATCCATTTTGGGGTTTTTTTACGCTCTCTTTCCACCAGATGTCAACTTCTTGTATTTTTGATAAACCAAAAGGTGAAACTCGAATTCCAGAACTGATTCATTTTGATTGATATCCGGATTCTGGAAGTCTGACTGCTGATTGGTGGAGGGAGGACACACTCGGTGTTGATAGTTGTTACTGCCGTACGTGAGTTACACCGGCTCCTGTAATTACAGTGCGACGAGCGGCTCCCGCAGATGATTTGCTCCGTGTTTCTGGTCTCCTGGTGCACGGGCTCAATAATTCAATACATAAATGGTTTTAATTGTGCGGGAATGAGATGTTCTGATGCTCGATTACTATAATGACACCTTTACAAAAAATTACTCAATACTGCGGCAATTCCCGAAATATTCCCTGGCGCGTCGTATGGGAATCAATATGTTTTCTTTATGTTTATTTTCCTACCAGCGAACTGCATTGTACTGATATTCTATGAGCTTTTCATGTGCAGCTGGTAAACGCCATTGTGTGTAGAGTAATGTTAGCCCTGCTGATATAACCTGGGTATCAGTTACCATCTCCTGCATATAGTGATACAACACATGATGGTATAACCTGGGGATCTTCTATATACATAATGATATTATAGCCGGTATAACCTGGGGATCTCCTGTATATAATGATATATGTACAGTTGGTATAACCTGGGGATCTCCTGTATATAATGATATATGTACAGCTGGTATAACCTGGGGATCCCTGAATATAATGATATATGTACAGCCGGTATAACCTGGGGATCTCATGTATATAATGATATATGTACAGCAGGTATAACCTGGGGATCTCCTGTATATAATGATATATGTACAGCCGGTATAACCTGGGGATCTCCTGTATATAATGATATATGTACAGCTGGTATAACCTGGGGATCTCCTGTATATAATGATATATGTACAGCCGGTATAACTGGGGATCTCTCCTGTTAGTATAAATGAATATGTACACCTGGTATACCTGGGTGATCTCATGTATATAATGATATAATGTACACTGGTCATACACCGGGAGCTCTGTATATAATGAAAGGTGTACGCGGTATAACCTGGGGATTCCTGTATATAATGTATATGTTCAGCTGGTATAACCTGGGGATTCTCCTGTATTAATGAATATCATTAAGGTAAACCTGGGGATCTCAGTGATATAATGAATATGTACAGCTGGTATAAACCTGGGGTGATCTCCTGTATATAATGAATAATGTACAGCTGTTGATACCTGGGATCTCTCGTTAAATAATGTAAAGCTGTATAAACTGGGGAATCTCCTGTATATAATGATACGATGTACCAGCCGGTAAATCCGGGGATCTCCTGTTATAATATATCAGGTACAGCGGGTATATACCCTAGGGATCTCCGTGTATAACTGATATATGTACAAGCTGCGTTATAACCTGTGTGACTCTCCTGTATATAATGATATGTATACGTATAACTGGGATCGTCCTTACATAATATATATGGACAGCGGTTAAACTGGGTGATCTCTGTATATAGAATGTACTATGTACAGCTGGTATAACATGGGGATCTCTGTATATAAATTGTAACCTATAACGGGTCCAATAATGAATTCCGTGTAGTACACCTGGGGATCTCATGTATATATGAATATATTACATCTGGTATACCTGGGGCATCTCCTGTTAAAATGATATCTGTACAGTCGGTATTAACCTGGGGATCTCCTGTATTAATGATATATGTACCCGGTTAACCTGGGGATCTCCTGTAATAATGATATGAAGTGGAGAAGAGGGGCATTGTGATGTGAAGTTATAGATTAGCGAAAAGACTGGTAGAACAATGCTCCGAGAAAGGCAGTATGAGTGGAACAGGACGTGAGTCGTGGGATCTCTTGGAATGAGGTGGATAGTGTGACAAGGGGGGATACCTGGGTTCACGGTGTTTTGTATATACTGGATATATGACAGTTGGTATAACCTGGGGATTCCGTATATAATGATACTGTAACAGCACGGTATAACACTGGGATTACTGTATATAACTGATATATGTACAGCCGGTATAACTGTGATCCCTGTATAAAATGATATTATGTAAAGCCGGTTTATAAACTGGGGATCCCGTTATATACTGATATATGTAAGCTGCTTAACCTGGGGCTCACTGTATATAATGATATATTTAAGCTGGTATAACCTGGGGATCTCCTGTATTATGATATATGATGACAGCCGGTATAACCTGGGATCTCCTGTATAATATGATATATGTACGCTGGTATAAACCGGGGAGCTCCTGTATAAATGATATAATGTACAGCCGGTATAACCTGGGATCTCCCTTTATAATGATCTATGACAAGCCGGTAATAACTGGGATTCTCCTGTATAAAGATATATGAACAGCTGGTATAACCTGGGGATCTCCTGTATATAATGATTATGTACAGCTGGTATACCGGGATCTCGTGTATATAATGATAAGTACGTCCGGTATAACCTGGCGATCTCCTGTATATAATGATATAATGTACGTTGTTATAAACTTGGGAATATCCTGTATATAATGAACATTACCAAGCCGGTTATAACCTGGGTTCTGTATTAATGATATAGTACAGCCTGGTATAACCTGGGATTATCCTGTATATAAGATTATATGTGTACCAGCCGGTAACCTGGGGAGCCCTGTATATTAATGATACTATGTAAGAGCTGTATAGCCTGGGGATCTCTTAAAAGAACGGTACAGTGGTATATGGATCTTGTAATAATATGTACAAGCCTGGTATACCTTGGGATCTCCTGTATATAATGATATATGTACAGGCCGGTATAACCTGGGGATCTCCTTATATAATGATAAGTCAGCTCCTAAACCTGGGGATCTCCCGTATATATGATTTATATGTACAAGCTCGTATAAACCTGGGGATCTCCTGTATATAATGATTACAGCTGATAACCGGGATTCTGTCATGAGATATTCAGCTGTCTGGGGATCTCCTGTAAATATTATGTAACAGCGGTATAACTGGGGATCTCCTGTATATAATTGATATATGTACAGCCGGTATAACCGGGTCTCTCCTGTATATAATAATGGATAGTACAGGCCGGTATAACCTGGGGATCTCCTTTATATAAAATGATAATGTACACCTTATACCTGGGGATCTCCTGTATATAATGATATATGTACAGCCGGTATAAGTTATACATCTTCTTGTATATAGTGACACTCTTATCCCTCTTCCTGCTCTGCTGTTCCTGTACATTACAGCTCTTCTATATCTAATAGTTTGCACTGAACTCCTGAATACAGGGAATTAGAGATAAATCTTGATCCTGCCACATTGGTCAACACACAGTAAATTATCTGTCATGTAAAAGTGACGCTGCCAGTTAACCTGAATGTGACTGCGTCTCGTCTTGTCAGATTTAATGATAAACATTATCGTCCTATCAGCGACTAATTGCATCATGTTTAATTATTACCCTGACACCTAAAATATCGCTGTACAGAAGCGGCTAATCAGCGCGGGTCACAGCTAATGAACTCCTGAACCGCTGGCACATAACGAGCCGCCGTCGCACAGGGAGCGGGGAACTTATGTACTTTTATTTATTAAAATTTTTCAATATTTAATATTTAGTTTTTATTAATTTTTTAGGTTTTTTTTAACTCATTGAAAAAGATAGTATTATCAATATTATTATATACTTGTATATAGGGGTTACCAGGGGTTACATAACTAATAGGGGCAGGTGTTTGTAAAGGATCTTGTAGTCTGCCCCTATAGGGCACAAGAGGAAGTGCAGCCTTCCTGGACCCTCACTTCTCCCTCGGCTGCTGTAGTATCATGAAGAATGAGATGAGAAAGAAGCAGAAATATTTTCACTTCTGCTATTGATTAATGCAAAGTTGGGTGAAAAGTCAGCAATAATGGGGGTCATTTACTAAGGGCCCGATTCGCGTTTTCCCGACGTGTTACCGGAAGATATTTCCGATTTGCGCCGATTTCCCCTGAATTGCCCTGGGATTTTGGCGCACGCGATCGGATTGTGGCGCAGCGGAGCCAGCATGCACGCGATGGAAATGGGGGGGCGTGGCCGAACGAAAACTCGACGGATTCGGAAAAAACGCCCGCATTTAAAAAAAAAAAATCTGGCGCGGAGCTTGCACTTACCTTCACGCAGCCCGGCTCGGTGAATTTCGGCGCATTCCGATGCTTTTCAGCGCTGCAGCGCCACCTGGTGGACGGCGGAGGAACTACCTTAATGAATCCCGGACAGACCCGAATCCAGCGCAGAGAACGCGCCGCTGGATCGTGAATGGACCGGGTAAGTAAATCTGCCCCAATGAGTTGAACTGGTCCTACAATTTGATTTGGGACAAAATAAACTCCTAATAGCCCCAGTCCGTCACTGTAGAGTCTCTGTGGTCCTGCTAGTCCTAAGGCAAGGTAAGTAACGTGCCCCATAGATTTCTGTGCTGTGGCTTTGTTCCACCATTTGGATTCTGGACTCTGGTTTGTAGGGAACCTGGTGTTAACCTGACTCTGATCCCAATCTACCTGCCCCGACCTCTCGCCAGCACCTTGGTTCCTACAGTGGCGTAACTAGAAGCTGATGGGCCCCAGTGCAAAGACTGTGCCAGACCCCCAAATATAATGTATGTTTTATAGTAATAGTCTTCTCCTATGGGAAAGTCACACCATAAGGGCCCCCTAAACCTCTTGGGCCCTGGTTGCTCCCCCTCAAGTTAAGCCCCTGCTGCCTGCCCTGATTTCTGGTTCCATCATGGCCACAGTTGGCCCATCTTGCCCCATCTCCAGCAATATTCTACTGGGGCTCATTGTAGCCACTAGATCTTTGGGTCCAACCTCCATCGACTTCTCAAAAATTTGGCTATTGCTACTACTCTGGCCCATTATTGCGCTGGAAACAGTCGGAACCTAGAACCTATTGGACTCAGGAGTCACAGTTGCTGCTTCCTCCTCGGAGGATTGTCTCGTATTAAGTTTGTATCTAGAGAATAAATGACTCAGCATCTGATACTGTAACAAATGGCCCCTGAGACATCATCCCAATTCCATCACGTTTACTCTATACTGCCCCCTGTCCTGTACTTGTGTGATTGGTGTAGAATCGGAGGGACGTGGTGGTAAGTGCTGTACGGGTCTTACACGCTGATCCCCTGTGCGTTGCGCGGTTTGTACCGATCAAAGGTGAAGCGACTCAACACGAGATAATTTCATTTGCACTAATGGTCTATCTTTACCATCACTCCATCACACGGATGAGATTACAAGATTAATCATTTGTATTAATAGAAGGTCCGCCCCCCGCTGTCCAGAAGCCTCCGCTAATTGTAATGAGACGTCTGTGACTTCAGGGAAGAAGATTGAAGTCCAAGAAGAAAAAGTCATGAAACATCAGCGCAACAATGCAATTATATCCTTAATTATGGCTGGAGGACAATTATTATATATCATATCTGCCACAAGTTACAATGTATCTGCTGTGTCCAGGAACGGTCTGTTCTTATCTATATAATAGATAGATATGAGATAGATGGAGAGATAGATGAGATAGATAGATAGATAGATAGATAGATAGATAGATAGATAGATAGATAGATAGATAGATATGAGATAGATAGATAGATAGATAGATAGATAGATAGATAGATAAATAGATAGATAGATAGATAGATAGATAGATAGATATGAGATAGATGGATAGATATGAGATAGATGGATAGATATGAGATAGATAGATAGATAGATATATAGATAGATAGATATGAGATAGATATGAGATAGATATGAGATCCAGACAGCGGCTGTCTTCCTGTGAATTCTTCGCTGTGTTCTTCCCTGTGTTTTTGGAATATTTTGTGCGCCCGGCTCCTATGACATCATCCCTTTCATCATCCGGAGAAGTTCAGCAGCTTTAATCTCCTTAAACATAAGAGCGGAGCCTCGGCTGGAGGCCTGTAGTCACAGATTAAGAAGAACTCGGCTGCGGCACATCACACAATTAGTTAAACATATTTTCTGACACTTTATCTGGATATGTTTTACAGCATTTACTGGTTTTATGATGCGTTATTTTGTATCCTGGTGATTAATTATTTGTCAGCGAGGGGGTGGGGGGGGAGATGAGGCAAAGCCGAGAAGATTAGTCCAGAATAACATATTGCCAGTACGTGATGTCTGACATGCTCTGCTCATAGCTGCGGGTTCCTGTGTTACCTGTATTAAGCCAGATAAACCTAATTTTTCCATTCTTCTGTATTGGCTTTTTGGGGTCTCTGTAAACCTCAAACCCCAATCCCCAGTGCATGGTGGTGGAACAATAGAGGAAGCATCAATGCTGTTGTATCAGATCATTAACCTCTTAATATCAGAAGTAGCAGCAGGTCAGTATATAGTCAAGTAACAGACGCTACATAGAAATGTGCAGCTGCAAGGGCTGCAGTCTTCTCCTGTAACTCCATTCTCACTACATTCAGATCAGTGACAACAGCAGCATCACGTCTCACTGTGTATAGTCCATATACTTATAATGTTATAGAGCTGTTTGCCATTGCTACTGCTGCTTGCTGTATTTCCAGTACTATAAGAAATGCATCCACCTTACAGAATGATGAATACAACTTGCTATTGCATAGACTTTGACCTTGCATAGAGCTGAGGTTATGTATTTAAACTGACATTATGTAATAATAAGTGTAATAATATCACATGTTATGGATGATGCATGGTGCAGGGTCAGGAGGGGCCGGGATATATGCAGTGTAATAATATCACATGTTATGGATGATACATGGTACAGGGTCAGGAGGGGCTGGGATGTCTGCAGTGTAATAATATCACATGTTATGGATGATACATGG
>CM033650.1:11841962-12027160 GCA_019512145.1 Engystomops pustulosus | reverse complement strand
CCTGTACCATGTATCATCCATAACATGTGATATTATTACACTGCAGGGTCAGGAGGGGCCGGGATGTCTGCAGTGTAATAATATCACATGTTATGGATGATACATGGTACAGGGTCAGGAGGGCCCGGGATGTCTGCAGTGTAATAATATCACATGTTATGGATGATACATGGTACAGGGTCAGGAGGGGCCGGGATGTCTGCAGTGTAATAATATCACATGTTATGGATGATGCGTGGTACAGGGTCAGGAGGGGTCGGGATGTTTGCAGTGTAATAATATCACATGTTATGGATGATACATGGTACAGGGTCAGGAGGAGCCAGGATGTATGCAGTGTAATAATATCACATGATATGGATGATACATGGTACAGGGTCAGGAGGAGCCAGGATGTATGCAGTGTAATAATATCACATGCTATGGGAACTAGATTTGGGGAGATGGGACTTTGATTCAGAAAATTATTCTGGTTCGCGGAAGGTTTTTTCTAAACTGTGGGATTATAACTTAGTGAACATGAGTTCTAACAATTGAAAATAACTAAATACATTTTTTCTTAATTGAAATCAGTGCAAGTGTTTCTATTTTGTATTTGACAACATAAATCAATCTCAGACCAGGATAAACATGGAGCTGCACTTAGTGGTCGGGTATCGCCCCTATTATAAAATCTGCTGGGTGTTGTATTCTTTGTCTCGTGTTATATAAGAGGCAGCATTTTTGAAGCCTTGGTCCCGCTCCATCTTTATACGTCCCAATTACTCCTCATGTAATTGCATTGCTTCTGCTGCGCTGGGGAAAAAAGGTTCGCGAGTTGTAAGAACCTGATCAATGATCCTCGCTTTATTTCTTGAGTGAGTGTGACAGTCCCCTTTCATCTCCCCTCACAATACCTTTCTTTTTTTCGGTTACACCCACGTTAATAATAGATCTGGAGATAAAAAACCTGAAACAAATCCCTTTCTCTGCATTTTGGGGACATAAAATATTTCACAGGCGTTAATGGTTCGCACTGATCTTCTGACTAAATGTCTCCGCGCTCCCCCCTTTCATTGCTCACGGGATGAGCCGCCGGATGACAGGTTAGCTTTGTGTTTTGGCGTTTAGATTGTCAGCTCTGTGTGACAGTCATTGTTTTAATATTTATCAGTTATCACGTTTAGTAGATTGCGTGTTAAAAATTTACCAAAATTTTACGTATTCAAAATTTTCCAAGGAAAACGTCCTGATGAAGTAATAATAATCTTAATTTATATATGAAATTCTGCAGCGCTTTACAAATCATAGATGTAGACTCCACGACCCTGCTCAAACCTCCAGAAGACTTTTTTTGTCAAGTCATGGCCTACATTACTTTCCATGAAACTAAATTTGTTGACTTGTTCCTGTATCCTGTATGAAATATTAAAGGGGTTATCCAAGAGCGTTAAAGAAAAGCCATTGGTGGCCGGGAGGGGATTGGTTAAAAAAATATAAACATTTACTTTCCTCCGCGGTCCATCACGGCATCTCACGCTGCCATCTCTCCGGTCCATGCCCAAGGTAAACAATCACGGAATCTGCATTGCGTTCAGTTTACGGCTGGCTGATGTGGCAGGCCATGCCCACCCAACCCGCAATATACGGAGCTGGGAATATGGACTGGTGGACGTGGTCAGTCACCTCGTCCTGCCATAAGCTCAACGCAGCGCGGCTTCCGTGCCCCTGATTACGTGGAGCATGGACCAGAGAGATGGCAACGCATGTTGCCGGGAGGGACCGCAGAGGTAAGTCAATGTTTATTTTTTTTTACTAGCCCCTTCTCGGCCACCAATGGGTTTTTTTACCCTCTCGGACAACCCCTTTAACTTGAAAGTAAACCACGCAGATCTTCGATGGTGGAGCACCCGGTGTCCTCTGTTTCCCATAACCATCAGCCATAAAATTTTATAATAAGATAGAAGTTGACATTAGCGACACTGTGCAAGCAGAGGAGTGTAAGAATCAGTGTTAGACCACCGCTTTGGGTCAGCAAGGGAACCTCAGGCAGATCGGGCTCTGATACATATGACCCTAATGTATCAGGGAGCTTTAAGGTCTGCAGAAAACTATCCAACTTACACAGTGATCCAAGTTTAAGACTCGTTTTTCTTCGACCACTTGTGCCTATCATTAATCTTTTTCAAAAGACCAAATCTTCGAAGAGCTTTTTCTTTATTATGTTTCCTGCAACAGATTCCAGTTCCTCCCTATGCAAGCCCTACTGGTCATCTACCCCAAATATACTGTGGCTCTCAGCAGGTCCAGCAGAAATCTACTCAATTTGGAACTTTCTTCCAAGTTGAAGATGATTAGAAGTTGATCTTCTGATAATGGTTGAATCCAGGATGAATGATTCTGGTAGTCATTAAAAATCAACTTTATTTAGAGTTATACATATTAACACCACAGTGCAACAAGCTTGAAGAGGAGTCAACAAACCAACTTATTTTGGATGTATAGCTTGCACCCTTACACTTGCTATGAGTTTCCACAGTTTCTAAAACTAAACCTCTCCTAAGACTACCTCTTTGAGGAGACCACTTTCTGATAAATATCAAGATTTCTGTAACAGGTTCTTGGTTTCACCAGGTACCATCCATATTGGCTATGATCACCTCCTCAAAGAGCACTTTTTAATGCCATTATGGGTACTTGTCTAAAAGAGGTTTCACTGTATTTTCCTTTTAATTGAAATTAAACTTTAATATGCAGATTTCTTGATAAAACCCAATGGACAGTGGAGATTCTCCCGTTGTTGTGGCATGATTGAGATGGGCTTACCTTCCACTACTGAGTGTCTCTGCTTCTGCCACAGTTTTGGTAGTGGTGTGTTGTGTTGTACTGATGCCATCGGTACATGAAAAATGGACCCCCCAACAGTCCTTGTTGAATTTGTAATTGAACCAATCTCCAATACATCGGTTCTGTCTGGAATGACATGCAATGATCTGGTACAGGAAGCAAAGATGGCGTCAGAGACTGCCAGATCTTTTCTTTATTATTCAACCAGTTTTATCTGTAGAGCGGCTTTTGTTCTTGACCACCAGCTGATGCCAACACTGGATAGATAATTTTTGCATAATTGGTTTCCTGCATCTGCAATTGTGTAGCAGAATGTTTCCATGGTGACTATTGTTACTTAGGAAGGTCACTTATTCGCAACTTGTAATCTTGTCCTGCAGTAAACAAATAGGAGGAGGTTTTAATAGAACATTTTAAGTGGAACAGTCATTATGTTAACTTTCACAACCCATGATTATGGTTTTATTGCAAGATTTCTGTAGTCATATGTATAAGTGGAACAATGGATTGCTGCCATCTTTCTTGATGATGCTGGGGCACAATCTTGCATTATCTTTTGATTTACGGTGAATGTTGAGACCTCCATGTAGACCAGGCTATAGCCTGTGTAGAGGGCTGTAAATGTCAGGGTATATTGTTGAAGCCATCCACTTGGTACATGAGGACACTGGAGACTAAAGCATAGCTCTGTGTTTCATATAAAAATCCTCACACTCTGGTCTTCTTCTCTTCCAGGTTCCTCACACTCTGGTCCTCTTCTACTCCAGCCCCTCACACTCTGGTCCTCTTCTACTCCAGCCCCTCACACTCAGGTCCTCTTCTACTCCAGCCCCTCACACTTTGGTCCTCTTGTACTACAGCCCCTCACACTCTGGTCCTCTTCTCCTCCAGCCCCTCATACTCTGGTCCTCTTCTACTCCAGCCACTTCACACTTTGGTCCTCTTCTACTCCAGCCCCTCACACTCTGGTCCTCTTCTACTCAAGCCCCTCACACTTTGGTCCTCTTGTACTAAGGCCCCTCAAACTCTGGTCCTCTTCTCCTTCAGCCCCTCATACTCTGGTCCTCTTCTCCTCCAGCCTCCTCATATTCTGGTCGTCTTCTCTTTCAGACCCTTCCACTCTGGTCATCTTCTCCTCCAGTTCCTCACACTTTGGTCTTCTTCTCCTTCAGCCTCCTCACACTCTTGTCTGTGACACAGAAACTCTGGAGCATTTCATTAAATAGACACATACGGTACAATTTTTTTGGTGCACTTATCTAGGTGTGTAAACCTATCCTCCATGAAACTTGGATGAGTCCCTATGGTGCACATTTTACCTGTACAGAATAAGGACCCATCTCTTTTAGGTTTAGGCCTACAATATGAACTGAAGCCTTTTGCATGTTCTGAATGGCATCTCCACAGTTTTTATTACATCTATAATGGTTCCAAATGCAAAATTTATAAAGGGGCCTCAAATCTATTTATTAAGGTAGTTCCTCCGCCGTCCACCAGGTGGCGCTGCTGCGCTGAAAAGCATCGGAACGCGCTGGAGTTCACCGGCTCGGGCTGAGTGAAGGTAAGTGCAAGCTCCGCGACAGATTTTTTTGTTTTAAATGCGGCAGTTTTTCCGAATCTGTCGGGTTTTCGTTCGGCCACGCTCCCGATTTCAGTCGCGTGCATGCCAGCTCCGATGCGCCACAATCCGATCGCTTGCGCCACAATCCTGGGGCAATTCAGGGGAAATCGGCGCAAATCGGAAATATTCGGGTAACACGTCGGGAAACCGCGAATCGGGCCCTTAGTAAATGACCCCAAATGTGGTCATTTGGCACCTCTGCTGTCCATTATTTGATTCATCAGAGGCTTCAGATTTTTCACTGTTCTGCTTTCATAACAGAATAGAGCAGATGAATAGAAGCTCCGATGGTGATGTAAATTAAGCATAAGGGGTAATGGTCTTCCTAGCTGCAGTTCTAACAGGCAATGTAACCTAGGAGTAAGTATGCAAATTAGCATGTGAATGTAAACATGCAATTATGTAAATCTTTAGATGTTGCGCTGTCAACATACGACCCATTACAGAGCCTTGTATTCGGACTAGTAATATTAACCGAACCATTTCTTTCCACACGGAAATCATATTAGTTGCTGTAATCTTCTTCATTACTGAAGACATGGAGAATATGTACATTACAGAGTGAACACACTCCAGCTATTGTGGAGGCTCGGAGCGTGCCAGGGAATTAGTGAGTAATTTTAGCTGATGAGCCACGTAGTGTAATATACCTGTGTGTAGCAGCTGGGACATATTGTTCCAGCGTGTTTATGTCTCTCAACCCCGTGTACGTAGAGTATTCGTACAAAGCTGGGTGAAAATCATCACAGTCCGCTATTGAAATGTCTGGAAGGAGACTAGTTGCAATTCAGCAAAGCTACATTGTCTTGGTTCCTGCTACAATCCCGGTAGTCATTCACTGCAGACAAAGGCGCGATGTTGTTGAGAGGACGAGGCGTGCAGAGAGGCCTGCGTCTAGAGAAAGAATATCACTATTAGAATCAAGTCAGCCCCAACCACCTACTGGGTCCGTCTTAGGAAAACAGAGGGATAGATGACATCAGATATAGAACACTACAAGGTATTAGGGCAGCAGATTCAATTATAGGCTGCACAGAACATGGAACATTCACTTTACTGTAGCAGCTGCAAAGGAATGTAAGGGAAGGAAGTGAAATCTATCGGCACAATGCAAAGTCTGTGACCAGGTTCCTTGTATCGCTAATATAGGAATATATAAAAACGAGACTAGGTGGGGTTTACCCTAGGGCAGTGATGGCAAACCTTTTAGATACAGAGTGCCCAAACTACAACCAAAACCCACATATTTTTCGCAAAGTGCCGACTCGACAATTTAAGCAGTAACCTACTACTCCCTGCCCTGTTTCATGTTTAAATTGAGGACCTGAGGACAACAATACAGTAGAAATAAGGAGAAGAAGTTTGGATTATCATGGTAGCTTCCTTCTAGGGTCCTGGGCTGCGTGGAAGTTCAAGAGGCCTCGAGTCCTGTCTGGCAAACTCTGCGCTGGGGTGATGGCGCAGGTGCCCATAGAGAGGGCTCTGAGAGCCACCTCTGGCACCCGTGCCATAGGTTCGCCACCACTGCCCTAGGGCCTTATAGTAAACTCTGAGTAGGCTGCCCTTCAGGCGGATGTCCCTGTGCATAGGAAGACACCCGGTATATTCAGTAATTAAGAAACCAACTTATCGGACCGGAACGGCACCAGGGGATTGTTGGAGTTGGTAATTAGGGCCACACAAGCTTTAATGTATCAAATGTTAATTTAGGGGGATTCGGCATTTCAGAGGTGAACTACTTCCATCATCAGATCCTCCAAAGTCAGACGCTCTAGCTGTGTGTTACAGGATCTGATGATGGAGGTCTTTCACCTCCGAAATGCCTAATCACCCTAAATAAATACATTTGATACATCAATTCCCTGGCTCTGATCCAGTCCTATCCGCTGGTACCCTTCCTTGTATCACTAGGGGGAGCAACTATACCTACAGGTAGCTAAACTACAGGTATGATCATGAGTTCTTGCTTTCTGCATTGTTTGAAACCTGCTTGAGTAAAATTTGGGAATTGATTTTAGTTGAGATGATGCCACCTGGATGAATTTACAGGAAATCATGAGAGCATTCAAAACTATAGTAGTGTACAGAGCCCAATGCCGGGGTATGGAGCAGCCGGTGACATGCTTGACCTCCCACTCTACTCATCAGTAAGAACAAGCCCCCTCTTATTTTGATTACTTAGGTTCCCGGTAGTTGCCAGATTGTTTTACTCCATCCAGTGGATAGCGGATCATAGCAAAACCAGGCACAACCCTTTAAAAGAAAAAGTCACAAAAAAACGAATGATGTTGGCGTTGGTCACAGCGTTAATCACTGTACAATGTATTTCCTTCATTTCCATTGTCTATATGTAATTTATTAGTCTCATGATGTCAATTAAACAGGTCATCTAATGGAGGTAAGAACTCAAAAACATCTAAAAAAAAAAAAATCCAAGCTAAGCCTTCAAGTACTTTGGAGTGTCTATTTTAATGACTGCTCTGGAGCGGAGGAAGCGTCTCTATCGTCTTCCATCTCTCGGAGGATGAGATGACAGGAATATAAAAGTGCGCAGATCCACCGTTTTATTGAAAAATTGGAGAACCTTAACATTTTGAATAAGAAGCGTCTTGACTGCTCTGAATGTAATTACTTTCCGGGCGGAAGAGTCGTTTAATGTCTTTATTAGTTTTCAGTACTTAATAAGTAGGATGATAAATAGGCCGAACCTAATCGATCAGTATGAAAAACAAGCAATTAAGAAACTATTACAAAATCTGAGTTGGGAGAGTGAACCATTGGGGATTATCGGATGGGCTACAGGACTACGTACATTAATCTGCTGGAGACTCATCTCAACGAACACAACCCATAAATAAGGAGATAATTTTGTCTGAAAGTAATGAAGCAATTTACCTAGAACTGTATGAAAATGAAAGCCGCAGATGGATGCTCCGCTTTGGAAAGTTTTTGGATGCTGAAATTATTTTACAAAGTTGGGTTTATTTTTATTTTATATGATTTATTTTTAACGTGTGAATGGGGAGAGCGTTACCTTTATGAACATCCAGGGGACCAAACCAATCACTAAAAGTAGGGTCTTAAGTAACCTTTAACTCAAGTTCTCCTATGAATGGATAAAGTGATGGGCAGGCATGGCCGTCCATGGGACTGATGGTGGAAGGAAAGAGATGAGACCCCCATTCCAGTGATTGTAAGGACCCCACCAATCATACATTCATTAGCTTGAGTCCCTCAGGTCATAATTGATTGAAGGGTTGGACAGGTGCATCTTCATGGTCTACTGACTTACGAGACTGGTGGAAACAGTGGGGCCGAGGGTTTCAATCATTTATCACTATAGAATGAAAGTTATAGGACCCTACATTATTGATTGGAGGGAAGAAGAAGAAACATTATCAACTTTATTGTGGACTGGACACATGTTGTATAAAAGACCCCTTTTCATTTCTAAACCTGCAAAATTCAGGATGATGGATGGTAACCAGTCCTCTTATTCCATTGTTATATTGGACTCCAAAAAGTTGCAATCTAAGTGTTTTAGTGGTTGTACCATTGATTTTCCTTCCCTGACTTACACGGTTGATACTTTTATGGTACAATTTTTTCTTTAATCCAAAAATGTTCATCTTTATATCATTCAGAATGTTACCTGATTGTAAATATTTCAATAGAATAAAACCTGATGCATTCTGGGTTATATGCTGTATTATATAAGCCAGAACATGGTCCCCATGGAAGTCTTCATATTCCTTGGATATTGTACAAGGCTGTTGTTGCTGTTTTTAACTATTTTCATTTAATAATAATAATAATAATAACTTTATTCGTTCCAACAAGGGAAATTTCTTTGTTACATGTGCTCCAAAGTAACCACACAGTGGGGCAGATTTACTTACCCGGTCCGTTCGTGATCCAGCGGCGCGTTCTCTGCGCTGCATTCGGGTCCGGCCGGGATTCATCAAGGTAGTTCCTCCGCCGTCCACCAGGTGGCGCTGCTGCGCTGAAAAGCATCTGAACGCGCTGGAGTTCACCGGCTCGGGCTGAGTGAAGGTAAGCGCGTCCCAAGCGACACATTTTTTTTTAAAAATGCGCTGGTTTTTCTCAATCCGTCGGGTTTTTGCTCGGCCACGCCCCCCGATTTCCGTCGTGTGCATGGCGGCGCCGATGCGCCACAATACGATCGCGTGCGCCAAAATCCCGGGGCAATTCAGGGAAAATCGGCGCAAATCGGAAATATTCGGGTAACACGTCGGGAAAACGCGAATCGGGCCCTTAGTAAATGACCCCCTGTGATGTTATACACTGGATTCCTCGGGCTACTAGTAATTTTTTTTAAATGTTTCATTATTTCAATTGTCTCATCCCAAGAATTTAACTTAAAGCCAATTTGTTTTTAAATTCTTCATTCCAAATGTGATTTATGGGATTTATGAGATATTCTCCCCTTCAACGTGGCAAAAACGAATCCAAAAAAAGATTTATCTTTCGAAAGAGAAAATAAACAGCGTAAAAGTTTTTAAAGCAGATAAAACTTTTTCTCATGTTTTTTTTTAATTTTTTTTTGCTTTCCTATGAAATCCTTTGTGGATTTTGTTCCAGTCGTCCATTAATAATAACACATATATTTTAGAAAAACAAAATAAGTTTTATCTTAATCCACGGAGCTGAAGAAAATGTCATTTCTGATATATTCAGAGTAATGGCAGTTCATGTCCAGATAAATCCTGTGTTATGAAGAAATCTCCACTTTATTAATATTAATAGGAATTTTGTTCCAAGTTGGGGAAAAGTTCATACAAGTTTTGATAGTTTGGATTATGTAAATTTGGCATTTGTAAGAGCGTAGGATTTATGTGTTATTGTTTATAATGAACATTTAGGAAAAGTTTTGTGAAAGTTCAAGGTGAAAACTGGAGTAAATATGTATTGGAGAGTTGCATCGTCAGGCTTTATGAGGCTTCAAAGAAAAAGGTCTTTTCTGCAAAAAAAATCGCAAAATTTCTTATAGGCTCAACTATGGTGAGTAAAAATTGGGCTTCTAAATTCAATAAGACGATTGTAAGTGCGGAAAAAGTTGCAAGTGGCTTTGTTCATGTTCATTATATTTTGATTTTCTGAATTTCTACTAAACCAATATCTAATTCAGCCAAAGCCATTGTCTTTTTGTATGACGTCTTCTCAATTGTTCTCCATGGGTCAATGATGGACAAGCTGTAGCCATAACCTACATTTCCCAAAACCTGTCTGTCTCATGTCCCAAGATAGACACGTTACTTCTGTAGACAATCATGTGTAGCCTGAGCCATTGTCCTTTGCGTTCTTCTTGTATGAGGTCTTCTCAAGTGTCTTTCATGGGTGAGGAGGAACACAACGAAGATCGGTTGTGCATAATTAAATATTGGAAGTGCACGGAAATGCCAGGGTGACGTAAGTGAAGCCCAACAAAATATGTCCTGGAGTCAGTAGTAAAGAGCCGAGAGTTTGGTGTGAGGAGGTCAATTCGGCCGGGAATAAGTGGTAGATTTCCGTTAAATTTGCAGAAAATGGGTATCTCAACATGGACAGATGTTCTCTGCAGATAACCTTCCATAGCTTAAGCCATTGGGGAACATTTACTAAGAACAGTGCAGTCTGCATTATGTGCAGTTTGCCCATGTAGTGTGCAAGGGGCATGTTCTGCATGAATCTGGCGCCCCCTGCACTGCCTCAAAAGAGTGCACCACTTTTATTTTGGTGCACTTATAATATGGGGCGTGCAACATACTTCTGCCAGACTTCGCATGTTAAATGTGGGGCACTGAGCACCAAAACGCCCGTTCCAGGGCAGGATTTTGTGTTGCGTGGGGTATAGTGCAGCTGTGACACAAATGAGTAGTGTGTGACACATAAGTGGCGCAGACATTTCCTATATACCTGTGCAAGCAGCACTAGAAAGAACGTGGAAAGTCAGACAGAAAACTGGCGCAAGTAAATGTGCCCCAATGTCTCCTGGCTGCCTTCTTTTGTCATGTCTACTTGAGTGTCTTCCATGGTCTTCCTGATACTCCAATATGGACACGTGTCTTCTACTAGAAATCCTCTGTATTCTAAGCCATTACCATTTCACTTCTCTCTATGAGGTTTTTGAGTTTTCCCCAAGCTATAGCCATCGCCTAAATTACCAGAAAGCTGCCGGATAGCCCAACACAGACAGGTGTCTTCTACATCCAATCTTGTATAACATTCTTCTTCAAAGCAAAAGATGCCCGAACATGTTACATGTGACTTCTACAGCCAATTATAGGCCAAATCAGTGATCGGAGAGGTGCTGACACGTCATGGATACACCAATTATTGGTTATAGAGGCCACTTGATTATTTCAGAACATTATTTTGAAAGCCGCTCTAATGGTCCACGAGCCACTAAAGTATTTTTAAAGTTTTCACTAGCTGGGCCATTGAAGGTTGTGCGGAAGCAGGTGGTATGATCTAAGATTGTTTACATATGAGAAATTTGGAGACAATTTTGTGGTACCAAATAGTATAAAAAGGAGAATAAGAATCCTTCTAGACACTTCCGAGCCCCTAGTATTGAGGTCCAGCCTATGATACACATATCCCCCAAGGTCCAGTTTTAGGCCGGCCCATTTGGAGGTGACTGTCATCATTACCTTTTTTGTAAAGGAAGATTCACTGATAATATGGATTATTGGAACTTATTATTGATGCCTCCTGCATGGAGATGCAGGGGTCGGCTATGGATGGGAGGGGGACCTTCATCTTTTCCAGGTCCGAAAGTATTGTTTTTTTGTTTTAATAGGCTCCACCCACAGACCACATTAAATATATAATACAGAGAAAGAGAATATGGAGCTAAAAATAAGAAAAAAAAAATCAGATTTTGTGACTTGTAGTTTCTCTTTCCATAGACTGAGACTAGATACTTCCTAGTGGCGTCATGTTCTACGAATCATCCCATCCATCCATCTCAGAACCAGGCGCTGGCAGCCAACGCCGCCAGTTGTTTTCGCGCACACAGGGGGCGGACATGTGCTGGCCTTGATTTGTGAGTCGGATTCACACCGGGAGATCTATATTTCTTCATCGGGGGCTTCACATATGGCCGGGTGGGGGCGGTTTATCCTTCCTGTCAGGAGCTCTGACAGCTTCCATGTTTCCTCCATCCTATAGGGAATTGTTCCCTCATCTGTGTTCTGTCAGTAGAGCCTAAACTCCGACCGAGAACCTTCCTGAGGGACAAGGAGGCCGGAGATCCCCACCAGGGGAAACAGAGTATAGGAATATATTAACATGTCGCCTGCCGGGAGCCTCTGCACATTCTATATTGTTACACATTCTGAGATTTCATAATTAATCCAGGCTGCAAATTTATATATAAAAAAAGAATTGTTTCTAATATTCATAGTGACTTCAGTCTGAATATAGACAATGACATTGGAATTATCTGATTATATCCAATATCCAATAACTACAGATTGTTACATCCCATTCAAAAGTTTCATCAGCACAAAATCTACAGAATTAGTATTATTGTAGTTATATTCTTGTACATAGGGGGCAGTGTTATAGTAGTTATATTCTTGTACATAGGGGGCAGTGTTATAGTAGTTATATTCTTGTACATGGGGGGCAGTCATTATAGTAGTTTATAATTCTGTACATAGCGGGCAGTCTTATAGTAGTTATATTTCTTGTTACATAGGGCATATGTATTATTCGATCTTTGTACATTCAGACGGGAGTATTACAGTAGTTATAATTCTTGTACTGGGGGCAGTATTATAGTTGTGCTAATGTGTCCATGTCACATAGCGTGGGTCATGTATTTATTCAGTTAGTTTATTCTTGTACATGGGGTCATATTTAGATATCGACTGTAATTTGCAGTAGTTATATACTTGTACATAGGGACCAAGTATTAGTAGTTAGTCCTTCATGACTGGGCAGTAATTATTAAGAGTGTTATATTCCTGTACATGGGGGCAGTAATTACAGTAGTTATTCTGTACATAGGGGCAGTAAGTATAGTAGTTATATTCTGTACCTAGGGCAGTATTATAGTAGTTATATTCTGTAGCAGAGGGGGCAGATTAGTATAGTTATATCTTGTACATAGGGAGCAGTATTATAGTATTATATGCTTGTACATGGGAGTATATAGTAGTTATATGGGTAACATAGGGAGTATAGTGTTATATCTGCTAGCGTATTATATATTCTTCTGTACAAGGGCATTATATAGTAGTTATATTCTTTGCATAGGGGCAGTATATAGTAGTTATTATTCTTGTACATAGGGAGCAGTATTATAGTAGTTATATTCTGTACATAGTGGGCAGTAATTTAAGTAGTTATATTCTTGTACATAGGGGGGGCAGTATATAGTATATATATTCTTGTACTAGGGGGCATTATTATAGTACATTAAATTCTTGTACATAGGGGGCAGTATTATAGTAGTTATTCGTACATAAGGTGTATTATAAGTAGTTCATATCTGTACTAGGGGGCCGTAAATATATATTATATTCTTGTACATAGGGGGCAGTATTATAGTAGTTATATTCTTGTACATAGGGGGCAGTATTATAGTAGTTATATTCTTGTACATAGGGGGCAGTATTATAGTAGTTATATTCTTGTACATAGGAGCAGTATTGTAGTAGTTATATTCTTGTACATAGGGAGCAGTATTATAGCAGTTATATTCTTGTACATAGGGGCTAGTGTTATAGTCTGTGTACTGTTCTGGATTTACTCAAAATTAAAATAAGGAAACCTTCTTTATGTCCCTCCCTTCTCTGCAGTTCTCTTATTCTTATATTTCATTGTTGTTGAAAACCTTGTCACCTGTTTCTCATGGAGTCCATGTTCTGTCTCAGTTCCTGTTTGCGGGTCCTGTGCTCCTCTGTGTATACTGATCTCCACTCTCCATGTGGTGCTGTCCGGTTGATCCATGTGATTAGTCTTCAGTGTGGAGTCACCTGTGGGTTGATCAGGTCTCTGCTCTGTGATTCTCAGCCATTTCTTCCTCTTCCTCTTTCGGCCTGACAGCTGCAGCCCTCGGAGGCTCTTGGCCTCTACTCTGCTATTTTTAGAGGCGTGAAGAGGCGACATGCGGCCTCCTGTCACCGAATCTCAGTTTGCCTCCTCTTTTTTTCCCCCCATATTCTCAGTCTAATATTTTAACTCTCTCTGTGCTCATACAGATTGGGCCAGAATTCGGGCATAGACTGCACATAAGTACATGGTATAAAGTGAATCTTGTGGATCAATCTGTTCTTACAGATCAGTAAAATAGAACATAGTTGCAGTACCTCACTCAGCCTGTGGCCATAAGTGGCGCTGTTTCCATTAATGATAACGATCATGATTCTCTAATCCACTTCCTGCTTGTTCTCGGCATCCTTCAGCTCCATCATATTCCGGCTGAGCTGCAGCAGAGGCCACTTCAAAGTCTCCCACAATCCACAGCGGAGGAATGAAACAATGACAATTTTGAGATTTTTGTCTCCAGATTCTGAGATCTGTCCTGGATCAAACGCTCGTCCTGCGATGAAAATGCTCTGAGATTATTTCATGTTTATCCTATTTTTTTTCTTATTTTCTGCCGCAGGAATATGTAATAGTGATAGATTATAAGGCGCCGGAGATCCGTGTTTGATGCCGCTCGGAGCTGTCGGCCGATGCACTTGATGACTTTCTCCACTTGTCTGAGAGAATAATAGATCAAAATATATGACTTCAATTCTGTGTCTCCGTAACACGAGGATCCGCAGCATCCATCACCTGCATAATGGCGCACCTGAAACGCGCCATCAAATACCGCTCCGCGCTGAATGAGGATGATTCATGAGAAAACGCTGATTGAGTGTTGGTGTCTCCACAGCGGTAGTGATAGAGAGTAGATCTAGGGGGCGCTGTGACCTCTTCCCCTCTACTGATACCCAAATAATTTGTATCTATTCATTTCCTTATAAGATCAACTTTTCCTATCTAAGAAACTAGATAGATGTGAAGAAATAACTCGACATGTAATACCCAAATTAATACTGTTATAATATGTGTTCTCCTGTCATATTGTGGCCTATAATGTTACCATGGTCAGTACTGACTACAAAATGATGCCATTCAGTGTCCATATAAAACTGCCAAATACAACTACGCAGTGCTGTCATATAGTGCCAGTATAATACTGCTATATACAGTAATGACTAAATTATACTGCCATATAGGCCTCATGCACATGACTGCCGCCATAAGAATTAATAATGACACACTGCTGCCATTCACTTCCACATAATATCAACCAATAAAATGTCACTAAGTAAATTAAAAACTATTTAGGACTTGACATTTTTAGGTAAATGTTGTAGTTTTGGGTAACATTTGTATCCAGGTAATACCTCTCGACTTTTGTTTCTGCAAAACAGGGGCATAAGATGCGGCATTTCACATTCTTAAGCCACACCTTCTGACTCACCCTTTGCCCCACACCCTTATATTTCCAAACAATATAATACCCCATTCCTGTGGCCCTAAACTATATCATGTCCCTTTTTACATTGTGGCCTCTCAATTCCCCCTCATATTGTGGCCCCTTTAATTTCCACCTCATATTGTGACTTCTCTCATCTCCACCTCATATTTTCAATCCTTTCATCTCCCCCTTCCATATTTTCCTCATCTTGTGGCCATTCATCTCCCCTTTCATACTATGGCCTCTCATCTCCCTCTTATATTGTGTCCCCTCTCATCTCTCTCCCCCATATTGTGTCACCTCTCATCTCCCCCTCATATTCTGGTCCCTCTCATCTCCCCTATATTTGGTCCATCTCATTCGCGCTCCTCATATTCCGGTCCCTCTATTCCTCTCATATGGGTATCTCTCCACCTCATCGTATTGTGGCCTCTGATCTCCTCTCATATTGTGGTTTTTCATCTCCTCCTCATATTTTGACCTCTCGTCTCCCCCTCATATTGGGACTCCTCTCATCTGCACCTTATATTTGGCCCCCTTATATTGTGGCCCCTCTCATCTCCTCCTCATATTGTGGCCCCTCTATCTCCTCCTCATATTGTGGCCCCTCTCATCTCTGACTCATATTGTGGCCACCTCTCTTCTCATCATATTGAATTTTTGGCCCTTCATCTCACTCTACATATTGTGGCCCTCTATCTCCTCTCATATTGTGCCTCTCACTCCTCATTATGTGCCTTCTCTCATACTATATTTGGCCCTTCTCTCATCCTTCCTATTGTGGCCACTATCATTCCTCCCATATGTGGCCCTCTATCTCCTCCTCATATTGTGGCCCCTCTCATCTCCTCCTCATATTGAGGCCTTTCTCAACTCCCAATCATATTGTGGCCACTCTAATACCCTCATCATAATGTGCCCACTCTCATTTGCGCCCTCTTAGTGTGTACTCACAACCCCCCCCCCCCCCCACACACAACAAGTTTGTGGCCTCTGATTACTCCTCATATGTGTCCCTTCAGCCCCTCCTCATATAGACCCCCTCTCATCTCTCTTCATATTGTGGCCCCTGATCTCCAGATAGAGTTATCAGGAAAGTTCTCCATCCGCTATGGTGGAGGTAAATTAGGGAGTTCAGGTGAAATGAAAAGATTTGTTTCCTCTGGCTCCTCTGGCAGCGCTCAGAGTTGTTTTGAGCCGCGGGATGAATTTAAGACAATGATTTAATGTTTATTGCAAATTATAATTTCTTGTTTTAAATGATTGTTCGGAGCTTTGGTTAAAACACAAAAATCAAACCGAAAATTGTAGTTTCATTAGAAAAGAAGGCAAAGGGAAAGGAAAACAAAATAGGGAAAAATTAAAAAGTAAGGAGAGAAAAGTGGAGGCGAGCCTCAGACAATGGACGAGGAGTTTCCCTCCGGACCGGGCTTGGGAGATTTTGGTTATAATTAAGTTATAATAACTCACGGGGAGCAGTGGAAGACCCGACTGTAAATCTTCAGAATATATTGGGAAATAATCAGACAAGTTGTTGTTTTGTTACTTTATCATTTTATTGAAAAAGTTTTGCGGATGGAACAACAAAATTGCAACATCTTAGGCATAGACCACACATACGGCCTAAAGGGGTAGTGCCAGTCTATTCCTATCCCCGATACGAAGGTATTTAGTGTCCTATTACTTCATGGAGTGGCATGTCTAGCATGCATCTTGCTGCTCCATTCGGTCCAATGGGACTTGCTGTTGTCCCAATAACACGCTTTAATCCAGTTCCTTGGGACACCCTTACACTCCATTTTCCTCTATGGGTTTTATTGACAGGATTAACTGCCCTGTCAATAACTAGACTCCTACATGGGAGGGACATGGGGAACAGCAGGGTTAGACATATGACCCACTCTTGATACTGTCCCACATGTACTGATTAATATCAAGATCCATGTTAAAACATAGGGCTCATTTACTTACCCGGTCCAGTGTGATCCCGTGGTGCGTTGTCCGACGAGAAGATACGGGTTCTGCCAGGATTCACTAAGATCGTGCGCCCAATATCCAGCAGTGTTGCTGCTGCGCCGCAGGTCTGCCGGAGTTCACCTTCTTCTTCCCGTTCATGTAAGTGCTTGATCTTGCGGAACAGTTTGTTTTAAATACGTGTTTTTTCCAATACTCGGGTTGTCCAACGGCCATGCCCGGCGATTTTCTGTTGCTTGAAAGCCGGGCCGGCGGAGCCCTTAGTAAATGAGCCCCATAGGCTTGGATAAAATTTAAAAGGATTACGCACCTCTACACTGTCTCCTATGACCATGGGGTAAGTCTCTGATTACGGGGGTTCAACCCCAGAAAATATATTATGAGGACCTATGAGTCCACACTTAATACTGGACCAGTGCATCTGCACTCCAGTTATTTCGGCGGAAATCTCGTCCATAAAGGTTAGAGAAGTTCAAGTCTTAAGGGGATTCGGGGGTCCAAAAAACCTTGGGGTTCCCAACTCAAAGGAGAACTCTTAATCTTTGACACTTTTACATGTAGCAAAATCTATGGAATATTTTTGAATGCAATGCACAGAGGTATACACGTTACCCGTATAACCAGTTGCTTAGCGACCGGCGTGGGTTGACACCTCCGGACCCTTCTTATGCACGGGATTGTAGATGGTATGTTTTTGGCTTTTCTGAAGGACACCCCGGGTGGTGAGTAGGAGCTTGTGTCTTCTATTTCCCGATAAGCAATAGATAAAAAGAACAAGTAGAAAAAATCCTCCTGGCAAAAAAACCAACACACCCACAAGGGGTTTAACGCTAGTAGGTCTCGTCTGACGGCCTGCCACGCTCTTTTGGCGTAATTTTTGCAGTCGAGAGACATTCGAGTCATTAATTCTGGCTTCTAATTTAGAGCCATCAGGTTAAAAAGGGGATGACGGTCATTAGGGCCGAAAATGATTTTCATGATATAAGAACAATGAGGTCCATATAACCGCTCCCGCTCTAATTCCCTCATGGAGAGTCGCGCTTTGGCGTAATGAGTATGTGTAGGAAACGGACATGGAAATGTGAATTGTGTCAGCCTTTGTCTATGTATCAGCGGCTTTGATTTCACATACATCAAATCTCCAATCCAAGCTTTTTTTTTTTTCGGATTTAATGCGATTCACCGCTGTTCACGTCTCAGCCGCTCAGAGCTGAGATTTGCTGCTACTTGTCTTACTTTACAGATAAACCAATACCATTCACATGAACATCAATTGACTATTCATTGGTGTCAGTGTGCGTGTAATGGGGGCGAGGGGAGGGGGATACGGTTAGGATACATCACAGGGGAACGCGGGATCGTTGTTAAAAGCTTCGCACATTAGTGCGGGTCAAATTATTTATTATATTACTTATTATTATTATATTATTATTTTTAATATAATTTTACTATAAACAAGATATGTGGTCTGACGTTGTAAAGTAGACAAGGTTTTTTGTCATGACCCATAATCTATCATATAATCTGCAATGGACATGTCCTTTGAGGACGACCCCCTCTAAGACTATGGGGGTCATTTACTAAGGGCCGATTCGGGTTCCCGACGTGTTACGAATATTGCCGATTTGCGCCGATTTCCCCTGAATTGCCATGGGATTTTGGCGCACTGATCGGATTGGGTGTGCATCGGCGCTGGCAGCACGCACGGAAATCGGGGGCTGGCCACGACCCGCGGTATTTAGAAAAACCGCCGCTTTAAAAATAAAAAAAGGGCGCGCGGGTTGCACTTACCTCATAGGAATAGGCCGGTGAATGCAGCGTCGATGCTCTTCAGCGCAGCAGCAGCCCAACTGGCTGGCACGGGGAGGGTACCTTACGATATGCCTCATATTGTGGCCCCTATCCTCCTCCTCATATTGTGGCCCCTCTCATCTCCTCCTCATATTGTGGCCCCTCCCTGAGTGACCTGATAACCTGATCTGTCTCTGCCCTGAGTGACCTGAGAACCTGATCTGTCTCTGCCCTGAGTGACCTGAGAACCTGATCTGTCTCTGCCCTGAGTGACCTGATAACCTGATCTGTCTCTGTCCTGAGTGATATTATAACCTGATCTGTCTCTTTCCATTTCAGTCTCTTAAAGGAAATCTACCATTTGATTTGATGTATTATGAAGCAAACATACCTTGAGACTGCTGTAGCTGCACTGATGCAGAAACATATCTTGGTTAATCCCTGAGCTGAGTGGTTTTGCTGAACAAAAAATTATAAAATTATGATAATGAGGCTCTGTCGCTCCTGTGGCGGCTCCGGCACTTCTCCTCTCACCCTAATTATGCTACAACCTTGTCCTGCTTGGCATAAGCCGAGAATGTGTCATCACCGTGTTGTGCCTGACAGGCAGAAGTAATCAATCAGTGCATCATCCCCCTGCTGCTGTGTATGAGTCATCCAGCTTAGGTTGATCAGTTCAGGAAGCTCCATGAAGCAGCCAGACAGCACCCAGCTTTCCCAAGGTCCTGAATTTTATAATTGGCATAATAGTTTTTTTTTTTTAGCAAAACCAGTTCAAGGATTAAACAAGATATGTTCCTGCGTCAGTGTAGCTACAGCATTATCTAGGTATGTCTGGTTCACAATATATAACAACAGATGGTAGATTTCCTTTAAAATGAATATCCACATGTTACATCATGTAAAAAATGAAACAATTTGCAGAAAATTATCAATTGAATTGCATCACAATTTGGGAATAATCTGTCCCTCCATCAAGACACATTGGGGGTCATTTACTAAGGGCCCGATTTGGGTTTTCCCGCCGTGTTACCCGAATATTTCCGTTTTGCGCCCATTTTCCCTATATTGCCCCAGGATTTTGCCGCACGTGATCAGATTGTGGCACATCGGCGCTGGCATGCACGCGACGGAAATCGGGGGGCGTGGCCAAATGAAAATCCAACGGATTCGGAGAAACCACCGCATTAAAAAAAAAAAAAGGGGCGCAGAGCTTGCACTTACCTTCACTAGGAATAGGCCGGTGAACTCCAGCACGTTCCGATGCTCTTCAGCGCAGCAGCACCACCTGGTGGACTTCGGAGGAACTACCTTAGTGAATCCCAGCCGGACCCGAATCCACCGCAGAGAACGCGCCGCTGGATCGCGAATGGACCGGGTAAGTAAATCTGCCCCATTGTGCACCTCAGTAGTAAATTTTATAAGTAGATTTTAGAAGGAAGGAGATTATGGATAAGAAGATCCCACAGTCCTGGGGCCCGGATCTAGGAGTGATGACCCTGCTTCATCCGGAGGGATCGTGATGGGAGATTTCTTCCCGGGATGTTATGACGTCTCTTCTCTCTTTGCCGATTAGAATATAATAATTGTCATAGTAATAATAATAATTCTTTATTTTGATAGCGCACACAGATTACGCAGCGCTGCACCGAGCCGCCAGATCAGTCCTTATACATTGTGACCATGTGCCCCAGTGCCAGTCTGTGCCAGGCCCCCAGCTATAATGTATGGGTTATAGTACAGGTCTTCTCATATGGGAAAGAGACACCTTAGGGGCCCCCTAAACCACTTGGGCCCAGTTGTGACTGCACCCCCTCATGTTAAGCCCCTGCACATCAGTCCGATACTGATCCCCGGTCCTGTCATAAGAGCCAGTATTGTATTGTATTGTAGCATTAGTACCATGGCGCCACCTGCTGGATAGATACAAGTATAACAATCTTGTATTTTATATAGAATTTATTCTTTGCTATATTGTTGCGGTATTTAAACTATGATTACAAAGCATCGCCCTTATCCGTAAATGGTTCCTCTCCATGGCCGCAATGTTAAAAATCAGTTTGTAAACTTATATGCAACTCACCTGATGCGAGTCCACCACACTAAGTGCAATTAATCCAATGAAGCCCTGCATGTTCAGTGGTTACTTGCATTATCCCGCCTCCTTGTTCCTGATTGACAGGTCTCACTGCTAGGACACGCTGCTGTGTGAACATTGAGAGAGAGCTCTGTTACATCATTGGCCACTTAAAGTCATGTGACCAGGGTGACAACATCTATGATCCTATAACATCTACAACGTCTACCCCATGCATGTATCTGATCACATGAAATCACAGCAGCCTCCATAGAGGATGGGGAGGAATAGAAATTCATGGAGGCTGCTGTGATTTCATGTTGTCAGAATCATACATGTGGTTGACGCCGCAGATGTGACTGGACCTTAGAAGACATCACCCTGGTATGCGCTGTGTTAGCGCACGCGGCGGGCCTCAGCCCTATTGCATATGTATTTCCAGTGAAACGCCTGCGATTTGTTACCGATCACTTGCATCTCACTGGATATGTGCGCTAGCACTGTACATGTGATCACAGTGGAGTACCTACCGTGGAAGCAGCCATAGCAGCTATTATGGGGCCTGTAGTGTCAGGGGGCCCGGCCATCCAACCTGACATACGGCAAAGCATTGAGGATGCGCTACAGCTCATCCACAGCACAACAAGATGAGCTGTGATTGGCTGAGTGAATACTGGGGAGGGGCGGAAGAAGCGGCTTTTCCTTCTATTTCCTCAATGTGACAATCTGCTGCTTTATATTTACACTCACCGGCCACTTTACTAGGTCCACCTGTCCAACTGCTCGTTAACACTTAATTTTTAATCAGCCAATCACATGGTGGCAACTCAGTGCATTTAGGCATGTAGACATGGTCAAGACAATCTCCTGCAGTTCTCCCGAGCATCAGTATGGGGAAGAAAGGTGATTTGTGGCCTGTGAACGTGGCATGGTTGTTGGTGCCAGAAGGGCTGGTCTGAGTATTTCAGAAACTGCTGATCTACTGGGATTTTCACGCACAACCATCTCTAGGGTTTACAGAGAATGGTCCGAAAAAGAAAAAACATCCAGTGAGCGGCAGTTCTGTGGGCGGAAATGCCTTGTTGATGCCAGAGGTCAGAGGAGAATGGGCAGACTGGTTCTGGCCCCTCTCATCTCCTCCTCATATTGTGGCCCCTCTCATCTCCTCCCCCTTTTTTGTTCTCACCCCCCCCCCCCCCCCCCCCCCACACACACATACACGTATTGTGGCCTCTGATCTCCTCCTCATATTGTGTCCCCTTTCAGCCCCTCCTCATATAGACCCCCCTCTCATCTCCTCTTCATATTGTGGCCCCTGATCTCCAGATAGAGTTAATCCAGGAATGTTCTGCCCAATCCGCTATGGTTGGAGGTAAATTAGGGAGTTCAGGTGAAATGAAAAGATTTGTTTCCTCTGGCTCCTCTGGCAGCGCTCAGAGTTGTTTTGAGCCGCGGGATGAATTATAAGACAATGATTTAATGTTTATTGCAACTTATAATTTCTTGTTTTAAATGATTGTTCGGAGCTTTGGTTAAAACACAATAAATAACCGAAAATTGTAGTTTCATTTAGAAAAGAAGGAAAGGGAAAGGAAAACAATAAAATAGGGAAAAATTAAAAAGTAAGGAGAGAAAAGTGGAGGCGACGCCTCAGACAAATGGAACGAGGAGTTTCCCATCCAGACCGGGCTTGGGAGATTTTGGTTATAATTAAATGTTATAATAACTTCACGGGGAGCAGTGGAAGACGCCGACTGTAAATCTTCAGAATATATTGGGAAATAATCAGCAAAGTTGTTTTTGTTACTTTATCATTTTATTGAAAAGTTTTGCGGATGGAACACAAAAATTGCAACATCTTAGGCTAAGACCAGCACATACGGCCTAAAGGGGTAGTGCCAAGTCTTATTCCTATCCCCGATACGAAGGTATTTAGTGTCCTCATTACTTCATGGAGTGGCATGTCTAGCATGCATCTTGCTGCTCCATTCAGGTCCAATTGGGACTTGCTGTTGTCCCAATAACAGCTTTTAAACCCAGTTCCTTTGGGACACCCTACACTCCATTTTTCCTCTATGGGTTTTATTGACAGGATTAACTGCCCCCTGTTCAATAACTAATACTCCTACATGAGGAGGACATGGGGAACAGCAGGGTTAGACATATGACCCACTCTTGATACTGTCCCACATGGTACTGATTAATTATAGCAGATCCATGTTAAAACATAGGGGCTCATTTACTTACCCGGTCCAGTCGTGATCCCGTGGTGCGTTGTCCGACGAAGATACGGGTTCTGCCAGGATTCACTAAGATCGTGCGCCCAATATCCAGCAGGTGTTGCTGCTGCGCCGAGGTCTGCCGGAGTTCACCTTCTTCTTCCCGGTTCATGTAAGTGCTTGATCTTGCGGAACATTTTGTTTTTTAAATTACGTGTTTTTTCCAAATCCGTCGGGTTGTCCAACGGCCATGCCCCTGCGATTTCTGTTGCTTGAAAGCCGGGCCGCGGAGCCCTTAGTAAATGAGCCACATAGGCTTGGATAAAATATTAAAAGGATTACGCTACCTATGACACTTGTCTCCTATGACCAGGGGGTAAGTCTCTGATTACAGGGGGTTCAACCCCAGAAAATATATTTATGAGGACCTATGAGTCCACCTTAATACTGGACCATGTCCATCTTGCACTCCAGTTATTTCGGCGGAAATCTCAGGTCCCATAAAGGTTAGAGAAGTTCAAGTCTTAAGGGGATTCGGGGGTCCAAATAAACCTTGGGGTTCCCAACTCAAAGGGAAACTCTTAATCTTTGACCCATTTTACATGTAGCAAAATCTATGGAATATTTTTGAATGCAATGCACAGAGGTATACACGTTACACGTATAACCAGTTGCTTAGCGACCGGCGTGGGTGACACCTCCGGACACATTCTTATGCACGGGATTGTAGATGGTTATGTTTTTGGCTTTTCTGAAGGACACCCCGGGTGGTGAAGTAGGAGCTTGTGTCTTTCTATTTCCCCTTTGATATCACATATATTTTATTAGATACATTGTAGAAAAAACATCCTTTCCTGTTGCTAAGTATATTATTCTTACTTCACGATCACCCCACAAGGGGTTAACGCTAGGTCTCAGTCTGACGGCCTCACGCTCTTTTGGCGTAATTTTTGCAGTCGAGAGACATTCGAGTCATTAATTCTGGCTTCTAATTTAGAGCCATCAAGGTTAAAAAGGGGATGACGGTCATTAGGGCCGAAATGATTTCATGTATGAACTTAGAACAATGAGGTCCATCAATAACCGCTTCCCGCTCTAATGTCCCTCATGGAGAGTCGCGCTTTGGCGTAATGAGTCTGTGTAGGAAACGGAGCAATGGAAATGTGAATTGTGTCAGCCTTTGTCTATGTATCAGCGGCTTTGATTTCCACATACATCAAATCTCCAATCAAGCTTTTTTTTTTTTTTCGGATTTAATGCGATTCACCGCTGTTCACGTCTCAGCCGCTCAGAGCTGAAGATTTGCTGCTACTTTTCTTACTTTACATGAGTAAACCATTACCATTCACATGAACATCCAATTGACATTTCATTGTGTTGTCAGTGCGTGTAATGGGGGGCGAGGGGATGGGGGATACGGTAGGATACATCACAGGGGAACGCGTGGATCAGTTGTTAAAAGCTTCGCACATTAGTGCGGGTCAAATTATTTATTATTATTACAATTATTATTATTACTATTATTATTTTTTAATATTATATTTTACATATAAACAAGATATTTGTGGTGCACGTTGTAAAGTAGACAAGGTTTTTTGTTACAAATGACCCCATAATTCATATCATAATAAATCTGCCACATAGGCACATTGTCCATCTTGAGGACGACCCCCTCTAAGACTATGGGGGTCATTTACTAAGGGCCCGATTCGCGTTTTCCCGACGTGTTACCCGAATATTGCCGATTTGCGCCGATTTCCCCTGAATTGCCATGGGATTTTGGCGCACGTGATCGGATTGTGGTGCATCGGCGCTGGCAAGCACGCAACGGAAATCGGGGGCGTGGCCAAACGAAAACCCGACGGATTCAGAAAAACCGCCGCATTTAAAAATAAAAAAAAGGGTCGCGGAGCTTGCACTTACCTTCACTAGGAATAGGCCGGTGAACTTGAGTGCGTTCCGATGCTCTTCAGCGCAGCAGCGCCACCTGGTGGACGGCGGAGGAGCTACCTTAATGAATCCTGGCCGGACCCGAATCCACCGCAGAGAACGCGCCGCTGGATCGCAAATAGACCGGGTAAGTAAATCTGCCCCTATATTCCAAGACACTGGGGCAGATTTACTTACAGTTTCTGACTTTATAAGTAAATGTTCCCCATTATCTATAAATCATTAAAGGGGTATTCCCATCTGGTCATTCCCATTTAATTTAATTCATTTGTCATATGTAAACATTTCTTCAATTGGATGTTGGAAGCAAAAAATGTTCCTGTGTTAAGATAATTTCTCATAAATGACGCCATGTTGTCCCTTAGAAATGAGGTGGCCAGACATGTGCTATTCAGTCCTGCCTGACAACCTGGATTCAGGTGGCTGTGTGACATGTAGTAACCCCTGGACATTTCATATACAAAAACCTTTTGTTTCTTTGGGCAATCATTCCAGCAGAGGTGGTCGCATCCACCTGTTAATCCTCTGTTAATATATGGCAGGTAAATCAAACTGAATGTTAATGCCCAGATGAGAACACCCCTTTAATCTCACAAAATGAATTTGGGGAAGTTGTATCCAAAAGGTTTATGAAAAAAGTAGAGTAGATGGAGAATAGGAATAAACTATTTAAAGGGAAGGGGGTGGTCAGTGGAAAAATGAAGGGACCATAAGGAAGCAGAGGGAATGGAAAGGCAGTGACGCCTGGGAAGACAATGGACCATAAGGAATAAAGGTAACAGTTGGAGAGGGAGACCTGAGAAAGTAGTTGAAGGGAAGGGACAAATTGGAGGAGGTCATGAAGGAAATATGGAGATTGAAAAGAGCAATTGGGCAACAAGGAAAGAGCAAAGGAAGAGGGGAGGGAATGAACAGTTGGGAAAGAGGGAACCATAAGAAAGGAAAGGGACAACTAAGGAGAGAAGGGAATGGTAGGGGCAATTAGGAAGAAAAGGGACCAAAATTAAATAAAGGGAGTTGATTATTTTAGTGTGACGACAAGGGGACAGTTAGAAGAGAAGGAATGTGTAGGGACAATTGCGAAGCAAGGAGACCAAAAAGAAGAGAAGAGAAGAGAGAGAGAGAAAGAGGCAGCAGTGGTGGAAATAAGAGGGAAGGGGCAGATGGGAAGGAAAGGAGCGGATTGGAAGAGGATGAAAACAGATGCAGAGGGAAAATGAATGTGCAGTTCGGAACAGAAGGGACAGTAAGAAAGGGAGCGGGTAGTTGGCGTGGTAAAGCTGGGGAAGGGAGGGAAGGGGGAGAAGATACATGAAGTAGGAAGGCACAAGCCAGAGGGGGCAGAGAGGTAAGGAAGAGGGGTGAAGGGAGAGGATAGGAGAGCACAGTTGTAGAGGAAAGAGAAAGGGTAAGTTTTTGTTGGGGCGGGCCGCGGGGATGTAGACAGGTTGGGTTTGGGGAACAGATGGCGAGTTATGATTTTGGGGAAAGTAAATGAGGACATTGGGCGAGGACCCTCGTAGATATCTGTGTGACAGCTTCTGCACAGGTTACGTCAACGCGATCTGCAGTAAACCAGTCTATTATCCCTCTGCCCTTTTCTCCTTAATGAAGGGACACTTCAAGTACCTTTGATGATCTTCCGCTTGCTGAAATGGATGTATCTTTGCTGAAAGCCCTTGAACTCTTTAAACAAGCAGCAAACCTGAGCGGCCGGCGTTTAATTTGCAATATCTTATGCCTATAAAGCCTCATATTTCACAATTACAATTCAGCGGCATGAAACATTTATTCCTGCGCACGGACCTGGAATATTTTCATCCTTTTGATTCATTTTCCCTTTTAAAAAATTAATACTATGTTCCCGTAATGATCCTGTAGTTTATTCACTTATAAATTATCCTTTCATCAACCAGTTGTTTTGCTTGTGTGTAGTCAAATAATAATAAATCCACTTCCTTGGCTTTTAATTAATCATGTGCAGGACCCAGAAAGATCAAAAGCGCCTGTTTTACTTGTTAACTAAAAGACCTATAATGTTTTGCCAAATTGGCGAGCGCTTGTCATCTTTACATTTGCATTAAAAAAAAAGCCAACGTGCAACGTTCCAGGACTTTTAACTTCATTATTTAGATTTATGCCGAAACGGCAAAACAAGTTTTTAAAGTTTTCATTGGTTTTATATTTGATGTTCAGGGATGAGGGGACACAAAGTTTCAGTTTGGGTCCTGGGCTCAGGTGTGGCCCTTGCTATGGCTAATGATGGGCCAGGGAGACACCTTTCAGAATTCCCATTATGAGGACCAGTAGTAATAACTGGGGCTGTTGTGTTGTAAGGGTATCACAAGGAATGTACAGCAGTGAGGGAATGTCTGGTTGTTTGGGGGGTACAAAGACTGCCATGGGCACATGTATGAACATGGGGCACCCGACAAGCCTAAACTTACTGTTTTGCCATTTACTACCTACATAAGGTACTACAAACAAGGTTACTGGGAAAAGAGAGGACTCCCTTCTGTCGGCTTTCAGCTCTGTAATTAAGGACCTTTAGAGCTTTAAAGAGGGGCTCTTCTATACATTTCCATAGCCAGCTGAGAATTAAGGATTTCAACGTCAGATGTATTTCTCTGCATTATCTCTTATTACCTGTCAATATTGTTGGATGTTTTGAGTGGCCATGGAACCCCTTGAACCTTTGGGCTACCACCCAAATCACCTATATGGTAATCCACCACCGCTGGTCATTATGCAAAAAATTGTTGCAGTGGGTCAAAAAGAGTTGAAAAAGAAATGAGCCTAAACTCATCTCACCAAGCATCTGCCATTCCTGTTCTATCGCTACCCAGATCTTCACTTCTCTCTACTTTACTTCCTGCTCCAATTGGCACACAACAGGAAGTAGCTCACACAACCAATCACTGGCTGAGATGGGTCTCGTCTGTATCTTGTGATTGGTGAAGTGGGAACTTTGACTACTTCCTGCTGTGCCGTCATGGAAGCAGGAAGTAAAGTAGGCATCTAGGTGTGATGGAAAGGCAGAGGTGATGTTTTGGTGAAAATAACTTTCTTTCTTACTTTTCTTTAAGCATTTTTGAGCCCACTTCCACCAAAATCTCTTGTATTTGCTTCAAAAGTTTTGATAAGTGGTTAGCGGCCAATTTTGATTTTAAGCACCCTGGGGAAAAAGGACGGTGAGGACTTCACTGTATGAGCACTGCTACTTAATAACAACCCTTGAGATTGGACACAAAGGTCTAAGTTTGAAGTGTTTATTTCTCATTTGTACTTTATGTTACAATTCGAGTCTTCATCAGGTACCGGTCTATGCTGTCTATGTACTCACCTAACTTGGTAAAGTAAATCTTTACTTCTTTTCTTAATAGGATTTTTAAATTAAGACCACCTACAACAATTCATACTTTATCCCATTCTGGAAAACTTATTTACGTATATATCTAAAGATAGACAGAGTCTTGAGGACCTAAGGCAAACACCAATCAGGCTGCAGTGATGTTAGTATGGTCCAAATGTTGAAGGATATCTGTGCCTCTATTAGACCTGGATGGTTACAAATAGAAGAAAAGATGTACATGACAACAGGGATCCAGCTGGGGGTTATACCAACGCCCTGGCTCCCGATAAATCCAATTGTAATTACTCTTTTTGTCCGGTTGAACGTTAATTGCTCCATGCTACCTGCGCTTCGAGGCCAGTTGCCATGAAATATTACATTAGCAGAACCCAACACAATCTCTGTACACAGGACGGGATGGAGTGCACCCAGCTGTTTTCAAAGAGGATATAGATACTCTTGTCTATCTGCCCACGTCCACTAACCTTTGCCCCCCTACCGATCTGAGATGCCTGACTGGCACAGATAAGGCCACCCCTTTTACGGCCTCTGGCCTGATAATGCAGGTTCTAAGGAAACAAATAGGACCTTGAAGATTTTCTGGTTTCTTTAAATAGCTTATTGGAATGACACATCTGTTTGAAGGTTCATGAAATCGCAATGACACAAGCTCTTGTAATAATTCCTCAGTTTTCTTGCCAAACTAACACAGAAAAGCTTAGATCGTGTGTGGTGGAAGATCAATCCCGGCCTTCAGCTCCTCGAAGACTCCATTTATTGAAAATCATTTTTAGATTTTCCTCCCTTATGATAAATTATTATTACCCTTATTATAACAAATAACATTTTGTAAATATTGTTTCAATTTGCTGCATTTTTGGTGTTAGCCACGTGTAGTGCCCCTAGCTGTGCTCCATACCCTTCCTATAGGGTGCAACATCATGTTTTCAGCCAATCTTCCACACGCGTGGATTATTTAAGGCAACTTCCCTGTGGAAGGTGCCTGAGCATGAGGTTCCTTCCTTCCTTTTTCGCGTGATGTTTTGCATAGGCTATGTTATTTCCTGATTAACTCTGTTTTGACCTAATTTTGTTTCCCAGTCTCTGGTTTGCTCTTCCTGCCCTGATCCATCGCCTCTATATTAGATTGTAATTGTTGTGCCTCCTATATTGTTTCTTGACCATATCCCTACGTTTGTCCTGAGTCTGATGTCACTGAACAGGGACAGCTGCAAGAGGTAGAGACCTGGTGGTTCCACGCAGCCCAGGTTAAAGGGTGGAAGCAGGAGACCTCATTGACAATGTAGTTAGGAGTAGCCCTGTCTGACATTGTGGGGCTTATTTACAATGGGTTCCCAGCGCACTTTCGTTGGATTTTCCAATGTTTTCAGGATTTGCGCCGCTGTGACAAGTATGTTACAGGGGATTGTGCACACGATTGGATTTTGGCACAGCTGTGCCGGCTTTCATGGGACAGAAATTGTCAGATTATTCGACTGACTCGGACTTTCAAATTGTGTTGCAAGCCCAAGCACTTACATGCACCGGGAAGAAGAAGGTGAACGCCGGGGACCTGAGCGGGGAAGCGACACATGCTGGATATCGAGCGCACAATCTTAGTGAATCGCGGCACAGGGCATGATCATCGGACAATCCACTTTCAGTGAACTCCTCCAGTAAATGAGCCCCTGTAAGTCTACGTCTGCTGCGTTACATTGTGTTAAAGAGAACTTCACAAAATAAGTTCCATATTTTTATCTTTTTACTTTTTAGACTTTTTTTCTAACTTTTGATATATTTGAACAGGATTTTAACTATTTGTATCAGGTTGTTTATATGAAGTTTCTATTTAAATTGAGTATTAATTGCTCCCTACCTTCTAGTTTGACCTGTGTGGGCTTATTGCATATCCTCCATTTTTACCTGAATGATACTTGTAGGTCTTCACTCTTGTTACCATGGAGAAGTCCATTAGGCTCCATTCACACTGCCATCATGACTTTGTGTTTACGAGATAAAGGACAATTAAGATGAATCCATATTATCATTAATGTTACTGCAGGGGCTTTGGTTTTCTACATTTTCTTCACTTCTGTGATTAGGAGAAGCTTGACCCGACCCTTCGTGGCCCTTAACCCACAGCTGCAATCCACATCTACTACCTGATAGCAGAACATTTTGTTATCCATGGCAACATTGTAACATGTCACATTCCGGGGAATTTTGTGGTAAAATTTAAGCAACGAATAACAATATCTAAAATAATATAAATGTGCAACCCTTGTGTCTGTGCCTCAGCTATCAATAACAGAACTTTCTTTATAAATTTTCTTACATAGTTTAAGATAATATCAATTTTTTCAATCTAAGTGGAACAGTGATTTAAAGGCAATGTCTAGTCTATAAATTTTGATATTAAAACCCCTAAAATACATTCTCCACTCTCCACACCCCTGCGGTTCTAGCGCTGTTTCCCTCTCATCTCTGTCCAGGCTTATGTCATGAGGTTTCCTAGTCATATTATAGCACGTGACTGCTTCATCTTCTGTATGTCTATTAGGAGGGCTAATGGGAGTGTCAAGGGTGAACCTGAGACCCCTGTCTCGATTTGCAGGCGCACCTGTGTTCCTCTTTTTGCCCACTGCGCTACTTACCTCTTTGGGTTCCAGTGGCGTCTCCCGTGGCTCCTCGCGCGCGTCCCTGGTGCCCAAGGCGTGTGCATGCTGGCTCTTTTAAAGTTAAAGGGCCAACACACCGATAATTGCCACTGGCCACCTGCCTTTCCTGCTAAATGCCCAGCCCCTTCTTGTTTTCCCTGCCGGATCGTTGTGCTCAAGCTGTTCCTTGCGACCTGTTTCTGTGTATTGACCTCCCGTTGTGACCCCGGACCTGTTACCGATTCTGCCTCTAACCTCCAGCTCGATCCCAGACCCTGAATTGCTGCTGCCTGTATTGACCTATTGCCTGTCCCCGACAACAAGATTGTCTGCTGATTCTGTACCTTAACCTTGGCTGCCACCGTGGAGAAGTTGCGTCTGTGGAGCGACCTGGTGGCACCCTGACGCAGCAATTCCAACCTGCTTTGCGGCGGGCTCTGTTGATAACCGGGTACCACTTGGACTCCGATCCCAGGTGTCAGCTGGTATCATCGTCCGCGGTGGTCCAGGGGGTTCACTACCCCAGAAGCCTGACAGGGAGGCTTTAGAGGAACAGACAACAGAAAATGTGCTGCAACATTTGATTTTAATCTATTTACGGGGAATCCAAAAACATTTAAATAGTTTTGTTTTTCATTTCTGTACTGACCACTGGGGTGGATTCAATAGTAAGACAGTATGTGCTCAGCTCCTGAGCTCCCCCTAGTGGTGGCAGCAAGCATATTATCTGGAACTATATTTTAAAAATGACTCTGAATAGATAAAATCAAAATGAGTGAATTGATTAGAAGTGGCTTCTGTTGGAGTAGATGTAGAATATATTTCATGAACCATCTCCCTGCCACTGACTCACTTTCTATGTGCAACTTTTTTTTTTTATAATAAACCAGTGTTTTTTGTCTTTTACAACCCCCCTAACTATTCATTCCTATGTAACGCTACAACTGTGATGCTACTTGTGATGTATAAAACATTCAGGAAGTGGCATAAAAAATACATGAGAAGAAAACGAGCGCCCTTTTTTATAAGAAAAAAATATCTCATTTGCATCTTGTTACCCAGAATCCCTTTGTGAAGCCTTGGCGGCGTGTGACAAGTGAGCCAATTAGAGGGCTGTTACTGCTAGGAGTAGAGTCGGACTCTGGAGTATTCTGACACTGCTTAGGAAGCTATTGAGAGAAAGGAGGGGAAAAAAAGGGAAAAAATTGATCTTGAAGACCTGATGCCATCTGCAACATTTTAGAAGAGACCAGCAGTTTTTGTGATTTTCTAGGGACACATTAGGAAAACATGGAGATAAAAATAGCTCAGCTTTTAGCCTTGGGAATGCAGCTGCCAGTAAAGCAATTAACATTTACATTATAGATCACAACTTTTCCAGGATAACAGGTTTAGTGGATTACAGCACGGGAACGTTACTTAACAGATGCGGCGGAGCGCCGACTCTAGCGATAGAGAAGAAGAAGACCACGTAGGGCGCAAGCACAGGAACGCGCTGGAGATGTGCCGGAGACGTCTTCTCACTCCATTTACCATTTTGCAAGTTCCATATTAAACAAACTGCAGGTTCCAGATGGTGCAGGTTACAGTACAACAAAGCAGCTGGAAAAATTGGAAATTTTTAAGCTATTTTTAGCTGCTATGCAATCACATACACAAATACAAAATTCTTCTCGTGGGCCAACCATGATCAACAAGTCCAGCTGCAAATACTAAACATATGTTTTTAGTAAATCCAGCATCCTGGCCGAATTCTGTAGCTTAGGATGAGTCATAAACGTTGCTGTATGGTTGACCACAGAGTTTACCACCAAATAATGGTACAAATAGTGGCCTATTGAGGTTTTTGCTGAATTTGATGCTTTATGTTTATGGAACCAAATACTTTAACTTCATGGTCCACAGGACCAGCAAATTTGCCCCATCATAGCCTTTGGAGTGCGGTAGAGAACTGATCCCTCCATGCCATAAAACCTCTGCGGCATCATCCACTGATCCCTCCATGCCATAAGACCTCTGCAGCGCCATCCACTATCAGTGATAGGAGTAGTAGTACTCGTGCTGGTGTCACACCATATACGCGATAGGAGTTATAGTAACTAAGTGCGTTTTCCATATATACACGGATAGGAGTAGGAGTACTGTGCTGATTGCTCATATATATAGGATAGGAGTAGTAGTACTTGGCTCGTGCCCATATATTACAGCCATTAGGAGTATGTCAGTGATTCACTAGATGTCTGTGCCCATATATACCGAATAGGTTGTAGTATGCCTGTCTCATACGTGCGCCTGGTGTCGCAGATTACTATGTCCCCGGAGGAGCTACAAACACTGTAGTGAATGAGTGACGTTGTGAGACACCAGTACCCGGGAGCAGAAGTGGCCTCGGTATTCCATAACGGTATGAGCAAAGGTCCTCATAGTCATTCCTAGCAAACGCCTTTTAACTGCGGCTCAGCATCTCGAGAAGTTTTCTAGCTGAACATAACATTCACTCCTTTGTATCCACGAGGACCGCACACGAACATTTCTATTCACTATTACTTAGTTCCTTTTCAACTCTAAATTCTTATTTTCAAAAATTGCACCAATTTAGATTTGCGAGTGACACCAGCACAGTTCTGACACTTTTACATATACGTCCATTGTGATGCATAATTTCACGTTCTCAAAAAACACCAGTAGCCAAGAAGTACAAAGGTTTTTCAATAGACCGGTCTGCACGCCGTTCTGACAAGTATTCCATGACATTATAGCAGCGAATACGCAATGATCCGGTGATATGGCGGACTGCCTGATGGGCGGATTATAGGGCATTATGATTATAAAAATCAGCACTTAATACATCTTAATGATCTTCCCTTGTGTTGGTACAAATATAATGGGGAATTTACATTACAGACCCCGGTCCATTCACGGTAAGGTGCATAGTTCCCCGTGATTCGTCACGGGAGGTAGTTCCCCCCCCCGAAGTTGTTCGCACTCACTGTCGCTGCTGAGGCATGTCTGAAGTTCGCGGAGTTGCACTGAAGTGGGTCACCGTCCATCCTCCGCTGGTTTCCGGGAAGTGGCGTGCAAGAGGCGACCCCTTTTTTTTTTCAAATGCTGGCGGTTGTTACCTGAACCGGGGTCTCTTTTTTACGCCCACCGCCACCCGATTGCCGTGGCGCTGGCACAATACGATCACGTGCGCCAAAATCCCGGGGGACAATTCAGGGAAATCGGCGCAAATCGGGAAATATTCGGATACCTGTAAGAAAAACCGCGAATCGGGAGCCCTTACGTAATATGACACCCCAATTGTTATGATTGGGATGTAAGGCTGGGCAGATATTACTGGTGACAGCGGGACTGAGGTGGGACGGGTCCGGCTGAGTATATCTTCCGACAGGGTTCCATCGGCACTTCACATAAACGTGTTGACTTACCGGTGCCCCGAATGTTCTAGTGTAGACCCTTTATCAGTTGTGAGCATTTCATGAGACTTCTTGTGAATGCTGAAGGAATCCAGGTGGAAGAGGCTGGAGATGTCGCAAACCATTAATCTCACCACCTGGCTCCCCTGTGGTAGGCGCTCATGCCTTGCGCCGCAGCAACCGAGCTTCCTAACACGTATAATAGACACCACGCTGTGGCGCTCGACCTGGGGCAGCCGTGCGGGAGCTGACTCCTGGCCCATACAGCTGCATCAACGTGATGATCCGCCTATCGGACACCTAACGACACAAGTGCGAACGACAGAAAAGAAATCGGGTAAACTGACAATCCCAGGAGGCGAAGGCGTGAATCTACATATCAGAGATAAAATACACTCTTTACTTATGTACAACATGACATGAAACTAAAGAAGAATACACAGATGCTGCGCTTTACCATGAATAGTCGTGCTCACTAAGCCGATATCACTGCTCTTTAACTATGATTGTAATGGTTTCGCGCCGGATAATAAATTCGGGTAACATTATGGCAAAAGTTTTAGTTGACTCTCTACTTCATCAACAGATGAAGCCAATACAATCCTAAAAGGAAGTCAGACCATGACAGAATCAACGACAACACATCTTCATCGAAAGGTGGTAAAAGAAATCAGAATGTTTTCCTTGCGGTCCATATGTCCTGTCCTTGGATGCCGACGGACATTACTGGCAATTCTATAAGTTGATTGTAAACTAAGTGATTTATGCGGTGATAAAAAATGGTAGCATTTATGATTCTTTGAGCATCATGACTGGGTTAAATTTGAGCTCCTCAATGTGATAGACTTATGGACCTAGGTCTATGGGCGTTGTTGAGTGGCCAGAGCATGTCCCCATGTATTTCATGGGCCATACACACAGGCACTCGTCCAATGGGCCCAATGTATGTGCCCGTGAGGTGACCCCCAGACCACACAAAGTAATAATACATCCGATCATGTGGACACGCGTGCTTTGGGGCTTTCTTTCTTAACATGAACCAGTCATGCAAAAAACACAAAAGCAAAAAACAACGGGTTGCTATTTCACTCAAGTGCTCCAAAGATTAAAAACCGCTGACGACTAGTACACCGGCTCGTGTATCTGACACATCTCTCCAGGAACCAATACCATCACATACCACTTGTTGCAGAGGTCCAGGGCACGCAGTGTGGACGGTCTGTCTTAAAATCGTCTCCAGGGCCATTAGTCACTAGCACCGGCTGCAGAGAGCAAGAGCACACATGTGACGTATGATTACCTCACCGTCTTCTCCGGGAACCAATCCCTAACATTTGATTTAGAAGAGCACAAGCACAGCAGTGTGAGTATTAACTCATCTCTCCCATGACAATACATAACACTGGCTGCATAGATGCACAGAAGCACTCAGTGTGAGGTCTGATTACTCCATCTACAAGTCCAGGAGCAATACCTAACACCATTCATACGGTGCCGCCTTTAGCTTACTCGCTACAATGTGTTGTTGGGGTGAGTCAACGTTGACAGTTTGTGTCCTGATTATTGTTGGGCTCTGGCCGCTCACACATGGAGGGACGATTAACATCAAACCCTTTTCTTGTGTCCTGTGTCTCCAGCAGGTACATGAGTGTCAGGGATAGTATCTGTTAATCACAGAGCGAATGCTAATAATCCTGACCTGAGGCCATTGTACCCGGAACCAGCGCACATCATTCCGCCATGGGCGCCCTCGTACCATCAGCTGACGTAATGGCCCCGCAAGAAGCGTTCTAACCCACTTGTACGGAAACGGCAGCTTGGCTCCCGTCTAGGTCCTTCAAGCACCATCCATCCTTACATTTCTACCAGGAATGGGAGTTTAAAAAAACAGGCGACTAATTGCTGCGGAGACGCACACAACACTTTGGTGTCTGAAATCGTCAACTTTAAATAAGACTACACGGCTGTAAGTTCTTATAAGCTCGCTGTCTGGCCGTAATTCTTAAAAAAGCAACACCGTCACCCGCGATTCTCATTGTCTGAGGGCGACCAAGAGGCAGCGCTGCGCGCCCTGCTGAAAAATGGAGCCGCTCTCCTAATGTGCGGAGGTCTCCTGCTTAATATGACAGATCCACCAGCATAATCCTGAGACCAGACGCGCCTTCTTCCTTCCTCAGCACCAGCGCACAGAGATCACCACTACTCACTACACTGTCTACATACACCGGGGACCCTGTCAGCAGTGGGTTCGTCCATGATTTATGTCTGTCCCCTGGAGATTGTCATCATACATCACACGGTTGCTCTGTAGCTACATCTCTCTCAGCTCATGTATTATGGATTGTCCCCTGGAGAGATGTTCATCATTAGATAAGCTCACACGCTGCACATGATCTGCTGCTTACTCCTCGGCAAGCATGTGTTATTGTATTGATCCTCTGGAGGATGTGTCCTCATATGTAACAACCGGCTGTGCTCCTCTGAAGCCATGGTTTGGTTGTCCGATGAGAGCTTATGTTATAATCCTCTCCACACCATCACTGTGCTCTGTGTCCATCTGAAGCCAGTGTTAGGTATGGTCCCATTGTAGAGATGTTTATAAAATCAAATGGTTTGTGTATGTTACGAGTATCAGGACTGTGAAATATGATTTACCTTCATGGATTCCAATGGGGTATTCCCCACACTGCTGTGCTCTGCACCCGTGTTTTTCTTGTCCCTGGAGAGATGTGTAATAATACTATTACAGCTGCTGTGCCATCTGGCAGCATGTCAGCTGTGGTCCCTGGAAGATCTGTGATTCATAACTAAAAAAAAAAAAAAAAAATATGTTTATGCTAGCGTATAGCAGACAGTACTTTGAAAAAGCGTGTAAAAGTATAATTCCAGGATTGTAGCTTCTAACAATGTGCATTGGTGCAGGTGGGAGTGCTGCTTACACTCCTGCTGTGCATCTAACGCTCTCGAACAATAACTGTTACGGATTGTCCCCTGAGAGATTTGTAATCATAACCTATATATACAAAGTACAAATAAAAATTGTTATTAGAGCAAGACTGTGGATATCTGATGGATTTATTTTCCAGGATTGTAGCTTCTCCAAGTGCAGCTGGGGGGGGTTCCCGTCACACTGCTTGTGGCATCAACCTAGCATCATGATGCACCACCTGTTTTGCACTTAGAGACGCTAGTAAATCCTGTGTCTCAACACGGTGAATGGTCTGAGTTGACAGGAACACAAGCTGCCACTAGTTAGTCATATGGATGTGTTCGTTTTTTCCTTGTATGTTTGTTTCTGGGTAGGGCCGATGAAACAATCTGATCGATGGGTAGGGTCACCAATGGTCAAATGCACGAAAATTCCCACTAGAGATGGGTCTTACCTGGACCACCAGGTTTGTAAAATCCCCTAAAATAGTGTGTTTTAAAGTGGTTTTTAAATGAAGAAAGTTCTCAACTAGTAAGCCCCCTAGTGATGTTTAACCTATAAAGATGTTTTTTACTTTTACGTTTAGCATATATTACCTGCTGTTTAAATTGGTTTAAGTAGCTCCACCAGCTACATTTGAGGTCAGTGCATAATTCCCGTGACTGTGAGCAGGGACTCCTAAGCTGACAGCACTCTTCATTGATTCAAAGAAAAAACTCCGTGGCAGAAAAGATCTGTGTGCTGACAATGGCTTAAATGATCAGGTGACAGTGGTTTAATATCAACACTTTCATTACATTCTGAACATTCTACTAAAAGATAATAATAGCACCATAGAAAAAGAAATGAGACAGATGAGAGATGATGAAATCGCATAAGATCTATAGTACCACAATGATACTCGCAATAATACCAGACGGTCCCGCCCTGCTACCAAATTCCCACCAAAAAGTCCCCTTATAAAAGATCCTATCTTTCTTAGCTTCGTCAGCAAAGTCTGTGGCCTAGCTGCTTGACCTGGCAGGCCAGATAGTAAAGCTACTATGTTCTGAAGTTGGTCATTAACTGGATGGGGAAGGCGCCTGGAACGAGATGCCCTGCATGTGCAATACAGAAGAAGCTTTCAATCGAAAAGAATACTATCGTCCTAGGCACCTACACTAAAGATTATAAATAAACCAGCTGTCTGGTCCGATCCTCAACGTTAACTGAAATTGTGTACAAACCAGTGACTGATAGAACGGTTGAATTTAAAATAATCCTGAATATTGAAGTTTTATGTTGTTAATTAAGAGATGTGTTATTGCTCTTCAGTTACTATCTGAGTCTAATTCTAAGAATCTTGTGCTTTGTGGAAAAACCAACCTTTAAAAGTGTTTTGTGGAATCATGAGTGAAGTTTTTCTAATCAACACTATCCCCCCGACACAAGTCACATGGTCTCCCAATCCACCAGAGAACATGTGTGCCCACCCAATTCACAGGGAGGTCCAATCTGCACCCAAATGGTGTCCTATCCTGAAGGACGACTGCTTTGGCCACTTGTCACACTTTCGTGCTAACATTGTGTGACTGGGTCGCTGGGATTTGTCAGGCCACCACTAATAAGTGGCATGGTTTACTTTCTTCCTCTGACAGTTGAGTGATCCATGTATTATGGCAGACAGTCGTGTGAATGTGTCCGCCTCTTGGGTTCGGGGTGAGCCGACCTCAAGTGCATTAGCAATCTTATCATGAGGTAAGCCAATTTATGCATGGTCTGGAATGGATCGCGAATCCGCGTCTTTCGGAGCATCTATCACCAAAAACAAATACTTGAGGGAAGGGAGGGGACATCAACAGTGATGATGCAAATTATATTGAAATCATATTCTGTCAAATAATGGTATATAATGGCCTGCTAAGCAAACATCTCGCTACAACAACTCCCATCATTCACTCTGGCTCATTGTGTAAAATCGCTCTCCTATTGTCTTAATTACTATCATATTGAGAAACCATAATTGATACAGAAGTTGTTCATAGAAGAATAACCGCAAGCGAACTGTTCATTAAGGGGGGCTCCGACAATATGGAACCATGGTCCTCAACTAACAAAACACCAACCCCCAACAAGAAGAAATATTCATCCACATCAGTCATACCTGTTTATAGGGAATGGCCATGTGTGGACATTTTCTCTAAAAGTTACTTCCAACACCAGCAGAATAGTGAGTGCAGCTCTGAGTATATACAGGATGTACTCAGGATCAGTACAGGATAAGTATGTCATGTATTTACACAGGTGACTGACACCAGCAGAATAGTGAGTACTATCCCTCCATGCCATAGACCTCTGCACAGCGCCATCCACTGATCCCTCCATGCCATAAGACCCTTCTCTTGCAGCACCATTCACTGATCCCTCCATCCATAACACCTCTCTGCACGCCATCCTGATCCTCCATGCCATACCTCTCTCGCAGCGCCATCAGCTGAATCCCTCCATGCCATAAAACCTCTGCAGCACCATTCACTGATCCCTCCATGCCATAACACCTCTGCAGCGCCATCAGCTGATCCCTCCATGCCATAACACCTCTCCAGTGCCATCCGCTGATCCCTCCATGCCATAATATCTCTGCAGCGCCATCCACTGATCCCTCCATGCCATAAGACCTCTGCAGCGCCATCCACTGATCCCTCCATGCCATAACACCTCTGCACGCCATCCACTGATCCCTCCATGCCATAAAACCTCTGCAGCACCATTCACTGATCCTCCATGCCATAACACCTCTGCAGCGCCATCCGCTGATCCCTCCATGCCATTAGCTCTGCATGCAGCGCATCAGCTGATCCCTCCACCATAAAACCTCTGCAGCACCATCACTGATCCCTCCAGCCATAACACCTCGCAGCCCATCATCGTCCCTCCATGCCCTAACACCTCTCCATGCCATCCGCTGATCCCCATGCCATAATATCTCTGCAGCGCCATCACTGATCCCCCCATGCCATAAGACCTCTGCAGCGCCCCACTGATCCCTCCATGGCCCATAAACCTCTGCAGCGCCATCCACTTGATCCCTCATGCCATAAACCTCTGCAGCACCTCACTGATCCCTCCATGCCATAACACTCTGCAGCGCCATCCACTGATCCCTCCATGCCATAAATATCTCTGGCAGCGCCATCAGCTGATCCCTCCATGTCCATATAAACCTCTGCAGCACATCATGCATGTGCTCCCCGCATGCCATAACCCCAGGTCTGCAGCGCCATGCATCTGATCCCTCCATGCATAACTCCAGCCCTCTCCTGCCCATCTGAACATCCCTCTGCAGTTTCCATCCATCCTCCATGACCATAAATCTCGGCATCGCCATCCACTGATCCCTCAGCCATAAGACCCTGTCAGCGCCATCCCTGATCACCCCCTCCTGCCATAAACCTCTGCAGCATCCATTCACTGATCCCTCCATGCCATAACAGCCTTGCAGCGCCATCACTGATCCCTCATGCCATAATATCTCTGGCACGCATCAGCTGATCCCCCTGCATAAAACCTTCGCAGCACCATTCACTGACCCTCCATGCCATAACACATCTGCGCGCCATCAGCTATCCCTCCATTGCCATAAACACCGCCTCCGTCCATCCGCTGATCCCTCCATGCCATAACACCTCTGCAGCAACCATCTGCTGATCCCTCCATGCAATAAAACCATACAGCGCCATCTGTTTTGAGAGAATTTCTTGTGAGATTTTTCATTTGGCCCAACATCTTTGTTGCAACACAATTCATCCAGTTGTTTTTATATATATTTTCGGGAGAAAATGGAGGACTTCATTAAGACTGACATTGAACCCAGTGTTAAAATTCCACCTTCTAGATCTCGGATCCTAAACAATATTTACGCCGTAGAGATGGATACAGAACATGGGGAGCAACTGATTAGCTATAGTCTCCTCGTGCCAGTTAGGTTGCAGAACACATGTGGTCGGAGAGTGCAGACAGACTGTGGACAGGCGCGCACGCCTCCCACTATACTCCCGACCTGCTTCACATCCGTGTCCATCCTTACACGCTCATAGTGGTGTGCGGGTACAGAGAATGCCAAAAACAGCGGCGAGAGATTCTTGGTGGAGGAGCCATTGCATCTCCCCCAATGACTTTTGTTTTCTTGTGGCTTAGCCAAAATCATTACCAAAATAAACACTGATAAAGTTCCTCCTCTGTGTAAAACTTATATAATCTAAGAGTTTCACTTTTTTTCAATGGATATTTCAATATATTTTTTGCTGATATTCTAATTTATTGGAATCCCCCTGTTTTGCCCTGTCCGCCTTGTGTTTTCATGTCCTGCTAGTGCTTATGTTCTTCCCATACAGTCAGGGATCTGAGAACTGCTTGTAGATGGTCCATATTGACCCAAACTTCTACCCAGTCTAATCAGCCACCTGCTTAGGTATGGCCTCGGCCCCCTTGGTTACTATACAGATGGCTACATAGTAGTCAGATGCCGGTAGTTCAAGGTCTCTGTAGAATAAAGATTTGTCACTGAGGAAACTTGTTTTTTCTGCTCTTTGATTGGCAAAACACACAGACAAAAAAGCATTTTTGCTACTTCTTAGAAACCGCCACTGTTATGAGCCTTCCCATTCATCATGAATACAAAAGTCACAGGGAGCTCACCGCAGTCTACTGGGGTATAATACAGGATGTTACTCATGATCAGTATCAGGATAAAGTAATGTTCAGTAATGTACACAGTGATTGCCCCAGCAGACGATATAGTAAGTGCAGCTCTGGAGGATAATACAGGATGTCCTCAGGATCAGTGGCAGGATAAGCAATGTCATGTAGGTTACACAGTGACTATGCACCAGCAGCAAGAATGTGAGCTGCAGCTCTGGGGTATATACAGGATGTAACTTCAGGATCAGTACGGAATAACGATATAATGTCATAGCATATGTACACAGTGACATACTGAGTTACATCCTTATATATAACCACCAGAGCTGCACTCACTATTCTGCTGCTGGTGTCGTCACTGTGTACACAGAAAATGACTGTCACCAGCAGCAGAATTAGTGAGGCAGCTCGGGGTAATATACAGGATGTAACCAGAGATCAGTAAGGATTAAGTATTTGTATCAGTAATTGTACAACTATCGACGGCAACCAGCAAATAGTTAGTTGCATCCTCGGAGTATACATACAGGATGTACTCAGATCCTAACATGGATAAGTAATTAAAAAAAGATCATAGTATGTCACACGGACGCACCAGCGAAATAGAATAGAATTGCCAGTGCACTCTGGGTAATACAGGATGTACTCAGGATAGTAGTACGGATAAGTAATGTCCTTGTATGTACACACAGTGGACCTCGCACAGCATCGAATTTAGTGAAAAAAAACAGCTCTGAAGTAATCAAAATAAAAAACAAGGTGTAACATCAGGGAAAAATCATAGGACAATATATAAGTAATGTCATGTAATAAATAAACACAGTGGTGACAAACCCATCAAAAAACACCGCGGTCTGCGTTCTCTAAAATCCCACAGGGAGGAAGTTAGGGTTTAAAATGTCTGCAATGAGTGAAGCAGGAAAGTCCTAGCCTTAAATCTGCTAAATCCAAACCAGGCCGACATGAGGAAGCAAGTTAAAATGTTAAACTGAGAGGCGGGTAAAGAGATCAACCCCGAGCCTAGGACCCCAGCGATGTGACCCTCGGGTGCTGTCCACCCTCAAGACCCATGAAAGCCGCAGAGGTCTCTGGAAACACATAACACCAGCCAACTCGGATGTTAGGCTAAAAGTTGGGTGCTCTATGATGTCATTGAAAAGTCAAGTGAATTTAAAAATCGGAACCGGGTAGTCCTGTCTACACACATATGGCTCCAGGTGTGGCCTATGAATACCTCCTTGCGTATGAGAAAGCTAGCAAGGTGCTGAGAGCTCCCTAGGAGATACGGGATGACCATGGGCACTTGGCTGGGTGACAATAACTAAGAAGAGAAGCCCTGATCTCTGACCACCATAAAAAATAGAAACATTAATAGCCGAGGTCACTTGTCCATGGAGAAAAAAGAAAAAAAGGACGGGCATCTCATTTTGTCGAAACAGCCGGGATCACGTTTCACAGTAACAGAGAACAATGAGAGGTTTGAAATTACTGAGGCCAGATCAGCTACAAAAGCAGAGGGGCTTGAGATTTGCGAAAGATGATGGCGCATGAGAGGTGAGGTGAGGAACGTCAGCCGTGTACGCCTGTGTGGGCCTGTGCCAGCCCCGTAGGCCAAAAAAATCGAGGCATGCTGCTGCAGTACATGCGGCGTATACCATCCAGACTGCGGTTCTGGCCAGCTCTGGGAGAGAATCAGAGCGGTGTTGATGGACATCCATGGATGGGGGGCGCTAATAAATGGCTCAAATCTCCGACAGTTTAAAGTCCCCCAGTTCAGCCCCAGACTTTACCTTTGCACTGATTTGACGATAGGACCATGACTGGCCAAAGAGGATGAGAGAGCCAAGAAAGATCAGGCTCTCGGAGGGTGCATGTGTATGTCCCCTCCCTGCCGTCCTCCGGAGCGGCGGCATTCAAGTTGAAGCGCGTGTATGTAGGCACCCGTATCCCACGCCAAAATACTGCAATAAACTTTGCAAAGGGAGTCGGGGGATATTTGTGAAAGAGTTAATGGCCACTGAGACAAAGGCCCCCAAGTAAATTCAAGGTCGGAGCGTAATGACTCTCTCAGGCTGAGAAAGCTATGGGAGGGTGTGCTCTAACCCCCAGTGATTTTTTTTGGAAGTTGCTTGGTCCATCTGCTCGGCGTGGCACTATCGCGCCCGCCAGAGCAACAGAGGGAGAGAGACTGTATGTCTTTAACCCCCTAGGCCTTCAGAAATTAAGTTCAAATAGTCACTCCGCTGGAGGGCAAGTGACGTCATTCCCTCCTCTGTTCAAGGGTGGTGAGCTACTTCTCCAATACATCGAATCTTAATGATACCTCACGGAGTTCGAAGTCTCGTTTGTAACAGCCAGAGGGCTTACGACTGACGGCGGAAAAAGTAAAGAATGGAGCCGTTTTGACCCCTAACAGTTACGTACTTGTAGGACATCATGACTTGGCTTATGTCGGCATGGTGACATGGTTCAGTGTACTCCAGAAAATCACCAAAAAAAAAAGAAAAAAAAAAAAAAAAAAAACTACAAAAATGAACATGATTATGGTTTGGGTCCCAGGCCTGGACCTTCTTATGGTTACTAGGTATAAGCATACGGGAGGCACAATCCGCCCACATTCCTCTTTTAGTCCTTTCTAGAAGACAAACTACAGAATCCTAGATTGCTTTTGACCTAACCACGGGCAACCTAAGCTCTAGTCACGGTGGCAGTGACCCAAGACCTTTATGCCTACTGCCAATGTGTTTGTGACCTACGCATTGGCGTTGAAGCCATGGGGTTTGCTTCTTGGTCTGTTACCACCCACGGATAAACGGTCGGGCTGGGTGTATATACTCTGGCCTATTTCCCTCTGAATGTACACTTCTGGGCTGGGGGTGTACACTGGGCTGTTACACCAACTCTGGGTATTGTCTGGGCTCTGGGTGTACTCATAGGCCTGTTACCTACCCTGGTATAGTCTGAGTCTGGACTGGGGGTGTACACTGGCCCTGTTACCCTCGGTATCATATAGTCTGGGCGGATGTGTTACACTGGTCGTTACCAGGTATAGTCTGGGCTGGGGGTGTACTGCAGCTTGTGTAACCTATTATGCTGGTATACTCTGGGCAGGTGGTTTACTTGCCTTTCCCCCTACGTATTTCTGGCCTGTATCCGGTGCCGTCCGTCCCGGCTCTGGGGTCCGGCCAGATGAATAGTCATGTCGCCTCAGAAAGTCTTAATTAAGTCCATCATGTTCATTACAGCACGTCCGCGTCTGATGAATCGCCCCTTCTCAGCGCAATCAAAATAATATATGACAGGATATTCTTGCAAACATATGACAAAGTCCCGCCTGACTACGTATGTAACCCCGATCCCCACCTGCGGAGATTACTACTAGTATGTGCTGCGCTGAGAGCATCGAGATAATTGCAGTCACCTGGCCGTCATCATCACAAACAAACACAAGATTGATATTTATCATTTATCACTATATAGTCATTTATGTAAAACCAAAGAACGCAGCACCAATGTGGCACCGAAAAACCACGCAGTGGGTGCTTAATTCTCCCAGAGCTGTGCACATATGCAACGTACTTTCAATTAGGAATTCTGACAAGTTGGTGCCATTTACTAATGGGTGCGCTGTGCACGTATTTGGACTGTGCAGTTCTTCTAGGCTAAAACGTCTTGCACAGGTATTTAAGAATGTATGGCGCTGGGATTGTGGTTGGCAACGCAACCCTTTGTATGCGGACTGCTTGCGCTGGTCGACTGATTTTCGGACTGAGCGCACCCGGATTTAACTTTTAATTGGGTTGCACGTCCTAATTTAACAATGCACCACTAAAAAGATGGTGAACTCGTCGCTCTGAGTGGGGAAGCAACACATTCTTTCTTGCTTTCAGGTGCCTATCGTAGGGAAATCGCCGGCACTCAGCAAGGCAGGGCATCAGGGACACACAGTGCGTAAATGTGCCCTATTTGTCCTTGGCCCGAGATTTGGAGTGGATTTGTCTTTGACATACGTTGTGCCCCTTTCCCATCGTACGTGTAAAACAGCGCAACTAACTCGGCTATGATACAATATTCCGTCAAACGCACTCCTCTCCTCTGCTCCAGAGTCCTGCTGGGCCTATCTGTGGTTGACTTAGTTATTTTAATTAATCATCCTTGTTAAAAAGCACGCATTCTCCTTAGGGCGTCTTAAGTGACCCCATGTGACCCAGCATCCAACCTGTTCATCTGTGCATCGTCCCAACCCACACAATTAGTCGTTCGGATGTTGACTTTAGAAAGCGTTTTCCAACAAGGAGATGGTGCGACGGCCTGTCATCACTTATGTCACACCCTCGGGGGAGCAGAGACAGGGGACTCTCCTGCGTCTGTCCTGGGGGAGCCCTCAACCCCCCTCAACTCTAACACACAACTCTCACTGCAGAGGCAGCTCCAGCACAGCCCTTACACAACAGCAAGCATTCCAGCTATATCCAACTTATACACAGCAAGTATGCTGAGCTACACATCCACATATACACAGCGAGTATCGAGCTACATCCAACATATACAACAGCGAGTAACCGCTCGTCCAACATCTACACAGCAAGTATTCCAATTTATATCCAGCAGATACCCCCCACGAGTACCCCAGCTCCATTCAACATATACACAGTGGATAATCCCTGGCTAATCTAGGTATATACGCAAGTAGCCGCGTATAACAGCGAGTAAATCAACACATTCAGAAATATACACAGCGGTAACTAGCACAATCCACGCATATGCACTCAATTATCTCAGATCCATCCAGTGTATACACGCAAGTAACCAGCTACTTCACTATACACGCGATTTATTCAACTACATACATCCAGCTTATACCCAGCGAGGAAACAGCCACATCCAACCATTTACACAGTGAGTAACCAGCTACATCCAAGTGAATACACCGCATTAACTAGCAACATCCAGCGTAGACATCAACCGTATGCCCAACTGCATCCCGCTTCATGCACATGAGTATCCAATACAAAGCCAGCATATACATGACACAGCCGGAGTATCCAGCTACATCCAGCATATAACAGAACAGCGAGTATCCACTACAAATCCAGCGTATACACAGCGAGTATCCAGCTACATCCAACGTATACACAGCGAGTATCCAGCTACATCCAGGTCTACACAGCGAGTATCCAGCTACATCCAACGTATACACAGCGAGTATCCAGCTACATCCAGCGTACACACAGCGAGTATTCAACTACATCCAGCGTGTACACAGCGAGAAACCAGCTACATCCAACGTATACACAGCGATATTCCAGCTACCTGACACTCCAGCGTATTAGCACTCGAGTATCTCAGCTACATCCAACGTATACACAGCGAGTATCCAGCTACATCCAGCTTATACACAGCGAGTATCCAGATACATCCAGTGTACGTATACAGTGAGTATCCAGCTACATCCAGCGTATACACAGTGAGTATCCAGCTACATCCAGCGTACACACAGCGAGTATTCACTACATCCAGCGTGTACACAGCGAGAAACCAGCTACATCCAACATATACACAGCGAGTAACTAGCTACATCCGACATATACACAACAAGTATCCAGCTGTATACACCGCGAGTAACCAGCACCATTCAACATATACACAGCTAGTAACTAGCTACCCAATCGAACCTATGCACTGCAATTATCCAGATACATCCAGTGTTTGCACAGCAAGTACCAGTCTACATTCTAACATATACACAGCAAGTATTCAAACTACCTCCAGCGTATACACTCGAGGAACCAGCTACATCCACATAGACAACAGTGACGTACCAGCTACATCCAGTGTATACACAGCGAGTATCGCAGCTACATCCCAGCGATACCCAGCGAGTATCTCAGCTATCCAGCGTATCCACAGCGAGGAAACAGCCACATCCAACATATAGCACAGTGAGAACCACTACATCTAGTGTAGACAAAGCAAGTAACTAGCAAACAGCATCCAGCATATACACAACAGGGTACCAACTGGCCTCCAGCCAATGCAAGTGAGTAGCCAGATACATTCCAGCTATCACAGCGAGTATCCATCTACATCCAGTGTATACAACAGCGAGTAATCCAGGCTACATCCAGCGTACTCACAGCGAGTATTCAAACGTACATCCAACTTATACCCGAAAAATACAGCTACTCCAACATATAGACACGTGATAACCAGCTACTCCATTGTGACCACAACAGTAACTATCACTCCAGCGTATACACAACAGGTATCCAACTGCATCCAGCGTATACACAGCGAGAGACCAGCAACATCCAACTTAGACACACTGAGTAAACTCAACTGCATCCGACATATACACATTGGGGCTCATTTACTAAGGGTCCGAATGCCGCACTTTCGTCGGGTTTCCCGAATATTTCTGATTTGCGCAGGATCTATTAGTTACATATATATCTTGTACATAGGGAGGCAGTATTTTAGTATTTAATTCTTGTAGCATAGGGGGACAGTAGATATAGTAGTTATATTCTGTACATGGGGCAGTATTATAGTAGTTATATTCTGTACATATAGGGCAGTATTATAGTAGTGTTAATATTCTTGTCATAGGGGGGCAGTATTATAGTAGTTTATCTTCTTGTACATAGGGGCAGTATTATAGTATTATATTCTTGTACATATGGGGCATAGTATAGTAGTTATTTTCTTTGTACATAGGGGGCAGTGTTATAGTAGTTTATTCTTGTACATTCGGGCCAGTATATAGTAGTAAATATAATTCTTGTATATGGTGGGCAGTAGTATATTCTAGTTATATTCTTGTACATCGGGGCAGTAATTATTGTTAGTTACAATTCTTGTACATAGGGGGCAGTATATATAGTAGGTATTTTCGTGTACATAGGGGGTCAGTATTATAGTAGTTATTTCTTGTACTAGGGTGGCAGTATTATAGTAGTTATATTTTCTTGTACATAGGCGCGGGCAGTATTAAGTATTTATATTCTTTGTACATAGGGGTCAGTATTATAGTATGCTTTATATTCTTGTACATAGGGGCATATTATAGTAGTTCTATTCTTGTATATAGGGGCAGTATTATGTAGTTATATTCTTGTAGCTATGGGGGGGCCAGTATTAATAGTTAGTTATAATTCTTGTACCTAGTGGGCCATATTTAATAGTAGTTATAGGGTTCTTTTACACTAGGCGGCATTATTATAGGAGTTATATTCTTGTACATAGGGGGCATGCATTTATAGTAGTTTATGTCTCTATGTACTATAAGCGGGGCAGTATTATAGTAGTTATATTTTGTATATAGTGGAGCATTATTATAGTCGTTTATTTCGTGTACAATAGAGGGCATATTATACATAGTTATAATTCCTGGACTAGGGCATGTATTATTGGTAGTTGTACTATTCTTGTAGCATAGGTGGCATATTATAGTTAGGTATTTATCTTCTGGCGAAGAGGAGAGCACTCACTATATTATCAGATACCCCTACCATTCATCTTTGTATTACCCAGCTAGGATGGTGACACTCACTACATCTGTGTTAATTATCCACATCTTTTATTTATTAGCGTTGCATAGTATATATACCAATACATTTTATAAACAGTTTCAAGATATTTGGGGGGTTAGAATTTTTATTAATTATTGGAAAAAATACATCATAGCAGCGTAATATACTTTGGCGTGCTGATGAAATACATATACAATATATGTTATAAACGTATTTAAGCTTCTCTATATTCTCGGCGTCAGTGCAATTTTTGATTGTGTTAGTGTGCACTTACATTTAATTAGTCGAGAGTTTGCCTGGTCATCCATGCATCTCCATGATTCGCTTCAGGCACCAACAGTTCACACTTCACACCATCGCAGAAGATAATACATAGACCAATAAGCCAAGTGCGTACTTTTATAGGAATACCAAGGGGTGGAAAGAGGAATTAGAATCTCTCAGAATGTAAGATGCGAGGGTTCATGATTTTGTCTACCAAAAATCCAAGTTTTCACATGGTGAACATCTTGTAAATTGATGTTTGGGAATGTGCAGATTCATCTTGTTTACGGTCTGTTATGGAAGGATGGACTGTATGGCGTTCAGCCTGGCTCTTAAATGATAAGTTATTCTTCTTGGCTAATTTAACATTTCCTAGTATATAGGAATTTTTTTTTCTAATAATTCTACGATGTTTCTAAATTAAAATGTATCCCAGGATCCCAGCATTGGGTGGATTGTCACTATCCATCATGTAGACGTCGAGACCAATACCTCTAAACACAAAACATCTCATCTCATCACCTATTACCACCCCCCCTGATGGTGATACTCTGCCCAGCTTTGTATTTATTTGTTCGTGTAAGTAAGGCTAGTCCATACTTCGATCTTTCTAATTAAATTAATTCCCTTATAAATTCCCTTTTTTTCTGGCCCTTCGCCTCTGTGTTTTCCATATTGGTTTCGGAATCTTATCCCTCCAACTCCACCCTAGACATCTACCTCAAAATGAACTAATGAGGATGTTGACTTTTTTGGTGGTTTTCGTCTCCTACTTGTTTAGCTCATGATTCAACATCTACACCATTTCAACAGTTTTTCCAATCTTTATTCACATATTTAATTGACTTTTTAAACAGGCCCTATCTATGGTGAATCTGTCAACCTGAGTCGCCCATTAGTCGGCCTGACGTTGCTTCTCTGTGTTGGTTCTTCTCTGTTAGATTCCAGAGTACGTTTCTATTGGTATGATATCACTTAGCTCATTATCACATCTCATATCAAACCCATAACATAGTACGCTAAGTTCTTGTACCCAAACTTACAGGTCCCGTATCCACTCAATGTTAAAGGGATGTTAAATACCCCACCGCTACTAAAAAACGAAACGGTGCTTCTCTCACATTTGCACCTTCCCGAGCAAATTCGGGCCAATAGCGATTTACAGAATGCCAAGTATTAGAGAGAAGAAAGTCCTCCTCGCCACTGACTATTTGATGTGGTGGCACTTATTATATATGAGGTTGAAGCATGTTCTCAGTATAAGAGTGCAAGAGGAGAACCCACCCTACTACAGTAATCATTGGGGATTGGCCGGTTCAATCAAATTGTATGGGTTCAGCAAATATGCATCTAATGTCTATGAGCAGCTACAATCTATGCAGTGAACCTTTGAAAATACCGAGTGACACCAAACTAAACACAAAACCTAAACCAAAGACCCACTTACGGTATTAACTTCGCAAAGTGCCAATTCCAACCCAGAAATTATTTGTGATTTATCTAACTACCGCTCTCAATTGTCACCTGCTTCATTCATATCAGAGCCACCCTGAGGACACAATAAAGCAAAAATAGAAGAAATTTGGATGATCAATTGTAGCTTCCCTCCAGGGTCCCCCTAAACAGAAGATTGGCGGAATGGTAACTCCACAATCTGTCACACAGCTTCCAATTGCTGCCAGTCATGACCCAGGTAGAGCTGTCACTTTTTTAAAAATAGGCGTCTGTGCCAACAGCAATCCTGGCTGTCTGGGAGCTGCAAGAAGATCCTCTGAGTCTCTCTGGTGATGGTCGCACTTAATGCCCCAGAACGGGTCTTCTCCTGATCTGAGTGCGCCACCTCCACCCATCTGGCACCTCGTGCCATAGGTAGCCACCCCTGATTTCTATGTTGTTATAGAAGATACCTTGACCCAGGTCACCGCCATTTGTAGGGTTGAGTGCACTTTGTTTCGGAACGTTGATCCGCCACTGGTAACAACCTGGATCGTGCTGGAACATATTGTGGTTGTAACAGTTAAAAATAACTAACGCCATTTTCGTAGCTTCCTTTTACTATGTTTATGTCCGGGGTCCACTCATCCTACTCGATTATACCTCTAAATGTTCAATTTGGTCCAAATCCTTCCTGTATTTTCTTTGGAGGCTGAATTTTATTTTGTATCTCAGAGATTGATGTTTTGCAGTATAAACTTTACAATCTGCATTTAGTGTGTGGGTTTCAAATAGCCAGAACTTTGACTTTCCATGAATTATTAAAGGTAAGGAAAATGTTTTCCAAAACTCTTTAGACTTTTAGAAGTTCTTTTTATTTTGGTTTGCTCCTTTCACATCTGGAAGACTGTTAGAGACTTAAGACGTGGCAATTATTCACGGGCTCTCAATGCTCGCTCAGAGCGTATTGATGCAAGCTTTGTTCTCTGTCAGGGAAAAGTTTTCTGCTTGATTCGAATGATCTATTCAACCTTAAATAATGTTTTTTGGGAGTTGTTCTTGTCTTCTTAATAGTTTAAGATTAGACCATGTCAAATAATTACGGGATTTTACATCAGCATCATAATTAGATTATTTTTATGTCCACATTCTCCTAGATCAGTTGCATACTTTAGGGAGACAATCCAGCTTCAGCCTCTACACCTAACGTGAGTGAATTGGACCACTGTATGGGGTCTAAAGGCGTCCTCTACTATGCATTCTTCATCTGCATATTCAATGTATCAATTTAATCCTGATTGAAGTGCTAATGGCCTTTCAGGAAACTCACTGTTTCCATAAACAGTCGTTGTCTGCAGTTCAAATTTTTCACAAGTTAATGCAACATGTCCACATTCATCAGGTCTTCAAAATTTCCATTACCATAGGAACAGGTTTAGGTTGTGTTACAGGTGCCCCCTACATCCCATGTCTCGGGTCACAGGGCCCCTGCTGTTCTCCATGCTCCCATACCCCCCCCTCCATACCCTCCACCACCCCCCCCCCCCCCCCTCCCCCCCCCTTCCCTACCCCCCCCCCCTCCCCCCCCCCCCCCCCTCCCCCCATCCCCCCCCCCCCCCCCCCCCCTCCCCTCGCGCCCCCCCCCCCCCCCCGCCCCCCCCCCCTCCTCTTCCCAGTCTCCTTTTACTTTCTCCTCTCCTCGGTCCCCACGCTTCTAGCGTCACATGTGTCCCTGCCTATCCTAGGGCCCACCAGCATGCCACCTTTCAAGATTCAATAGGACCAGCGATCATTGCCCGCAGCAGGGCCGCCTTCCCTGTAAAATTGCCAGCCCGCTTCCTGTGTCCCCTGTGGGATCTTTGAATTTTTATTCCTTGTAGAAAGCTTCCCAATCTGTTAGTGTAAAAAAAAATATCTGGCTGGACCTGTCCCTGACTACCATTTCTGACTTAGATTCCTTATTTTTGCCGACTGTCCTGTAGACCTTCTGCACGCGTCCCGGACTCCGATTCCTGTGCTGTCCTGTCCTGACGCTCTAGCCTGATCTCACGACCTACTCCATCCAGCCTTACAATTCTTTACCTTGCCATTGGCCACCACCGTGTCAAAGTGTGGTGCCTTTGAAGCGCCCATGGCTGGTACCTACGACCGTCAGCAGTCCAACGAGATTTGCAGGGGAGCTCTGGGAAAACAGATGCACTTTAAAGAGTCCACTCCACTCCTGCATTGTCGGCTTATGGTCATGGTCTTGAGTGTCTTTAAGAGCTGGGTGCCACTACCTCCTCTGACCTGATCCTGACAAACGGTCTGAAGTTGCATCAGGTGAAACCCACTTACAACACTTGCCTCAAGTGTAACTGATTTTGCTTAAAGGGAGACATACATGTACCAATAGACTACTTCCATGAGGCCCTTGAGAATAGACACACTCCTGTTATTTCTCTGACTCTCATATGATTGTAAAATCTATGTTGCCTATCACCCTGGAGTGTCTCATAGGCCACTGTGTCACTAGACCAATATCGTGTCGGCTTTGGACTATTACAAGGGCATTACCTGTGACCCATTTTGGAATGGTGGTTGGTCTTCAGATTCTGAACTTGGTAAGTGAACAGCTGCTTATCCGAGGCACCAGTGGTTCGACGCCAGGTCAAAGATCACAGACAGGCAGCTGAGGTTTATGGGGTAGCAAAGATCGTATCTAATCTACAAGCCAGTGGTCCAGTAGTAGATAATGGGGTTTATAGTCAGGTCAGGTTCGGGCCATCAATTGAGAAAAACAAATCATAAGTCAGATTTGTCCAAGAACCAAAAGCCTGGAAACGAAACAGACCACCTTTATATGGAAAGTAATAGACCATAAATTGCTCACGCAACCTTCCAACTTTTAGTAACAATGTTCTAGAACTAGCATTTCCCATTTTCGCACCCTGGGATTGGGATTGTGCAGAAGGAGGTGGATCCTGGTGGTTAACTAACTTATTACAATTAAGGCTTTAAAATCTTCAGCTTGGACAATAAGTGAGTCCTTGAAATGGGAAGTTTTGTGTTTAAATAACATATGTGCAGTGGACTTAATTTGTCATTGAGACGGTATTTCTTTTGTCCCCCATGATAACCCCGAACAGCTCTGCTATACAACAATCCTCTGGCGGCGTCTGTTGTGGCCCTTTTCCATTGATTTTCCAGTAGCCTCATCAGTGTTACAGTAGAGGCAGAGTCCCCCCCCCTTCACCTTCCGCTCTCGCTCGGTCACAGCTGGCCTTGTATTACGCGGTACCGATGTGAGTGGCGCAAATTTCAGTTCCATTCAGCCGCTGTAATCTGTTCCCCGAACTCAGCATTAATACAACCTGTCCATTGCTGTTCTCCTACACTTCTAGCAATAAATGGAACGAGAACTTCGCTCCAGCGGAGTCCTCAATATTGTATTCCAAAAGCCGTGGGATTCAGGCCCGCCCTTCAGGCCGCCCTCACGTGCTACATGTCGATCTCATCTGGGACTTATCATTCACTAATTAAGCCTCCTGTGTTTAACACAATTCCTGGCATTTGACTCTGTTTTTTGGTTGGCCCAGGCCAATCATGCAACTTCTCAAACGGCCCACACCCCTCATCCCTCCTCCTCATTTCCTTGTATTATGGAACTATGCACTTTTATAGTTTCCCTCGGCTCCAGCAGAATTGACATTCCACCACATTCAGGCCCCACCAGTTGCTTTTTGTCTGTTGACATTATTAGAGAGCATAGCCTGCATCCCGAGAATCTTTTGCCAGCCCTTAAATGTCTCAGTTTAACTCTCATTACTGGCACCGTTTTTATCTTTATGTTGACCGTGATCCACGTAAATCTGGAAGGGGCTCGGATAATTGCGGTTTGTAGCTACAGCTGGCGTGGTATATATTATGGGGAGGAGAGAGGGTCCCTAGCTATACGAGAATGGGGGGGGCATATGTAAATGGTACAGCAATTTGTCAGCTTTTGTAGCAGATATTCAAGGGCAGGGCATCCAATGGGCTTACGGCTGGTTTTAGTAATTGTGGACTTTATTCTATCTGGAGTACTGGTTGAGAGTCACAAATCAAATTTTTGCCAAAAAATCTGTAGCACAAAGAATTTGCTTAGAATTTCCCTAGTTAGCTGGGATCTTCACAACAACAAGGAATTTCACAAACCAGTTAAAAAAAGGAGGAGGAAACGGGGAACTGGCTCACTCGCCATCCACTGGTGGTTTTTCCAATTTACCAAATTCACACCAGTGCTGGATCCACACTTCTGCCATATAAAAAACCCTCTCTCTTCTCTCTCTCAAATTCCCTGCCCCATTCATCCGATCACTGGTTGACAACATCCCCCCCCCTGTTTGTCCCTCCCCTCCCTCACCCTCCCCCCCACTCCCTTTCCGCTGCTATTCCCCGCCCTCTCACTTTCTCTCCTTCCTTGCATGTCTGGTCAGGAGAGTCGCTGGATCCTGCACCGGGGAACATGAGGCACTCATTCCATCATCCAGCACAAAATTTTCTCTAAATTGATAGTCCAAATCTCAAACCATTTGGCAGTTTCTACAAACATCAAGTGATCTTTGCTTAAATGTTGAAAAATTGTTTGTTTTGTCTTTTTTTAAATATTTAATAGGCAGTCCTAATCTTTTTATCAATCACAGCATGTTCACCATGGCACAACATTCCTTAAACCATTAAACAATTGTCTGAGATTTAGGTTGTGTCCGATGTGGTTCAGCCTCCACGTGATACCGGATGTCACTTCCCATTTTTTTCTGCAAGTGGATTATTTGTTTGCCCGTCGCTATAGGTACGACTGCAATTCCTATCTATCTCTTACTCTCTCTTCTTTCTTCTATTCTCCGTCTCCTTATTAAAAACCATCATAATTTGTTTATTCCTTGCCTTTCTCATGATCTACAGCGGAAGGTTGGTGTATCGCTATTTTCAATCTTTTTTCAAATCCCATTACATTGCCTCTGGTTTGGCTTTTTGATTTAGAATGTGCAGTTGTTGTGTAAAAAGCCTTTTCTTCCGGTGTGTGAATGGAAGGGCCGATCACGGAGAGGCCTCTGTAGCGCCGCGGCTGTTGCCCTATATCCACTCGAGCACCCCCAGAGATTTCGAACTCTTTGGGGCCAGGAAAGAGAAATGCCATTGAGGAATGAGGCTCGTATTGGCTTGATCCGACAAACCCTGCGAAAGTGCGTCCAAGGTGCGAGCGGCTAGTCCGCACACGGCCTTTCATGTTCTCCATTGATTTGTCTGAATATAAGAAGGACTTACCCAAGAGGAGCAGTCAAACATACTTCTTTTTTCCTTTGTAAACGAACTTACTGGGAGGGAACTTATACCGAGTGATCATTCCGAGGTGCTCAAATGGGCGCATTCATAATCACTTTTCGAAGACTCTACAAACTGTTGTTTTAAGGTATTTCTATTTTTGTCAGTGAAGCCTGGTAAGGCTCTAAAAATCACTACTGTATGAATAACTTTAATCCCCCTTCAGGGCTTAACCTCAAGCCTTCACTGTGTCTTATAAATACAATCAAATCTGTTTTTACTCAAAATGTAATGGAATAAGATTAAAAGTAATTTACGCCTACATACATACATCCTTGGGCACTTGCAAGCGCTGGTGGGCTTGGGTTCAAGTCCCATGGCAACACATCTGGCAAAAGTTGTTGTTCTCTCCCAGTTTGCGTGGGTTTCCTCCTCTGGGTCCACTCCCGGTTTCCTCCCTCCCTCCCACACTATCCCAAAACTACTGGCTAGGTTGGGGGACACTGGGACTGACTTTGGCCACCCTTCTATTTGTAGTGCGGCGTAATCCTGTGCTGCGCTATATCCAAATTTCTATATTTTTTATTATTATTTTATTATACATATATTATTATTTTTTGTAAAAAATAATCCTCAAATTCTGGATAGTGGTGATTTTTTTTTTTTTTCCACAAAAGCCAGAGACCTCTTCTGCTTTGTGAAACGACACATTGTAAGATGGCTGCCACAGTTAGAGATTTTTAAAAGGTTCCCTTTATACTCTGGCCCATGTCCTGAGATGTATTGGGCACTCAAGTTGCTATTTTTAAAATTATTCAGGAATTTTGTCAAGTGTTTTTGGTTAACATATGAGATATTGGGGGTCATTTAACTAGGTGCCGACTTCACGTTTCTCTTTCCTTCCCTTTTCCCGACGTGTTTAACCCAATATTTGCGATTATTGCGGCAAATTTCCCTGTATTGCCTTGCCCCGGGTTTTTTTTAGTTTTTTTGGTTGTTTGGGCACACCTTTCGGCTTATTGATGAGATATGGGATTTTCCTATGGCGCCTTCGTCCCTGGCAATGAACACAGCGCTCTACCTTCACATCAACCCGTCTTGGTGTACTCCAGTGCAGTTTCCGCATTCTCTTCCATCAGCAGCGCCACCTGGTGGACGTCGGAGGAAACTGCCACATAGTGAAATCGCCGGAAGACCCCCGAATCCCCCGCAGAAGACTCGAGCCTTCCGCTGGTCTCGTGAATGGCCGATAAGTAAAAAATCTGCCCCATTGTTCACTTCTGTGGGTTTCAGACAGAATTTAGGCACGTTCCCCTTAAGGGCTCATTTTCAACTTAATATTATATTACTTAAGAACGCTTTTATCTTACATATGGTGATTTTCAGTTGTTTTTTTTTCATGACATGGTAATTTTCACCTTCAATCATATATTTTGATTGAATTGTTTACATTTAATTTGTAAAGTAATTTAAAAATTTTCCTCTGTGAAAATGTAGAAAAACTTGACAATTATTTTCGCTCGTGAATGTTTATGCGCATCATACAGTTATTTCTAATTCTAACCTTCGCAATAGGTGACTGCATCCATGAACAATAACCATAGCCTGCTTTATTGCCTACACTTTTTTTGCATTCGTGTTTCGTATTCCTTTGGATTGGAAAAATCTTAACTTTATTGCCACATTTTTTTTATTACTTTTTCATTTTACCTTTTTTTTTTTCCGTAAGTGTTTTGGCTCATTATGTGATACTAGAGAGGGGAATTTTTAAATTAGCAATTTTATTTTATTTGTACATATATTTTTAACTTTTTTCTTGTTTTTTTTACAGCTGGCGCGACTGTTAGCCATCATGATTCCATTTCTTACAACTTACATCGGCACACCGTTTCGCCTCTACGCTTGCCGATCTCTCTTCCCCTCCTTGATTGCTGTGGCGTATCTCTACGGCTCGGCTCGGTAGTGATTCCATCGAACGGCATACATCCACACCACCTCCTGGCTCTGCAAAACTGTCTGTCATGCTGTCAAACCGTGTACAGTTGTCACGTTAACAGCAGTGCAGGAATGAAAATGACATGTAGGGGTGTCGGTAATTACCCGCCCCGACTCTTGGCATTAAATTTTTCGTTCTAAGTTGTGGCAGTGGGGTAAATCAATTGTCAAGTATTCTCTATTGTCACCACAACAGGATAAAGTATAATAATTGTTATCCGGTGAGCTGTCTGTGAAGTCAGTGGCTCCATGCTCTCTGTAGTATCTGGAAGCAGTGGGCTCCATGCTCCCTGTATGTCTGGAAGCAGTGGGCTCCATGCTCTCTGTAGCATCTGGAAACAGTAGACCCCATGCTACTCCTGTAGTATCTGTAAGCCAGTGGGGCTCCATGCTTCCCCTGTAGTGTCTCTGAACAGTGGGGCCTCCATGCCTCTGGAGCATCTGGAAACAGTAGACGCCCCATGCTCTCTGTACGTGTCTGGGGAGCAGAGGAGGGGGCCCCATGCTCTCTCTGTATGCTCTGGGGAGCAGTAGGCCCCATGCTCTCTCTGTAGTGTCCTGGAAGCAGTAGGCCACCCTGCTCCTCTGTAGTGTCTGAAGGCATGGGCTCCATGCTACCTCCGTCGATGTAGTGTCCATGGAAGTCAGTGGCTCCATGCTCTCTGTATCTCTGGAAAACAGTAGACCCAGACCCCATGCTCTCTGTAGTGTCTTGGGAGCATAGACCCATGTGCTCTCTGTAGTGTCTGGGTATCTGGGAGCCGTAGGCCCCATGCTCTCTTCTACTCTGTAGCGGTCTGGGAGCAGTTGGGCCATCTCTCTGTATGTCTGGAAGCAGTAGGAGGGGCCTCATCTCTCTGTATGTCTGGAAGCAGTAGGCACCCCCATGCTCTCTGGAGCTTCAGGCACGAAGGCATAGGCTCAATGCTCTCTATAGTGTCTGGAAGGGCAGTGGTCTCTCCAGCTCACTGTAGCATCTGGAAGCAGTGGGATTGCTTTCTTCTCTTCATTCTTATTGTCCTGAAAGCAGAAGGTCAATGCTTCTCTGTAAGGTAGAATCTATAACTACAGTCTTTTCCCTGTATAAAGGGGAGCTATGGCTGTAGTTAACAAGTTTTCCTCCAGCCACTGTCTTAGAGCACAGAGGCCAACTGTTCTCAAGTTTTAAACATGATGGATTCAGGATACCTGCGGCCACAAGATTAAAAATATATTATAAGGGTCTACCAGTAAAATCCAGAAGATCGCAAAGGCTAATATCTTAACAATACTATAATTTATTCTCCATATTCCTTTAGTTGATGGAATAGCACTAATAAAAACTTTGCTCTTATTAGTGGATGTTAATACCGATTATCTAATTGTTGGGGTGGTAAAATAATAGATGTAATTAAGGTCATTAAACCACCGGTTCCTGTATTTGCGGCTACTATTTGTCAATTTTGCTAGTATAACCCTCCAAACGTCGCAGGACACTGTGTCTTCGTCTGCTTTTGACTTACCCACTAGCTTTTTGGTTGGACGTCCCTCCACCATATGAAGACCCTGCCGAACCCACAGTGTAGAGGTATAGCCAAAACCAGCCGGGGCTTTCCTTTCCTCCATGGGTCCCAATCATACGTGGACAGCAGTGAAACTCGTACTCAGCCTTAAAAAACCTCAGGCGATTACTCAATATATATTTATTCAGAGTAGATTCGGTCGGACAAATTCGGGTTTCCCTTCTCCGCTCTCTTAAGCTCCACTTAGCCCACACTCGTTCAAAAATTGACCAGTAGCAGCAGCCGCAACCCACAGGAACCAGGTAAATGACATAATTACATCATTACTTTTACCAACAATTACTTAGATCCTGTATTAACATCCATCTTAATACGAGAAAGTTTTTATACTGTACTTCCATCAACTAGAGGATTAGGGATAAATTATAGTATCTGTTAAGATATAGAGTCCTTTTGTGCGTCGTTCTGGTATTTTACTGGTGACCTCTAATTTATTTTTAAGCTTTGTGGGCGCAGGTGCATAATCATTGTTCTAAGGCATCTTCGTGGTCTCTCATCCAGTTTGTGATACACCACTTGGTAGTTTGGTGCAGGTCCCCTCTCCTAAGATAAAAACTGGTTCAAGTTTAATCCTAAGCCCGATCGCACAACGCTGACTCAACTAAACACGTTTCCTTCCAATCGCCTGATGCGAACCTCCAGCGGTGGCATGGCTGGGGGCCGGGGGTGGAGGGCCTCCTCTTGTTCTCTCTTCCCATTTCTTTTGTCTCCCTTGACCCCCACTACATCACCCCTTGAATATTGACTCACTTTTTAGATTTTTTTTTGTAATTTAATATAATAACAACCCCCCCCCCCTCTTCCTTCCCTCCCCCCTCCCCCCCCCACCCCCCCCAATCCCCCCCCCCCCCCCCCCCATCACCCCCCTCCCCCCCCCTCCCACTCCCCCCCTCCCCCCCCCGGCGAGACCCCTACTTAGTCAACGTCAACCCCAGTACCGTCAACACCCACCCCCAGAACATCAAAAAACACAAAGACACAACACTCCCCCCTCCCAACAATGCAGCTTTGCGAATATCTGAGAATAAAATTTCTTCTCTACATTAGATCTATTGCAAGCAAACAATGTGGTTCTCCAATATGTGAGCCAGTGAACGCATATTTAGAGCAGCATAAAGTGTTGTGTAAAGTCCTTGCTCATTTCTCATTTATACAGGTATAACACCTGGGACCAAGGCCACCCTGCATGGAGATCATCAACGATGCCTCACACCCCACTCATCATCTGCCTTACCTTCACCCTCTTTCCCCTTTTCTCTCTTTTCTCTCCCCTCCTTTTCCCCCCTTCTCCTCCCTCTCCTTCCTCCCCTAGATTTTGCATCTTCAAATCTACACTATACCTAGTTCTTAAAATGTTAAAGCATTAGTCTAATTCGAAAAGATAAAGCAAGAAATGAGCCAAGGGAAGTAGAACTCAAAACTTGAAGCTTCCATGAAGCGGGCAGCTACCCCGAACGTCGTTGGGACGGTGTCTGACGTAGTGTTCCTTGCTATGGTCTTGACACTTGTGAAACCTACTTGTTTTTCTTTTACACGACTTAAAATCTCTCTAAACATAAACAATAAAACAAAAAATCTTTTAGAAGTATCGATGAATGCAATCTCTGAGGCTATCCAGTGAGGAAACATATAAAAAAAACACTAATAAGGTATAGAAGTGCCGTATCACCTTTGTTTTTGCGTCCTCTGAATTAATTTCCTTGCTGATATGCTGAATTCCTACTCTCCTACGTCGATCCTCAATTGAAGACACATGTACATCCGACTGGAGGGATGCGCTCTCCGGCTAAACGGTCTGGCGCGGCGTTTCCTATGAGTAATCTTTTTCCTGTTCTTGTCATTCTGCTTTTGTCTTTATGGATTGCGTTTCTGCACCATTACCTCCATCACAGTATTTAGACACGCCAGTGTGATACCTCTTTTGTGACATGTTTCCCGTCCAGGCCCATGGCTTACATTTGTTCTCTCTACTATATGACACCGCATCAACAACATACTGTTCTTCAAAGGATCCTCCCCGAAGATGTTATACCGGTATACTTACGCTAAACGAATTGCATACTGAATTTTAACATAAACTCGTACTCAAGCACCCCATACGACGGCCTCCGTCACAGCCGCGGTAACCTTATCATCTTTTTCTCACTAGCAGAGAAGTGACAGTGCGGGACATTGAAGTTTCTCCTCCAGCTCCCTGGGCTAACTATACGCGATAATATTTCTTGCATGAAAATCAAATGGCTTTGCGTGTTTCTAAATAACAGAGAGCAAATCTAAACACCCTCAGCTCACACTCCCACTTAACTGTGTTGGGCCTCGTTCTAGGCACAACTGACCTTTGATAAACAGTTTTCTTAGGTTCTTTATAATTAATATAGTGTCAGCTCACCTATTGTATCCTTCACCCGATAGTCTAAAGGAGGCCCCCCCTCCCCCCGATTATCAGACGACCCCTAGTTAACAGACCGACCTGGTTTTCTGGTATTTTATGTGACGTTAGTCGTCACTCACGCGTGATCTATTGATCGAATGTAACACTCTAATCTAATCATAAGGTCATTTCGAATTACGGGAAAATTCAGCTTTAATTGTTATTTTCCTTTACCTTGAATCCCCATGCTCCCATCGGCAACCATCTAAGATTTAAGACAATACAAAAAACACAATCCAATGGCAACCGACAATTTTTGTTTGGGAGTTACAACTTATCAAAATGTTCCGACTACAGATAAGTTTTACTTAAAACAATTAATCCTTAAAAACGAACTACCAAAACCGAACCCAGCTTATGTAATCAGAGGACCTTTTAGCCTGTAGTTGGGTAAAATCAACAACTACTTTTTTTCCTCTCTGCGTTTCAGCGCCATTCTTGACTTATTATACATTGACTATACATAAATGGCCGAAGATGGCAGGACCATGAAGGGTGCGCACCGGACGAGGTACCGCGAGATAGGAGAGCGTAGCAGAAGGCAGGCGAACTAATCGCATGAGACGGCAAACAAAAGCCTAAAACATACATACACTAGACAAAAAACAAACACCTTTGTGTAAATGGCATCCTAAGACCAAGTTAAACCAAAAAACAAAACTTAGCAAAACACATGTGTACAAAAAAAACACACCCAATAACACACAACGTATTACTCTCACCAACCTACCCACCACACCCTTTTTCTTTTCTATTCATTTCCTTTCCCCCTCCCAGTCCCCCTTGGTTCCTTTAACTCCTTCTTCATACGTACTCTACTTCCTCCTCTCGTTCCTCCCTTTGGTGAATACAAAAATGAACTTTACACAGGGCAGCGGTGGGTCCCTAGTACACTCCTAATGGACCTATAGAGTCTACATCATTTGTGAAGAAAGCAAGACTTAGGAGCAGGTCTGTCAGTTTTAAACGGACTATTGTTGCGATGGATCACTATGTGTGGTGGTTAACCTTTCAAAAATATTTCTTACTAAAATTATTATATAAAAAGAAGCGAGGACAAGGTGTCAGGTGGTTCCTTTGCCAGTCTCTGTCATATGGACAGAATAATTGCATTCTTTGGTTGCATTACAACAAAAAGACATAATTGACTGTGGCTATAGTGGATGATCGAGTATATCGTTAATGCCCGAGCTTGGCTGCTCGGATACGAAATCGAAGAGAATCGATCCATTAGCATATTACTCCAGGTATATATAAAACCCGGACACTCGTGATAAGCTTCGGAAACGAGTATTTGCACCCTGCTCCATCGAACATAACGAGCACTAATTCTTCTAATCTTAAAAAAAAGTGAAAGAACATATAAAAAGATACAATTAAAAACATTAAATATTTTTGCATTGTATATAATTTAAGAAAACAAGTGAAAGCAACACAGTCCTGTCACAAGAACAGATTGCAGATACGTTTCGGTGAACAATATGGACAATCTGTTCTGGAGACAAAAAACACCGACGTGCAGAACGGTGTTCTCTCGAAAGATATTTGAAGATAACATATACGGTGTGACGAGAACAACATTACAGGAATTGTATGGACAACATCTGCAAGTTGTCATCTCTATACACATTGTGTTTCTTCCAAAAACTTATTGTCAGGAAAGAGAACCACCGTTCATGCACATCGGTGCCTCCGGACGCGATCGCAGATTAGTACCCCGGAGACCAAACGTCCGTAGCAAAACGGATGTTCTCAAACACGCAAAGTATTTAAAGAAACAATTGTGTTTATGAAGCAACTTGCAATGAATGTTTCCACACATCTGCAAGGTTGTTCTCAGCCACACTATGGATCAATACTCTCAAATCACTATAGGCGGAGAACACCGTCTGCCCGCTGCACCCGTAACACAGATTGGCAATGTTCAACAAGAACATCTGCAACTGTGTCTGCACTGTGTTCGTTTCACTGTTGCTCCGTTTCTGAGAATTCAATAATTTTAACACTAGAAGAAATGCTCGGAGAAAGCAACAATAAGTCTTGCCCACATGATTTCAATGGGGCATTCGTACTCGGAAACGATCACGAAAGACAATGAGTAATCAGATCATCTCGAGTCTCCTTGTCCATTTTCCGGAACTTACCTCTCCTTCCCTCTCTCCTCCTCTCCTCATCTTAACATCTTAGAGATGCTTAGCCTTGAAACCATAGGTTTCATCTCTACCTTTGTTTCTTGGGCTACTTGGCAAGCACTCATTCCATATTTCTTCCACTTCCCTACTCTTACAATCTGACTGAAGTTGGGCACCTCACTGGCAACCAAAGCATGCTTTTACGTCCTCGGTTGATAACATCAGGTGCAAGTTCAATGTCAGGGCACACAGCTCTTGATTTCCCTCACTTGAAGTGCTTCATAATAATTAGAAATGTCTAAGGGAAACCAATACAAGCGTGTTCTTAAGTGTGATTAAATCCAACGGCATCAAATGTTCTCTGGAATGAGGGAAATATATGCATTTGCGTAGTGGAAGAGATGACTATGTAGTGGGTGCGCATCTCTCTTTTAATAATGGGCTTTCATGGTGGATTTATCCTACCTCGCTACTGCCTATGGACCTTTCTACTGGGTCAATGGTTACATGTTGTAGTTGGACTTGATAGACCGCTTGCATTGTTGAATACCTATCCAACTATCTATCAATTGCTACCGATGCTTATAAAACAGATTACTATGTAAATTTTTTATCTTTCATATGACGTCGATATCGCGTTATTCTTGTGGAGTCTTCTTATTCTGCTGCTTTTGGTGGTCACAGTACGTACTCATTGGCTTCTGATAATTAAATTCATGCAAACAGTTCCACTTAGGGGCAGGCCTAGTGATCAACCGTAAAAAGTTTCCTGGACAAACCCTTCGAGTCAGAGCTAGAAAATAGTGCGAAGTGACAGTTGCTCAGTGTTGTGCGGAGATAATGTCACCTGATATCCTTTTGAACAAACAACTCCTCCTTCACACACACATTCCCTCCCAACCCTAGTTTCAACTCAACCAGTACACCCCAATGCTCTTCCATACTACTTTCGTCCCTGTTCGTTATAGCTATTTTAGGTGGCAAGCCACAGGGCCAACCGTCTCCTATAAGCCTTCCCTCTCTCAAAGCCCTGCCCGGCAACAGTGTGACAACCTTACACCTTGAGAACACGAACAACCCATGTATAGCAAGGAGAGGGCAGTGGCCCCTCCCATATCAGACTTCTAAAAAATTGGGCCCCCCCCACCCTCCTCCTCAGAAAATTTTACATATTTGTTACACATCAGTACCATTGATACAACCTGATATAACTCCTCATTTATATCACTTAACATCACATCCTGTTCCCGTTGCTTGCTCACCCACATGGCATACCGTACGTGTACAATCAAATGGCGCTGTGAAGTCGAGATAGAGATTCCTAGTCCTCTGTGTTATGCTAGTGCCTACCCCTAAATGGTGCATCATACTCCATTCATTTAGTGTGTCTGGGATGTCGGATTCTTTCAGGCGCCCTACGTCTCACCTCACCCCACTACCGAGCCCCTAACACCTGCACAGTGCCCCATAGCCAGCCCGCCTGCTCGAATGCTGCTACCGCAGGCCTCAGCTAATTGCTACCGCTAACACCGGCTTTAATTACTTAACTCACTCCTGTGTATACTGTGCTTTGCAGAGCTTGGTATCTCTCCCAAACACGTTGGGTGGTCATCCTTGAATTTAGAGTTTGCTGTATGTGTAATCTATACTAATTATATATTTATCAAAATTGAAAACAGGTACAGCTGTGCCATATGACATATCCACAAACTTGGTGGTAAATCTGCAAGAAAAAATAAGGGTTAGTGGCGTAGGGTGGCACCTTCCAAATACAAAAAGGTAAAAGAACGTGGGGGTACCATTCATTTATGTTATACAGTACCCACTTCCTTTTTAAATTTTCACTTCCTTTTTTCCACCTTCTCCTTAATGTTGCTTTTTAACTATTATTCCAATATATTATCTAGTTTGTCTCTTTGCTCTTCTGAAGTGCACTCACTATTCTGCTGGTGCAGTCACTGTGTACATACATGACATTACTTATCCTGTACTGATCCTGAGTTACATCCTGTATTATACTTCAGAGCTGCACTCACTATTCTGCTGGTGGAGTAACTTTAGAGAAAATGTCACACATGGCATCCCTCATAACATGTAGTGACTGTGGATGAATTATTTCTTCTTGTTGGGGGTTGGGTGTTTAGCAGTTGAGGACAAGGTTCCATATTGTCGGAGCCCCCCTTAATGACACGTTACGCTGCGGTCATTATCTTCTATGACAACTTCATGTATCACATTATGTTTCTCTATATGATAGTAATTAAGACAAATGGAGAGCGACACAATGAGCAGAGTGAATGATGGGAGTGTAGCGAGATGTTCTGCAGAGCCATTATATCCATTATTTGACAGAATATTGATTTCTAATTAATTTGCAATCACGTTGATGCCTCCCTCCCTTTCCGCCTCACAGTAAATTGGCTTTTGATAAGTTGCGGCTGCAGCCACCCCCGGAACGCAGAGGTTGGCGGATTCCATTTCACAGACTCTGCATAATTGATTAACTCACTGCAGAAAACTTATTAAATTGCACTTTGAGGGTCTCGGCTCCCAAATCCCAAAGCCGCCAACACACAACTGTCTGCACATAAACAAAGTGGCTCCAATAGCATCGTCCTGTCAGGGACAGGAATCAACCATTATGGGGACTGCCGATAGGACCCTCCCATTATAGAGAAAGGGGGGAAACAAAGGTCCTATAGGTGGGATGTGGAGAGACCATGTGACTTGTCATAGTCTAGAAACTTCACTCATGATCCAAAATCACTTAAAGTGTTATTCCCACAAAGACAAGATTCTTAAATATACTCAGAATAACAAAATAACACATTCTCTAATTAACAAAAATACAATATTTCAGATATAATTCAAACCTGTCTCTATCAGTCCTGGTGTACACAATTTCAGTTACTGTGGGATCGGACCACTAATCTTCTGGTTAGGGTAGGACAGATTCTTTTCATGAATAGCTTCTTCTGTTTGCACACTGCAGGGCTCTCTGTCTCCAGGCCCTCCCCATCCATTACATGACCAACTCAGACATAGGCACTGCCTGCCAGCAAGCAGCATGCACAGACTTATGCTACAAGCTACAGATAAGATAGGATCTTTATAGAAGGGAAGGTGGCATGTAGCAGGGCGGACCGTCTGTGTTATAGCTGAGTATCATTGTGTATAATATGCATCTTATGGATTTCATCATCTCTCATCTGTCTCATTTCTTTTTCTATGTGTCAAATACTAGTAGAATGTTCAGAATGTAAATGAAAGTGTATATAAACCCTGTACCCTGATCATCTAAGCACATTGTCAGCACACAGCATCTTCTAGCACAGAGTAATCATGAAGTGTCAGCTTAGAGAGTCCCTGCTCACACTCTGGAATCTTACACTGACCATCAATGAGTGGTAGGAGCTAAAACAGCAATAAAACAGGGTAAAATTGTAAAGTAAAAGGTAAAAAATCTTTATAGTGTAAACATCACTAGGGGGCTATAAGTTGAGAACTTTCTTTCATTTAAAAACCACTTTAAAACATATTTTAGGGGATTTTACAAACCTTTCCAGGTAAGACCCATCTTTAGTGGGACTTTTCTGTGCACTGACATTGGTGACCAACATCGATCAGATGTTTCTATCGCCCCTACCCCAGAAACAACACATACAAGGAAAAACACCTCCATTATGTAACTAGTGGTCAAGCTGTGTTCCTGCAACTCAGATCCTATTCACTTAGGTTGGACTACAGGATTACAGCGTCTCTAAGTGCAACAAGTGTGTGTCATCATGCTGCGGTGAGCACAGCAGTGTGAGGACACACCCCCAGTGCACTTGGAGAAGCTACAATCCTGGAAAATAAATCCAGATATCACAGTCCTGCTGCTACTAACAATATACATAAAGGTATGATTACACATCTCTCCAGGGACAATCCGTAACACTGGTTGCAGAGAGTTCAGAGCACAGCAGTGTAAAGCAGCACCCCCCAATGCACTTGAAGAAGCTACAATCCTGGAATATACTTTTATATTTTAAAGTACTGCTGCTACTAAGAGCATAAACAAAGTTCTGAATCCAAATCTTTCCAGGGACACAGCCTGACACTGGCTGCAGAGAGCACAGCAGTGTAATAGTATTAATACACATCTCTCCAGGGACAATGAAAAACACAGGGTGCAGAGCACAGCAGTGTGTGGGAATACCCCCATTGGAATCCTGGAATGTAAATCCATATTTCACAGTCCTGATACTAGTAACATACACAAACATTTGATTAAACATCTCTACAGGGACAATACATAACACTGGCTTCAGAGAGCACAGAGCACAGCAGTGTGAGAGATAATAACATAGCTCTCCATGGACAATCCATAACACTGGCTTCAGAGAGCACAGCAGTGTTACATATGAGGACACATCTCTCCAGGGACAATACATAACACATGCTGCAGAGAACACAGATCACAGCAGTGTGAGCTATGATGACACATCTCTCCAGGGACAATCCATAATACATGCTGAAGAGAGCACAGAGCACAGCAGTGTGACGTATGATGACATCTCTCCAGGGACAAGACATAACATGGTGACCCCTGCTGACAGTTCCCCTGTGTAATGTAGACATGTAGTGAGTCAGTGTGTATCCTTGTCGCTGGTGCTGAGGAAGGAGAAGGCGCTGGGTCAGGATTTATGCTGGATCTGTCATTATTCAGCAGGAGACTCTCGCACATTAGAGAGCGGCTCCATTATTCACAGGGCGCAGCGCTGCCTCTTGGCTCGCCCTCAGACAATGAGAATCGCTGGGTGTTGCTTTTTTTAAAATTAGGCCGAGAGATTTAAAGACTTCAGCCGGTTAAAGTTGAAAATTTCAATACCCAAAATGTGTTGTGGAGTCTCCTCAGCCAATTCTAGCCTTTAAATCTCCCATTCCTGTTAGAAATGAAGGACTGGCTGGATGTGCAGGACTGAGCGGGAGCCAGCTGGCCGCCGTACAAGTGGGTAGAACGCTCTGCGGGGCACATTAGTCAGCGAGAGGCCGCCATGGCGTGAATGTGCGGCTGTTCCCGGTACAATGGCCTCAGTCAGGACTTATCTAGCATCGCTCTGTGATTACAGATACTATCCCTGACACTGACTGCTGGAGACACAGGACACAAGAAAACGGTTTATGTTAATCGTCCCTCCATGTGTTAGCGGCCAAGAGCCCAACAATAATCAGTGACACAAATGTCAAGTCTGACTCACCCAAAACACATGTAGCAGAGCTAAAGGTGCACCCGTAGACTGGTGTTAGGTATTGTCCCTGGAGAGATGAGTAATCAGACCTCACACTGCTGTGCTCTGTGCTCTCTGCAGCCAGTGTTATGTATTGTCCCTGGAGAGATGAGTTATCATACCTCACACTGCTGTGCTCTGTGCTCTCTACATCAAATGTTAGGGATTGTCCCAGAAGAGGTGTGTAATCATACCTCACACTGCTGTGCTCTGTGCTCTCTGCAGCCAGTGCTAGGTAATGGCCCTGGAGAGATGTGTAATCAGACCTCACACTGCTGTGCCCTGTGCTCTCTGCAACAAGTGTTATGTATTGTCCCTGGAGAGATGTGTAATCAGACCTTACACTGCGGTGTAAGGACTGTGATAAAACACCCGTCTGTTTTTTGCTTTTTTTTTTTGCAGATCTGGTTCATGTGTAAGAAGCCCAAAGCCTCGTGTCCCATGATCCGTCTCTATTACTTTTGGCTGGGTCACTCGGCACATACATGGGGCCATGGACGCACTGCTGTGTGTATGAGCCCATAGAAATACATGGGGACATGCTCTGGCCACTCAAACAACGGCCATAACCCTAGGTCCTAGTCTGATCACATTGAGGAGCTCAAATTTTAAAAAGTCAATGCTCAAAGAATTGCTAAATTGCTACATTTTTTTTATCACCCTAAATCACTTTACATCAACTTATAGAATCCAGTAATGTCCGTCGGCATCCAAGGACATGAATATCTGACCGCAAGGAAACATTCTATTTCTTTTACACCTTTCGTGCAGCTTTGCTTCTTCGTGATCTGTCATTGAGTTGACTTCCTTTTAGTATTGTATTGGCTTCATCATGTTGATGAAGTAGAAGTCAACTAAAACTTTTGCCATAATTTTACCCAAATTTTCTACCGGCCGAAACCATTACAACATAGTAAAGCAGTGATATCCGGCTGTGAGCACAATATTCAGGTAAAGCAGCATCTTGTATTCTTCTTTATGTATTATGTATTTTACATAATGTAAGATGTATTTTATCCATGTTTTACGCCTTCGCTCCCTGATTCAGTTTCCCTGATTTATTTTTCTGTCGTTGACTTGTGTCTTTAGTGGTCCGATGGCTTCATCACGTTGATGAGCTGTAGGCAGTCAGCTCCGCGGCCCGGTCACCCCCAGCTGGTGTCTATTTATACGTGTTAGGAAGCTCGGTGGCTGCGGCGCAGGCCTGAGCGCCTCCACAGGGAGTGATTAATGGTTTGACATCTCCAGCCTCTTCCCCTGGATTCCTTCATGCATTCACAAGAAGTCTATGAAATGCCACAACTTGTAAATCTCATAGAACATTCGGCACGGTAAACACACGTTTATGTGAAGTGCCAGGAACCTGCGGAATATCTCACCGGACCCGTCCCACCTCATGTCCCGCTGTCACATGTAATATCTGCCGCCTTACATCCAACATACATTGGGGGTCATTTACTAAGGGCCCGATTCGCGTTTTTCTTACAGGTTATCCGAATATTTCCGATTTGCTCCGATTTTCCCTGAATTGCCCCGGGATTTTGGCGCACGTGATCGTATTGTGCACGCCACGGCAATCGGGGGGCGTGGGCGTAAAAAAAAACAACGGATTCAGTAAAACCGCAGCATTTTGAAAAAAAAAAGGGTCGCTTGACACGCACTTCCCGGAACCCAGCGGAGGACGGTGAACTTCAGTGCAATCCGACGAACTTCAGCACAGCAGCGACACCTAGTGGACTTCGGGGGAACTACCTCAGTGAATCCCGGGGAACTACCTTAGTGAATGGACCGGGTAAGTAAATCTGCCCCATTATATTTACCAACAAAGGAAGATCATAAGATGTATAAGTGCTGATTTTTAATAATCATAATGCATATTATCCGCCCATCAGGCGTCCGCCATACACCCGGATCATTTCGTATTCGCTGTAATGTCATCTGCTACTTCAGAGCGTGCAGAATTTCTATTGAAAAACCTTTTTATTTCTTGGTGTGTTTTTTTGAGAACGTGAAATTTGCATCACAATGGAAGTAATGTAAAAGTGTCAGACTGTGCTGGGTGTCACTCAAAATCTAAATTGGGCACATTTTTGAAAATTAAAGAAATTTTAGAAGTTGAAAGGAAATAATAAAGTGAATAAATTCTGTGCGGTCCTCGAGATACAAAGGAGTGAATGTTTATTGTTCAGACTATGAAACTTCTCGATGCTGAGCGCAGTTAAAGGCGTTTGCTAGGACTGACATATTGAGGACCTTTGCTCATCCGTATGAGATCAGCGGCACTTCTGCTCCCGGGTCTGGTGTCTCACACTCACTCATTCACTACAGTGTTTGTAGCTCACTTCCGGGGCCATAGTAATCTGCGACACCAGGCGATATGGCAGTGCTACTACACCTATTCTGTATATATGGGCACAGCACAGTACTACTACTCCTATGCTGTATATATGGGCACAGCACAGTACTACTACTCCTATCCTATATATATGAGCACAGCACAGTACTACTACTCCTATCCTGTATATATGGGCACAGCACGGTGAGCTCCCTGTGACTTTTGTATTCATGATGAATGGGAAGGCTCATAACAGTGGCGGTTTCTAAGAAGTAGCAAAAATGCTTTTTTGTCTGTGTGTTTTGCCAATCAAAGAGCAGAAAAAACAAGTTTCCTCAGTGACAAATCTTTATTCTACAGAGACCTTGAACTACCGGCATCTGACTACTATGTAGCCATCTGTATAGTAACCAAGGGGGCCGAGGCCATACCTAAGCAGGTGGCTGATTAGGACTGGGTAGAAGTTTGGGTCAATATGGACCATCTACAAGCAGTTCTCAGATCCCTGACTGTATGGGAAGAACATAAGCACTAGCAGGACATGAAAACACAAGGCGGACAGGGCAAAACAGGGGGATTCCAATAAATTAGAATATCAGCAAAAAATATATTGAAATATCCATTGAAAAAAAGTGAAACTCTTAGATTATATAAGTTTTACACACAGAGGAACTTTATCAGTGTTTATTTTGGTAATGATTTTGGCTAAGCCACAAGAAAACAAAAGTCATTGGGGGAGATGCAATGGCTCCTCCACCAAGAATCTCTCGCCGCTGTTTTTGGCATTCTCTGACCCGCACACCACTATGAGCGTGTAAGGATGAGACACGGTATGTGGAAGTCGGGAGATGCGTGGGAGGCGTGCGCGTCCTCGTGCGCCCATGTTTCTAGCTCTCTGGACCAACTGTCATGAATACAATTCAATTCGAGGAGGACTCTATGTAGCAAATCGTTCTCCCCTACGTTCTTATTCCATTTCTACCGGGCGCTGAAACTGATTGTTTTTAGGAATCCGAGTTCTAGAAGGGGTGGAATTTTAACACTGGTGTTCAAATCTTCAGTCTTAATGAATCCTCCATTTTCTTCCCGAAAATATATATAAAACAACTGGTATAATTGTGTTGACAAGCAGATGTTGGCCAAATGAAAAAATGCCACAGAAGCAAATTCTTCAAAACAGATGGCGCTGAGAGGTTTTATTGCATGGTAGGGATCAGCGATGGTTGCTGCAGAGGTGTTATGGCATGAGGGATCAGCGATGGCACTGGAGCGGGTGTTATGGCATGGAGGGACTGAGCTGATGGCGCTGCAGATGTGTTATGGCATGGAGGGTCAGTGAATGGTGCGTGCGTAGGTTTTATGGCATGGAGGGATCAGCTGTGGCGATGCCAGAGATATTACTGGCATGGGGATCAGTGAGTGGCGCTGCAGAGGTGTTATCGGCATGGAGCGGATCAGTGATGGTGCTGCAGGGTTTATGGCATGGAGGGGGATCAGGGATGGCGCTGCAGACGGTCTTAGGCTGAGGGATCAGTGATGGCGCTGCGAGATTTATGGCAGAGATTGGAGGCAATCAGAGGATGTCATGTGATGAGAGTACTGAGAGGGGAGTTATGCATGGAGGGATCAGATGCATGGCGGCTGCAGACTGGGGTTATGGCATGGGGGAGCACATGCATGATGTGCTGCAGAGGTTTATATGGACATGGAGGGATCAGCTGATGGCGCTGTCAGAGATATTTATGGCATGGAGGGATCAGTGGATGGCGCTGCAGAGTGTTATGGCATGGAGGGATCAGTGAGGTGCTGCAGAGGTTTATGGCATGAGGGATCAAGTGGATGGCGCTGCAGAGGTTTATGGGCCATGGATGGATCAGTGGGGCGCTGCAGAGGTCTTATGGCATGGGGGGATCAGTGATGGCGCTGCAGAGATATTATGGCATGGGGATCAGCGGATGGCATGGAGAGGTGTTAGGGCATGGAGGGACGATGATGGGCTGCGAGGTGTTATGGCTGGAGGGATCAGTGATGGTGCTGCAGAGGTTTTATGGTGGAGGGATCAGCTGATGCGCTGCATGCAGAGCTAATGGCATGGAGGGATCAGCGGATGGCGCTGCAGAGGTGTTATGGCATGGAGGATCAGTGAATGGATGCTGCAGAGGTTTATGGATGGGGGATCAGTGGATGGCGTGCAGAGGTGTTATGGCATGGAGGGATCAGTGGATGGGCTGCCAGAGAGGTCTTATGGTGGGCGGGATCAGTGGATGGCGCTGCAGAGATATTATGGCATGGAGGGATCAGCGGATGGCACTGGAGAGGTGTTATGGCATGGAGGGATCAGCTGATGGCGCTGCAGGGTGTTATGGCATGGAGGGATCAGTGAATGGTGCTGCAGAGGTTTTATGGCATGGAGGGATCAGCTGATGGCGCTGCAGAGATATTATGGCATGGAGGATCAGGATGGCGTGCAGAGAGGTGTTATGGATGGAGGGATCAGTGAATGGTGCTGCAAGAGAAGGGTCTTATGGCATGGAGGGATCAGTGGATGGCGTTGCCAGAGGTCTATGGCATGGAGGGATAGTTCAACTACATCCAGCGTGTACACAGCGAGAAACCAGCTACATCCAACATATACACAGCGAGTAACTAGCTACATCCGACATATACACAACAAGTATCCAGTGTATACACAGCGAGTAACCAGCACCATTCAACATATACACAGCGAGTAACTAGCTACATCGAACATATGCACTGCAATTATCCAGATACATCCAGTGTATACACAGCAAGTAACCAGCTACATTCAACATATACACAGCAAGTATTCAACTACATCCAGCGTATACACAGCGAGGAACCAGCTACATCCAGCATAGACACAGTGAGTAACCAGCTACATCCAGTGTATACACAGCGAGTATCCAGCTACATCCAGCGTATACACAGCGAGTGAGAACACCGTTCTGCACGCGTGTCTCCGGAACAGATTGCAGATGTTCCCGAACATCTGCAATCTGTTCTGCACTGTGTTCTTTCACTGTGCTCGTTAAGTTTATAATTTTACTGAAAAATGCTCGGGTCTCCCATTGATTTCAATGGGGCTCGTTACTGGAAACGAGCACTCGAGCATCTGGAAATGTTCGGCTCGAGTAACGAGCACCCGAGCATTTTAGTGCTCGCTCATCTCTACTGTGGACCTCACTGCAACAAGATGCTGTGCTGGTTGATACAAGGTGCAAGTTCAGAAGGGCCTTGATTTCTTTCTTGAAGGCACAAATATTAAAATGTTATGGGAACTACACTATTTATCCAGGCATCAATGTCCTGAAAGGGAATTTGTTTTGCAGTATGGGAAAGTTGGCCTCCTCTTTATGGATTTCCACCTTCCTATGGATCAGTTCTGTATGGTTATTGGTTGGACTTGATAGACCTGCATTGTGAACCAAATCCACTATCATGCTACTATGCTATAAAACAAGATTACTATTTAAATATTTTTATCTATTCATTGACATCCTTTTCTTCTGCTTTTGGGTCACAGTACTTGGTTCTGATAAATTAAATTCATGCAAACAGTTCCTTGGCAAGGCCTGTGACTCAAGCTAAAAGTTTCCTGAACCTGGTATGTAGAACATTAGTGCGAGTGACTTGCATCGTTTGGAGATATGTACAGATATCTTGAACAACTCTCCTTCACACACAAACCCTTGTTCAACCCAATTGCTCTTCCATACAGGTGCGTGTTTAGTGCAGCCAACCTGTATCCTATAGGCTTCCCTCTCAGCCGGCAAACAGGTGACAACCTTACACCTCTGAGAACACACATGTATAGCAAGGAGAGGCAGGGCCCCATAGCAGACTTCTAAATGGGGCCCCCCACCTCCTCAGAAAATTTACATATTTGTACACTCAGACATTGATACACTGATATATACTTTTATACACTTACACACATCTGTCCCAGTTGCTGATGACCACATGGGATAAGTACATGGCCGGAAGTCGAGATGAGAGATTCCTAGTCCTTTTGTTATGCTGTCCCCTATAATGGTGCACATCCTCCATTCTTTAGTGTGTCAGGTCGGATTCTAGGGCCCCCTAACACCGCAGGCCCCATAGCAGCTGCTATGGCTGCTACCGCTGTAATTACTCCCCTGTGTATACTGTGCTTGCAGAGTTGGGTAGCTCCCAAACACGTTGGGTGGTCATCCTGGAATTATAGAGTTTGCTGTATGTGTAATATATATAATATATATTTACAAAAATTAAAACAGTACAGCTGTGCCATATGATATTCACACTTGGTGTAATCGCAAAGAAAAAATAAGGCTGCACTCCAAATAAAAGGTAAAAAGAAGTGGGTACTTATGTTAATAAAGTACCCACTTCTTTTTTTCACTTCCTTATGTTTTGATTTGTACTATGTATTCCAATATATATCTAGTTGTCTACTTTGCTCTTCTGAGGCCAGTGGTAGGTTACCGGACCATGGTGGTCATCGAACTGATGCTTCTTTAGTTGGTTAAGTACAATCACCTGCCTATGCCTTATTTTTGGATCTTGGATGACCCTTTTAAAAGGGAGTTTCCAGGTTCGTATAGATAAGTAACTTGCAGTTACAGGGGGAAGCCTGCAATGTATTGGGGCCTTCACAACCAATCTCGTGGTCTAAGCATTTGTATCCCCTGACCATATTTACTCTCTCGACTTCTCTGACATCCATTAAAATAATTTGCATGATATTTTCCTCTGTTTGCACTCAAGAAATAAAAATGTAATCTCCAAGAGGCAATGTAGAGCAAATCATTAGAATGAGGTAAGAATACATTTCGTTAACACCTATCACAAAGTGTCACTGCTGATATTGTTATTCTAAATGGATTCTGTGTAAAATATAACACATCAGCCCAGAGCCGGCCGTGAAAGGAAAAGCTGTTTAACATATTACTCCTTATATAAAGAGTGTTAAAATATGGATATGTTCTCAACTCAAGCGGGATGTCGGCTGATAAGTGCTTCTCCTGGCCAAGTTGAGCTAATGTCTTGGCCATAAAGCTTTCGTTCCTTGGCTCGTTGGAAGATCTCGATGAAGCAATTGGTCATCGGTCTTATCTCCAAGTTTTTGTCCCGTTTTATAGCCAAATGGTCTCTTATCAAACATTTTTAAACATTTTTGGAGTTCTTAATTCTCTTCTCTTCTTCTAGCATGATCTTCTTATCTGAATCATGAAGCAATTAGAGAATGTATTTGTGGATGGAGATTGTTAGAAACATAATTATAGTACAACTTAGTAATGTCAGTGAAAGGGGATGAGCTGTGCCAACTTCTTGGCTGTTGTAAATTCAGTTTTATTAGTGGCCATTGTTGGACTGAGGCTACATAGACCCATCACATAAAAGTATCCTGGGACCCCGACCTCTAGGAAATACATGCTGGTAGCTCCACAATTGTTTTTTCTTCTAGACCTCTGGGATCTTCTGTTGGGTTAGGCCGAGGGGCTGTGCGTGTATATGGCTTGGGAGAGAGCTCATCAATCCTGCTTGACCAATGGGCTAGTCTAGGAAGTTTGTTGGACATTTTTTGTTGGGATAATGGAAGAGATCTTTTCATGCACCAAGGACACACTCTACCAAAACCACTAAGTGTGCATATATGCTCATAATAATCTAAAGAACGTGAAGTCGGTAATTTTTCTGCAAATGGAAAATATTTCTTCATCCACTGCTTATTGCCTCGTAGACTATAGAGGCCTCTGGTGTACCCCATTTGTCCTGTTTCATAGGGGGAGCAGGGCGCTGCCAATGAAGGTCGAATGGCAAGCAGCTGGTAATGAAACTGGGCAAGATAGGGATTGCGTGGCCACGCCCCTGGTGCGATACAATAATAATTACGGTACCATTTTAATAAAAATGCCAATTTTTCTGCATTCTCCCAACCTTATGATTCTGATGATGCAGGACACTGCCCTACAAGGTCATATATTTAGTTTTTATGTGACCCACTCTCCCTATAAGTTATGGGAGATTCAGCTCAAGGTCTTTAAACTGTTTTAATTCTTAGTTATTCATAGACGGCCCCTTTAATTGCCGTCAGTTGTAGAAATCACTATATGATATATTCTATAATTTCCCGTTCTCTACACCCCATTGGGCAGCATTTCATGATACTGAGCTATTCATCTATCCTCCTCACCAGAGGCTGACATTGCCTCCAGCCGCCCATGGGGATCTATTGTAGGTAATCATTTCTGAAAGCCGTAAATGATGTTTTATCATCGCACTGAATGGCGCCACAATGTAACCTGCCGCAAAGCAAATGTGCCTATTACTTTTTCCACTGTATATTTAAGCAGGGTTATGTATACAAATCAATAGAGATAATATCCCCGTTATGTCACCGAGAGAAGCCGTAACGTGCGGATAAAATTGTTCTGCATTGAAATCAATACACAACAACTTTTACTTGCGCATAACAAGGTCATAGGCAGCCATCCATCCGCTCAGCTTTTCTCCCAGTGACAAAAATTGCAGCAATATAGTGTAGAACATAATACTTGATTGACCACCCATAGCCGCGATGCGAGCTGCATTGTGAGACGTGGAAACATTGCTTAGATCTCGGGAGATTTTCTCCTATGTTATGGATGGTCAGCTATTTCATTATCCCGCATACGGCGCTGCTCTACAAGGTGGAATAAAATGCAATGTAATAGCTGTCAATGCGGAAGGTGACAAATCGCTCGGAACTGGTGGAGAATTTACCGAGTCCCATTTCAAAATTTTTAGAAAGAGGAAAAACAATTTGTTTCTTTTTCTGTCGTGAATAGAGATAATTTATCGGTAGGAAAAGCAAATATTGTGTAGGGGGTTTCTCTGCTTCAGACTCGGGCACCTTGGACCTGGACTCTGTACGTCTATATAGAACAGTAACATCTTATCATCTATAGTATTTCTAATCAACAAGATTGTATTGCTCCACAGGGAACAAGACGAACCCCGATCAGCTACCAGGCCTTACATGACACTCGCTGCCACTATAGATCCTATAGAGGCCACCATCTGCTAACTAGATTTCAGTGTTGTAATGTCTACCAGAGATCCACCCATCATCGTGCCAAGGGTCTAACCCAGCATTAAACTTCAGTGGTTAGCAAGAGACAAGTTGAAGGTTATGGCAGGTCTATCTTCTAGACATGGCCCACAGCCTCATGTAATCTGGGGTTGAAGAAACCCTATTCCAGCACTTCCTGATAATGTTTAATAATCCAGACAACCCCTTTAATCAACCAATGTGTATACAAAAAGAGTGTAACCAACTGCAGTAATGAAAAGTCCAAGTTCAAAAAATGGCTCTGACACGCTAGTGAAGGGTAACTCCATTTGGATCCAACCAATAGGAGCCAACCAATTATGATTTGGGTCTCCTTTTTGCATACTTGAGATCTGTTAGATCCCAACAAGCATGTGGTGGGTCTCATGAGTAGTAAAATAGCCTTGATATCAATTCAATTTCTAAAACTAAGACCAACCAAACCAGGGGCCTTCTGAATTTGTGACGTCTGTACATAAAATAGAAATGATCTGTTTAAAGAGGTTGTTCATGTTAGAGGAGTCACGCCATTGGTATTTCCTCAGGGGTGAGAACTACATCATGAGCAAGGGAGGACCTAAATGGGCTCATCATTTATCCTAAAATAATGAAGGTTTGGATGTCAGGAGAACATCTCATTGCAATTACTCCAGCTCGTAAGAGGCAGGGGCGTAACTTGAGGTTGTGCAGAGGTTGCGATCGCATCCAGGCCCAAGAGGTTTAGGGGGCCCTTATGGTGCCACTTTACCATATGAGAAGACTATTACTATAAACCATACATTTTAGTCGGGGGCCTGGCACAGACTTTGCACTGGGGCCCATCAGCTTCTAGTTACGCTACTGTTAAGAGGTTAATGCACTTCCAGTTTTATCTCATTGATCTTGTAGGATGGAGAATTTACTTGAGACACATGAATCTGGGATGCGGACATCTCCTTTCACTCCTGCCTCTGTTTACATCACATTAAGTGTGGTTTTCGGGGCCATCCATCCAGCCATATTACCCAAGGAAATAGACACAAATCTATTGGAATTAGGTTCTGTACCGAGCAGCAATTTATTCGACTTACTTTAAACCACTAATTAAAGACAATGTGATTTGCAGCTGGAGGAAGTCGCACAAGTCTAGGAAGCTGTGATTAGCTCCGTGCGCCCTAGGAGGACAGTAGACTGGAGACGTGTGTCCATGCGACTGGTCATTATCATGTATAATTATATGTACTGCCTTGTGATGTAATAAGGCATCATCCCCATACATGAGGAAAGCTTCTTAGCTCAGGGGCCACTCCAAGCTGCCCAATTACCCAGCTTATAAATATGCTAATAAGATGTGCCCTGGAAGAAGGACAATTTTCTTTCTAGTGCCTCTGATAGAAAGGTGCGTAGGCTGCGCTTAGCGATTTTGTTTTCTTTCTGGAGGACATTTAATTTGCATATGTTTTCCCATGGATCATTGGATAGAATAAATTGCTGGATCTGCTCAATCAGTGCCAGTACCTCCAGTGCTACAATATTGTTTGCAGCTTATGGAATTGCTTTGGCCCTTCTGAGAAGACCAATACAACCAGGAGGTCATACAGTGGCCATGAGGTGCATCTTGATGGTTCCTTGGTCAACAATCAGGCTGTTATCTTGGAAGAAACCAGGAAAAAATTGTGGAACAAGAGGTCATCAGTTAGTGACTCCTGTAGGCCATAGAGTGGCCATGAGGTGCATCTTGATGGTTCCTTGGTCGATGTTCGGGCTGTTGTCTAGGTATAAACCTGGAGAAATTTGTGGGACAAGAGGCCATCAGTTAGTGACTCCTGGAGGAATTTTTGCTGCTCATGGAATTGTTTTGGCCCCACTGAGTAGACCGATAAAACCAGGGGAGTCATAGAGTGGCCACACGGTGCATCTTGATGGTTCCTTGTTCGATGTTTGGGCTGTTGTCTAGGTAAAAACCTGGAGAAATGTGTGGGAGAAGAGGCCATCAGTAATCAGCTCCTGGAAAAATGTTTGCTTCTTATGGAATTGCTTTAGCCCCTCTGACTAGACCAATACAACCAGGGGGTCACACAATGCATCTTGATGGTTCTTTGGTTGAGATTCGGGCTGTTGTCTGGGGGAAAACCAGGAGACATTTTTGGGACAAAAGGCCATCAGTAAGCGACTCCTGGAGTAATGTTTACTGCTTATGGAATTGCTTTCACCCCTCTGAGTAGCCCGGTACATCCAGAGGATCATAGAGTAGCAATCAGGTGCATCTTGACGGTTCCTTGGTCAACTTTTGGGCTCTCGTCTGGGGAGAAACCAGGAGAAATTTGTGGACCAAGAGGCCATCAGTTAATGACTCCGGGAGAAATGTTTGCTGCTTATGGAATTGCTTTGGCCCCTCTGACTAGACTGATACAACCAGGGGAGTCACAGAGTGGCCACACGGTTCATCTTGATGGTTCTTTGGTTGACATTCGGTTTGTTGTCTGGGAAAAAAACAGGAGACATGTGTGGGATAATTGACCATCAGTTAGCTACTCCTGGAATAATGTTTACTTCTTATGGAATTGCTTTTAACCCCTGAGTAGACCGATACATCCAGAGGATCATAGAGTAGCAATCAGGTGCATCTTGACGGTTCCTTGGTTGACATTTGGGTTGTTGTCTGGGGAGAAACCAGGAGAAATTTGTGGGGCAAGAGTCCATCGGTTAGTGACTCCTGGAGCAATAGAGACGCTTCCTGGCCCCACCGAAGGATCATCTGGTTCTCTGTTCAGCCAGTCCGCCATGGTACCATGAGCAGGTTTCTACAGGAAATCCTATATCTATACAAATATTCTTTTCTCTGCATTATCAGTGTGTGACCACATAGTTATGTATCTGTTCCCATTAAAGTCCCCTGCACTGCGCCTTATTGGCTTGGGAGGCGGACGCCATGAATATATCAGTTGGTTTGTTAATTTGCTCTCATTAGTTGCTGGAGATCACTGAAAACTTCCGCAAAGACTCTCATTGATCCGTCCGCACAGGAAGCTCCTGCTTAGGCCTCACCCAGCGCTGATTTGTAGCCAGCATTAACTAGCAATAGCCAATTATTGACTATTCAATCTGGCTTCACACGCATTAGGAATCCATAAGGCGTCCCAGCCGCGCCGGTAATAGGAGTCATGTCAAGAGATTGTAATGGGGTGTATCAGCTCCATGCGACTCTGCAGTAAGTGCTGCTCAGCTTCACCATCTGTATTCATTCTGTCTTCTCCAGACTAATTCATCTGTTCTACAGCCGGGAGGAGAAACCTGACATCTTTCTTTTGCTTTTTTCCCCCTCTTTTATGGATTTCTCTCTATATGGATCTATATGTTGCTTTGTAATGTTTTAGTAAAGACCTCCGGCTTTATAAAGAGGGATCCCAGATAGAAGCCATTGAAGTGGTCATATATAAAACATAAAATACTGCTGCAGCTTTCCCGGCCTGCTGCGTGTGCAAACGCTCTACTTAATCTCCCCGCGCTCCGCACTATGACATGTCTGTGTTTCAAGAAAAAGCTACTTAAAGGGAAAGTTGAGACGGAGGTGTAAAGAGGCATGAGAGGAACATGACAAGCGTGTAGCAGGGGGAGGCCGAGCATTGCTTGACCTCTATTATAAATAGAGTAGGGAATACATTTCTATCTTATGATTAAATGTGAAGCAGATCAAATCTTATTCTTAAAGGGGTTTTCCAATTTTATTTATTTTTTTTAATTTCCCATCAATCCCTAATATAGTTTATCTAATATCAGATTGGTACCACTACAATCATCTGAGCACAAATGCTGCAGTCTTCTAAAGGTTCACCAAGCACAGTGCCATACACTCTACAGTGGCTGTTCTTGGTATTGCAACTCCACTTAATTTACTTGTATGATATTGAGCTGAAAACATTCAATAGTCATGTGACCAATAGATGTAATTTCACATCTATCTATCTATCTATCTATCCATCCATCCATCTATCTATCTATCTATCTATCTATCTATCTCATATCTATCTATCTATCTCAAATCAATCATCTATCTTTTATCTATCATCTATCTATTATCTATCTCATATAAATCTATCTATCTGTCTCATATCAATCTATCTATGTATCTATCTATGTATCTATCTATGTATCTATCTATCTGTCTCATATCTATCTATCTATCTATCTATCTATCTATCTATCTATCTATCTCATATCTATCTATCTATCTATCTATATTATGGTTTTACTTTATTTCTTTTTGAGGGTAATTTATTAGTTTAATGTATATTTTACTTTTTTATATGTAACATATTCATGTTGCTAATTTATTTCTTTTATCTAATATCTGTCGCTCGTGATTAACCGACCTTTGCCGGAGTGAATGGACTCTCCCGGGGGGGTATTCTACACATTATAAATCTAAACTTGTGGAAACTGCGTATTATACATTTATTTTATGTGTTTGTGTAGTTGTTTATTGTGTTCATTTATTTTATGGTGATTTTTTTGGATCAGTTATGAAAAAAAAATTATGAATCCACCCCCGCTGTTAGAATTGGATCTTACCTTGAATTTTCGTCTATTCTAGTTTATTTATTTTATGCTAAAAGTTACTGAAGGCGCCAACTTCTGTTATATTGTAAATCTAGAGCTCATGTATAGTCCCTGCAGTCTGGTGGAAGTAGGTCGTGTCCGTAATCAGGTGACCCGGAAGAGAAGGATTTATTCCCTCCTAGTGGTCAACATAATATAGAAAAGAGGAAGCGAAAAGGTTGTTGTAAATCTGTAGCAAAACTAAGCTAAAAAGGCAAAAAAATTATTGTACTCAAGATCGAAAGTGAATGCTCAGAATTTCAGTTCCCTATTGTCCCTGGAGAGATGTGTAATCAGACCTCACACTGCTGTGCTCTGTGCTCTCTGCAGCCAGCGTTATGTATTGTCCCTGGAGAGATGTGTAACTGCTGTGCTCTGTGCTCTCTGCAGCCAGTGTTATGTATTGTCCCTAGAGAGATGTGTAATCAGACCTCACACTGCTGTGCTCTGTTGAATCAGAAGTTTACCATGCCTATTTCTCAGAGCGGCAGAGAGGGGCTGTGTGTCAGTGCAATTCAGAATGATAAGCACACAGCAGTGAGAGGACACACCCAAAGTGCACTTGGAGAAGCTACAACCCTGGAGTATAAATCCATTGTAAACAGTCCTACTGCTACTAACAACATACACAGAGGTCTGATTACACATCTATCCATGGCCAATACATACCACTGGCTGTAGTCTATATGATCACACCTGCTGACAGGTTCCCTTTAAAAGAGGGCCCAGGACATGAAATGTACATTAGCATAAAGCAGGTGTATCATTGGTAATTGTTAACAGTCATGACCGGTGTACTGGATCCTAAATCTCTGTAGGAAGTCCAGAACTGTACATTTCCTCCCATTTATCCCTTTTATGGGGATAATATAATAAAAATGATAGAACTGTATTAATACAAAAGAATTTAACAAAATCCATAACAAAAGACAGCAACAAAAATCTATAAAGAAAGAGGCAAAAGTCGTATGTTCTTCTATAGAGATGAAATCTCCCACTTCCTTGTGATGAAATATATTGAGAACTTCATTCTGTCCCATTAGATTTTTTAGCAGTTTTTGTCAGATTCACACAGAACCCAAAAAAACAAAGGGCAAAGAAAACATCTGTTAGTTCTCGGTTTGAAAGTGAATGGACTTGTGGACTTTAATGAAGATTTGCGGATCCCATGATGATGAGTCCGACTTGTGATTGTTATGGAAGATACAAGTTCTTTCGGTACAATGATGACTTTGATGTGTCGCTGGCACAGATAATACCACTCCACGTTGCGTCTCCTTTCTCCCTTCTGCCCTCCGGGGCATCTCCTTGTGGTTCGCTCTTAATTAGATGTGTACTTGAAGACGTGTGAATGCAGGATCAGATCTGCTCCTAAAAGGACGATAACGTTATGAAAAAGAGATTAAAAAAGGGACAGGAAATAGAACACGGATTCTGCAAAGTATTTAGAATGGAAAGGTCAAGCTCTCGGCTTAACTAAGAGAAATATCAAAAACTACAGGACGTCGGCTCCTAAATCCATCAAAAAGAAATATTGTGACTTTTATTGAACTTTTTTTTTCTTCTGCTTATTTTTTTGTTTTATGTTTAAGTAATCATGGACAATTCTAAGTGTCTGAGACTCCTATGAAGATTGTAGGTCACGTGACTGTCAGGTCCCATGAAATGTATCTGGAAATATTGTGAGATTGGCTGCACCAAGATAATGGCTCTTTCATAAATATTCTCTTGGATGTGTTCCATGAGAGATAGAACATAGACTCCCCAAAGCATTCTGATTGGTTCGCTGGAAAGATCAGGAGCCTGGAAATTGTTCATGGGGGCTTAGTGAATGTTTCAAAAACAACAAGATCTCCGGACCTAAGTGGAGACTCTACACTACCCTCATGTTCCATCTCCAAATATTGACAGATTTGCTCCATCTAAAAAATATACCCTAGAATTTCCAAAATTTCTCCTGGAAAGTGCTCCTCGTGGGACGTCTTAAAAGGACAAACCCTTTTACTCTAGGGGATGTCGGTGGGTGGGAGCTTGTTATAACTTGGTATATTATTAATATATACTTCCCATTATACGGATGAGAAGGGGACAGGTGCCCGATCTACAACTCTGACTAATACTCAGTATATGGGGCCATCGTACAGTTGAGGCTCTGGCTATAGCACATTGGTTTCCCAAAGCCTCATGAATCTAGCGCCCCCCCCTGCACTGCCCCGACAGAGTGCACCACTTTTTTTTAGTGCACCTTTAACATAGGGCATGTGACATATTTCTGTTGGACTTTGCATGTTAAATCTGGCGCACGGTCCGACTTAGCGCCAGAAAACCCCCTTCAGTGCAGAAATTTGTGTCACATGAGGAATAGTGCAGCCCCGACAAAAAGCGTTTGAGTGGGACAAAAAAGTGGGCCACACTTCTTAAATACATGTGCAAGCAGTTTGCTCTAGAAAGAATATGCAAAGTATGACAGAAAACTGGTGCAAGGTCCATAGTAAATGTGGCCCAATGTCTATTGTCTGAATGTACTCACATTTATAGAATGTCCATAATACCATCTTCTCACTAGATTTGATGCATTTACTAGGAGTAAAGGTCACTCTCCTCTAGATAGGAGTAGAGAAATCTAGTGTTTGCCCTTTCATCTGCCCACACGTGTCCAGTGTTGTTTTTGGGCCAAACATCCAAGCCGGGAGGTCAATGGAAGACCTGCACTTGAATCCGATGACTTCCAGCAGTCGTTGGCCTTCGTTGAATGAATGTCATACTCACCCATAAGCCATAATACAGATCTGATCTCCAGCCGCTCCCATCTTTCTGCTCATTCCGCACTTGGCAATGGATCACCCATCGCAGTCCATCATTGGGCCGGGACCAGTGAATCCAGTATTTACACTGCAGACATAACGCAATTATCTCATGGAAACGTCTCTGCTAATTTCCCGTTTTGGCTGCAGTCTTGATCCTCCTTTATGTCACAAGCAGAACACAGATGTTGTACGGTGGCATAAACAGCAGCAGAGACTTACAGGACCCTGTGGCACTTCCATAAATCCATATTTTACATAAATAATTGTGATTACTGTAGTTTACCAGCAAATTATTTTTTCCTGTTACTAACAAGCCTGAAGACTTTCCATTCCTCTGAGTGCGCCAGTTATCTGGCGGCGTACGGCGAATGCTAATGTGACTCTGCAGCCTCTTCATAATGATTAGGATCGGTCTTATGTATGGAGAGTAGTAACAAGTCAGGTAATTCCTAGGTGGAATGCAGAGATGGTAATGCAGATTCCGGGGAAGGTCAATGAAAGTGCAATGAAAACAATGCAAAAGTCCGTTTTACTGATAAAAACGTGAGATAGAAACGTGAGAAAAACGTAAATCAGTCCTTCCTAACGACAAGTGGTCTGCCCCATTTCCAGAATCTATAGACCCTATCACATGAGCATGGAATATGGTTGTATGTCTTATTAGTGTGGTAGGACCACCTACTTGGCCAACTTTCCACTAGGAATGGCAGATATTTGGAGTCTCAAGTGAAACTTTTATGCTTTTTATATTCATGGGGTTGGAATAGATTTTCTATTCTTGTTGCTCCCAGCCCCACTGTAGGCCCAGGTCATTCCTCGGTGACGAGCTCCATTCAGTGGTCTCATTGGGTGGTCTCTACTTCTTCTGATTCTTTTGGTCTTATTTTTGATGGCATCACATAGCTTCAGCGGTTGGCTTACCAGATAACATTTTCTTAACTCTTTAGCTCTAGTACTTCTTGTCAAAATTCGAGATTCACAAAAATTGCTGATACCTGTGCTCTTTGATCATAACATCCGTGGATATGTTTGTTTTTTTGGTTATCTCTTGGTCTCTTTTGGTCCATCTATCTCCTCTCCTGAGTTTTTCTCGTGGTTGGTCCAATAACATACATTTTCTTTGGACTAATTTGATGTCAAACTGCAGTTCCTTTGGTGCCATTTGCCGTTGCTATGGTGGCATTTGTTCTTCTACAACCACAACCTGAGTGGATGTCCATTAGCAAACCCAGGCCTCTTATTTGACAATAATGCTCCATCATTTTTAGCAACCAGTAATGTTTGATCATGTTAAGTATACAATGGACTGGGGTGGGATATACAATGGGAAGCCACTCCTTCCAGTAATTTGTCACCTTCTAGACAGTATCGTAATTGGTGGTATATGGAAAGAGCAGGACAATCATTTTAAGAGATGTGTACAAATTCATAAATCTTATTTACAATGACAGTTGGGATCTAATAGGAATCTTTTTGTGTTAGAAATATATTTTTGATAATTTTTGTAGAAAAAAAATATAACATTTTTATTTCTTGCAAAATTAGTTTTTTTTTTTTTAGCCAAGTGTCGGGATTGTTGCATTCAAGAAAAAAAAAAAAACCCTTAGAGAATCCCCTTCAAATGTATAGATCCTGTCCAGAAAAAGAAAGTGGAGGTTTGCTTGAAGCGAGGGAATCCATGCGTGGAATAATTCAACAACACAACTCGTCTGAGGTGAAGAATCAGAGCGGTTCTTGAAAGCCGGACGGATTGTCAGAAATGTCTCTTTTGGTGCTTTGAGTCGAGTGTGAAGGATTCTGCACCTTGAAAGTCCCATTTTATTCATATTTTTTGCAGTTTTTGTTGCCTGTTGACTGAAGGATCGGCCGGTCGGGAGCTTATTTTCAGGCTGCGAGGAGACGGCTGTCCCTGAAGTTTTCAGTCAATGGAGAAGAAATTGTTGGTTCTTGGTGGAGACTTTCACCAGGTCATGTTCACCTCTAGCTAAAGTTTATATATTGGGTATTATGGAGCGGAGCACCGGATATATATACCGTGTATATATAAATGTCCATCAAGTTCAACCAAGGAAGGGAAGGGATTTAGGGGAAACATATATATATATATATATCTAATTACATTATTCTGAAAATTATTATTTTTTTTATATTAGTTATATTATTTTATATATTATTTTTTTTATATTTTGAATGTCTTACACAATGTAGTTTTAAATAATATTATTATCAATTCGAGAATTTCTCTCTATGCATTCCCATTATTTTAAAGTTCTGTATGCGAGAACAGACCCGAACTTCCCTGTCGGGTTCAAGGTTCATGTGCGATCTGTAGGACCCAGTCATATTGCCGGATCGGAGACTGAAAAACACAGCACCTCTAGCAACTAGCCATGGCTTTGATTAGTCGGAGGGGGGGTCCTTGGCCAATCACAGCCATAGCTAATAGCTAGGGGCGTTAATTAGAGATGAGCGAACATACTCGTCCGAGCTTGATGCTCGTTCGAGCATTAGCGTACTCTAAACTGCTCGTTGCTCGGACGAATACTTCGCCCGCTCGAGAAAATGGCAGCTCCCGCCGTTTTGCTTTTTGGCGGCCAGAAACAGAGCCAATCACAAGCCAGGAGACTCTGCACTCCACCCAGCATGACGTGGTACCCTTACACGTCGATAGCAGTGGTTGGCTGGCCAAATCAGGTGACCCTGGGATAGACTAGCCGCTGCCCGCGCTGCTCGGATCATTCTGTGTCTGGATGCCGCTAGGGAGAGAGCTGCTGCTGGTCAGGGACAGCGTTAGGGTGCTAGTAGATTACTGTTAGGCAGGAGTGATTCAACAAGAACCCAACAGCCCTTCTTAGGGCTACAATAACGTTATACTTTTTTTTTTTTGTTTGCTTGTGGCTGGGCTTGCTGGCACTAGTAGTGCAGCTAGTACCATATTGTGAGGAATTTGCAGGGGGACTTGCTACCGTTGTGTTTAGCTCTTAGTGACACACATATCCACCCCAAAGGAGAATCCAAACGGCTTACTTATGCCTACAATAGCGTTATATATATTTTATTTCTGGTTGATCTGCTGGTGAGGCATCCATGCATGCTGCCCCTGCTGTTTCCTGTCCATTTCCGTGATGTTTCCATCCTTTTCTGAGGTTCCCAGGTGTTTGGCCAAGCTTCCCTGTGCAGAGCCTTGGTCCCCTTGAAAAATGCTTGAGTCTCCCATTGACTTCAATGGGGCTCGTTATTCGAGACGAGCACTCGAGCATCGGGAAAAGTTCGTCTCGAATAACGAGTACCCGAGCATTTTAGTGCTCGCTCATCTCTAGCGTTAATATGTTGGGTGCACCCGAACTCGGACGAGAAGTTCGGGTCCGCTCTTCTCTTATTATTGCCCCTTATATAACGATAAAATAGAGCAATTATTAAATTATTATTGCTGTGATCATCCTTAATTTACATTTCATTATGAGAATAATAAATAGTGTTTAATTGTAATCCAATAAAAGAACTCAGCATTTATTATTTTTGTGAATAATATTAAGACATATTAGATAATATTATAATAGAATGCATAATACATTACCAATTTATTAATGTGATTATCTTTTATTGCTCCGTATATAATTGTTATTTTGCTTTGATTAGTTATTTTTAGTCAGAATATGTACACTACACTGATGCTCTGCGTAATGAGGCAGTCATGGAAAGATTTGTCAGTCTTGTCATTAGCAGGAGAACTCTGAAAAAAGGAATTTGTATTCCATGATTGTAGCTTCAACAAGTACATTGAAGGTGAGTCCTCACACTGCTTTGTTCTGTGCTCTCTGCATTAAGCAGCCCCTCCCCTCTGCTCTGAGTGACTTCTGCATTATTAAGCTAAACGCTTTTACTAAGAGCACAGAGGAGGAGCATTTAGGCAACACAATTCTGAGAGCTAAGAGTACAGCAGTGTGAGGACACTTATAAATCTATTTTTCAGAGTTCTCTAAGTAACAACATTCACAAAGCTACCCAGAGCTGCTAAGTTACATAGTGAATCAGTGATAAATAGTCATTATAAATTCTAATAAGACAGAATTATATATTATAGTGCATAAAATAATAAGATATTTTTATTGGATTATTCTATATTTTTCCCATAATGAAAAGTAATTTAAGGAATAATAATAATAATTATTAATAATAATAATATAATGTAAATAATGATTATGGTTCTTAGGCTTCCTTTCATTTTTAATAATGAGCTTTGGTCTCCACTGAGTATATGGGAGGCTTAAAGGGGAAGTTCAGGTTTTGAGCCCCTTTAATAATCCTATAAAATATGAAAAGGTAGAGGTAAAACCTCACAAACTGTGGCTCAACGATAAAAACACAGTCAAGAAAATGATTCAGATTTGGGTTCTTCCAGGGATTAATTCATAGAAGACGGGTCACCATTCAGACTGCTACGATATGCACGTATATACCTCCATATACGTGCATGGCAATAATCTCTAGAGGGAAATCATCAAAGAAAACATAGCGTAGCCTATAGGGTAAAAGTTTCCTTATCTGTTATTGTAGTCTACTTACAATTTTCAAGTTTAAAGGGAACCTGTCCTCAGAAATTGTCTTAATAAACCACTACCGGTATGTTGTCAAGCAGCTGAGCAGCTTCTAGATGATGTTTCTTCTATGGTTTAGCGTGGCAGCCTTATCCAGAAAATCAACTTTGAAGTCAGATTTAAATTGGTTTTCTGAAGTCAAGGAGGCGGAGAGTTTAACACTGAAGTCAAGCTATCCTTGCCTTAGAACACCCACTTCACTTTGATTGATGGTCATACTTCTAGGGATATTAGATCTCCTGAAGTCTGATTGATACGGAGGTGTTCATAGGCAAGGAGAGCTTGACTTCAGTGTTAAACTCTCCGCCTCCCTGACTTTATACATCTAAGTTACATCTCACTACAAAGTAGATTTTCTGGATGATGTCATTATACACATGAGAGAAACGTGATCTAGAAGCTGTTCAACTGCTTGACAACATTGGTAGTGGTTAATTAGGCCAATATCTGATGACAGGTTCCCTTTAAAAACAGCATAATAGTTTAAAACTCTGCATGCAGCTCATAAGCCAAATTCACACCCAACCCTGGGTTTCGCTCAATAGCTTCATCTGGGGCAGGGCCGAGATCACTTCATTTTCCCTTTTATACCCTCATTCAACTTTGTATAAATTTAGCATCAAAATATCCAAAATACGTAATGTGCATATCCTTTCAATTTCTAACACCATACAGTTTTAAAAAACATCAAATTCCCTATTCTTAGTTTTAATTTTCCCGCTACCCACACTTTGCTGTATTTTAAAATACCACATGTTTATTCTATCCAATCGCAGGATTATTCCTGTATACGCCCCCAAACGGACCTTAGTGAAATTTACTTGTCGGACTATAGAGAGAACAGCACATCCTTTTGGGTAGACAAGCCCACTACATCAAACCCCCGAATATTATCCAATCGTAATCAGTCTTGCTTTTTGTCTTTTTTAGCAGACCCTAGGGCGAAGTTATTAAGTTACGTGCATCCAATCAAAAACTTCTCCCCCCATTCTGCCCGCTAATGTCCCGTGATGTTTTCTACTGCCCCAAAACCGAATTCGATCTGGATCTGAATTGGGCTAACGTTTCAATTGTGCGGATACGAAATTCCCTTCCTTTTGCTCCCACACTGCTCCCAGACCCTTTCACCCTGTTCTTCCTACATATCCAAGGCCACAAGGACATGTCAGAAGATAGATAGCATTTTGAGTATCGCAAGTCATACAACTCGCAATCTCTATCGTTTGATTATTGATTTGTATAAAATGATTCATTTAGATTTTCCTTTTCCCTTTAGTTTCTTGGTATTCCTTGCATTTTCCACAATGAAAAATACCTTGTACTGTATCTTTTTTGGCCTTACTGTAGCTGTGTGTTATCAGGTCTTTTAAATTAGGGGCTTTTCTAAAAATCGTTTTGGGCTTTTTTTGGAAGTAAATTCCCAATCAATGGATCTCCATATGGTATATACCAGTTTTTTCCCAGATTTGTTTCCTTCTTTAGAATAGTTAGTAATAGTGGATTCAGTTTTGCCTTTCTCCATTTATATGTTCCTTTCTTTTATTCTTTTCTTCCTCATCCTTCAGTAGATACTAGGGGAACCCCCTTTCTATAAACCGATCTTGTATTATTTCAACTTGATTTTTCAAGTCCTTCTTCTCTGTACAGTTTCTCTCAATTCTTTTCATCAGTCCCCTAGGGATATTTTGTATCCAGGGCGCAGAATGACGGCTACTATATTCAATAAAATTATTATCACCGACAGGCTTAAAAAAATTCTTCGCACTTATTTCCTCCCCATTCCTGTATAGTTCCAAATCCAAAACGTTGTATCTTCTTCTCTCCTATCTCATAGGTAAATATCAGATTATATTCATTGCTATTCATATCGTTTACAAGTTGTTTGAATTCCATTTCCTCCCTCGCCAAATAATAATGCAATCATCGATGTATCTTTTGTATATTATCATCCTACTTCTAAATCTATTATCTTCTGAAAAAAATTATTTCAACCAATGTTCCATATATAGGCCGTCCCCGGGTTACGTACAAGATAGGTTCCTTGGGTTTGTACTTAAGTTGAATTTGTATGTAAGTCGGAACTGTTTATTTTATAATTGTAGCTCCAGACAAAATTTTTTTTGTCCCGGTTACATTTGGATTTTCAAAATTGTTTGCTGTAATGGGACCAAGGCTTATCAATAAAACTTCATTACAGACACCTTACAGCTGATTATTGCATCCTGGGACTATAGTAACATCCAGAGAGGTCACCAGAGGTCACAGGGGGCAGAGGGGTCCGTCTGTAGCTGGAAGTTGTCTGTAAGGCGGGTGTCCTTAAGTAGGGGACCACCTGTATATGTTGACGACGCTGGGGACAAATTTACCACCATTGCGTTCCTTCTTTTTGGGGAAAGAATTGACCATCAAACCAAAAATAGTTAAGTTTCAGACAAAATTCCATCCCCCCCTATAATGACTTGTCTTCTATCTTCACTCAAATCCATAACATTTTCTAACCTTTCCTTTGCCACCATTTTTCCCAAATCCTGTGGAATAGTTGTATATAGTGAAAAGACATCACAAGAACATAACAATATCTTTTCAGTTTTATCTAGCATTATCTCCTTCAAAATTTCGATTCAAGATTTTGTGAATCCTTAATATACGAGCTCATATTGTTCACTAGTGGTTGAAGAAAGAAATCTATGTATCGTCCCAAATGACTGGTGAGAGAACCAATTCCCGACACTGTTGGGTGTCCTGAGGAATTTTTCTGACATTTAGGTACTTTGGGAGGTAATATATCACTAGAATTTTGGGGGTCATTATATCCAAATATCTTGACTCTTGTTCACAAATAACATTTCTCTCGCTTGTCTACCTGATTAATTGACTTAACTCTTTTCTTTTTATGTCCACATGTAGGGTCTCCCTTTAATTTGCTATAGACCTGTGTGTCGTTCAATGGACGGTACATTTCTTTATTATAATCGCTCTTATTCAACAACTCCCCCCCCCCCCCCCAAATAAGTACAGGCAGTCCCTGGGTTACATACAGGGTTCTGTGGGTTTATTCTTAAGTTGAGTTTGTGTGTAAGTCAGAACCGTATACTTTATTATTGTAACCCCAGTCAAATTTTTTTGGGTCTCTCTGACAATTGGATTTTAAAAATGTTGGATTGTCATAAGAACCAGGATTAACAATAAATCTTAATTACAGACACCTGTGATAACTGTTATAGCTGTTTATTATAGCCTGGGACTAAAGTACAGTAATTTACCCAAATCCTGAAGTCCGCTTGTAACTAGGGGTCGTCTGTAAGTCAGGTGTTCTTAAGTAGGGGACCGCCTGTACTCTTAATTATCAGGTTCTTGTCCCCTTCTATATCTTTTAAAGCAGTTCTTTCATTGTATATAATTTATTATAATTAATTTGGGAGGGATCGGACAAAGTCAGATTTTTTCTTTTAATGCGGTGTAGACAAACTCAATATTATCATCCTTATACACTTTTTTTCTTTTCCTAAAAAATACTTTTTCAAATTTATGTTCCGAATAAATATATGAATATCAACATTTTGGCTTCAGGGGCATATTTGAATCTTATTTCTAATAACATAATATGATCAGTAGATAATACTTCATGACTTAAGTTTAAAAATTCCATTATTCTTTTTTACATCTCCTTCCCCCTCTTCCCTTTCGTTTGGACCTTCTTCTTCCCCTTCCAGTTTTCTTTTGCCGGTATTGATATTTTCCTTGCCCTAATGTCCATCCTCTATTTTCTAATGGGGAAAATTTTTGGGGTTTTGAGACCCTAAAAGGGGAAAGTTCAGGTTTTGAGCCCCTGTAATCATCCTATTGGGGATACCTTTTGTAGGAGATTTTCCCTAATGGACCCCCCAGTCCTGTGCTGGGATACTGTATTACTAGAAAGCTTTGGCTTGTGACCTTCAATTTACTTGTATATCACTGACATCGCGGAGCGTCGCTTTAAAGCAGACATTGATACATTTCCTATTGAGTGATTGGAAGATTAAATAAAGGACGAAGCCTTGTAATCCTTTGTGCGTGGCGCTCCAGGGCTTGATGACATTAATGTTGTTTATAGGCTGAAATGCAGCAACAGACGGGGAAGACGCATTTGGTGGAACCCAAGTTTATTACTTCAATAAACTCTCATTACCCTTAATATGTAAAGGAAACATCTAACTACAGCCTAGAAATACATCGGGCTCAGGCGCGGGAGGATATTTAGGAGCAAGGTCGGGATTTCAGCTCCAGTTTGAAATGCACCAAAAGCCATAAATCAACTTCTGAAAGATGGTCGTTTGCATTTAAAATACGGGACACGGCACAGATTAAACCTCCCATCGATTTCTGCAGGAAATTTGTGGTTTTCATTTGACTTTTTGTTAAAATTCTGAAAGTGTAGCGAAACAGAGAGAAAATGTGCAGAGTGAAACCTAATGCAGCCCGGGTTCAGCCATGAATGGAGATTGTAAGGCAACTCTTACTGCTGTGTACTTACCTGCAGATACACCATAGGGTTGGCCAGTGTTGGACTGGGGTGTTCTTGGGACCACTAGGGAGGATGAGGATCAGTCCATTTGTACTACCTTACAGAGACATATAGATCATAGGGGTAGTATGGGGTGTCCCTGGCCCATCAGATATGGTGAGGACCTGTCCATAGGTACTACCCAGTTGGCCTCCAGGGGGAATGAGGACGAGTCCACATGTACTACCTGTCAGAGACATATTGATCATAGAGGTGGTCAGTGCTGAACTGGGGTGGCCTTGGACCACCAGGGATCGTGAGGACCTTACGATAAAATAGCCCCTGGTATCAAGTAATAGTTCCAGTCCCCTCTTCTGCTGTGCTTTTGTGGCTTATTGTTATATTTCCAAGCCTAAACCTATCCAAAAATCCTCTTCTATTTTTGTAGGCCCATCTGATAGATGGATGTGGCTGCAATAGATGTGTTGAGAACACGGTGCAGATCTGGTATCTCCATTCTCTACAGGGACACGAAGGTCCAGTTCAAGGCTTCACACTTACCATTTGCATTTATTTCTACAAAGAAATAAGATTCTGTGTAAAGATTTTCTAAAGAAGAAGCTCATGTGGTTGCTATGATGTGGCTGGAGAAACGGGAGCATGACTTTTTTTGGCTGTGCTCCTTATTTTAACAGGTTGTGAGAATTTGTGCAGAGATTATTTTTCGCCACGTCTTGTGGTATTAAGTGGCTACACTTGGCTACTTTTTTACAGAAATGGTGCCACTTCTGGTCCTTAGATCTTGTTTGGTATTTCAACTTTCAAGTGTTTATATAATTGGCACCATTTCAGTTCCAGCCATAACTCATGAACCAGCATGGTGAGGTTTCTCTAAAAACCATTGATGTGTTACAAATTTTTGTCCAACCTGTCCAACCCAATGAACCTGCAGATGAGATTATGGAGAAAACAGGAAAGCCCCTGTGCTGCCCATGCCTAGGGCAGTGATAGCATGGGCTGATACTAGAAATAGGACTTTTTGCCACCCCAACCATCTTTGCCATCTTTATCACCATCTTGACTCCTCTAATAGGTGGCATTTCAATGATTCCAGTGCTGCTGGAATTTTTTTTCTGTAGCTCCTAGCATTCCTGAGTAACCAAAACTATTAATTTTGCAACTTAGTACGTGAATTGGGCTACTTGTTGTCAGGGGGACGGTCCTTGGCTGGAGTAGACATAGTTACACCCTCATCCTTACAGTACAGTTGCTAATCATCAAAATAATGCCACTGATTTCTTGGGAACATTCTTCTAACTGCTCCTGAATCAGTAACTAGTGATGAGCGGACCTGTTTGAGTTTGACTCATATATCTCCTTTCCTACTGTTAACACCTGGGATCAATGATTGGCACGATCAATAATCTCACAGGTAGCAGCGATGCTGGAGAAAATGCCAGCATGCATGCACCATTGGCACGTAAGGGGCAGTGCATGCACGCCCTGCATTTAAGTGCAACCAAGGGCTTTGCTGGTCGCACTTAGTTGACACTGTGATCGGTGCCAGGACCAATTGCTGGTGTTACCAGTGGGGGTTTGGGTTCGTTTCATTGGCTCCACTTATCAGTGACACAACACTTATTAAAGGATACCAAGAGTTAACTGAGATTGTAATCATCATCCAAGAGATCTCCTGCCCTATAACCCAATTGATAGAGACCACCTTGCTGCTAGGACCGATCATCTACTGATTATCATTGTAGGAAACAGACAAAAAAGTGATAGAAGCTCAGACAAAATGTCATCCTCCGTTACCTCGGTGTGAAATTAATGTGCATAATAAATAGACCGACTGAAAGTGGAGCCAACGCAGCATGAATGACTAATACCACACGGGCCAAACTAGTCGACACTCTGTGATCCCGACATCAGTGGCTTAATTACACGAGACATATGTAAGAGGAAGACTATGTACAGCTATTAGTCTAAGCCCATATGGTAAGAGCAGTATGGCGCGTCTGATTATACCTTATCATCTCCGTCACAAGACTCCGGCTCCAGCCTCTCCTCTCTGACTTCTTCATTCTCCTCCCGGTGTAATGATATCTCTTCCTGTCTGTTCTGCTGTCAAACACAACTCGTTCTTCTTACAAAGGTTAAATTCTGCTCCAATCACACAAAAAAGTAGAAGAGATCTTAGGAAGAGGCTCAGTTATTGTTCATTTGTTAGGAATTCTCTTCATCACGGTGTACCTTGCCGGTTCATTTCATTCCGTCTCCTATGAACTGTCTTTTGAGACCTTCTCTTTGAGAAGACCACGTTTCAGCAGATCAGACCATCCCACTATAAAACCACCTGTACTTGGAAATTAAGATCTTGTTGATCATCTTGTAAGGTTTCCTGTCTAGATGGAGCCTCAGATCTTCTGGTAATGGGTCAGACAATGACTAACCAGACACAATAATCAGTGGTGGACCAAACTAGTTTCATCAGGACCAGTGATCTATGGAATCCATCATCAAGTTGTTTAGATATCCATCAGATCAATCGTTATTAAAGTTTTTTAGTACTTTGACTGGATAGAGACTTATAACAGGACTCTTAGGCTCAGTTCACACTTGCACTCAGCAGGTTCCGTTCCCATTTTGTTATGAAATAGCAGAATTGTAACTGGAGGGGGAGTTGAACGCAGAAGATTGGGTTTAGCTCTATCCTACTGACCCCTTGTTATACAGACCATTTAACTCTTTATTTTCTTGATTGCTCAGCTAAAATGGAACATTGCCCAGAATTACCTCTCCTAGGTGATGGTGCACGTGCAACAACTATAAGAGGCTTCAACTTTATTGTCAATTGTATTTAATTGTGAATGAACATTTCTTCCCCATCGTCCTTCATGTTTTGGGGACATGGAGAGTTGTTCCCATGTCCCCCTACTTGACTTCTACATGTACCTGGTAGTCACTGATGTCCTTGAAACCTTATTGCAAAAATCCTGCAGAAAACTCCTGGTTTAACCTCCTGCTGATTGTTTTCCTTTTTAAGCGAGGAGGAGCCTAACTAAGAGGTGGGGCCTGAAGATGTTTTTGCTCCCTTGCAGACACAAGGGGGCGCTCCTGCTGCAGCCAGTTATCTTACGGCCAGGTACAAGGCAGTGAGTAGAAGGAAGGGGTACATAGGTTTTAATTTTATATATTTTTTATGTTTACAATATCAGGAATATAAATTAGAAGATGAAAGTGCTACAATATTTTATAAATTATATTTAAATGAGAAAATACACGTTTATCATCAATGGAAATAATATTTAAAAATTTGGGGTAATTTTTGCAAATATTTAATTGAGTCAATTTTACATTTCAAGTAAATATTTACAAAAATCCTTATCTCTTGCTTATCTAATTATGCGCCGTCTAGTAAATTATAGCTAAAAGTAACGGCATCCAAGAGAAGAGACAAAGAGGAAAAATAATTATCCATTTTATTTGATTAAATTTAATTATTTGATTAAATTTGCATTTATATTTTTACTATAAATCCATTTTTTGGACTGATTTCATATTTTTTTAGGCTGATCGCAGAGATTCCTATTGATTCAGTAGCTGATTCAGTGACATCAAGTGCAGCCCCAGGACAGCGCCACCTATAGGCCCCCATGGAGAGTGGTGGAGATGAGCAATGATATATGGCAGAGTATTTCTAGTGTGGATCCAGACATCAGCTTCCCGCAGCCTCCTCTGCTGCCGTATATTTGTTACCAAGTGATGCAGAAATGTCAGCGATATTAAGAACATCCTCATTTTATCAGAAGTAACCTCCAGACAGTAGAACAGATGTTCCTCATTTCAAGGGCTGCAGGGCATTAAGACTGCACCCAGGTTGTAGTAAGAAATCACTGTATTTGTCAGGAATAGAAAGTCTCATCACAATTAAAGGCAATGAATATAGAACGACTGATTTACCGTATCTCTAATGGATCCGTAAAAAGAGGAAATTCTTGTCCATGTCCCTCTATGTCTTCTCTTTACAGTAAAAAGTCTTGCAGATGTAGCGTCAACATCGGGTCAACATAGGCCGTAGCTCATGGTAAGCCTGTTGTCTTTTATTAAAGGGGATGTCTCATGAAGACCTTTGGTTGCATATAAAGGGTCCTTAGAGCCCTAAAGAACCCTATAAGGAATGGCGCTATGGTGGTGTGCCGTGACCACATTCTCTTCTATGGGACCTCCAGCAGGTCCCAATATCCCTCCGCTGGAATGGTTGAGTGTCATAGTCTTAGCTAAGCTTCAATAATAAGCCCCAATTTAATGACTGGTGTAGGGGCCCCCCATTATCCACATCCACTATTTGAGTCTTATTGTGCTCAAGGTCACACTGGATGCCTAAAGGTCATATACGTGTCATTTGCTCAATATCTCATAATCCTCGACTAGACACAAGATTTCATCAATATCTGCGGCTGATTATATCCCCTGTGTCTTTTGGGAAGGAAAAAGTAAATCTAAGTCCATAAAAGAGGTTCATAAAACGTGAACTAAGTAGATTTATCAATCTTCTGGGATCGAGAATATTATAAAGATTAGTGTCATAAAAGGGTAGCGGCGTCTGAAGCTAAGCTGATTAGTACGAGCATCGCTCCTCTCATGTTCTTTTATACGGCTCAGATCAAGAAGATATTGTGCGGAGGAGATGGGTGGAGGACCTCTAGGATGAGACCTTGTTATTCTCTGTATTTACACGTGCCGCTTCTGTCTCTCGTGTCGCGACGAGAGATGAAGCATTTGGCTCCTGCGTCACGTGTCGCTTGCATTAGACTTTGTTATGATTAATTGTTCCTTCTGCTGCATTAATTGTGCGAGTCGAGGGGTCACCAGACCTCCAAGGCATCTCCATACTGGATGTGCAACTCTAAGACTGAGCATCTAGTGGAGAAGAGGACATGGACTGGTTACGTCACGCATCAGTAATGGACAAAGCACTTGCTGAAAGGGATGGACAGTTTGGAGGAAATGTTAATCATATCTTTGAGATTTTTCTCATCTGAAGGATGATTTTGATATTTCTGGCTCTTCATTAGATTAGAGGGGATTCCACACTTGGCACCCCCACCAATCATCCTTTGGCACTAAAGCCACCTAGTGCAGGGAGATGGAGGCAGATTGCTCCATTCACCGTGTGGTGGCCATGCTGAGAAGTAATACAACTTTAAAGCCCCTACACATTGGTCAGAGCCAACGAGGATGACTTTATTGGTGTGGGTGCTTGATTTTTCACCAATATGATAGGTCACTTATTTGGAAACCACTTTAAAGGTACAATATTGCATTAAGCATGCACAAGTGTTCTTGTATGTCTGAGATGGGCCAGGTTACCCTACCAAGTGGTGGGTGCGGGTCTTCACCTGGTCCCTCACTATTTTCTCAATTGGAAGCTATTTTAACAACCCATCTGTGTAAACCTACATCCCTCCTCTGCGTGGGGACCATCCTGATATTTGAGTGCTAGAAATTCCCTTTTAAGAAATGTTTGAGAAAAGTTTTCCTTCCTTTATTATTTCTGTAGATTCTGCCACAGATTTTCTCCGAGATTTGAGTTGTGTGCAGCATTTTTATGTTTGTGTTACTGCTCAAAAATATAAAATATTTTCTTACGACATAAACTGGAAATCCAACAATTTTTATTCCCTGTATTTCCATTCCATGTCCTAGTTTCTGGGAACTGATATTATGGGGACTGTGGATAAATGGGATCACATCTCCTAAAACTTTACTCCCAGAATCCTCCTTGTCCTTGGAGGTTGATGTCTTGCAAACTTTTCCTCTTTCTTTACTTACGTAAATTTTTAACTTCTATACGAGTTTCTGGAGACACAAAAAAAAAATCATTTATGGAGCGAAAGCAGATGGTGTTTCAGATTATTCCACAATTTGCATACCATGTGCTAAAAACATGTTTAAATTGTAGAAATATGTTCCCTGCGCCAAGAGAGTTTTCAATATTAATAAGAGACTTTGCAGGATGGTTACCTAGAAATACATAGCGAGACATGGAGGAACGGAAATAGAGCGTTACCTGCTCACAATAGAAGGAAAGCAGGGACGTCTTGTCACCGTATGGAGGAGATAGGCGCCAATTCTGGGGAGGAGATTTATTAATGGAGGATCTAGGTTAATGCACACAAAATGAGTAGGATCTTCTTATATATCACAATCGAATTGCAAAATAAACCAGTGATTGGAAAATGAGGGGTGGAATGAGATAGAAGGTTCCACCAGATAAGTGTAAAACGGAGTCGCTAGTTTACTCATTGGGGGAGATATATTAAGCCTTCTCCGGTTTTCTGTCGAAGAACACATGAAAATCTCCCCATCTGTGCAGATTCTGAGGATTTTTCCACCATGCTTGCCACTTTGACATTTACTATAGTCTCCTCCGGTTTTATCCGGCATGTCAGACCTGGTTTAAAGAGGTCTAAAGATCGTGTCCATACCTACTAAGGGGTTGAATCTCTGAGTAGATCCAGGATACCTGGGGGGAATTTTAAGACAGGTGTTTAAAATGTCAATCTTAAACCCCTCTATCTGGGCATCACTGCCACACAGAAACCATTTTTTACAGTGGCCCTGGTGTAGGCCACGACTAGCCTAGGCTAGAGTACTTGCAGAGCTGATTATCAGGCCATTGGTCTGGTGGGAGGCACAGACAAAGTCTCCGACATGCCCAGGTCCGCACAGGAGAAAAGCAAGTCCATGGCTAGTTTAGAACCTTTCTGTTGAGAAACATGTATATGTGTTTGCCCAGTGGGAGGAGAATCATGATGCTGCCATGGCTAGTCAGGAGGAGCAGGATGGTCACAGGCCCCCAGTGTTACTGGAAAATATATTTAGGTGGTGTCCACCTGGTAGACCCAGATGTCTGGATCAGCTATTATTCAATGGTGACTTATCCAAAAAGACCGGATGGTCTCCCGATCCCTATTTGAGGGTCAAAGAGTGAATAGCAGGGGATGATTTTGACCGCTATTAGGAGTAGCACCAAGTGACATAATAGATCCAACTCTGTGGGTAAGTAAAAATTGGGTCCAAAGACGTCCGAGAACTAATAGTTCTAATACAATATTTTCTGTGGCAGATTCTTTGAAAAATTCTTTGTTTGAGTACATGGATGAGACGTGTTGTGCTTGAGTTTGTTAATTCTGATCTTGAGAGGTTTTGCTTAACAAGTACTTACACCTTTGCAAAGAGTGCCCGAGAGCAGTGTGAGAAGCTCTCCAACATGTACAACAACATGAACAAGCTCTACAACAACCTGGGAGAGTACTTCACCTTCGATCCCAAGGCAGTCAGTGTGGAGGAATTCTTTGGAGATCTCAGCAGCTTCCGCTCGCTCTTCTTGGTGAGTACAACTTTATTTATCATTATCCTCTTTGCTTTTGTGCACAAATTTTGTATCAATTTTGGAAAAAGAGAAATATAAATGCACATCCTGAACCTTATGTATCCACATGGAGTCTGTAATGATGGTGGGAAAGGAGTGACTCCAGCTGGGAAGGTGTGTTGGTCAATAGTACCTCTCGCCAAAAAGAAGACTGTATCATATACACTGCCTGAAAGCATCGTATTATACTTTATCTGCAGATGCACTTAGGCCCAGTCTCTGTGGGGACCCATAAGATGTTTTTTGCCTTTATGAATAGGTCCATAGTACAGGGTCAAGTACAGAACATGCACTGGGGCCCAGCAGCTTCTACTCATTGGCTTCATTCTAATGATATTATTATGATATATTTGAGATAGACTATTGAGTCCTCAATAAACTAAACTATTGATCCCATGAACTTGATCAGTAAGTGTATTGCCCCATTGGTACTTCATCTATAACAAGTCTCCAAAGCACGTTGGACCATATATCAAGAGGACTCATGTATTATAAGACAGAGGAACCTAAAAAATGGGATAAGCGACAAGCATCCACGGAAGTTGTATTAGTCTGAGATGGTGTAATATTATGAAACATTATGTAATATGTTATATCTATAGACCTTGTAAAATGGGTTCTTTATAAAGATTTTGTGAATGTTTCCGAATAAAGAAGATCAAGTACCATATGTATTTCATCTGGGATTGACCAAAAAAGTGTCATGGGTCCATCCAATGGTCATAAGGCTTCTTTGGTGAGACTTTCTTTGATTAGTATATTTCTCATGTGACTTACGTCTTAAAGAGGCTTTTGCAGGAGGACAATTCTAAGATTCTGTCTAAGAGCCCCCATGAGTCTATTCAATGTTGGAGGTGACACCTTATTGTAGATACAAAGAGATACTATATTAGCATTTCCTCTATACAGATCCCATCTATCCCATCTCATCTTTCATTGAAGAGTCTCCGAAGCCTGGACGTCTTCATGCATCATCCACTCAAATGTTCCTATGTTCAAATATTTATTCAGGCATTTTGTTTTCAGCCGAAACATTTCTTTTGTCTGTATACATATTGATCCCATTGATTTCATGTTCTGCCATCGCATGAAGGAGCGGCAGGTTGTCTGATGACTGAGAGCTGAGGGCCTTTGTTCTTGAAATAGATATGGAACGTTCAGCTGCGGTGCAACCACGGATGCCGCAAAGAGGCGGTAATATGATGGGGAGCCCCGCCATGAAAACACTAGCAAGAGAGGGGAATTAAACAGCGGGGCAAAAGTTTTCAATCTTACAAAATCCAAACTTAGATGATTGGCCATTAATGGGAATTTACTGCCATCCCAGGTGGAGAAGCAAAAGGAAGTGTATCGACTGATACCGATACAATGTTTCATGGTTTTATACGGGTAAGGCAGGAATTCTTTCAAACCCTTTCTTTTTTATCAGATTTTTTTTATAATAAAGTTGAACATCCAACCTGATATCACTCAAACAACAGCCTTTCTGCTCTGGGTGTTGTACCTGTGGTTACCACTCAGTACCTGTGGGACCACCACTCTGAGGTCTCTCAAAAAAATCATGGATACACGGGTCCTACTCAGTGTTTTGTACTAGGAGAGTCAGGAACCAGCAAGTCCTGTCCCCTGTTCTTCACCAGGGATAGTCCTGGAATATCTAGAATAAATAGGATCCATGGAGCTATACTCAAAGATTTTGGACATGGGGATTGCAGATCCTCAAATGTTTTCATGGTGCCACCATTCTTTCACACGCATTCCGCATTCTTTCATTAAGGGTATAGTAATTACTCTAGATTTAAATTTCTACAGTCTGAATAGCCATCCAGGGCCCGGATAAATATTGTTCATCTCCAATATGCAGTAGGAAGATGAGGACAGGCACCTGCCTTCAGGGTTTCAGGTCCACTTACCAGCAGCAAAGTCTATTTGGAAAATCTCTAAAACTCACATTCACTTCTGGCAGCAGAAAGGTTTAGGGTGATCCCTAATGGTGACTTTATGGGTTTGTACCCAAAGATTCTGTAGTTTTAGAAACTCATCCAAAAACTCCCACACCTAAACATTGTGACAGAGTAGGGACCCTTGGGGGCCTACAGTTTAGAAGCAAATTCTTCCTGCCATAACACACAACCTCATATTTCAATGGAATTATTATAATTATCAAGCCACAGACAAGAACCCTACACACCCTGGCTGTCTGGAATTCAAACATCCTCCCTTCCCCCGAATGGAAGGTCTGCGTCATATGGTATTGCCAAAAGATATGCATTAGGGTTCTGCCCATCTAAATACCTCCATCATTAGGGTCCTGCCCATCCTCACACCTCCATCAGTAGGGTTCTGCCCATCCTCACACCTCCATCATTAGGGTCCTGCCCATCCTCACATCTCCGGGTGCAGCGCCACCTAGTAACCCTATTATTATACTTACACTATGGGCAGATTTACTTACCTGATCCAGACGTGATCCAGCGGCGCGTTCTCCGATGCTGAGTTGGGTTTTGCCGGAATTCACTAAGGTCGTGCGCCCGATGTCCACTAGGTGTCGCTGCTGCGCTGAAGTCCGCCGTAATTCACCTTCTTCATCTCGGTGTATGTGAGTGCTATTTTTGTGACACAATTTTTTTTTTTAATTCCGCAGTTTTTCCGAATCCGTCAGGTTTTCCGACTGTCACGCCCCCAATTTCTGTCGCGTGAAAGCCGGCGCCGATGCACCACAATCCGATCGCGTGTGCCAAACTTGCACCCTTAGTAAATCTGCCACAATGTGTAGAGGGTGCGGCGCCACCTAGTGATCCTATTATTATACTTACACTATGTGCAGAGGGTGCAGCGCCGCCTAGTGATCCTATTATTATGTCTACACTATGGGGGACGGTGAGTTACCTCCTAGTGACCCTATTATTATACTTACAATACGGGCAGAGAGTACAGCGCCATCTAGTGACTCTATAATTGCATCTACGCTATGTAGGGGGGGGGGGGGGGGCTGCAGCTCCATCTAGTGAACTTATTATATCTACACTATGCTAAGAGGGTGCAGCTCCACCTAGTGACCCTATTATTATATCTACACTATAGGCAGAGGGTTCAGCTCCACTTAGTGACCCTGAAATAACATCTACACTATTTGGGGGGGCTGCAGTGCCATCTAGTGACCTTATTATATCTACACTTTGGTCAGATGGTGCAGCGCCATCTAGTGACACTATTATTATACTTACAATACGGGCAGATATTGCAGCGCCACCTAGTGACTCTATAATTACATCTACACTATGTGGAGGGGGGGGGGCTGCAGTGCCATTTAGTGTCCTTATTATATCTACACTATGGTAAGAGGGTGCAGCTACACCTAGTGACCCTATAATTATATCTAAACTATGTGTGGGGGCTGCAGCGCCATCTAGTGACCTTATCATATCTACACTATATGCAGATGGTGCAGCTCCATCTAGTGATCCTATTATTATTTCCTACACTATGGGCAGAAAGTGACCCTATTATTATATCTACACTATGTGGGGGGGGGGGGGGCTGCTGCGCCATCTAGTGACCTTATTATATCTACACTACAATATGGGCAGATGGTGCAGCGCCATCTAGCGACCCTATTATTATTTCCTACACTATGGGCAGAAAGTGCAGCGCCATCCAGTGACCCTATTTTGATACCTCCACTATGTGAAGTGGGTGCAGCGCCATCTAGTGACCCTTAACTGACACCTATACTATGGATATCTGAAAGGTAACGCCAAAACGGGGAACAGAAGACAATAGAGAGCGGAGTCATGAAAGCGACGCCTCACCTACGAGCCGTGCATTCTAATCGGCTTCTTAAACATTTCGGCTTCTAAGTATATTTCTATTTTCGGTGTCACGGCAATGTCTTTATACTGTGCGCTGAAGGTCAGAGGGGCGTGTAGAAGTGAAAGTCCATGTCTGAAAAGATTTATGAATTCCCAATTAGAACAAGAAGCAAAAACAAGAGGGCAGAAAATGTCATCCTTCAAAAAAAGGCAGAGAAGCTGCGGCGCTGCGATCCGCTCCGCAAAATAATAAGAGGAGGCGCAACACCCAAAACACGAGAAGCAACAATCTATAACAATGGTAATTACTGCGGCCGGGGAGAACTTCTGACCGCACCTAAAAATAGAGAAATGAAGCAAAATATACAACAAGGAGAAAGGCGACAAAATAACAAGGAGGTGATCGTTATGTTACATTGTTTCACTGAATGGAATTAGAGCTGGATGTAAGGACAGAGCTGGGACTCTAGTGATCTATACTATAGGGGGAGGGGAATACTGGTGAATACAGCCGTTGGGCCCCAACACCTGCAAGCTCTGCACAGTACCGACAACCCCCCTCCCGCCTGACTACATCCAACCCATCCGCATCCTACAGACACAGTTACAATTAAAGCTCTACTGCAACAGGCGCTATATGATGATGTCATCACCTACCGACCTGTACACAGCAGCAGAGAAAGCAGAGGAGAGAAGAGAAGAGCTGCTGGGGAACATGGAAAGGTTAATATATAGTGTTCATTTGTAAACTGCAAAGATGGAAAGAGGCCAAAGTGAGGGGGAGATAAGGGTTAGCACAATAAGAGGGGGGCCACAATGAGAGGGCACCCATGAAACAAAATACTCAAATTTCAATCCCCGAGTTATGTTAATACAATACAGATCATTGTAACCCCATACTTTACAATATTACTCAGTTTTATTGGTGTTTTAGCTCCTATTACAGTGATGGTCAGTGAAAATTTCTAGAGTGTGAGCAGGGACTCTATATGCAGACACTACATGATCCCTCTGTGCTTTGAGATTCTGTGAGCTGACAATGTGATCAGATTATCAGGGTACAGGGTTTATCTACACTTTTATTTAACTTTGAATATTCTAGTATCTGACACATAGAAAAAGAGATGAGGCAGATCAGAGATGATGAGATTCATGAGATGCATATTACACACAATGGCACAGTCAGCTCTGCTACATGTCTCCTTCTGCAGCTTTAAAAACCTTATATTATCTGTAGCTTCTAAAGTCAGTCAGTGAGTGTCTGTGTGTGAGCTTGTCTTGTAATGCAGGGGGGAGGAGCAGAGAGCATACCTCATCCTGCAGGCAGGAGAAGCTATTCATGAGAAGAATCTGCCCGGCCCTTACAGTCAAAGGGCAATCACAATTTTTTTTACCACAACTTATAGAGACATGTTGGAATAATAAGATGGGGAGATGAGGGGCCACAATATTAGGCGGAAATGAGAGGGGACACAATCTAAGGAGAAAGTGGTAGGCACAATATGACAGAGAGATAAGAGGAGACAAGAGGGAAAGTTAAGAGGCCAAAATATGAGAAAGAGATGAGATAAGCCACAATATAAGGAGGAGATGGTAGGCATATTATGAGGGGCCATAATATAAGGAGGAGGTGTGAGCCACAATATTAAGGGAAGATGAGAGACCACAATATGAGAGAGATGAGAGACCACAATATGAAAAAGATGAGAGACCACAATATGAAAGAGATGAGAGACCACAATATGAGAGAGATGAGAGATCACAATATGAGAGAGAGATGAGATGGGACACAGTATGGGGAGGTGATGAGAGGCCATAATATGAGCAGTGTATGAGGGGCCACAATATGAGGGGGAGATGAGAGGGGCCACTATATAAGGAGGAGGTGGTAGGCACAATATGAGAGAGAGAGAGATAAGAGGGGACAAGAGGGAAAGTTAAGAGGCCAAAATATGAGAAAAAGATGAGAGGGGCCATAATATAAGGAAGAGATGAGAGCCACAATATGAGGGGGATATGAGAGAGGCCACTATATAAGGAGGAGAAGAGAGGCCAAAATATAAGAAAGAGATAAGAGTGGGCAAAATAAGCACAGTTTCCACCCAATTAGCACAAAAAATTGTGTTACCTGCATAGAAAGATATGTTACCTGAAGGGATAGGTAGAACACATATAGCACCAGAACCAAGTTAAATAGATAAATACATCAAAACCCAGGTCAGTACATAAATTCAGCATCAGAAACCAGTTCAATCAAGTACAGGACCAGAACCTAGCTCAGTGTATAAAAATAAAATATTATATATAATATGTAAAATATTGAGTATTGAGGGCAAAATTGTGATATCATGTGCAGCCAGAACTCACTGCAATCTGGCAACTCACAGATAAAGTATTTTATCAGATGTGACTCCTTCATCTATCTGGCCGCCATGTCAGCTTCTTCCAGCCACGTCTGTAGATTTCACACAGTATTGTAGATTCTTTACTTCATCATCTCCTCTCATCTTCTTATCACAAACTTAATACTGTCACACAGTAGCCAATATAGTGATGGGGCCCAAACTCAGTATCCAACTGTCACAGTGCCCCCACACAGAAGCCAATAGTCACAGCTACAGCCCCAAAGAAGCCAGTAATTCCAGTGCCGGCTCCAGTAGCTCCCCCCGAAAGCAGTAGTCACAGCAACATCTCCAGTAGCCAGTAGTTGCAATAATGTTCCCAGTACCCAGTTGTCACAACGTGTCCCCCAGTAGCCAGTGGTCACAGCAATGCCCCCAGTAATCAGAAGTCACAGTGCTGTCATGACCAGTCACAGTGATGCCCCCAGTGATATAGTGGTTATAACCTGCCTATCCTTGGCTCAACAAGCCAGCTACAATTTTAACAACTGGCTTACCCACCCCTGGGCAGAAGGTATATAGTGTACATATAATAATTGGGTCACTAGGTGGCGCTGCATCATCCCCCTATAGTGTAGTATGATAATAGGGTCACTAGATGGAGCTGCACCCTCCCCCCCCCATAGTGTACATATAATAATAGGGTCACTAGGTGGCGCTGAAGCCTCTCCCCATAGTGTACATATAATAATAGGGTCACTGGGTGGCGCTGCAGCCTCTCCCTATAATGAAGTATAATATTAGGGTCACTAGATGGCGCTGCACCTTCTGACCCTCAGTGCAAATTATAAAGATATCAGGGACACAGAAATGAGAAATATTCCTATGAGGCTGACATTAGGATGCGCGGCTCGTAGGTGACGCGGCACATTCATTACTCGCTCTCTTTTGTCTTCTGTTCCCCGTTTCGGCGTTACCTTTCTGTGTGCAGCAATGTTATAATATTCTATCCGTAATATTCTGGAAATGTGACTAACAGAAGGTAATTAACATGTCTCACTTATTTGGTAATTTTGGCTAATGGAAATGGGATTGCAGGGTAATTTGATGCGCACAAATAAAGGGAACATCTTGCACAGAATCAAAATACTTGCTTTATTTTTCGTTCCTGCCGCTAAGTTATTAAAGTTTGCAGAACTTATTTTAACAACTTTGCAGGAAGGATATTGTGCAGAGAACACAGATTTGACGGTGTCCTAAAGGGGTTTGTGTATTAATCACCAGTCCATAGGATACTTGATCGACATCAAATTGGTGACGTTCACCTCGCACCCCTTATAAAACTGCAGACTCTTCACATCTTATGCAGCACAGCGCCATCCATTGTATAGTGGCGGTGCTTGGTATTACAGTTCAGCTCTATACATGATGGATGTGATGTCCAACTGTTTCATACAGCGACTTGTGGAGGGACAAATGTTGAACTCCCCTTGATGATCTGAGGACCCTAAGAAGGGCAAGTGAAAAATCCTTAAAGGACACCTACCATCAGGATGAAGGATTGTAAACCAAGCACACTGACATACTGGTATGTGCCAACTCTGGTATGATCTGAACTTCTTTTAGCTTCTTATACACTTGTTTTTAATAAAAAAAAAAAAGGTTTTAAAAACTAAGCAAATGAGTCTAAAGGGTCTCCAGGCCAGAGCCCCTCAGGCTAATTAGCATAAATTGTAAAACCTTTTTTTGGAAAAATAAGGTCCTAAGAAGCTAAAAGAAGAGCAGAGAAGGCCAGAGGGGGCACACACCAGTATGTCAGTGTGCTTGGTTTACAATCCTTCATCCTGGTGGTAGATTTCCTTTAACCCCCTTAACGACCTGGCCCTTTTTTGTTTTTTTCATTTCTATTTTTCACTTCCCACCTTCAAAAATCTATGACTTTTTACATGTACAGAGCTGTGTGAGGGCTTGTTTTCTGTGTAACAAAATTGCACTTCATAGTGATGGTATTTAATATTCCATGCTGTGTACTGGGAAGGGGGGAAAAATTCCAAATGCAGTGAAGAAACGCATTTGCACCATTTTCTTGTGGGCTTGGATTTTACGCCCCAAATGACAGATCTACTTTATTCTTTGAGTTGGTGTGATCATGGGTATAATACATCTGTACAGGTTTTATAATGTTTTAATACATTTACAAAAATTACAATTTTTTTTTTATTCTTCCATTTCATCCGCTAATAACTTTTTCATGCTTCGGTGTACGGAGCTGTAGGTGGTGTCGTTTTTTTGTAAATTTTGATGATGTTTTCTATGCTACCATTTTTAGGACTGTACAACCTTTTGATCACTTTTTATTATATTTTTTATGTTTTACAAAATGGCAAAAAAGTGCCATTTCGACTTTGGCGCTATTTTCCATTACGGGACTAAATGCAGTGAAAAACTCTAATTATGTTTTGATTGATTGGCCATTTTTGGAAGTGGTAATACCTAATGTGTTTATCATTTTACTGTTTATTTATGTTTATATGACTTCTATTGAAAGGGGGGTGATTTGAATTTTTAGTTTTTTTTAATTTTTTTTTAATTTTTACTATTTTTCAGACCCCCTTGGATACTTTAACCCTAGGTTGTCTGATTGATCCTATCATATGCTGCCATACTACAGGGTTTTCCTCCTCATTCATTACAATGTGCAAATAGCACATTGTAATGAATAGGTTAAAATGAGACAGCTCAGGGTCATAAAATGGGTACAAGAAAAAAGCCAACAACTTTAAAGCAGTGCCGCATGTACCTTGATGTGAGGTGAGACTTCTGCCTCGGGCGGCAGCATTCTCCACCTCAGAGGGGCGGCACTGGAGCAGTTTATAATATCTGTTTATATATCATCTTCCCTGTGCTCTCTCGACATCTCCCCCAAACCACATGCACCGTTAGCCAACACTGGCAGATTTACCACTGGGGTAAATCAGCCATTCTGCAATTGTGTGCAGTTACCCTAAAGTGCAGTTTTATGGATATTGATGAACTGTCCTCAGAATAGATCATAATATTTGTGGGCATTTGGCACATGGCAGCCCTCATAATCATAATGGCAGAGTCCTTGTTACATCAATATTGATTCTAGATCATCAATATATAAGTCTAAGAAAACCCCTTTAAGACCAGGACTGTGCACTATGGAATTGCTGCACTGGGGCTAGAGCCCCCTCAGAACTTATGAAGTTATATAGGATCATTGTAGGGAAAGATCACATGAGTGAGACTCCTTGCATCACAGTGATATATGATGCAAGGAGTCCCTGTTTTCCTGCAGATCATGCTGCTGTTTTGCAGGAAAGAAGGGACTTATTTGCAACTACAATGCAAGGACTCTCATCCCGACACTGTGTGGTCTGTACTTCATGGATCGGCCACCAAAGTCTGCTCTGGCAGCAGAGAGTCTTGGCTTATCACGGACTAAATGTTCCAGCACATAGGGAAGGGGAACCCAGCAGCACAGAGTATTACAGCAATGACAGCTCTGATCTTATAAGAAACTATAACAGAGATTCTTAGGCTGCGCTGTCTGCTGGGAGTGAGGGAGGAAATGGAGAGATACAGACTAAAAGCTAAGGGTCAGTACAGGGTCTAAGGATGTGGAATAGGTGGAAGCAATTATCATTATTATAATTATCAATAGTCATTAACAATAGAAGTCATAACAATAATCAGTTATTTTCATTTTTTATATATATAATAATAACACAACCTCTGGGTTCTTTGGAAAGTTGCTTTAACCTTGTGTCTTGTAACCAGGGATGATCAATAGATTCCTGCCACAGAGGACACATCTATCACAGCGGGGGAGAGAAAAACATGAAAAGAAATGAATCAGCCCAAATGTCACCAAAACCATCAATATTCACATCCATTTCATCAGATTTTATAGAAATGTAAATGTGTGAGACAGCAATACGGTTATCTCCCAAGTAAGTGAGACGTCACCTGGATGAACCATCTCGAAGCTTCTAGGAGTAAAGATGGTGGAGATGAACCGTAAAGTATTCAGGAAACTCAATTTCTACTGCCCCTAAATCATTAAAGGCTTAGGAAAGATATAGCAAGATGACTCCCCCTCACAGTACATATACAATGATAGAGAGTATTTGCTCCAGCTGCATGCCCCTCACAGCATATATACAATTATAGAGAGTACCTGCTCCAGCTGCATCCCCCTCCTCCCCCTCATAGTAGCAGAGTGAAAGCTGTAAAATCCAAGCCCACAAGAAAACGTCACAAATGTGGTTTTTCACCATTTTCACTGCATTTGGAATTTTTTTCCCGCTTCCCAATACACACCATAGAATATTAAATACCGTCACTATGAAGTGCAATTTGTTACGCAGAAAATAAGCCATAACAGAGCTCTTTATGTGGAAAAATAAAAAAGTTATAGATTTTTGAAGTTGGTGAGTGAAAAATGGAAGTGAAAAAACTAAAAAAGGCCAAGTCGTGAAGGGGTTAAGGCAGAAGATCACAGAGGTGTCAGATTACATAGAGGTCTATGGGGAGGGGAGGGAGAGGTACAGCAAATCGGTCTCCACCCAGCAGCTTCGAGATTGCAAATATGCGGATAGAGACTGAGGGACGAGATCAGACCATGGCCAGAAACTAGTGTGACTACTCCCAACACTAGAGCATATTTGTTACATACGACTACGACTATTTTTAATTTATTTTTATTTTATTTTTCATTTTTATTTATGTTTTATTATGCGAGTTGAGTTACCTTTTCGGATTTTTCTGGACTATTAAAGAACAGAACATTTACTATATTTGTGGCCCTCCTAAAGTTTGCCTTTGGATGCAGCCCCATCCTTCCGTGTTGCATTGGAGCTGGTGCTATGACTATAGGCAGCAGTCAGTATATTACCAGTTATTATAATGATCATCATTGAGTTAGAGAAGCTTCCACTCTGCTTTATAAGGAGCCGACAGGGCAATCATCTCCAAATCCCCGAGCAATCTAGGACGAAAAAAAAGACGTCAGGCTCCGGAGAAATGTGAACCGCGCTCCCAGGTAGAGAATTCACAGTATGTAAAATTCATTACCAGACACTGGAAGAGGCCGTATCGGCTCAGCGACTTCAAAGACACATAAGAAGCCGTGTATTCGTTATGGTTCCTGCCTAAGCGCTCATTCCACTATTTTTAGGAAATAAAACCTAGAGACCTGAATTGGTGTAATTTAGAGTTTAGACAGAGACTTTATACGCAGAGAGATCACCGGCGCAGAATGGAGAGAGAATTTATGGCAGATATTCCGCCTCTCGCTGGGGACACATGTAATGTTCGTCTTCGGGGGTCTCCGGGGATTTGGAGTGGAAGTTACTTTTACAGTTATGAATAATAAAAAGTCTGGATGTAACAAAATATATAAAAAAAAATAGGAGAAATGGCCCGAGAGGTTGTGAATGTGGCCTCTGCCGCTCCGGGGTGAGGACGTGACTCTGCTACATTGTTACAGCTATGAGGGAACCTTCACTGAAGCCTAAGGGGACAGCACATCGCCCCATAGCAGATGATGGACACCATGTAGACGGGTCTGATCGTCTCTGGCCATTGGGGTCTATTAGAAAATGACACCTAATACACTTCCCATTTTCTACTATTTTGTTTCTTTGTTTTCTTCTGTTCCTTCCACAGAAATAACTTTTCTTTTAAATCAAATTAGAAAGTTTTTTTTTCAGTTTACACTATAGAACCAAAGAGATTTTCTCCCACAATTTACCTGTTTATTCAGGACTACACAAAGTGCTCCGAGGCTCCTCCAATCATGATTGTAATCCATGAAGCCTCAAGCTGCGGTTCTTGACCTAAGTTTTCCTAAAATTTTTGCTATTTTTTTTACTAAACTTGACTAAACTACATCTCATTGGAGAACAAGTGAATCTGATTGGGGCAGTGATTTTGTTCACATTTTTTTTTCAAAGTCTTCATTAGCAACTTTGTTGGAATGGTTTACAGCAAAAAGAAGTAAAACTTTTGGGTAAGTGTGAATCCGAGTGCTTAAAACCTCTGCAGTACTTTTAGCACAACTACAATACTTTCCCATAAAGCAATAGCTCTTGGGATGTAGAGCAACTCTGTCTACTATCTTGATTTCCCTTATCCAGCAGTTTCTTTGCTATCCTCCTCAGTTTGGCCTGCCCCTGCCTCCTAGCTGTGTCTCCTGGCTGTGCTGATGATCCCATGTGAAAACTCCCCATAAAACAACTCTATGGACTCACAGAGGGGGAGAGGCTGCTACTCCCTGCTCACTCTGGAGGGAGTAGGGGGAGGTCATGTGATGCTCACTCTGGAGGGGGGATGGACGGTCATGTGACAGTCTTGTCATCGTGTGTAGCAGGGCTGGATGTGTTAACTCCTGTTCACTCTCCTACACAGAATAGTGAGATATAAAATCTCCCCTGTTCCCTATTAGTCCCTACATCCTAGTCTGTGATTCTACAGAACTTTCTCTGTCTCTGTGTATGCCATGCTGTGTCCTCTGCAGACCTTCCCGACCTTCTGCCTTCCAGACTCTTTTTGCACCATGCAGAGAAGTTCACACGGTGTTCACACAGCACTGACTATAAACAGTCATGGTAGTCACTATAAACATCCCGTATGCACACTATTCAGTGGTCAATGGATTAACTGGACATGATGGTAAAAAAACCTAATGACAAAACACAAGACATCATAGGAACTGTGGGCATCCTAAATTTAACTCAAATACAAGGTACAGGCAGAATGATGTCAGACTCTGCCCACTTCTGTGCTGCTGAGGAAGATATCTGACAAGTAGCTTCAGAACAGAAAATGCCATGACTCTGGAAAGAAAAGGAGGAGCAACACTTATTTTTAAAGGACGTATATACTGTATATGACATAAATAGATTAAAGATGTGGGTCCTACCTCTGGGACCCTGATGCATGCACATTCAACTTCCATGCAATTTAATGGGAGCACCAAACATATAGTCTATTTTCATTGCTCCGTAAGAGTTAACTATGTGAGGCACACTTTCGGATACCGTTCACCTCGTCCGGGGGATATATATAAACCCAGAAAATCAGGAATATTGGGGAGGAGGAATGTTCTGCTTCATGACCTTCCTCTACCTACCACTAGGAGATCCAAGACAACTGCCAACTCAGCCAGTATCTGATGAAATAGTGTGTAGTAGAAACATTACAAATTTCTACAACTTGTTGGGATGTATCAGTCAAGCTAATGTCTCACTGACAATTATTTAGATGGATTCATTACAAAAAACATCTCAGCTCCATGAGAAAGACTAAGTCCAAATCATTTCCTGGATCTGAATCAGATCACATCCTGTGTTTTAATGAATTGGAGAAAATCCACAAACAAGATCACAAACAAAACTCCAGACAGCTCTACAAAGACGTCCTAGAACTTACAGCCAACCCAACTTACAGACGACCCCTGGTTACATATGGACCCCTCTGCCCACTGTGACCTCTGGTGAAGCTCTCTGGAGGTTTTACTATAGTCCCAGACTGCAATGAGCAGCTGTAAGGTGTCTGTAATGAAGCTTTATTGATAATCCTTGGTCCAATCACAGCAATTTTTTTTTTTTAATTTAAATACATTTTTATTTTCATTTTGAACATAGACAGAGTATAACTCCAATTGTCACTGGGGGAAAAAAAATTTGTCTGGATCTACAATAATAAAATATACAGTTTCGACTTACATACAAAATCAACTTAAGAACAAACCTATGGAACCTATCTTGTACGTAACCCAGGGACTGCCTGTATCACAGTCCTGCTGCTACTAGCAACATATATAAAGGTCTGATTACACATCTCTACAGGAACCACACATAGCACTGGCTGCAGAGAGCACAGAGCACAGCAGTGTGAGGAAAATACCGAAGTCTTCATGGTAATGCCTGCTTACAGGTAATCCCTTTAATTGTATGGAACCTTTTTCAGAACCTATTGGGATTTTTAGTTTTCAACAACTGTACTGTGGCTCTGGTCCACGATTTTTTCCTACTGTATAAAAAAGTCTAAAACTATGAACCTAATATCCAGTACCACGTTCCGAATTCTGAAGCTTCAGTCTTCCTAATGTATGTTGTAAATCCTAATAGGATTAATGATGTTGTGTGATCAATCATCCCATTATTACAGATGTAACATAGCAGCAGATAAGACGACTGCACCCGGTAACCGGCGCATGTAGCGGCAGCGCGGAACCATGTTCTTATTTCATGTATATTTATAAATGTCACAGAATTCTTCTTCATGTAGGATTAGAGATGAGTCGCTCCGGACATCCACTGCTCAGGATCAGGACGGCAGGAATCACATCAGGAGGCCGAGGACAGAAATAGAATAATTATACAGCAAATCCTAAGTCACAAGTGATCAATGGAGCCGCAAACATCCCTACAGAATCTTACATGGAGGCACATTCTATAACATAATAAGATAAATGCCGGTTGTTACAGATCCATCCAATCATCTCCTATGTATGAGCAGAGATTAGATGTCCACCCAATCTGTGAGGCGCTTTATCCTTCAAAAATATTGCCTTTTATTATTAAAGGGAACCCGTCACCACATTTTTCACAAATACAGGTAGTGACAGGTTCCTATAGAGCCCTAGTAACTATCTGCCCCCCTTTGTTTAGTTAAAAATAGTTTCCATCAGAACCCCATAAAGTTATAATCCCTCATAGAGTTATAATCTTACCTGGTATCTAGGGATATTTGGAGCAAGTCGAGGGGCGTAGCCTAATGTCATGTGACCAGGGTGACATCATCAAAGGCCATTTAGCTACTTAACTTTAGCAAACTGTACCCCATGTACATATCTGACCACATAAAACAATCTAAGCAGCCTGCATGGACTCCTACTCCCCTACATGCAGGCTGTTGTGATTCCATGAGATATAAACTTGATATACAGATTTCTAATGCTAAAAATCTAAAAGACCAACGATGATGTCATCCTGGTCACATGACATTACAGCTGCATACAGAGAGAGGATGGGGAGGAGATGTTGGGTTCAGCCTGAGGAGGCCACGCCCACTTCAACTCGCTGTAGACATGCTTACATACTAAGTAAAATGATACAATTGAATATATAGTAAATAATTTTTATATAAAAGAACAGTGTCTGTTAGATACTAGGGCTCTATGAGGACCTGTCACTACCTGTATTTGTGAAAAATGTGGTGAAAGGTTCCCTTTAAAGGGGTATTCCTCCCACAAAGACAAGAATCTTAAATATACTCAGGATAACAATATAGCACATTCTCAAATTCACCGGTATTAAAAAAAAAAATAGAGCATTTTACAGATATAATTCCAACCTGTCTCTGTCTGTCCTGGTGTATCCAATTTTAATTGCCCCGGGATCCGACTGTAATTCTTCTGACTGTGGTCTGATGATTCTCATTAATAGCTTCTCTTGCCTGCACTCTGCAGTGTCCTCTTCCTCCTGCCCCTCCCCCTGCATTACAAGACCAGCTGATTCCTGCCAGCAATCAGCAGTGCACAGATAATTACTCTACAAGCTACAGACAAATAATGTCTTTATAGCAGAGCTGACTCTGCGTGTATTATAGCTGAGATAAAGCAGAGCTGGAGTGCCATTGTAGCCGTATTATAGTAGTTATATTCTTGTACTTAGGGGGCAGTATTATAGTAGTTATATTCTTGTACATAGGGGGCAGTATTATAGTAGTTATATTCTTGTACATGGGGGGAGTATTATAGTAATTATATTCTTGTACATAGAGGGCAGTATTATAGTAGTTATATTCTTGTGCATTGGGGCAGTATTATAGTAGTTATATTCTTGTACATGGGGGCAGTATTATAGTAGTTATATTTTTGTACACAGGGGGCAGTATTATAGTAGTTATATTCTTGTACATAGAGGGCAGTATTATAGTAGTTATATTCTTGTACATAGGGAGCAGTATTATAGTAGTTATATTCTTGTACATAGGGGGCAGTATTATAGTAGTTATATTCTTGTTCACAGGGGGCGGTATTATAGTAGTTATATTCTTGTACACAGGGGGCGGTATTATAGTAGTTATAATCTAATCACAGTGTCAGCACACAGCATCTCATAGCACAGAGGGATAATGAAGTGTCTGCTCAGAGAGTCCCCGCTCACACTCTGGAATCCTACACTGACCCTCACTGAATGATAGGAGCCAAGACAGCAATAACAATAAAAATAAGAATAATTGTAAAGTAAGGGGTTAAAAAATATTTTATTGTGTTACCATCACTAGGAGATTATAATTTGATAACTTTTAGAGATGAGCGAACACTAAAATGCTCGGGTACTCGTTATTCGAAACGAACTTTTCCCGATGCTCGAGTGCTCGTCTCGAATAACGAGCCCCATTGAAGTCAATGGGAGACTCGAGCATTTTTCAAGGGGACCAAGGCTCTGCACAGGGAAGCTTGGCCAAACACCTGCGAACCTCAGAAAAGGATGGAAACACCACGGAAATGGACAGGAAACAGCAGGGGCAGCATGCATGGATGCCTCTGAGGCTGCATAATCGCAACATTATGCCAAAATTATGGGCAACAGCATGGCCATGACAGAGTGACATAAAGCGTACCCTTGCCAGTGCTGGACAAGCTGCCTGCTCGCCTACTTTCCCTCGCTACTTGTCCCGCAGAACTACGCACTCTGCCGCTAGCGCTGTCAGAAGGGAAATACTGTTTCAGCTTGTGCACCAGGGCCTGCTGGTATTCATGCATTCTCACACTCCTTTCCTCTGCAGGGATGAGAGTGGGAAGCTATGTACAAGAATATAACTACTATAATACTGCCCCCTATGTACAAGAATATAACTACTATAATACTGCCTCCTATGTACAAGAATATAACTACTATAATACTGCCCCCTATGTACAAGACTATAACTACTATAATACTGCCCCTATGTACAGGACTATAACTACTATAATACTGCCCCCTATCTACAAGAATATAACTACTATAATACTGCCCCCTATGTGCAAGAATAGAACTACTAAAATATTGACAGGCGGTAACTAAACTCTCCTTCAATGACTCTATATTTAGGCATAAAGTACATGAGTGAAACTCGGTGCAGCACGAGGATTAGTACTGTTTTATATGTGAGGGGGCGGTGCTTTGAGAGATTTATGACCTTGAATTCAGGTGGGTGTATACTCTGCTGAGGACATTACTTTCATTGTGCCGGTTTCTCAGTTTACATCACGATTTTGAGCCGCGATAATAATTCTGTCTCCAGACATCTAATTGCCAATCCCTGAAATCATCTTTTTAAAGGAGTTGACACTTTAGCTGAGACATTGATGGATTATTTTTTTTCATAAGGAATTTAACAAATGAAAAATATTTATCTTTCGCTAAACTCTGAGAACATTTCATGTATCAGTACAAGGATTTGGATTATTTTTTGTCTGTTTGTTGACATTGATCTTCTATAAATGGAGATGTTGGACCTTCCCAGCCCATTGGTGCTGGATGTATAGATGGGATGTGATAAACCTTGCATGTGGGTTGTGTGTAGAGATGTAGCAGGGTTGAGTTTGTTATGTCCTAGGCAGGACCTGGTGTAGATTTCATTTGGGCGATGGAATTACTTACAACCCGGAACCTCCTAGTAAATCAGAGCACAGGCACCGGGATAATTTACCAGTCTAAATTTATTTTACCCCCACAGTTGTAAATTTGCAAAAGTTTCCACATAGAAAATAACAAAAATTGACAGATCCAATGACAACTGCTACAAAAGTAAGTTTTTGATTCAATTCCACAATTGTACAATGAAGTCCTTCTTGCTCGACCTCTATAGGAAGCTCATGAAGGGGCCAGTTCACTGCCTAAATATTCCACAATCAATGGAGAGCGTTAGCTGCTGGACACTAATGGTGGTGGAAGATTTTCCTCTAGAACAATTCGTACAGACATGTTGAACTCCAATAATTTTGATCGTTCCTTCTTATCTGAGAGGGAATGGGGACATCAACCTGCACTGTAGATGATTAGGAAACTCCACCAAAAGTGCTGGGCTTGGCCAAAAGGGATCTTATGCATGTAGATAGCTAATGGGGGTCATTTACTAAGGGCCCGATTCGCGTTTTCCCGACGTGTTACCCTAATATTTCCGATTTGCGCCGATTTCCCCCAGGATTTTGGCGCACGCGATTGGATTGTGGCGCATCGGCGCTGGCATGCACGCGACGGAAATCGGGGGCGTGGCCGAACGAAAACCCTACGGATTCGGAAAAACCGCCGCATTTAAAAAAAGAAAAGTGTTGCGGAGCTTGCACTTACCTTCACTAGGAATAGGCCGGTGAACTTGAGTGCGTTCCGATGCTCTTCAGCGCAGCAGCGCCACCTGGTGGACGTTGGAGGAACTGCCTTAATGAATCCCGGCCGGACCCGAATCCACCGCAGAGAACGCGCCGCTGGATCACGAATGGACCGGGTAAGTAAATCTGCCCCAATCTCTTAAGGAGTTATCCAAGAAGGGCGAATAGATTTAAGAAAGAACCACAACTTCCAACTTTTTTGTGACAGCTCTGCCTCTGTCTCTCGTACATTATTGCAGGGGACCGACTCCCTAGATTTATCTAGAAGCTAAGAAACTAAGTAATTAGCCTTTTTGGAGATTGACCTTTAATGATTGACTGGTAGACATCTAAGGAGCGTTTCCATGTGTGAGACAGTGGGGCTCATTTGCTAAGGGCCCATCGGACCGCACTTTCGTTGGACATCCTGACCATAGGGATTTACGCCGGCTTTCATGCGACACAAATCGGGGTCGGGCTGTCGGACGATCTGATGGATTCGGACAAACCGGACATTCAAAATTGTGCCGCAAGCCAAGCACTTATATGCACCGGGAAGAAGAAGGTGAACTCCGGCCGACCTTATCGGGGAAGCGACACATGCAGGATATCGGGTGCATGATCTTCATGAGGTTCATCCTCGTCGGACAGCCTGGATCAGAGATCGTGCAGGGACCGGGTAAGTAAATGTGCCCCAATATCTTCTCCTTGCCCATGCCCATTCCGTGCTCGGAAGCTATAGTCCTTGTTTGTGAACATTTCCCTCCCTGCTGTAGATGTTGCCTCTTGGCCCTGGAGCCTGAAGGTCTTTGCCCCATATTAGGAGACCACCAATATAAATAATGCAGAATTGTTTTAAGGCCGTGGTTCATTTTATAAGGTGTATCTGCCAATGGTACATAGTTAAAATTCTGATATTGTTGACCAGTAGGTGACAGCTAGGCAACTCTTTTTCCTTTAGAGGAGATCGAATTTGCTACTGTTTATCGCCATGAGTTTCTGAATGAGTCTTTTCTTCTTGGTCTTGTTTGTCTCATGTTTTTGATGTTTGAATAAGAGACCAGAAAAGGTCTACGAAACATTAAGGGGTTTACTTTGACATTTCCTAAGGATTGGTCCTTGATGTATGGGGTGGAGGTTTGACACTCGAAAGCCCATGGAGCCATTGTTTGAAGTGTCGGTTCTGCTTGAGGCCCACTCTTTATAACTGATACAATGATGGGGGTGCTGGTTATCGTAAACCCATTGGTGCACTATACATTTTAAAATATTTGGAACCTCGTTAAGATAGAAAGGACTTTATAGCTGATACAACTTCCTGTGACCATGGCAGTCCATGCTCCTCTCCATAACTGAACTGTAGGGATTCAAAAAGTTGCCATGCAACATAGGAAAAACTTTGGAAAAGAAAATATATGGGTCTTAATTTATCGTTACTTCCACCCCTAATGGACATTTTTAATTTTTATCTAATTTTTTTTTTACAGGAAGCGGTCAAAGAGAACAACAAGAGGCGTGAAATGGAGGAAAAGATGAAAAGAGCAAAGATAGCAAAGGAGAAAGCCGAGCGTGAAAAGATGGAGCGGATGCAAAAGAAGAAGCTGCTGATTGATATGAATAAAGGTAGGAGCGGGGGAGGGGACCATCGTCTGCACAACATCTTCAAAGCCGCGACTCCAATCTAATTAACTTATGTAGATTCCTCTATACACAAACCCTGTGACGCGTCCTCGTTATGTTTTATCTGATTCACACATTAGCCGTCACTTTAATTATATATCGTCCCCATCTCTCCTAGGCTATGCCTGACCTCTAGGCCCGTCAGGGCCAGCGAGACTCCGCCTACTCTTATTATTAGCGCATTAGGATTATTTGCACCTTTTATGGAGGTTGGAGCCATTGATTTGCGTTCTCTTAATTACTTGTCCCTTTTGCCTTGATGAAAGTGTAAGGAGCGATTTCTATTACTATGCTAATGAAGCCGTGTAAGATATTGTATGTACATACAGGGAGGACTTCATTACCCACACGGCGTATTGACTCTCTATTGCTGATGAGTAAATAGAGGCTCCGAATTCCAACAGATAACATTTATCCTTCCCCATATATCCCCCAGATGTCCATTCTACTATTTTATACAACCACATGGTGACCGCCAAGCGTCTTCACTCACTGTATGAACCAGAGGCACATACACTCGACCCTCGTTCTTCATTTCAGTGGTGGGTTAGAGGGGATCGGGACTCCTAAATTTAATGAATGTTGGAAATCCCAGTGAACATATTTTAAATTGGGTTTGGATCCAAAACACAGGTTTCTCATTGTTATCAAATCTTTGTTTTGGGAAACTCCATCAAACATGGCCTTGGCAACTCTGTTCAGATCTTCTTTTGATGTTCTTGGTGTCAAAAGACAAGTCATAAACATAAAGAATAAAAATAATATTGAATGAGAATGTATTAAAAAAATAAGATTGACTAGCAAACTATTTAAAAGTAAACCAAGATAATGGGGCTTATTTACTAAGGGTCCGACGACCGCACTTTCGCCGGGTTTCCCGAATATTTCCGATTTGCGCCGAATTGCCCCGGGATTTTGGTGCAAACGATTGGATTGTGGCACATCAGCGCTGGCTTTCACGCAACATAAATCTGGGGGTGTGGCCGTCGGACAGCCCGACGGATTAAAAAAAAACTGTGGAATTAAAAAAAGAATTTGTATCACAAGATCAGCACTTACATACACCGGGACAAAGCAGGTGACCCCTGGCGGACCTTGGCGCAGCAGCGACACCTGCTGGATATTGGGCGCACAATTTTAGTGAATGCCAGCAGACCCGAATCAGCGTCGGACAACGCACCGCAGGATCGCCACTGGACTGGGTAAGTAAATGTGCCCCAATATGTCCTAAATATTTGATAGATGTGGCCCTCACATGTCATTTCTGGCTTAAAGTGCATTGGAAATAAATGAATAAAAGTAATTTATAATATATAAAAATATAAATACAAAAATGTAGATTTCTTTGAAAAAGAAACTAAGAGTTATAAAAAACTAAAGTAAAAATAATCATAAAATAAAATGTGCAGCATGATGTGCCGAGAAATAGTAAAAATAAAATATAACTTAATAAAGTTTAAAAATAATCATAATAAATAAATTGAAGAAATATGAAATGATACCAGAAAAAAAATAAAAAACTAAATGAAAAGAATTAAAAACAAAATTGAAAAACAGAAAATAAAAAAATACAAAAACATAGAAAGCAATGAATTAAAGAGAAGACTGAAAATAAAATCCAGATCATAATATTTTAGCATTTTCTGTTTTTCTGTAATTTTTTACATAAGCGTTTGCCCTTTCTCTCGGACCATTCTCCTGATCTTCGCCGCACAGGTCCAGTTTCCTTTGAAGCCGTTCCTGCAGATTTCGCATACGTAAGCAAATCACCTCGGTCTAGGTGTAATTATAATTTCATCTCACTTCTATCGGCTAATCCAATATATTTCCATAAAAGCCAGGATTATTAAACTAGAATTTCACCTGGGCCGTACGTAGCCGCCGCTCGCAGGAGCCGGAGCCGGAAGAATGAGATGGACGGAGAGATAAGAGGCGGCTGCATTTACCGTTCCCCTTCTCTGCACATTCTGCTAATCCTTTCCAATCATAAAACATATAACAATGGCTGCTTCCTACATCCGCTGCACATGTTCTGAAGAGCCGGATAAAAATGTAACACTCTCTGGGGTGGAGGATAAATCTGTGTGATCGAGACTTCACCCAGCGCCAAAGGGTTAATAGAGTTAACTTCTTATCACATCATCCCCTTTAATAATAATTTGTCAATCCTCCCTGTGACGTTCCGGCAGGGGTACGCAAGGTCCATTAATTAATTTTTTTTATAGACAATCTCTGTACTCCCTGATTCTGGGAGGTGCAGGAAGTTGCATAGAATTGTCTACACAACCTCCGGTATGGCACAACACTCACCCACAACCCTGAATGGTTGAAAGTCCCCTTTAATTAGCCTAAGTGAAACACAGACTTATCAGTAGACTGCCACCAACAGCTCGTTTGATACAAGCCCCAGTTCTTAAATGTTGGGTCAGAAAGTCAACCAAGTAGCAAGTAAATAACAAAAAAAGAAGAAAAAAGACAGCAACCAATCCATTTACCAAAAGCTGTTTGTTTGATGCACGCAGCCCAGGGTCCGAGTGTGCAGGATCCATAGTCCAAGACAAAAAGGGGAGAGAAGGCCACAGCATCCAATATGATGAAAAAAGGTTAAACCTTTATTCACACAGGCATAGAAAAAAGTGCAACATTTCCATTCACAATGAATCTTTGTCAAGCATACAAGCATACGTCCGACCGGAATACACATCTGCCGCGATTCACTAAGATCGTGCGCCCGAGATCTTGCATGTGTCGCTTCCCCGCTCAGGTCCGCCGGAGTTCACCTTCTTCTTCCTGGTGCATGTAACGACACAATTTGAATGTTAAATCCTGCGCTCAGTCCGAATCAGTCCGATCATCCGACGGCCACGCCCCACCCCCATTTCTGTTGCATGAAAGCAGCGCAGCCGCGACACAATCTGATTACGTGCAACACAATCCCCAGTTAAATACCTGTCAGAGCGGCAGAAATCCCGAAAACCTTGGAAGACCAGACAAAAGTGCGGCCGTGGACCCTTAGTAAATAAGCCCCCATCAGTTTGCAGGCCACTGTTAGCCGCATCCCTCATCTCCTTTGCAGTTTTTAGATAAAAACTTCAGTTCCCCTGATGACTATAGCTTCATGGTACAGGAAACGCACAGGGACAATTTACTAGCTTGGACATTTCCGAACTCCGATAGGGAGAGCATGGGGACTGCCCTAGTAAATTAATCGGGGGTTAGCGACTCTGTGTTTAATAGGGACAATGAGGTGACCAACACAGGACCAACTGGGAAGTTCTGCTGGATCCCCGAGGACGCTGGGAGACATACCCTTTATTATCTTTTCCTATGGCTCCCCATTGGCTGTAGCTTATAATTAGGGGTTTTTGTACTTTGTAGTTGTGGTATTTCTATGAGAATTAGAATTTGTCATTACCTAATCCCAGATATGTATTTGGCCTTGGGCTGGGGTGGACCATAAATCCATGACCAGTATATTGGTTATATAAGTTTTTATGGCCCTTTGTGTCATTCTAAAAATAGGAGGAAATTCTAGGTGGCTGTTGGCGCCAGGTCTGCGGAGGTTACTTGCTCCCCCCAGTTTGTCTTCCTGACTTATAGAAGCTATTCAGATAAGGCTGAGGGAAGAGAGTGATGTGCACTGGACTGCTATACATTATGCCCCTACCCCTGGTCTATACTTTCATCACACTCCCATTTAACCCACATGTTGTCTTTATGACAAAACTGTATGACATCATCGTTCCGGCTGGGGGTGCCAGACTTCTCTGCTTGACTTCTAAAAAATACTGCAGATATGTATAGGGATAAAGTGACATAATTATAAATCAATCATTAACCAGGAATGTTTGTCATTCAGAAGTGTGGGAAAGTGTGATGGGAATTCCAAAAATCTGACAACGTGGCCACAAACACAGAGAAACCTAAGTGGAAAAAGGTCATAGATATGAGATAGATAATAAGATAGATAGATTAATAGATATTAAATAGAAAGATATGAGATAGGAAATAGCTAGATAGATAGATATGAGATAGATAGGAAATAGATAGATAGATATGAGATAGATAGATAGATAGATAGATATGAGATAGATAGATATGAGATAGATAGATAGATAGATATGAGATAGATAGATATGAGATAGATATGAGATAGATATGAGATAGATAGATATGAGATAGATAGATATGAGATAGATATGAGATAGATAGATAGATAGATATGAGATAGATAGATATGAGATAGATAGATAGATAGATAGATAGATATGAGATAGATAGATATGAGATAGATAGATATGAGATAGATATGAGATAGATATGTAATAGATCGATAGATAGATAGATAGATAGGAGATAGATAGATAGATAGATATGAGATAGATAGATTTGAGATAGATAGATAGATAGATAGATATGAGATAGATAGATATGAGAGATTCACAAACAAAACTCAAGGACAGCTCTACAAAGACGTCTCCTAGAACTTACAGCCAACCCAACTTACAGACGACCCCTGGTTAATAGGGACCCCCACATGACCACTTGTGACATCGGGGATGGTGGATGATTTTGTGCAGATGAAGCTATTCTGGGGTTTTTTTTACTCATAGTCCAGAATGCAATGAGCAGCTGTTGTGTTGGAAGGTTTGTCAGCGTGTAAGGTGGCTTGTGGTTTCTGTTTTGTGTACAGTTTACAGGGGTTTTTTTTTGTCTTGAATAATTGAAAGCTTTTATTTGATTTAATCCTTGGTCCATCACAGCAATTTTTTGTTTTAATTTTAAATACATTTTTTATTTTCATTTTTGAACATACGACAGAGTATAACTCCACCTCCAATTGTCACTGGGGGAATGAAAAAAAAATTTGTCCCTGGCTGGCTGGATCTACAATAATAAAAATATTACAGTGTCGACTTCGACATTACAAATAACTTAAGAACAAAAACCTATGGTATGGAACCTATCTTGTATCTTGTAAGTAACACAGGGACTGCGATCACAGTCGATGATACTAGCAACATATATGAAAGGTCTGATTACCATCTCTACAGGAATGGAACACACATTAGCAATGGCTGCAAGAGAGGAGCACAGAGCACAGCAGGCGATGTGAGGAAGAACAAATACCGAAGAAGTAACAACAAAAAGTCTTCAGTGTTGGTAATGCCTTTTCTCTGCTTACAGGTTAATCCTTTTTAATTGTATGGAACCTTTTTCAGAACTATTGGGATTTTTAGTTTTCAACAACTGTACTGTGGCTCTGGTCCACGATTTGTTTCATACTGTATAAAAAAGTCTAACTAAACTAAAAAACTATGAACCTAAATATCCAGAGAGTAGTACCAGTTACCACGTTCCTTCCCGAATCTGACAGCTTCAGTCTTCCTTAATGTATGTGGTAAATCCTATAATAGGATTAATGGATATGATGTGTGTGATCAATTCATCCCCATTGATTCAGATTTTATGTAACATAGCAGCAGATTTAAGACGACTGCACCCGTGGGTAACCGGCGCGCATGTAGCGGCCAGCGCGGAACCCCAGTTCTTATTCATGATATTTAAAATGTCAACCAGAAAAGAATTCTTCTTCATGTAGGATAGAGATGAGTCGCTCCGGACATCCATGCTCAGGATTCAGGACGGCAGGAAGGAGGCAGGAATCACATCAGGAGGCCGGAGCCGGTCCGAGGGGCCGAAGGACAGAAATAGAATAATATAAAGCAAATCTAAGTCACAAGTGATCAATGGAGCCGCAAAACATCCCTACAGATCTTACATGGCGGGCCACATTCTATAAACATAATAAGATAAATGCCGGTTGTTTGTTATACAGATCCATCCAATAATCTCCATGTATGAGCCAGAGATTAGATGCCTCACCCAAGCGGTGGGCGCGCTTTTTGTTTATCATTCAAAAATATGCCTTTCTATTAAAGGGAAACCCGTCACCACTTTTCACAAATAAAGGTCGGACAGGTTCCATAGAGCCCCTAGTACACTATCTGCCCCCATGGGTTAGTTAAAAATAGTTCCAATCAGCAAACCCCATAAAGTTATAATCCCTATCGAGTTATAATCTTACCTGGTATCTAGGGATGGGATATTTGGAGCAAGCAAGTCGAGGGGGGCGCGTAGCCTAATGTCATGTGACCAGGGTGACATCATCAAAGGCCATTAGCTAATTAACTTTAGCAAATGTTACCCCATGTACATATTGACAACATAAAACAATATAAGCAGCCTTCTGCATGGACTCCTAACTCCTACAGGCCAGGTGGTGGTGATTCCAGAGGATATAATTGATATACAGATTTCTAATGCTTAAAAAAGCTAAAAGACCAACGATATGTTCCTTACTGGTCACATTTGGACATTCAGCTGCATAAAGAGAGAGGATGGGGAGGAGGAGAGGAGTGTTGGGGGTTCAGCCTGAGGAGGCCACGCCCACTTCAACTCGCTCTGTAGAAATGCTTAATGAATAAGTAGAAAAATGATACAATTGAAACTAGTAAATAATTTTTATATAAAGAACAGTGTTGTAGATATAGGGCTCTATGAGGACTGTCATACCTGATTTGTGTGAAAAATGTTGGTGAATGAATGTGAAAGGTTCCTTTTTTTAAAGGGGGGTTATTCCTTCCCACAAAGGACAAGAATCTTAAATATAATCAGGATAACAATATAGCACATTCTCAAAATTCACCGGTAGTGTATTAAAAAAAAAAAAAAAAAAAAATAGAGCATTATTTTAACAGATAATAATTCCAACTGTCTCGTCTGTCCTGGTGTATCCCAATTTTAATTGCCCCGGGATCCGACTGTAATTCTTCTGACTGTTGTCTGATGATTTCCATTAATAGCTTTCTCTTGCCGGAACTCGGCAGTTGTGTCCTCTTCCCTGCCACCCCCATGCCATTACACAGACCAGATGATTCCTGCACAGCAATCAAAGGCCAGATGGCACAGATAATTACTCTACAAGCTACAGACAATATGTCTTTATAGCAGAAGCTGATATGCGTTTGTATTATAGTGAGATAAAGCAGACGCTGGAGTGCCATTGTAGACGTATATAGTAGTTATATCTTGTACTTAGGGGGGCAGTATTTAGTAGTTATTTCTTGTACATTAGGGCATGTATGATAGTAGTTATATTCTTGTACATGGGGGAGTATTATAGTAATTGTTATTCTTGTACATAGCAGGGCCGTATTTATAGTAGTTATTATTCGGGGCATTGGAGGGCAGTATTATAGTAGTAATTCTGTACAGGGGGCAGATGTATAGTAGTATTATTTTGGTACACAGGGGGCAGTATATAGTAGTTATATGCTTGTACATAGAGGGCAGTATTATAGTAGTTATATTTTGTAATAGGGAAAAGTTATTATAGTAACAGTGTGATATTCTTGTAAATAGGGGGCAAGTATTATAGAGAGGAGTTATCATTCTTTGACATAGAGGGCATATTATGTAGTTATATTCTTGACCATAGGGAGCAGTATTATAGTAGTTATATTCTTGTACATAGGGGGCCAGTTTAGTATAGTAGTATATTCTGGTTCACAGGGGGCGGTATTTTATAGTAGTTATCTTCTTGTACACAGGGGGCGGTATTTTATTTTATCGGGGTGGTATTTGGTCTTATAGTGTTATAATCTAATCAAGGATCACAGTGTCAGCAAACAGACATCTCATAGCACAGGGGAGAGTAATTGAAGAGTGTGCTGCTAGAGAGTCCCGCTCACAACTCTGGATCCTACACTGACCCTCACGGAATGATTAGGAGCCAAGGGACAGCAAGCAATATAACAATAAAAATAAGGAATAATTGTAAAGTAAGGGGTTTTTTGTGTTTAATGAAAAAATTATTTTATTGTGTTTTCCATCACTAGGAAGATTATAATTGATAACCTTTAGAGATGAGCGAAACACAAATGCTCGGTGGTACTCGTTATTTCGAAACGAACTTTTCCCGATGCTCGAGTGTGCTCGTTTCGAATAACGCGCCCAATTGAAAAAAGTCAATCGTGGAGAACGAGCATATTTTCAAGGGGGGACCAAGGGTCTGCCACAGGGAAGTTGGCCAAACACCTGCGAAACCCTCAGAAAAAGGATGGAAAACACCACGGAAATGGACAGGAAACAGCAGGGGCAGCATGCATGGGATGCCCTATGAGGACTGCATAATCGCAACATATGCCAACAAAATTATGGGACAACAGCTATGGCCATGACCGATAGTGGACAGAATGATATGAGCCGAATGAAGCTTAGAAGCATCTAAAACATCCAATAATGACCCTTGACACTATAGGGGGACGGCATTGCAGAGGCAGCGGGGCAGCCCCAGCCAGGCTAGAGAGGTGTATTGGCGGACATACCCTAAATGGGACTCAGCTTCAAACCAAATGGGTGGGCAGAGAGGCAGAGAGAAAGAGAGGAGAGGAGGGCTTCGAACCAAAGGAGGTGTGAGCAAGAAGGCGCTTCAAATAATAATCGGGGGACATGATAAAGTTTGCCAGATGAGTGTGGTGGAGTTACAAGAAGTGGCGGGTTGGAGAAAAAAAGTATCGAGGTGGGTTCGGTGTCGACCAAGTTTAGTTAGTAACAGGAAAAGCCATTTGATGATAAACAACCCCAAAATTCTGCTGACACAGCTGTTTGATAAGGGGAACCATGTATGGAGGCAGTGAACTAGTAGTAGATTTTAAAGTGCTGCAGTAAAACTATGTTAGTTGGATCTTGGTATGGAGCGGCGCTCCGCGGCCAGGCCGAAGGCATTTTCGCCAATCCAAGCCACCCATGTCTATGGTACTCCCCAAACAGCAATTATAGAAATCTTTGTTATAAGATAAAGTGTTTAAAGTAGTAGCGTTCTTATAAGTTTGGGATATGAGCGGTGGGGAGGGAAATATGTAACAGCTGCCGGGGCCCAAAAAAAGAAGCGCTGAAATAATATCGGTAATCATAAAAGTTTGCCAGTATATTTTGTGGAGAAACGCAGGGGGCGACAAAGTTAACAACTTGATGTGGAAATCATTGAAAACAACCCAACCCAACTTTCTGCCTGAACACCTCGTTTGATAAGGGAGGATGTATGGAGGCCAGCTATATGGACGACTTTTGAGGGTAGCAATGGGAAAGGGGGTAGCAATGGAGACAACGTGTGGAGGCTGCTATGGAGACAATTTAATTTGGATTAGTGCCTGTATGTGGCAGTCCCAAAAAGTTTCAAACCAGAGGAGCAGGTAGGTGTACCTCCAGAAAAATGGAATAGATGAGTGATGTATGTGCAGTCCCAAAAAGTTTTCAAACCAGAGAAGCAGGTTAGGTGGCCCTCCAAAAAAAAGGGAGAGATGAGTGCCTGTATGTGGCAGAGTCCCAAAAGTTTTCAACCCAGAGAGGCAGTAGGTTGCCCTCCAGAACAATGGAATAGATGAGTTGCCGTAGGTGGCTCAGTCCCCAAAAAAGGTTCCAACCGAGGAGCAGGTAGGGGACCCTTCCAGTAAAATGGAATAGATTGAGTGCCTGTATGTGGCAAAAGTCCCAAAAAAGTTTTAAACCAGAGAGCAGGTAGGTGTCCCTCCGAAAAATGGAATGGAAGATTGAGTGCACTGTATGTGGGCAGTCCAAAAAGTTTTCAACCGACGGAGCAGGTACGGTGTCCCTCCCGAAAATGGAAAATAAAGATTGAGTGCCTGTATTGTGCCACTAACAAAAATGTTTCAACAGAGGGACCGGCGGTAGGTGGGCCCTCCAGAAAAAATGTAAATGAATAAAGTACTTAGCAAGGCCAGTGGGCCCCTGTCAAAAAAATAGCCAGTTTCCTCTGCTTACTTGTACAAAGAGGAGAGAGAGGAGGAAAATGAGGAGGAGGAGGAGTGAGTCAATTATTCGGTTGAGTTCTTTACACTGGTGGAGATGGAAAATTCTGGAAATCCAGCCTTTATTATTTAATAAGCGTCCGACCTGTCAGCCGATTGTCATCGACAGGCGTTGTACGCTTATCTGTGATGATGCACCAGCTGCACGAAAAACCCGACGGACAAGACGCTAGCGGCAGGCAGGCAAGAACCTCCAAGGCGCTACAGCGCCAGTTCGTGCCAATGTCAGCATTTGAACCCAGTAGTTGTAGGGAAGCTGTGTGATCATTTAGGAGATGGATGGTCAGCTACGTACTCCCTCAATCTTTCTGTAAAGATTCAGCACCTACTCTGCCGGACTGGGGACAGGTGACAGTTGTCTTGCTGGGGTGACATTAAAAGCTGCAAAAAAGCCTGTAAAGCGTACCCTGCAGTGTGGACAAGTGCTGCCTACGCATATTTCCTCGATACTTGTCCCGCCAGAACTACGACTCTGCCGCTACGCTTGTCAGAAGGGAAATTACTGTTCAGCGTGTGCCCACCAGGGCCTGCTGGTATTCAGCCTTCTCACACTACCTTTCACTCTGCAGGGATTGAGAGTGCGAAAGATTGTTGCTGTACGTGGGTCAGGAGATGAAGAACAGCCCGAAGTAATCGGGCTTGCTGGAATAAATCTTTGATACGCGGAGGGTCAGGGATAGGCAGCCTAGCTGAATGAAAATCTGCAATGCGCCAGTTAGTTACCAACGCGTAAGAATTCACTCCACCTCACGGCTGACTGTCCATTTACTCATCTCCTCCAATCCTCCAAATCCTCTCTTTGCATTGCCATAACATGTGCTGAACAGTGAAGGACTCCACAATGCGTCCCTTTGGTATCGCCAAATTCTCCCTCTTCCTCCTCATCCTCTCCACCTCAACCTCCTACGATATGCGCTGAGAAACAGAACGAGGGGCTTTGGATATCAACAAGGAATTCTGCTTCCCCGTATCTTTGGACGAGCGCAAAAAAAAAAAGCTTCCGACTTCATCTGGGGACCAGAGGTTTTTCAACAGGCCAAGCGCGGGATGGTGGAGGATGATGATGGCGGCTCGCCACGACACATCTGTGTGTGACTCCTCAAAGACTCAGCACCTGAAGATCTCAGAATCCACGTCCAGCACTCAATTGTAGACTTGAGGAAAGCTGATTGACCTGACTACCACTTCGTGGAATTGGAAGTTGACTTTGGCAGTTACAATCGCTCAGGCGCTGCCTGGTAAACTCCTGGGGATAACTGGTCAGTGTTGAATTCCACCTCGTCGGGCACGTCGCAAACAGTCGGTGAGCGGGCAGTGGGAGGCGGCGCTGCGCTGACCTGAGAGTGGCCGCATCTGGGCGGACTCCTGAATGCAGCCAGATGCGGCGACCTTCGTGAGCACAATCAGACAGATTATTGGGGTATGTATGGAGGAAACGCTGATGAACTATCAGATTTAACAACATTGGGCCAGGCATGGCACATGGTCAGTTTGCCGAGAAAAAAAAACAAAAACTTGCAGCAGCGCCACCAGAGTACGGCAGGTGTCCAAACAACACCATGCTGGCTTCAGGTTCAGCGGGTGCACAGCCCAGATCAGTCTGCCGGATCGTGGTCCGCTTAATATCTCTTGGGCGGGGTGCCTTTTGTCGCCAGGCTCAGCAGTTTGAGCACCGCCTGTTCGCGTAGAGCACGGCACTGACTGCTGTGCCTAGAGCTACCGACTGATGGCGCCGTGCCACGGATGGTAGTTCGGGAGAGGAGGAGGTGGAGGAGGGGGGGTGGGAGGAGGAGGAGGCGGCATAGTAGGCCTGATGAAACACCTGGACCGAGGTAGGCCCCGCAATCCTCGGCGTCGGCAGTATATGACCAGCCCCAGGGTCAGACCGCTCCCAGCCTCCACCAAGTTAACCCAATGTGCCGTCAAGCGATTATATTGGCCTGCCCGCAGCACTCGTCCACGGGTCGTGTCAGGTGGACCTGTCAGAAACGGCGTTGGTCAGGGCACGGGTGATTGAGTTGTCTGACACATGCTGGTGCAGGGCTGGACGGCCATCGGGAAAAAAGTAGTGGCGGCTGGGGGACCGATACGAGGGCGGCCGCCGCCATGAGGTTGCGAAAGGCCTCGGTCTCTACTAGCCTATAGGGCAGCATCTCCAGGCTAAGCACTCTGGAGATGTGCACATTAAGGGCTTGGGCGTGCGGGTGGGTTGCACTATATTGGTTTCCGCTCCGCGTCTGGGGTATGGAGAGCTGAACGCTGGTGGATTGCTTGGGAGGATCGTGGAGGCGACGATGGGGTTTTGTGGCAGGGTCCTGGGCAGGGGGCCTGACTATCAGTGACACAGGGGAAGGAGCATGGGGTGCACGGCCGGAGGTGAAGGGGCTTGTTGCCACTGAGTGGGGTGTTTAGCATTCATATTGCCTGCGCATTTGGTGGTAGTTAAGCTAGTTAGTGTGGAACCCCCTGCTGAGCCTGGTTTGGCCAAATGTGCACACCACCAGTACGTCGGTCATCCGGTGTTTCCTTAAAGAACCTCCAGACTTCTGAAGATCTAGCCCTCGCCGCAAGCGCAAGAGCCTCACCACGGGAGCTTCACTAGTTGCACACATTTGGCGCTGATCACCAGCTCTGGCCCTGCTCTCCGTCTGGCCCCACACTGCCTCTTCCAACCTGTTCTGGTCGAGGAACTCCCTCCGTATCAGAAGCACTGGTTCACCCGGTCCCCTCCTCAACGCTGGGTCTGCCCTCATCATCCTCCGATCCCCAGTCTGCTCCCCCCTCGGACTTCCTGCCTGACAACAACTTCCCCCTCGTCTGAACAACCGTGTCTCCTCATCGTCGGACACCTCTTTACACACTTCCACTACGTCAAGAAGGTCCATCATCAACCACAGACTGTGGACTGGTGGAAAACCTGGCATCGGAAAATGGCTCAGCAGCAAACCGGACAAGTGGTTGTGACTGTGGGAAGGTCAGAAAACAGTTCCATCAGAGTATGCCGGTTCAAATGCCAATTTTCCTGGGAGGGGGCAGACTGGGGGGGAGGAGGCTGAGGTGCAGGAGCTGGAGGAGTGGCGATTTCGGTGACAGGGTGGACTGCGTGGAGACTGACTGGTGGACAAAAATTGCTCGAAGCATTGTCAGAAAACGACCAGACAATGTCGACACGATCGTCCTCCTGGGACCCTCAAAGCTCCTTTTTATAAGACCTCCCGAGTCTCTTCCCCAGTAAATCTCAGACATGAACCTTAGGGAGTGTAGCTCCGGCGGCGTTCCCTTGCCTCCCTATCAAGCAGTGGTTGTCTACCCCGCCAGGACCACGGCCGCTGACCCTGCAGTAGTTGGACGCCCACGTCCCCGCCCTCGTCCTCACCCCTAGCCCTCGGGTTAAACATTTTTAAAATGGAGTTATAGCTTAATTTTTTTTTAACTTTTTTTTGTTTTTTTTTTTTTTGTGTTTTTGAGTTTTTAAAAACCAAACAATGCTATCCTTTGCTATGGTATTTCAGCCAAGTATGAAAGCACACTACTATGCCAGATGAGATGACACGAGTTATAAACAAAATAAAAGTTAAAATAAAAAAGGACAAAGGGAAGACTGTGCCTAATGAAATCCAACCCCTAATAAATTTTCCCACTTCGGTCTTTGCCAATGGATATGTGCGTCACTAAGCGCAAAACACAGCGGTCGCAAGTCTCACTACAAATGCTCACAATGGCTAGTAGATGCACATGCAGCAAGTTACAGCCACAGCAGATCAACCTGAAATCAATATATAACGCTTGTAGGCGTAAGCCGTTTGGATTCCTATGGCTAGTTCTACCAAGTATCAAAGGAAGCACACTACTATGCCAGATGAGATGACGGCTGCGTATTAAACAAAATAAACGTAAAATAAAAAGGAAAAAATGGCAGGACTGTGCCTAATTGAAATCCAACCCTACTAAATTTTCCCACTTGGTGTTTGAGGTGGATATGTGTGCCACTAAGAGCTAAACACAACGGTAGACAGTCACCCTGCTAATTCTCACCAAAATATAAAAGATGCAAATAAAAAAAAAAAAGTAGAAGTTATTGTGCCTAAGAAGGGTGTTGGGTTGCTTGGAGGGAATCACATCCTGCATAACAGTAAGTAATAGAACCACCTACACGCTTTCCTCTGACCAGCACAGCAACAGCTCTCTCCCTAGAGGCATCCAGACACAGAATGATCCGGCAGCGCGGGCAGCGCTAGTCTATCCCAGGGTGTAACATGTCTGGCCAGCCAACCCATGTATCGAAGTTGTAAGGGTACCACGTCATGCTGGGTGGAGTGCGAGTCTCATGGCTTGGATTGGATCTGTTTCTGGCGCAAAAAGCAAACGGGGGAGACTGCCCTTTTCTCGAGCGGGCGAAGTATCGTCCGCACAACGAGCAGTTTCGAGTAGAGCTAATGTCGACGCGCATCAGCTCGGCGAGACTGTGTCGCCTCAGCTCTAATACTTTCCTTCATAGGCAAATGCACTTAAAAATAATACTAAATACTGCCCTCTATGTCGAAGAATAAACTACTATAATACTGCCCCCGTGTGTACAAGATATAATACTATAAACTGCCCCTATGGACAAGAATATAAATATTATACTGCCCTCTATGTACAAGGATAGAAACTACTATAATACTATGCCCTATGTACAAGAATTTAACTAACTATAAATACTCCCCTATGTACAAGAATATAAACTACTATAATACTCCCTCCTATGTACCAGAATATAACTACTATATAGTGCCCCCTATGTACAGGATATAACGGACTATAATATGCACCCCACTATGTCAGGAATATAACTACTAATACTGCCCCCTAGTACAAGAAATTAACTAGTATAATATCCATATGCGACCTCATAATCGTCCTGCAAGAATAGAACTCCTATATACGCCCCCTTGTACAGACGATATACACTACTATCACTCACTGCCCCTATGTGGCAAGTATCACACCCTCAGTCCTACTGCCCCCTATTCGGCTAATCCTATAACTCTATCAATCACTGCCCCTAGTACAGATCCTATCACGTTTAATACTGCCCCTCTTGCACAGTCTCACTCATTTAATCCTGCCCCTCTATGTCACAAGCCAATAACTACCTCTCTTATTACGCCCCCCTCTGTACAGCATTGACTACTATATACTCACTGCCCCCTATGTACCCGATTGAACTTCACTCTACTATACTGCCCCTCTAGTCCACAGACCTATCCTTTACTGCCCCATTGTACGCACGCTCACTACTATACACTGCCCCTTGTACAAGACATATAACTACTCATAATGTGCCCCCTATGTACAAGAATATAAGTACTATAATATGCCCCCTAGGAAGAATATAATCTCCTAAATACTTGCCCATATGCAAATGAATATAACTACTATAATACTGCCCCCCTATGTACAAGAATATTATCAACTCCATGTAAGAATACAACGCCTATAAGGCCCTATGTACAAGAATATAACTACTTCTAATTACTGCCCCCTATTTACACTAGACTATAACTACCTATAATACTGCCCCAATGGTACAGAATAATCTGACCTATAATACTGCACCCATGTGTTATAGGAATATAACTACTATATCCTGCCCCCTATGTACAAGAATAGACTACTATAATACTGTCCACCTATGTACAAGAATATAAAACTAAATACTGCCACTCTGTACAAGAATATAATACTATAATACTGCCTCACTGATGTACAAGAATATAACACTATAATACTGCCCCCTATGTACAAGACTATCCTACAAATATGCCCCTCATGTACAGGACATAACTACTAATATACGATGCCCCCTATTACAAGGAATATAAACTACTATAATACTGCCCCCTATGTGCAAGAATGAAACTACTAAAATAATTGACAGGCGGGTAACAAACTCTCCTCAATTGACCTCTATATTTAGGCATAAAGTACATGAGTGAAACTCGGGTTGCAGCACGAGGATGTAGTACTGTTTTATAGGATGGGGGCGGTTTGCTTTGAGATATTTATGACCTGGAATTCAGGTGGGTGTATATCTGCTGAGGGGACATTACTTCATTGTGCCGGTTATAGTTTACACACGATTTTGAGACCTGCGATATAAATTGTCTCCAGACTCCAATTGCCAATCCCTGAAATCATCTTTTTAAGGAGTTGAACATTCTGTAGCTGAGACATGATGGATTATTTTTTTCATAAGGAATTTAACAAAATGAAACAATATTTATCTTCGCTTAAACTATGAGAAACATTCATTATAAGTACAAGGATTGGGATTATTTTTTGTCTGTTGTTGAAATTGATTTATATAAATGGAGATGTTGGACCTCCCAGCCCATTGGTGCGGATTGTAGATGGGATGTGAATAAAACTTGCATTGTGGGTTGTGGTAGAGATGTAGCAGGGTTGAGTGTGTGTCATAGGAAGGCATGGTGTAGATTTTATTTGGCGATGAATTACTTACAACCCGGAACCTCTCTAGTAAATCAAGCACAGCACGGGATAATGGTACCAGTCTAAATTTGATTTTACCCCCACAGTTGTAAATTTGCAAAAGTTTCCACATAGAAAATAAACAAACATGACAGATCCAATGACAACTGTACAAAGTAAGTTTTTGATTTCAATTCCACAATTGTACAATGAAGTCCTCTTGCTCGACTTCTATAGGAAGCTCATGGAAGGGGCAGTTCATGCCCCTTAAATCATTCCACAATCAATGGAGAGCTTTGTGCTGGACAATAATGGTGGTGGAAAGCTTTTTCCTCTAGACCAATTCGTACAGACATGTTGAACTCCAATAATTGTGGATCGTTCCTTCTTATCTGAGAGGGATGGGACAGTCAACTGCAATGACACTGTAGATGATTAGGAAAACTACCACCAAAAGTGCTGGCTGGCCAAAAGGGACTTATGCATGTAGATAGTAAGGGGGTCATTTACTAAGGGCCCGATTGCGTTTTCCCGACTGTGTTACCTCTAATATTTCCGATTTGCGCCGATTTTCCCCAGGATTTTTGGCGCACGCGATTGGAATTGTGGGAACTCGGCCGCTGTGGCATGCCGCGAAGCGGAACTCGGGGCGGGCGTGGCCCGAACGAAAAACCCTAGGATTCGGGAAAAAAACACGCCGCATTTAAAAAAGAAAAGTGTTCGCGGAGCTTGCACTTACCTTCACTAGAATAGGCGGTGAACTTGAGTGCGTTCGATGCTCTTACGCAGCAGAAGGCCACCGGGTGACGTTGGATGGAACTGCCTTAATGCATCCCGGCCGGACCCGAATCCACCGCAGGAGAAGCGCCGCTGGATCACGAAGGACCGGGTAAGATAAATTTCCCCAATCTCTTAAGGAGTTATCCAAGAAGGGCGAATAGATTTAAGCAAAGACCACAACTTCCACTTTTTTGTGACAGCTTGCCTTGTCTCTCGTACATGATTGCAGGGGACCGAACTCCTAGATGTTAAGAAGTAAGAAACTAAGTAATAGGCCTTTTTGGACGATTGACCTTTAATATTGTGACTGGTAGAGTAGACAATCTAAGGAGCGTTTCCATTGTGAGACAAGTTGGGTCATTTGTAAGGCCATCGGACCGCACTTTCGTTGGAATCCTGACAATCGGCGTTTTCGCCGGCGTTTCATGCGACACAAATCGGGGTCGCGAGGCGGGTGTCGGACCGATCTGGGATTCGGGACAAACCGGACATCAAATTGTGCCGCAAGCCAAGCACTTATATGCCACCGGGAAGAAGAAGAAAGAAGTGAACCCAGGACGACCTTATGGGCGTTCGTGGACAGCGACGAAAACAACGAGACAGGAAATGTAAGGGAAGAACACAAGGTGGGGGGTGCATTGACTTATGATAGGTGGTTTCATCCTCTCGGAGACAGCCTGATAAGATCGTGGGTTCCTTCGAGGCGAGCAATCGTGCATGGCCATAACGGACCGGGGGGTAAGTAAAATGTTTGCCCCAATATCTTCTCCTTGCCTCATGCCCATGTCGTGCTCGGAAGCTATAGTCCATTGTTTGTGAACATTCCCTCTCCTGCTGTAGATGTTGCCTCTTGGCCTGGAGCCCTGAAGGTCTTTGCCCCATATTAGGAGACCACAATATAAATAATGCAGAATTGTTTTAAGGCGATGCGTTCATTTATAAGGGGTGTATCTGCCAATGGTACCATAGTTAAAATTCTGATATTGTTGATACAGTAGGGGTGACAGCTAGGCAACTCTTTTTCTTTAGAGGAGATCGAATTTGCTACTGTTATCGCCAACATGAGTTCTGAAGAGTCTTATATTGTCTTGTTTGTCTTGTTCTTTCTCATGTTTTTGAGTGTTGAATAAGGAGACCAGAGAAAAGGTCTACGAAACATAAGATTAAGGGGGTTTACTTTGAAAATTTCACTAAGGATTGGTCCTTGAGGTATGGGGTGGAGGTTTTGACACTCGAAAGCCCTGGAGCCATGTTTGAGTGTTCGGGGGTTCTGCTTGAGGCCCACTCTTTATAACTGATAAATGATGGGGTGCTGTGGTGCTGGTTATCGTAAACCCATGGTGCACTATAACATTTTAAAATATTTGGAACCTCGTTAGATAGAAAGGACTTTATAGCTGATACAACTTCCTGTGGACCATGGCAAGTCCATGCTCCTCTCCATAACTGAACTGTAGGGATTCAAAAAAGTTGCCATTGCAACATAGGAAAAACTTTGGAAAAGAAAATATATGGGTCTTAATTTATCGTTACTTCAACCCCTAATGGACATTTTTAATTTTTATCTTATTTTTTTTTTACAGGAAGCGGTAAAGGTCAAGAGAACAACAAGAGAGACGTGACATGGATGAAGAATGAGGAGGAAAAAGATGAAAGAGCAAAGATAGCAAAGAAGAGGAGAAAGCGAGCGTGTGAAAAGAGAGATGTGGAGCGGATGCAAAAGAAGAAGCTGCTGATGATATGAATAAAGGTAGGAGCGGAGGAGAGTAGGAGCGGGGGAGGGGGACCATCGTCTGCACAACATCTTCAAAGCCGCGCGACTCCAATCTAACTTAACTTATGTAGATTCCTCTATACACACCCTGTGTGACGCTGTCTCGTTATGTTTTATTGATTCACCATTAGCGTCACTTTAATTATATATCGTCCCCATCTCTTCCTAGGCTATGCCTGACCTTAGGCCCGTCAGGGCCGCGAGACTCGCCCTACTTTATTATTAGCGAATTAGGATATTTGCACCTTTTATGGAGGTTGGAGGCCATTGATTTGCGTTTCTTAATTACTTGTCCTTTGCCTTGTGATGAAAGTGTAAGAGAGCGATTTCTATTACTATGCTAATGAAGGCGTTGTAAGATATTGTATGTACATACAGGGGGACTTCATTACCCACACGGCGTATTGACTCTCTATTGCTGATGAGTAAATAGAGGCTCCGAATTCAACAGATAACATTTATCCTTCCCCATAATCCCCCAGATGTCCATTCTACTAGTTAACAACCACATGGTGACCGCCAAGCGTCTTCACTCACTGTATGAACCAGAGGCAATACACTCGACCCTAGTTCATTTCAGTGGTGGGTTAGAGGGGATCGGGACTCTAAATTTAATGAATGTTGGAAATACCAGTGAACATATTTTAAATGGGTTTGGATCCAAAACACAGGTTTTCATTGTTATCAAATCTTTTGTTTTGGGGAAACTCCATCAAACATGGCTTGGCAACTCTGTTCAGATCTATTTTTGGATGTTCTTGGTTTGTCAAAAGACAAGTCATACAATAACATAGAATAAAATAAAGATTGAAGAGAATGTATTAAAAAAATATGACTAGAAAACTATTTAAAAGAAACCAAGAATAATGGGCTTATTTACTAAGGGCCGCGACCGCACTTTCGCCGGAGTTTCCCGAATATTTCCGATTTGCGCCGAATGCCCCGGGATTTTGTTTCAAACGATTGGATGTGGACCTAGCGCTGCTTCAGCAACAAAATCTGGGGTGTGGCCTCGGACAGCCCTGACGGATTAAAAAAAAATGTGAATTAAAAAAAGAATTTTATCACAAGATCAGCACTTCCATGTCACCGGGACAAAGCAGGTGACCCCTGGCGGACCTTGCGCGCAGCGAGCGGACCCTGCTGGAATATTGGGCGGCACAATTTATGAATGCCAGCGACCCGAATAGCGTCGGACAACGCACCGCAGGGATCGCCACTGGACTGGGTAAGTAAATGTGCCCCAATATGTCCTAATATTTGATAGATGTGGCCCTCAACATGTCATTTCTGGCTTAAAGTGCATTGGAAAATAAATGAAATAAAAGTAATTTTATTTAATATATAAAATATAATACAAAAATGTAGATTTCTTTGATGAAAAAGAAACTAAGAGTTATAAAAAACAAAAGTAAAAATAATCATAAAATAAAATGGCAGCATGATGTGCCGGAGAATAGTAAAAATAAAATATAACTTAATAAAGTTTAAAAAAAATCATCATAAAAAAAAATTGAAGAAATATGAAATGATACCAGAAAAAAAAAAAAAAAAAATGAAAAGAAATTAAAAACAAATTGAAAAACAGAAAATAAAAAAATAACAAAAAACATAGAAAGCAATGAATTAAAGAGAAGACTGAAAATAAAATCCAGGATCATAATATTTTGGCATTTTCTGTTTTTCTGTAATTTTTACATAAGCGTTTGCCCTTTCTCTCGGACCATTCTCCTGATCTTCGCCCACAGGTCCAGTTTCCTTTGAAGCCGTTCCTGCAGGATTTCGATAAGTAAGCAAATCACCTCGGTCTAGGTGTATTACTAATTTCATCTCACTTCTATCGGCTAATCCAATATATTTCTAAAAGCAGGATGATTTAAACTAGATTTCACTGGGCCGTAGTAGCCGCCGAGCGCAGGAAGCCGGAGCCGGAAGAAGAAAGAATGAGATGGACGGAGAGAGATAAGAGGCTGGGCTGCATTACCGGTCCCCTTCTTGCACATTTGCTAATCCTTTCCAATCATAAAACATATAACAATGGCTGCTTCCTACATCCGCTGCACATGTTCTGAAGACGCCGGATAAAATGTAACTACTCTGTGGGTGGAGGATAAATCTGTGTGATCGAGACTTAACAGGAAGGAAAGGGTTAATAGAGGGTTAACTTCTATCACATCAATCTTTAATAATAATTGTCAATCCTCCCTGTGACGTTCCGGGAGGGGTACGGCAAGGTCCATAATTAATTTTTTTTATAGACAATCTCTGTACTCCCGATTCTGGGAGGTGAGGCGAAAGGAAAGGAAAGGTTGCCTAGAAATTGTCTACACAACCTCGGTATGGCCAAAACACTCACCCACAACCCTGAATGTGTTGTGAAAGTCCCCTTTAATTAGCCTAAGGAGTGAAAACCAGACTATCAGTAGACTGCCACCAAACAGCTCGTTTGTTTTGATACAAGCCCCAGTTCTTAAGTGGGTCAGAAACAGAAAGTCACCCAAAAGAAGTAGCAAGTAAATAACAAAAAAGAAGAAAAAAAGACGCAGCAACCAATCCATTACCCAAAAGCGTTTGTTGATGCACGCCAGCCCAGGGTCCCGAGTGGTGCAGGATCCATAGTCAGACAAAGGGAAGAGAGAAAGCACACAGGCACCTATGGAGAAATAAGGGAATAAGGAGGAGGAAAGAAGGAGAGAGAAGGCCACAGCATCAACCATCAATAGGATGAAAAAAAGGTTTAACCCTTATTCAACAGGGCCATAGAAAAAGTGGCAACAATTCATTCACAATGAATCTTTGTCAAGCATACAAGCATACGTCGACCGGAATACACATCTGCGACGATCACTAAGATGTGCGGCCCGACAAGGGAGATTGATGGTGTCGCTTCACGCTAAAGGTCCGCGGGAGTTCACCTTCTTCATGGTGCATGTACGACACCAATTTGAATGTAAATGCCTGCTGGGCCCTCCAAAAGTCCGAATCAGTAAGATCCAATCGAAACGGCCCAACGCCCACCCCCAATTTTGTTGCAATGAAAGCGACGCAGCCGCGCCACACATCTGATTACGTGCCACACAATCCACCAGTTAAATACCTTGTCAGAGCGGGCCAGAAATCCCGGAAAAACATTGGAAGACCAGAAAAAGTTGCGGACGTGGGACCCTTAGTAAATTTAGCCCCATATCAGTTTGCAGCCACTGTTAGCCCCGCCACCCTCATCTCCTTTGCAGATTTTGAGATAAAAAACTCAGTTCACCTGATGGACTCATAGCTTATGGTACAAGGAAACGCACAGGGAAATTTTACTAGCTTGGAATTTCGAACTCGATGGGAAGAGCTTGGGCTGCCCTAGAAATTAATCGCGGGGTTGCTGACTCTTTTAATAGGGACCAATGATGGTGACCAACACAGGAACCAACTTGGGAAGTTTGCTGGATCCCCGAGGGACGCGGAGAGCATACCCTTTATTGCTTGTCCTATGGCTCCCCATTGGACTGTAGCTATAATTAGGGGTTTTTGTACTTGTAGTTGTGGTATTTCTATGAGAATTAGGAATTTGTCATTACTAATCCCAGATCTGTATTTGGCCTTGGGCGGGGTGGACCATAAAATCAGACCGTAGATATCTGGTTAATATAAGTTTTTAGGCCCTTTGGTCATTCTAAAATAGGAGGAGGAAAGAAATTTCTAGGTGGCTGTTGGCGGCCAGGTCTGCGGAGGTTACTTGCTCCCCCAGTTGTCTCATGACTTATAGAGCCCCTCCACGCGAACAGCTAAGGCCTGCAGGGAGGAAGAGAGTCACAAATACGCATTCGCCGAAGCTGTAACCTCCCGTACCCATCGGGAGCACCATCCCTTGGGGGCAGATGTCCCCACCCTATGTAGAAACTCCACAGGACTTCGCGAATGGAACTTTGGACGGAAGGGCAGGATGAAAACTACCGGAGCCTTAAACGGGATCGAGGCCGGAGAACTCCCGACGGCCGACGGGACTTCACCTGTTGCACCACGCGGACTAGACGAGAGAGGAAAGAGAGGAGGGAACAACTGGGCTAGGGGAGCAGGATCGCGCAATTGGGCCCACCCATAAATTTTTCAGCGAAGGGGAAATTGTGACAAAGAAAAATTTTTTTATGTTGCTTCCGGGCGGTCTATTACTGTCATCACACTCCCACTTTAACCCACCATGTTGTCTTATGACAAAAACTGTATTGGACATCATCGTTCCGGCATGGGGGTTTGATTTGCAGATTCAAGACAGACCACATTGGTTTGGCCAGGACTTCTTGCTTGACTTCTAAAAAATACTGGCCAGATATGTATAGGGAATATAATATTCTTAAATTAAAGAGTCTGACATCCATAATTATAAACTCAAAGATTAACCAGGAAGGTTTGGTCATTCAGAAAAGTGATGTGGGGAGGGACGAAAGGTTTTGACTGGGAATGGAAGAAGGGGATTCAAAAATCCTGACAACGTGGCCACAAACAAAGAGAGATGAAGACAGAAGAAACCTAAGTGGAAAAAAAAAAAGGGTTCTATAGTTGAGATAGATAATAAGGATAGATAGCATTAATAGATATTTTAAATAGAAACGATATGAGATAGGAACTATGATAGATAGATTAGATATGAGATAGATAGGAAAAGAGATAGGGAAATAGATAGTAGATATGAGATGATGTAGATTAGATAGATTAGATAGATATGAGATGATAGGATAGACTGAGATAGATAGATAGATAGATTATGCGATAGAATAGAATGAGGAGATAGATATGAGATAGATAGAGATTAAGATAGATATGAGATAGATTTAGATATGACGATAGAAGAGATAGATAGATAGATAGATATGGAGATAGATAGATATGAGATAGATAGATAGATGATAGATAGATAGAGAAGCTAGATATTGAGATAGATAGATTGAGATAGATATGAGATAGATAGTACTAGATCGATTAGATAGATAGATAGATAGGAGATAGATAGAAGATAGATTGAGATAGATAGATTTGAGATAGATAGATAGAGATAGATAGAATGAGATAGTAGATATGAGAGATAGATAGATAGATAGATTAGATAGATATGAGATCGATAGATAGATAGATAGATAGGGAGATAGGATATGAGATAGATGAAGATAGATAGATAGATATGAGATAGATAGATAGATATGAGATAGATAGCATATGAGATAGATAGATATGAGATAGATATGAGATAGATAGATAGATAGATAGATAGATAGATAGATAGAATGATAGATAGATAGATAGATAGATAGAAGATAGATAGATAGATAGATAGATAGATAGGAGATAGATAGATAGATAGATAGATAGATAGATAGGAGATAGATATGACATAGATGGATCTGATTTGTCCCTTCTTCATCTTTCTATCCTTGTAAATGCATATGGCCATTATCTATAATCTGCATCAGTATTTCTCGGGGTCAGTGTGTAGAGAATGTTCTCGGTGTTAGGCCGTGGCGCCGGTGACGTGTAATCTTCTACTTACACAATGTTTCATCGTTGAGTCATGTTCATTTTCGGCTGCACATTCACAGATCCGTACACCAGACTGTATTAGACTTGCATTCTTTTTCTCTTATACGGATACGGTTAACACAATGAACGAAACAATGTTATTAGGTTTCCATATCCCGGTGGTGAGAAGTCACTTTGTCAAAATGACAACTCGAGAATATCTGTGCGCTTTTCTTCTGTGGCCTCCGTGTCATATTTACTTAGTTTGGCCAGAAATAAGCTGCGTTCTGCATTTTCTCTGCTCCTTCGAGCTGTCGACTGTGACTCCTGCTTATGAAATTACATTTGCAGCTTTTGATACAATTTTTTTATATCTTGTATCTTTTTGCAATTTTGCCAAGAAGTTTATTACGTAATTTGATTGTGGTAATCGAGCACAGAATAAATGTTTATTTCCTTCCATAATAAACTCCTGTTTAGAAAACAGAGAACCTACAAACTACAGAACCTGCTCCCCATGTACAATAATATAACTGCTATAATACTGCTCCCTATGTACAAGAATTTAACTACTATAATACTGCTCCTAGTACAAGAATTAACTACTTAAACTGCCCCCTATGTACAGAATATAATACTTATAATACTGCCCCCTATGTACAAGAATATAACTACCTATAAATACTGCCCCCTATGTACAAGATATAACTACTAATATATGCCCGCTATTACAAAGAATCTAACTACTATTAATACTGCCCCCGATGTACAGGAAGAGAAACTACTATAATACTGCCCTACGTAAAAGAAGATAACTACATAATAAGGCCCCCTATGTACAGGAATAGAACACTATAATATGCCCACTATGTACAAGAATATAACTACTCTAATACTGGCCCCTATGGACAAGATCAACTACTATAATAATGCCCCTTATGTACAGAATTATAACACTAAAATATGCCCCCTATGGTACAAGAATATAACATACTATAATACTGCCCTCTATGTACAAGAATGTAACTACTATTAATAACTCCCCCTTGACAAGTAAAATCTTTCTAACTACTTGTAATACTGTCCCATATGTACAAAATAAAACTACTATAATATGCCCCCTATGTACAAGAATGAAACTATATAATACTCCCTATATGTACAAGAAAACAAGATAAACTACGATAATACTGCCCACTATGTACCAAGAATATAATACCTATAAACTGACCCTATGTACAAGGAATATTAAACTACTATTAATACTGCCCCCTATGTACAAGAATATAACTACTATAATACTGCCCCCTATGTACCAAGAAATAACTACTATAATACTGCCCTCTATGTACAAGGATCTAAAATATAATAATTGCCCCCTATGTACAAGAATATAACTACCTATAATGCCCCCTATGATACAAGAATATACTACTATAATACTGCCCCTATGTAAAGAATATTAACTACATAAGCTGCCCCAAGTACAAGAATATAAAAACTACTCTACTACTGCCCCTTATGTACAAGAAAATAACTACTATAATATGCCCCCTTGTACAAGAATATAACTACTATAATACTGGCCTATGTACAAGAATATAAACTACTATAATACTGCCCCTATGTACAAGAATATAACACTATAATACTACCCCCTATGTCCAGGAAAAACTACTAAATACTGCCCCCTATGTACAAGATATAACTATAAAATACGGCCCATAGGGACAAGAATATAATGACGATATACTTGCCCCCTATGTACAAGAATATAACTAACATAATACTGCCCCCTATGTACAAGAATATAACTACTATAATACTGCCCCCTATGTTACAAGAATATAACTACTCTAATACTGCCCCATATGTACAAGAATATAACTACTATCATACTGCCCCCTTGTACAAGGAATATAACTGCTATAATATGCCCCTATGTCCAGGAATATACTACTATAATCTGCCCCATAGGTACAGGAATATAACCTACGATAATACTGCCACCTATGTACAAGAAATATAACTACTATAATACAGCCCCCCTATGTACAAGAATATAAATACTATATTACTGCCCCTATGTACAAGAATATAAATGTATAATACTGACCCTTATTAAGGAAATATAACAGCTATAATACTCTTGCAGTCTATGTATATTTGGAGCACAGTCACGCGTTGCATTGCTCTCCTGTGTTCGGGGGTGTCCAGTCTTCGTTGCTCCCTGTAGATAATCCTTACTGATCGTAGACTTGGCAGCGTATGAAAAAAGCAATAAAAAAATTAGTAAAGTGATTTTATAGGAATGCTAGTAAAATGTAGAGTGTCTATCAATCATTGCCTGTGAGCTGATAAAAGGGCATTTCATTATGAATTCGGAGCCAGCTGTTACTCAATTACACTTGAGGGAGTCTAAGTGATGTCAGGTCTCTGTGAGATTCGCTTATTTGTCGGAGATAACGGCTTCCAAACAGACGACGACCAAGTTTGGAGACAACAAAGAGCAGATAAAAGTTTCAGCGCCGGAGAATCTCCGCCACAAAAGCCGCTTCTAATGGGCAAGTGAAGGTTTCATTTGGAAGTCACTTTGAGGAGATAAGATTCGTGTTTCCCCCTTGGGCCGGTCTCTCCGTCACCCGCCGGCCGCCCGCGTCTCTTCTGCCGCTACAATCATATTATTTCACTTTCTGAAAGAATCAATGGCGAGAGTGACACGCGCCGCCACGTCCCCGCGACACGTCTTCCAGATTTTCCTCACTCAGATCTTTTCAATTTGCTGATGAAGTTTGAATGGTTGGATCAGCCATGACTGTCGCCCTCCCACAATCCTCTGCTGCCGCTTCCTTTGATGACAAAAGTGACGGGAATTGTCAGGAACGTGTTTACTGTCCTCGGATGTTTCATCTGTCACATTGTTTTGTTTTCATCGTTTCTGTGATTTTTTTGTTGATATTATTTGTGATGTTTTCTTATTATGATTTGAGTTGGGAAATATTTTTTGGAGTTCCTTGATTTAAAGGGTTTGTCCACATTTGGAGACTCTTATCATATTTAGGAAAAGGCTCTAATCTTGTCTTAGGTAAAATAATGTAATTGTATAATAACGTATAAATATCATGTTATGTCAGAGAACAGCGGTGCTACCTACAGCCGCTTATCTCTTCCTACAGGAGCTCAGAGAGTTCATTCTGCTCTACTGACACTTCCTGGTTCTACTGTGGAACTCACAGAGCATCATAGCTGCAGAGCATCATAATACACACCTCAGCTGCTGCAGAACATCATAATACACACCTCAGCTCCTGCAGAGCATCACAACACACGTCTCAGCTGCTGCAGAACATCATAATACCACACCCTCAGCTGCGGAAGAGCACTCATAAGAAACCACATAAGTCTGATGAAGAAACGATGCAAAAAAGATCAGAACGAAGCAGAAGGGAACGCTGAACCCATAAGACCAAAGCCAGAAGACAATAATATACAACCACAGAAGATGGAGTTCCCTTGGGTGAGAAGAAGAGAAACCTAGAAGAATCTACCAAAAAAGAAGCGGTGAAGGAATAATAACTAATTACAAACAGCAGCTGCATGAAGAAGTTAGTGCATTCATAATAAACACCTAGCTGGGCATCAGAGCATCATAATGCACACAACAGCTGGTTTTGCAGGAGCATCATTAAGGCACACCTGCCTAGCTGGTTGCCAGAGCATCAATAATACACCAACCCTCCTCAGGTGCTTGCAGAGAACATCATACCACACACAGCAGCTGCCTGCAGAACCAGAGAACATCAAATGACCAAACCTCAGATGTGTAAAGAGAAGCATCATAAATACACACATCAGCGCTCTGCAGTGCTCATAAATGCACACCTCAGTGGTGCAGAGCATCATAATACACACCTCAGCTGTTTTGCAGGAGCTTGCCAGCAGAGCATAAAATGCACCCCTCAGATGGTGGTTGCGGCATCAGACCACACAAATTCAGCTGGCTGCCTTTGCAGAGCATTATAACACACCTTTCAGCTGGTTTGCAAAGCAATCATACCACACCACACACCTCAGACTCCTGCAGACAAGGCATCATAAACACCACTACAGCTCATACAGAAGCATAACACCACACATCTCAGCTGCCTTGCCTGCAGGAGCATCATAATATACACCTTCAGATGCTGTGAATGAAGAGAACGATCATACCCCACACACCTCTGCTGCGCCGCAACATCATAATAAACAACCCCACCTGCTGCATAACATCATATTACACACCTCAGCTCCGCAGAGCAGATCACCACACACATAGCAGCTGATTGCAGGAGCATCTAATACACGCCTCAGCCTGCTGCAGGCATATCACCACCACACACTCTCAGCTGCTCTGCAATCATCATAATATACACCCCACCTGCTGCATAACATCATAATACACACATCAGCTCCTGCAGAGCATCACACCACACATCTCAGCTGCTTGAAGAACATATAATACACACCTCAGCATGCTGAAGAGCATCACCACACATCTCAGCTGCTGCAGGAGCATTCATAATATACAACTCAGATGTCTGCAGTAGAAAATCATACCACACACTCAGCTGATGCAGCTCTATTAATATACACCCCACCTGCTGCATAAATAATAATACACACCTAAGCTCTGAGAGCATCAACCACAGCCATCTCAGCTGCTGCAGACATCACCACCACCTCTCAGCGCTGCTAGAACTATAATTACACACCTCAGCTGCTGCAGGAGCATACCACCCACACACTCGCCTTCTGCAGAGCATTCACTAATATACAACTCAGATGCTGAGAACAATCATACCCACACCACCTCAGCTGCTGCAGATTCATCATAATATATTACACCCCACCTGCTGCATTAACACATTTAATAACACATCAGCTCCTGCAGCAGAGATACACCCCAACATCTCAAGCTGCTTTGCAGAACATCATAATACACACCTCAGCTGTGCAGAGATCATAATACACATCTCAGCTCTGCAGAGCATTCATAATACACACCTAAGCTTGCCTTTGCAGAGATCTAAATTACACACACACCTCAGCTGCTGCAGAACATCATACCACACACATCAGCTGCTGCAGAGCATCATAATGAACACCTCAGGTGCTCCAGAGCATCATACCACACACCTCAGCTGCTGCAAAGCATCATACCACACACCTCAGCTGCTGCAAAGCATCATAGCAAACACCTCAGCTGCTGCAGAGCATCATTCCAAACACCTCAGCTGCTGCAGAGCATCATACCAAACACCTCAGCTGCTGCAGAGCATCACACCACACACCTCAGCTGCCGACGAACTTCATCATACACATCTCAGCTGCTGAAGAGCTTCATTCCACATCAGCTGCTGCAGAACATTATAATACACACCTCACCTGCTGCAGAGCATCATAATACACACCTGAGCTGCTGCAGAACATTATAATACACGCTTCAGCTGCTGAAGAACATCACAATACACACCTCAGCTGCTGCCGAACTTCATCATACACACCTCAGCTGCTGAAGAGCATCATAATACACACCGCAGCTGCTGCAGAGCATGAAAATACACACCTCAGCTGCTGCAGAACTTCATCATACACACCTCATCTTCTGCAGAACCTTATAATACACACCTTAGCTGCTGCAAAGCCTCATAACACACACCTCAGCTGCTGCAGAACTTCATCATACACACCTCAGCTGCTGCAGAACTTCATCGTACACACCTCAGCTGCTGCAGAGCCTCATGGTAGAGAACCTTTTAATACACAGTTGAAATGAAACTGAATAAATATCCCTCATCGCTCTCTACTCCTTGTGCCGCCTGATTCAATAGTTACTCAATATTGTCTCCCCCCCCCCCCGGAGCCCCCTGAGACATGAACACAAATAACTCCGTAATGTCCTCTTCATTTGGACACTTAAGAACAAGCCATGGAATATCTTTCCTATTTCTTCTCTGAGCCGGAGCAATTCTTCTGCTGTCACATGAAGCCCGGAGCGCGGGAGATAAATATCCATGTGCTGCGTGTAATATATGATGATGCATGGAGTCCGGGCTCAGCCGCTCCCCCCTCCCTTCTCTCCTCCACATTTTGTGTTTTATCATTATTATTATTATTGGTACATCAGCATTAGATTTGCACAAGATGTTTGTCCGCTGGGAACAAAACCCCGAGGAACCATTTTGTTACATAATTGTTTTTCTTTTTTTTCTCTCCTGCCGGCGATTCTACAAAATAATGATGAGATTTATTGGAAGGCGGCAAAGAACAAGGGCCCGTGGCTCTAACACGCAGATCAGGCGGCACAATGCATTGTTTATGTGTTACTGTAGATGGGAAGTCAGGGGTAAATATTTACACATTAAACAGCAGAATACAAAGTGACCCACTTAAAGGGATGCAGACCAGGTTGGCCGATTCCTTTAAGTCATGTTGTTAGATACTCCTTGTCTCCTTGTTTCTCAGCTCTGAAAAGCTCCAGAAGATGAAGGGTTTCCGTCAGGTCTTGTGTGGGAGATTCAGAGTTTTCTATTATTTGTTGAAGAATTTTAATATAAACAAATATTTAAATTATAGAGAAAGCCTGTGAGTCCTCCTCCCCTCCCACTCATACAGAAAGCCTGTGAGTCCTGCTCCTCCACCAACTCAACTCCCGTACCCCTCATATACAGCACTTGTCGCAGGGTGAAGTGGATAAAAACTATACAGCACTGCCAAATAAAGCGCAGCAAAGAAAACCGGATAGAGAAAGCCTGTGAGTCAAAGATAACAAGTCTAACTTTCTTTGTGGGTGGGGGAAGCAGGACTCACAGGCTTTCTCTATGAGTAGGAGGGGAGGAGGACTCACAGGCTTTCTCTATGAGTGGGGGTGGAGCAGGACTCACAAGAGGTCTCTATGAGTGGGAGGGGGAGCAGGACTCACAGGCTTTTTCTATGAGTGGGAGGGGGAGCAAGACTCACAGGCTTCCTCTATGAGGGGATGAGGAGCACGACTCACATGCTTTCTCTATGAGTGAGAGGGTGTAGTACTCACAAGCGTTCTCTATGAGTGGGAGTTGAAGCAGGACTCACAGGCTTTCTCCATGAGTGGGAAGGGGGAGCAGGACTCACAGACTTTCTCTATAAGTGGTTGAAGGTAGCAGGACTCACAGGCTTTCTCTATGAGTGGGAGAGGTCGCAGGACTCACAGGCTTTCTCTATGAGTGGGAGGGGGAGCAGGACTCATAGTAGTTATATTCCGTACATAGGGGCAGTATTATAGATAGGTATATTCTTGTACATAGGGGCAGTATTATAGTAGCTATATTATGGTAATAGCGGCAGGATTATAGTAGTTATATTCTGTAAATAGGGGGCAGTATACTATTCAGAAAATACTTTACTTTTATAAATATTTAATTACTGTAAATTTTTAATGTCGAGTTAGTTGAGTTTCCTGTCCCCTATTTGCCAACATGTTTTGGAGACATTATTTTCCATAATAATGTGACCTGGTGGAACAGTTTTGAATTTTATGAGCTTTCTTTAACGTATTTTGTATACTTGTAGATGTAGAATTGCAAAGAAAAAGAATAATTTCGTAAACTCACTTTTAAAATGTTCGAGGGCAAAATGCAGTTTTCATGAAGCAGTGTGAAGGTGGGTGATACATAGTGTATAAACAGCATATAGGGCGAATCATGAGGAATCACATAGACGGGTGATACATTTGTGCTGATTTCAGGATATCAAAATGAATACGTCTCCTAGGGTGCTCGTCTGACAATTACATCCACCCAGCTGTCAGCAGTAGGAGATCAGATCATGGCAGAAGATGTCTCTCTCTTGTAATTTAAGCATTTCCAGGGGAGCGAGGTTCGGTAAGGAATGCCCTGTAGCTCCTTGATGCGCATGGACGTTCTACTAAGAGTGTAGCAAGTCTGCCCATCCGCCGCACAGCCTGTGAAATGAACATAGACGCCATAAAGAAGCTGAAGAGGAGCGAAGCTCAAACGGTCAGAGGCAAAAATGACAAGACGTCATCCTGAGCCCGAGGCGCGAATATACAGGTGATTGTTTACAAAAAGCAACGAAAAAAAATGGTAAAAAATACATCAATCAATCATAAATGTATTAGACTTAACTCCATTGGAAATGAAAAGACGGAATAACCAATATAAGGATCTGATGGATGTACAACTGTGATACAGGGCAGCTACCACCGAGGGGGAAACAAGGAAAAAGGGACTGCACCATGGAGGGTTTCAAAAGTGGCTCCAAAAACAGTCATATGAAAATGAATAGACAGAAGGTTTCTTATGATCAAAGTCATTGTATATTAATACTTTGGCCAAATCTGTGAATTTGTGTCAAATTAGGAAATTGATAAGTAATGGCCTCATAAGCGTAACACATCATGCATATAGATAGAAATACAGAGAATATAGATAGAGATAGACATGAGATAGATGACATGAGATAGATATGAGATAGATAGCATGCTATAGATAGATAATAGCTATATCTGAGATAGATAGAAGCATATATATATGAGATCGATAGATAGATATGGAGATAGGTAGATATTAGATAGATAGATATGAGATAGATAGATGATAGATAGATAGATAGATAGATAGAGATAGATATGAGATAGATCGATAGATAGATAGATGATAGATATGAGAGAAGATATGGAGATAGTAGAATGAGATAGATAATATGAGCTAGATAGAATGAGATAGATAGAAGATGATAGATATGAGATAGATAGATATGGAGATAGATAGATATGATATAGATATGAGCTAGATAGATAGATAGAGATGAGATAGAAGATAGATATGAGATAGATAGATATAATAGATAGATAGATAGATAGATATGAGATAGATAGGAGAGATGATAGGATGATTAGATTGATAGATATGAGATAGATGAGCTAGGAGATAGAAGATAGGATATAGATATGAGATAGATAGATAGATAGAAGATATGAGATAGATAGATAGATAATAAGAAGATAGATAGATATGAGATAGATCGATAGATATGAGCTAGATAGATATGAAAAGTAGTAGATATGGGAGATAGATATGAGAGAGATCGATAGATAGATATGAGATGATAGATAGATGATAGATAGAGGAATGAGATAGATAGATAGATTAGATAGAGAGATATCGATAGATGATAGAAAGAAGAGATAGATAGAAAGATTGAGATAGTAGATAGATATGAGATAGATAGATATGAGATAGATAGATATAGATAGATAGATAGAATGAGATTATATGTATTATACTCCAGAGCGGCCACTCACTATTCTGACTGCTGGTACATAACTGTGTCATAACATGACATTACTTATCCTGTACTGATACTGAGTTAATCCTGTATTATAATCCAGAGCTGCACTCACTATTCTGCTGCTGTGCAGTCCTGGGTACATACATGACATTACTATCATGTACTGATCTGAGTTACATCCTGGATTATACTCCAGAGCTGCACTCACTATCGGTGCTGGTTGCAGTCACTGTGTACATTACATGACAGTAATTATCCTGTAATATCCCGAGTTTACATCCTGTATTATACTCCAGAAGCTGCCAATAACTATCTCTGCTGTGGTACAGTCACTGTGCAATACAGACTTACGTATCTGTACTGATCCTGAGTAAATCCGGTATTTAACTCCAGAGCTGCACTCAACTATCTCTTGACGATGGTGCAGTCACTGCGTACATACATGACATTACTTATCGTTACTGAATCCTGAGTGACATCCTGTATTATAATCCAGCGCTGCAATCACTATTATGTGCTGGTGCAGTCAATATGTTACATACACTAAATTACTTATCCTGTACTATCCGAGTTACATCCGTATTATACCCCAGAGCTGCACTCACGATTCTGATGGTGAGTCACGGTGTACATACAGACATACTTATCCTGTACTGATCCTGAGTTTACATCGGTATATACTCCAGAGCTGCCCTCAAATTATGCTGCTGGTACAGTCATGTGTAATACATGACATTACTTATCCTGTACTGATCCTGATACATCCTGTATTATACTCAGGCTGCACTCACTATTCGGCTGCTGGTGCAGTCACTGTGTAATAAATGACATTACTTATCGTACTTATCCTGAGTTACATCTGTATTATACCCAAGCTGCACTCCACTATCTGTGCTGGTGCAGTCACGATGTAAACCTACATTACATTATTATCCTGGAATGATCTGAGTTACATCTTGATTATTTCAAGGTAAACGTGTAAAATTTAATGCGGGCCACAGAAGTAACAATCTATGGATGAAAATACCAAACAATAAGAGACAGTCAGACAGAAACAATGACACGACATAACATTGTTAATGAAAGATAAAATATAAATTGTATAGCTAGATCCTGTACCGTCACTTTATGCACAGATTGTTATTCCCGGGCTTTAGTGATATAGAACATCCTATAGGAATAGATCAGAATGAGTCACAATAGAAACTGTCGGAGCCGTGGTGCAGCGGGAGACCAGGAGGGGCGATATTCCTGCTCCCATAAAAAAAAAGCTGTAATGGACAGGCATATTTCATGCGTGTTGGGGAGATCAGTTATTACTCCTGATACAATTATTCTGTGCTAATGTGATTGCGGCGCTTATCGTGCGTTATCCTTTGAGCTGCGCGAAAAGGTGAAGGTAATTGCGGATATCAATATAATGAAGTGAAAAACTGTTCCTGATAAATAACATTTGCACTCGGGATGATGCGGCAGGCGGTGATGTAAGCTGAGCTGGCGCTGCGTGGTGTCGCCAGGGTGAAGTGGATAAAAACTATAAGCAATGCCACATAAAGCGCAGCAAAGAAAACCGGATAGAGAAAGACCTGTGAGTCCTGCTCCCCTCCCACTCCTAGAGAAAGCCTGTGAGTCCTGCTCCCCCTCCCACTCCTAGAGAAAGCCTAGTGAGTCCTTCTCCACTCCCACTCCTAGAGAAAGCCTGTGAGTCCTGCTCCCCCGCCCACTCCTAGAGAAAGCCTGTGAGTCTGCTCCCCCTCCCACTCATAGAAAAAGCCGTGGAGTGCCCTGCGCCCTCCCACTCATAGAGAAGCCTGTGAGTCCTCTCCCTTCCAACTTATAGAGAAAAGCCCTGTGAGTCCTGCTCCCCCTCCACTCATAGAGAAAGCTGTGAGTCCTTGCTCCCCCTCCCACTCATAGAGAACGCTGTTCTATGAGTGGGAGGGGGAGCAGGACTCACAGGCTTTCTCTAGGAGTGGGAGGGGGAGCAGGACTCACAGGCTTTCTCTAGGAGTGGGAGGGGAGCAGGACTCACAGGCTTTCTCTAGGAGTGGGAGGGGGAGCAGGACTCACAGGCTTTCTCTAGGAGTGGGAGGGGAGCAGGACTCACAGGCTTTCTCTATCCGGTTTTCTTTGCTGCGCTTTATTTGGCAGTGCTGTATAGTTTTTATCCACTTCACCCTGCGACACCAGCCGCCAGCGCCAGCTCAGCTACATCACCGCCTGCCGCATCATCCCAGTGCAAATGTTATTTAATCAGGAACAGTTTTTCACTTCATTATATATGATTATCCTGCAATTACATTCACCTTTTCCGCAGCGGCACAAGGATAACGCACGGAGTAAGCGCCGCAATCACAATTAGCACAGAATTAATTGTATTCAAGGAGTATAACTGATCTCCCACAACACGCATGAAGATAATGGGAATTACAGATATGGGGAGCAGGAACTATCGCCCCTCACTGGGGTCTCCGCTGCACAACGGCTCCGAAGTTCTCTATTGTGACTCATTTCTGATCTATTCTATAGGATGTTCTATATCACTAAAGCAGGGAATAACATCTGTGCATAAAGTGACGGATACAGGGATCTATCTATACAAATTTATATATTTATCTTTCATTTCAACAATGTTATGTCTGTGTCATTGTTTCTGTCTGACTGTCTCTATATGTTTGGTATATTTCCATCCATAGATTGTTACTTTCTGTGACGCATTAAATTTTACACATTTTACCTTGAAATAATACAAGATGTAACTCAGGATCAGTACAGGATAAGTAATGTAATGTATGTACATAGTGACTGCACCAGCAGCAGAATAGTGAGTGCAGCTCTGGGGTATAATACAGGATGTAACTCAGGATCAGTACAGGATAAGTAATGTCATGTATGTACACAGTGACTGCACCAGCAGCAGAATAGTGAGTGCAGCTCTGGAGTATAATACAGGATGTATCAGGATCAGTACAGGATAAGTAATGTCATGTATTACACATGACTGTACCAGCAGCATAATTTGAGGGCAGCTCTGGAGTATATACCGATGTAAACTCAGGATCAGTACAGGATAAGTATGTCTGTATGTACACCGTGACTCACCATCAGAATCGTGAGTGCAGCTCTGGGGTATAATACGGATGTAACTCGGATAGTACAGGATAAGTAATTTAGTGTATGTAACATATTGACTGCACCAGCACATAATAGTGATTGCAGCGCTGGATTATAATACAGGATGTCACTCAGGATTCAGTAACGATAAGTAATGTCATGTATGTACGCAGTGACTGCACCATCGTCAAGAGATAGTTGAGTGCAGCTCTGGAGTTAAATACCGGATTTACTCAGGATCAGTACAGATACGTAAGTCTGTATTGCACAGTGACTGTACCACAGCAGAGATAGTTATTGGCAGCTTCTGGAGTATAATACAGGATGTAAACTCGGGATATTACAGGATAATTACTGTCATGTAATGTACACAGTGACTGCAACCAGCACCGATAGTGAGTGCAGCTCTGGAGTATAATCCAGGATGTAACTCGGGATCAGTACAGGATAAGTAATGTCATGTATGTACACAGTGACTGCACCAGCAGCAGAATAGTGAGTGCAGCTCTGGAGTATAATACAGGATGTAACTCAGGATCAGTACAGGATAAGTAATGTCATGTATGTACACAGTGACTGTACCAGCAGCAGAATAGTGAGTGCAGCTCTGGAGTATAATACATATAATCTCATATCTATCTATCTATCTATATCTATCTATCTCATATCTATCTATCTCATATCTATCTATCTATCTCATATCTTTCTATCTATCTCATATCTTTCTATCTATCTATCTCATATCTATCTATCTATCTATCTATCTATCTCATATCTATCTATCTATCTATCTATCTATCTATCTCATATCTATCTATCTATCTCTCTCATATCTATCTCTCTCATATCTATCTATCTATTTCATATCTATCTATCTCATATCTATCTATCTATCTCATATCTATCTATCTATCTATCTATCTATCTATCTATCTCATATCTATCTATCTATCTATCTATCTCATATCTATATCATATCTATCTATCTCATATCTATCTATCTCATATCTATCAATCTATCTATCTATCTATCTCATATCTATCTCATATCTATCTATCTATCTATCTATCTCATATCTATCTATCTCATATCTATCTATCTATCTCATATCTATCTATCTATCTATCTCATATCTATATCATATCTATCTATCTCATATCTATCTATCTCATATCTATCAATCTATCTATCTATCTCATATCTATCTATCTCATATCTATCTATCTCATATCTATCTATCTCATATCTATCTCATATCTATCATCTATCTATCTATCTATCTATCTCATATCTATCATCTATCTATCTATCTATCTATCTATCTATCTATCTATCTCATATCTATCTATCTAATATCTACCTATCTCATATCTATCTATCTATCTCATATATATCTATCTATCTATCTCATATATATCTATTTATCTATCTATCTCATATCTATCTATCTCATATCTATCTCATGTCCATCTATCTCATGTCTATCTCATATCTATATTCTCTGTATTTCTATCTATATGCATGATGTGATTACTGCTGTAATGAGGCCATTACTTATACATTTCTATTTGACACAAATTCATCAGGATTTGGCCCAAAGTATTATATAAAATGACTTTGATCATAGAAACCTTCTGTCTATTTCATGTTCATATGACTGTTTTTGGAGCACATTTGAACCTAATGTGCAGTCCCTTTTCCCTTGTGTTACCCCTCGGTGTAGCTGCCCCTGTATCACAGTTGTACATCCATAAGATCCTTTATATTGGTTATTCCGTCTTTCATTTACAATGGAGTGAAGTCTAATACATTTATGATTTATTGATGTATTTTTACAATTTTTTTTCGTTGCTTTTTGTAAACAATCACCTGTATAATTCGGCAGCCTCGGGCTCAGGATGACGTCTTGTCATTTCTTGCCTCTGACCGTTTGAGCGTCGCATCCTCTTTCAGCTTCTTTATGGGAGTCTTAATGTTCATTTCACCATGGCTGTGCTGCGGAGGGGCAGAAATTGCTACACTCTTAGTAGAACGTTCCATGCCAGCATCAGGAGCTACAGGGAATTCTATACCAAACCTCGCTCCCCTGGAAAATGCTTAAATTACAAGAGAGAGACATCTTCTGCCATGATCTGATCTCCTACTGCTGACAGCTGGGGTGGGATGTAATTGTCAGACGAGAACCATAGGAGACGTATTCATTTTTGATAAGCTGAAATTCAGCAACAAATGTATTCACGCCGTCTATGTGATTCCTCATGATGCGCCCTATATGCTGTTATACAATATGTATCACCCACCTTCACACTGCTTCATGAAAACTGATTTGTGCCCTAGAAGCATTTTAAAGTGAGTTACGAAATTATTTCTTTTTCTTTGCAATTCTACAATCTACAAAGTTACAAAATACAAGTTAAAGAAAGCTCATAAAAAATTCAAAAACTGTTCCACAAGGTCACATTATTATGGAAAATAAGTGTCTCCAAAACATGTTGGCAAATAGGGGACAGGAAACTCAACTAAACCTCGACAAGTAAAAATATTACAGTAATAAATATTTATAAAAGTAAAGTAGTTCTGAAATAATAAATACTGCCCCCTATGTACAAGAATATAACTACTATAATACTGCCGCTATGTACAAGAATATAGCTACTATAATACTGCCCCTATGTACAAGAATATACCTATTATAATACTGCCCCCTATGTACAGGAATATAACTACTATAATACCGCCCCCTATGTAAAAGAATATAACTACTATAATACTGCCCCTATGTACAAGAATATAACTACTATAAATACTTCCCCTATGTCAGGAAAATAACACTATAATACTGCCCCCTTTGTACAGTATAAAGAACTACTATAATAAAATACAAATACCTGAACCAAAATACCCCGCCCTATGTACAGAATAATAACTACATAATCTGCCACCACCCCTATGTACAAGAATATCACTACTATCCTACTGCCCCCTATGTAAAAGTATATAACTACTATATAACCCAAACCACCACCCATAACCGTACCCGCCCCCTAGTATAATACTGTTCCCCTATGTTTCACGAATAAACTACTATAATACTCCCCCCTCTGTCAGGATATAACTCCTATAATACTGCCCCCCTATGTAACGGAATATAACTACTATAATAACTGCCCTATGTACAATTATAACTACTATAGATACTGCCCCTATGTACACGAATCTAACTACTATCATATGCCCCTATGTACAAAAATAATAACTACTATATCTGTCCCCCTATTTACAAATACACTACTGATAATATGCCCCCCGGATGTACAAGGAATATACCTACTATATACATGCCCCTATGTACAGGAATATACTACTATAATACTGCCCCCTATGTACAATATATAACTACTATGATACTGTCCCCTATGTACAGAATATAAATACTATAAACTGCCCCTATGTACCAGATTACTCCTTATATACAGCTCCGCTCTTACATGCATTAACTATAAATATGCCCCCTATGTACAAGAATATAACTACTATAATCTGGCCCCTATGTACAAGACTATAACTACTATAATACCTCTGGCCCCCATGTACAGGAATATACTAACTATAAACTTCCCCCTATGTACAAGGGATATAAAACTACTATCATCTGACCCGACCACTATGTACAGGGAATTACTACTATCAATACTGCCCCCCATGGTACAAGAATATAACTACTATAATACTGCCCCCTATGTACTAGAATATAACTACTATATACTGTCCCCTATGTACAAGCCTATAACTACTATAAGACTCTGCCCCCTCTGTCACAGAATATAATACTAACTAGTGTATTATAGTGTGATATAATACTGTCCATACACTCTATATAAAGATTCTGGGGTTGCTGCAGTGTAATGTGCTCCCGGTCCTGGATATAGTGCCTTGCGTTGCGCTGTGTCTGTAACGTTCTATTACCTGTGTGGATGGAGCCGGTGCTGGACTATACATCAGTTATGAAAGTCGAGCTGCGGCCATTCGTCAGGACGTCTGGAGTAATCACTCCGGTTATAGGAATTGTACAGAGACAGATTTTCCTTCTCCCAGAGTTTTGTTCTCCAATATCTGATCCAGTCCTAACAATTCCTCATCGCACTGGAGGCCTTCAGCGCGCAGCAAGACGTGATATTGATGGATCAGACCATAACAAACAGTTTCATTGAATGTGGGGCCTGATCCGCCGCCCAACATCTCAGATTAGTGCTGATTCTCGATTCAGGAAAATACAAAGTCACATTGTGGCCAAATTTGGCCTCACTAAAAAAGGAAATCAAAATCCCATTTGTAGTCGTAGTCACATCCCTTATTTTATTATTTTAATAAGGGTGGAAATGGGTCTTGTTTTTTTTTACTTCCCCAGTGTTGGTTTATATTATTGATATTTTTAATCTGCGGAAATCCTGGTCCCTTCCTGACTGTACCATGATAATCCATCACATGTGATATTATTACCTACAGACATCCCAGCCCCTCCTTACCCTGTTCCCATGTACCGATCCATAACTTGTGATCTATAACAACTGCAGCATCTCAGCCCCTCCTTACCCTGTACCATGTATCATCCATAACCTGTGATATTATTACACTGCAGCGACATCCCAACCCCATCTTACCCTGTACCCCCTGTATATCAATCCCCTACATGTGACATTATTACCCTGCCGACATCCCGGGCCCCTCCTACCCCTGTACCACATGTATCATATCCAGAAACATGTGATATATTCCAGCTGCGACATCCTGCCCCTGCACCTCCTGACCACCTGTACCATGTAGCATCCCTAACATGTGACTATTACACGCCGACATCCCTGCCCCTCCTGCCCTGTACCATGTATCACATAAGATTGAATCCTATTTACATACCCTGCAGACAAACCCAGCCTCTACCCTGCCTGTCATGTTCATTCATAACATGTATAGTATCACTGCAGACCTCCCAGCCCCTCTGTCCCAGTGCCCCAAGTATCATCCATAACAGGGATATTTTAATTTACCACTGCAAAGACATCCCTGCCCCTCCTAACCCGTACCAACCCTGTATCATCCATAACATGTTATATTATTACCCTGCAGACATCCCAGCACCTCCTGTCCCGTGCCAAGTGTCATCCTCCATGGGATATTATTGCACTGCAAGACCTCCCGCCCCCCTCTGACCCTGTACGCATGTATCATCCATCAGGTGATCTTAGTACACTGCAGACCTCCCGACCCCCTTCTGATCCTGTACCATTATCATCCATAACGTGATATTATTACACGCGACCCGCCCCGTGCCCCTCCGGACCCTGTACCATGTATCCATCCATACATGCTGGATATTATTACACTGCAGACATCCCGCCCCACCTGACCCTGTACCATGTATCATCCAACATGTAATATTATTATTACAAACACTGCAGACAACCCGGCCCCCTCCTGACCCTGTTACCATGTATCATCATACATTGTGATTTATTACACTGTCAGACATCCCAGCCCCTCCTGACCCTGCCCATGTATCATCCATAACATGTATTTAGTACCCTGCAACAACCGTCTCTCCTGACCCCGGTACCATGTATGATCCATAACATGTGTTTATTACACTGCAGATTCCCGGCCCCCTCCTGACCCGGTACCATTATCATCCATACATGTGAATATTGTTACACTTCAGACAATCCCCGTCACCTCCTGACCCTGTAACCATGTTGATCCTAACATGTGATATTATTACAACACACTGCAGACCTCCCGTCCTCTCCTGCCCTTACCAGTATGATCATAACATGTGATATTAAATTACTGCAGACATCCCGCCTCTCCTGACCCTGTACCATGTATGATCATACCTGTGATATTATTACACTACAGACATCCCGGCCCTCCTGCCTTGTACCATGTTCATCCATAACATTGAATATTATTACACTACAGACATTCCCAGCCTCATCCTGACCAGTACCATGTTCACCAAACAATGTGATATTATTATCACTACAGACATCCCGGCCTCATCCTTACCCAGTTCACATGCCTCATCTAATTACTTTGATTTAGTACACTGCAAGAATCACCTGACCCTCCTGACGCCTGTACCATTTATGATCCATAATAGCAATTATTACACTTCAGACATCCCGACCCATCCTGCCCTGCACCATGTATCATCCATAACATGTGATATATTCCACTGCTACATCCCCGGGCCCTCCTGTACATGTATCTCATAACATGTGAATATTATTACCTGCAGACATCCCAGCCCTTCTGACCCTGTACTATTATAATCCCTAAACATGTTATACTATTACCACTACGACATCCCGGCCCCTCCGACCCTGTACCATGTACTCATCCATAACAGGTGATATTATTACACTGCAACCTCCCGACCCCTCCTGAACCTGTACCATTAATCATCCTAACATGTGATCTTATTACACTTCAGACAAGTCCCTGCCCCTCCTGACCCGGTACCATGTATCATCCATAAACATTGATTATATTACCTGAGACATCCAGCCCCTCCTGACCCTGTACAATGTACACCAAACATGTGAATTTTATTACACTCAGACACATCCTGGCCCCTCCTGACCCTGTGCCATGTATCATCCTTACATGTGATCTAACCCTATAACAAAATTTCATGTGTCTTAAATCCTTGCCTCCTCCTATATACTCCATCAATTTAGATTTGCCTTAGGTGCAGCTGCCTGGGTTTCCAACTGGACGGCATGGCCCCCAGGAAACCACCTTCTAATAGATAAAGTCTTCTTTATGTGAAAACTTACACTCGCTTAAAGGTTTATCTTCATACAGAGGTCAGTTGAGGTCTGAATGCTGGAACTTCCCCAAGTCAGGCATGGGGTCCTGTCCTCTATTGATAACGGCTGGTACCCCTATTACTGACCAGCCTGGATCCCGTCAATTTGGACCGCCGTATCATCCCCTGTTGTCGTATAAGGTACGATCAATCCTGTTAGAAGGACTGCAGCCCTTGGCATGATTAAGGGATGGAAAAAACAAATTTTCATTATCTAGGTCATCAGTTCTCATGTCTTAAAGGGACAGTTAGAGGGAGAATCAGTGGCAACTCTATTAGTTTTGTTGATCTGAAGCCCCAAATCTCATGAATAATGAAGTAGACGGAGGCCTTTACATGGGAAACCAGCGGGCGATACGTGGAGTTTATGTTTAATATGGTCTCATAAATAACGCGGTGTGAGGTTGGAACGCGGATGGCGCGCTCAAGAACTTTACTACTGATGAATGTCTTTAATTCGAACTTTATGACAAGCTGGCTATTACCCTACACTCCCGAACTTTTATTGTCCCAAGTTTTAATTGCGTTGAGATTAATTTTGCTTTGTCTTCTTTCCCCCTTCAGATGGTTGACTAGACAGGATATGGATAGTCTGCTCGAGGCCTTACAGTCCGGAAGCGGTTCCGAGACCGCAGAAACGAACACCCAAAGCCAATCGTAAGTGATGCTACCCTGTATTATCCCCTGTAGGTGTCATGTGGATCCGTGAGGCGCTCCCATCTGATCTGTGCCTTTGCTAAAGCGAGATGGTGGAATCCTCAGAGGAGAGGTTTGTGGGGGTACCGTGTTAGGGGTTTAAGTGTCCTGAGCATTACTGAAGGGGCCCATTGGCCTTGAGACATTCAGGCATGCGGCTACAATGTACAACTTTATATCCAATTATTTGAAAGTCACTGCAGAATTTGGGGGCTTGTTTCTTTGGTGTTTTGGACACTGTTGGTTTATGGTTGGATTATTTGTGCACAAAGAGATAGTGTCCTGTGTGCAAAAATATATATGTTTCCAAAAATTCTTTTCTTTAATCTTTTTTCTATATTAGAGTTAAAACTGAAACATATAACAAACCTCCAATTGAGACCTGGATGCTCAAGTCACTGCACTATTCTTTTCCTAAGCGGTATGTAAGACAACTGGGCCACTGCCCCCGCTCCTCCTCCATGTCTGCTGTCAGGAGCCTCCCTCCATCTCTTCTGCTACATCCGGAGCCTCCCTCCCTCTCTTCCCGACTACAGCAGGAGCCTCCCCCATCCTTTCTGACTACGCAGGAGCCTCCTCCATCTCTTCCTGACCTACAGCAGTATCTCCCTCCCTCTCTTTCCGACTTAATAGAAGTTTCCTCCTCCCCTCTTCCACTACCTCGGACCTCCTCCCTCTCTCCTGGCTACATCAGTAGCCTCCTCCCGTCTCTTTCCTGACTACCGGTAGATGCCTCCTCCCTCTCTTCCTGACTAAAGCGGAGCCTCCTCCCTCCTCGTCCTGACTACAGCAGGAGCCTCCCTCCCTCTCTCCTGACTACAGCAGGGAGCCTCCTCCCTCTCTCCTTACTACAGCAAGGTGCCTCCTCCCCCTCTCTTCCTCTTCTGACTACCAGCAGGAACCTTCCCTCCCCCCTCTCTTCCTGACTACAGCAGAGCCTCCTTCCTCTCTTCCTGACTACATCAGAGTCTCTCCCTCCCTCTCTTCCTGACTACAAAGGAGCCCTCCTTCCCTCTCTTCCTGACTACAGTAAGGAGCCTCCTCCCTCTCTTCCTGCTACAAGCATGAGCTCCCCGTCCTCCTCTCTCCTGAACCTACGTAGGAGCCTGCCTCCTCTCTTCCTGACTACAGCAGGTGCCTCCTCCTCTCTTCTGACACAACAGCAAAGCCGCCTCCTCCTCTCTTCCTGGACTACAGCAGGTGCCCTCCTCCCCTCTCTTCCTGACTACAGAGTTCCTCCTCCCTCTCATTCCTGACTACAGCAAGAGCCCCTCCTCTCTTCCTGACTACAGCAGGACCCCTCCTCCTCTCTTCCTGACTCAGTAGGTGCCTCCTCCCTCTCTTCCCTCTTCCTGACTACAGCAGGAGCTCCTCCTCTCCATTTCCTGACTTACAGCCGGTGCCTCCTCCCTCTCTTCCCAACTACAGCAGGACCTCCTCCCTCTCTTCCCGACTAAGTAGGTGCACTCCTCCCTCTCTTCCTGCCTACAAGCAGGAGTCCCTCCTCCCCCGCTCTTCTGACTACAGCAGTGCCTCCTCCCTTCTCTTCCGACTACACGCAAAAGCCTCCTCCTCTCTTTCCTGACTACAATACCTCAGGTGCCCCTCCTCCCTCTCTTCCTGACTACAGCAGGTGGCCTCCTCCTCCCTCTCGTTCCTGACTACACAGCAAGGCCTCTCCTCTCTCCTGACTACAGCAGGACCTCGCTCCCTCCTTCCTGACTACAGTAGGTGCCCTCCCTCCCCTCTCTTCCTTACTACAGCAGGAGGCCTCCTCCCTCCTTCCTGACTACCGCAGGTGCCTCACCTCTCTTCTCCCGCTACCGCAGGAGCCCCTCCTCTCTCTTCCGTACTACAGTAGGTGCCTCCTCCCTCTCTTCTTCCTGACTACAGCAGAGCCTCCTCGCCTCTCTTCCTGACTACAAAGCATGAACCCCTCCTCCTCTCTTTCCTGACTACATTAGGTGCCTGGTGCCTCCTCCTCTCTCTTCCTGACACCGTAGGTGCCCCTCCCCTCTTCCTGACTACAAGCAAGTAGCCTCCTCCTCCCTCTCTTCCTGACTACAAGGCAGGAGACGCTCCTCTCTCCTGACTACAGCAGGAACCTCTCCTCCCTCTCTAACTCTTCCTGATACCTCCAGGAGCTCCTCTTCTCTTCCTGACTACAGCAAGAGCCCCCTCTCTCCCTGACTACAGCAGGAGACTCCTCCCTCTCTTCCTGTCTACAGTAGGTGCCTCCTCCCTCTCTTCCTGACTACAGCAGGAGACTCCTCCCTCTCTTCCTGACTACAGCAGGAGACTCCTCCCTCTCTTCCTTTTATCACAAATCCGTTTCATTGAAGTGAAGTGGGTTGAGCTGCGCTACCACTTCCAGGTTTGGTGCTGTATTTGGCGAACAATTTGGTTTTGCTCATCCATGACATTCCCTTTAAGAAGGAAGTGATTATTACAGAGCTGTGTTATGTCTATACCTCACCCTATTCTGATGTAGAAATCTTCTTATGGTCGGGGAAGCAGCTGATCTCCACTGGCGACTTCAGTAACCAGTAACGCTCAGAACACGTCAGCGCGAATCTGCTCGTCTATCTGTGAATTATGACTGAGATTTCTACAGAGATTCTATGAGTGAATTATGGCTCCTCCATCCTGGAGGTAATGAGTGGAAATCATCAATCACATTGCCGCAGCCAAAAGTTGAAGATGACTGGATATTTCGGTGAACATATTCTCCATGTGTCTGTAATTAAGATAATTAGTCTGTACTGTGCGATTAGTAAGGGGTCTGCTGTCTATCACTGGCCTACAACATGTATATAGTGGCCCAGATTTACTATAGAGATGCCAGTGATGTATGGTGTCTTCAGCCCCATGTGCCCTCTGTGGCTGAAGAGCGTCCCTAGCCAAGATGTCTGCTGGACTGCATTGACTTTTATGTCTTACAATATGGAAAGTCAAGAGGGCTACCAAGTTGCCAAGTGTCTGAAAAATCAAAAAGGCACAAAATGGATTATGCTCTATAATATGCTGCTCGCAGATAGGAAACTGTGTACCATCTGCTCAGCCACTCCTGCTCTATAACATGCTGCCTGCACTTAGGACACTGTGTACAATATGCTCACCTCCACCTGCTCTATAACATGCTACCTGCAGTTAGGACACTGGGGGTCATTTACTAAGGGCCCGATTCGCATTTTCCCGACGTATTACCCAAATATTTCCGATTTGCGTTGATTTTCCCTGTATTGCCCCGGGATTTTGTCACGCGCGATCGGATTGTGGCACATCAGCGCTGGCATGAACGCGACGGAAATCGGAGGGCGTGGCCGAACCAAAAACCCGACGAATTCGGAAAAACCGCTGCATTTTTAAAAAAAAAATGTTTCAGGACTCGCGCTTACCTTCACCAGGAATAGGCCTGTGAACTTCAGTGCATTCCGGCAGGCCTAGGCGGACTTCAGGGCAGCAGCGCCACCTGGTGGATGTCGGAGGAACTACATTATTGAATCCCGGCCGGACCCGATTCTGCCGCAGAGAACGCGCTGCTGGATCGCGAATGGACCGGGAAAGTAAATCTGCCCCACTATGTACAATCTGCTCAGCTCCTGCTGCTCTATAACATGATGCCTTCATAATCATTGTGACATGTTCCCTTCAAAGTAACATGAAAACCAAACCCCGTACATTGTGACTATAGTTGTAGACAAAGCTGAAGCACCTTATAATCCATAATCACATCTTACTAAAGTTCCCTGCAACATCCGGGCACAGAAAGCTTCTAAGAACCTCCCTGCTACTGTGACTCCCCGAAACAGGAACTGATATCCTAGAAACTCAATTCTCAGTAATTGTCAGCAAAATATTCAATTCAGGTCCCCCAGGACACCAGCGTCGCCTCCTGCCACCACACTGATCCATGGAACACGATCAACTTGATTTTCTCGGAAATTCAGCTTTTCCATCTTCAGTCCTGCACTTAGCGCTGCAGCCCTCTGTGTTCTCAAATACTTGGAGTCACATCGAGATCTGCAAATCAGGGAATATTTCGAAAAAGTTACATTTCTATTTTTGGTTTGTACTTCACATATTTCCTCTCTCCTTGCCCTTCAATACTGAATAGATTAGACGACCTTTCTGACCTTATGACTGACCTTCTGACCTTCGCCCAGACCGTGGAACCGGACTCTGAATTCCTGTAATGTTCTTATTAATACAGGGATATGGAAATAACAATGGAACATTTTGTGCAAATGTGAAAACAATAACAGTTGCAAAAGTTTGCTTGTGGTCCTGAATTGGACTCATGCAGAAATGTTCATCCAAATTACTTCACTTTTACGCTCTCTCTCAATGCTAGATATATTGTTCAGATGGATTTTTGTGTTGCGGTTGTATTTTGTCCGACACTTTAGAAAACTCTGCACCTAAAGGGGCGGGTGGCACTTTGTTGCAGTTTGCACCCCATTTGTGTCTAGAATACAAACAGAATAGGAACAGCGTGAAGCAAAGTACCAAGAAAAAAAGTTGCAACTGTGTCACATCACGAGGCAGATTGCACCAGTTTTTTTCATATGGGCCATTGTGTGACCATCTAAGAGGGTGAGAAATTGGTGACACTATGACAAGTGATGAAATGTGGAGGGACCTAAGGGGGGCTACAGAGTGGCTTCACTTGGGGCTAATATCAAGGGCATTTCCAAGTGAACTGTAGATATTCACCCAGAAACCACCAGGATCAGAACTAGAGCTGCTCTAAACTTGTAAACATGAGGTTCACAGGTAAGGAATATTTCAAAGTTCTTGTCTATAAAATAACTTCCAGATGGACAGATATACGTCTCAGGTAGAGCCCACCACAGCCATGTCCGTCCACTCCATTGAGACTTTTCGAGAACAATGTGTATCTCCTGAAGAAGAGGCTGCCCGCCATAGGCAAAACTTTATTCAATAAACCTTAAAAAACATTCCAAATTACAAACCGCTCCAACCATCGGCAATCGTTTGTGTTTTTCCTCTACACAAACACTGAGCAGCATCTGGAAGAAGTGATGCCACAACAGTCCAGAGAACGATGACATTAGTTATACACTGTGAAGTCCAACAATGTACCCACCTATGATGAAAGTTGCAGCGTTTCAGCCAGCTCAATGTAGTCATCTTTTAACTTACTGCTCCCCTTCCTTTTGCTTGTTTGCTATTAGTCATACATTGGGGCACATGTGTCATAGTTTTTCGGCTGCCACTTGTTCGCTACTTAATGATTGCAATGTATCTTACGTTTTTTCCCATAGTGATACATGTGATGAGTTGCCTGTTTAGTCTCACTTTTGGGACTTTTTGTGGTATGCAACTTTTTAGTTCCAAAAAGTAGTTTACCAAAAGTAAGTCTAGGTCTAACAAGTTTTGTGATTTACTGGGTGCAAGAATGGGACAATTCCAAGCCCAATAGTCACACAAGTTACACAAACATCTGGGTTACAAAGATAGATTTGTCACACTGCATTACATCCTTGAGTCAGCTAACTTTGGTACGCTGCTTGATTCTGCTATTAAAAAGTTACAAACTGCAAAAAGACAAACAAAAAGTTGCACAAAATAAAGAAAAAGGAAGCAATGAGAGTGATACGTGTTCCTCTGTGTGTATAACTGCACCAGGTGGGCAATCATCGTCTTTGGGTTTGTCACTCCACTCCGGTAGGATGTGACGTCAGTGGGAAAGGTCCATTAAGATACTTTATATTTATTGTCTGTTTGTTTGATCAAATTCTTAGTAGTTGAAAGAGGCTACTGCTATTCTACTATTACTAAGTATTGCATAGTAAAAGCACTCTGACGAAGAAAGCGAGTGCGAGTGGCATTGGCCGAAGGAACCCAGAGCACCGCAAACGCCGGAGCGCCCTCTATCTGTGTCAATTGTCACTCCATATCATCGCCCCTGAGCGCTTCTTCTCTCCACTTTTGTCTATAGACATCAGTGGCACGGTATGACTGGTGGCATTAAAATTGTAAGTGTGGATTAGGCTGCTGTAAATGTGTCGGAATGTATCAGATTTGTATCATGAGAAATTGTAGAACTTATCATAAAGGGTGAGATGTATCATCACTGTGGATAAATCTAAGAAGAAATCCAAGAAACCTTAAGCAGAAAAATGGAAGCATCTGTAGATGTAAGACCATGGCATGTTCGATACAAGTGAGTAAGGAGGATTAGAAGGATATAATACTGGGATCTTGTACTTCTTTCTTTATTGTATACAGGAAGTCCCCGGGTTGCATACAAAATAGGTTCTGTAGGTTTGTTCTTAAGTTCAATTCTTATGCAAGTTGGAACTGTACATTTTATAATTAAAGTCCCAACCAAATTTTTTTTGGTCTCTGTGACAATTGGATTTTAAAAATGTTGGATTGTCATAAGAACCAAACAAGCTTCATTGCAGACGCCTTTGATAACGGTTATAGCTGCTTATTGTAGCCTAAGGCTAAAGTCCAATACATTACCAACATCCAGAGATTTGTTTTTAACTAGGGGTCGTCTGTAATTCGGGTGTTCTGAAGTAGGGGACTGCCTGTATATGTTTGTATTGTAAAAGCTCAGGTCTTGTAATAATATGTGTAATATTAGCAGAGACCAAGAAGTGTGAACAAGTGACAGTGACGTTAAAACCAGAAGATCCAGAATCTCGCCGTTTCCTCTGATACAAGAAATATTTAGCAAAATAAGATGAATTTTTAGGTCTTGTTCACTAATAGGATTTGGTACTAATGAACTGAATGTTACATCCTAATTAGGGGGAAAAACGCTTTAACTTGTCAGTTTTGCTGAAATTGTATAAAAATGGTGTAAAAAACGACCACTTAAAAGTTTCATAAATTGAAGGAGCTGAGAACTTCAAAAACTCTTACAAAAGGAGAAAATGACTTTACTTTTAAATGACTACAAGAGGAACAAAAAGGAGCACAAATTAATGGTGTGTTGACTTATTTTTACTATTTTTGCCCAGTTGGGCAAATTTTGTTATAAATTTGACAAGAGGCAGAAGATTTACATGCAGATATCTGTCATATGGTACCTGATGGGCATAAATTGTTCTAAACCCCTGGATAGTAGATAACATTACCAAAAATAGACATTTCTAGACCTTAATTTCCCCTGCCTCCTACATTGGAAGATTGGGGGGGGGGGGGGGGGCAGAGTGAACTTAATTGCTTTGTGACCTAATTATACTGGCCGTTGTATGACATGTAGAGCTGGAAGCCAATAGTGTTTTACCCTCCGCAGGTCTGGACAATGCACCGAGCATGTAAAGAGCTCAAAAGACTTGAAAAGAAGGACGTATCTATCCTCTTGGCCTGATTTATTTCACAGTAATTAGCATTTATATAGCATCAAGATCCAGCAAATACAAGGGGGACACATGTTCTGCATGATAGCATCTACATATCTAGATACCGTAATAAAGGACTGTATATAACATTCTTCACTTTATGGCCATTCTATATGGTGGACTTTGGACCATTGGTTAGAAGTGGTGCCTAAAATTGTTGATAGTTGGGGTAGGTCCCATGCAAAAGGTAAGGTCAACCTTATATTCTTCATCTCCGACATTTTGTCTCAAATACGATCTGAGCCCAAAATATCTAAGTAGTCGTCAAACAAAACTAAAATTAAAAATCCTGTAGTCGTTCTACACCTAAGCTGAAGACGGAGTAAAGATGCTTACTAGTTACTGGGAATCTGCTCTTCAACCATCACATTTCGAAGGTTGAGCCAAAAATGTTTAACCGGTTAAGGACCGGGCCCTTTCCTGTTTTTTCATTTCCATTTTTCACTCCTTCAAAAATCTATAACTTTATTTTTACACGTAAAGAGCTGTGTGATGGCTTGTTTTCTGCGTAACAAATTGCACTTCAAAGTGATGGTATTAAATATTCTATGCCGTGTACTGGGAAGCGGGAAAAAAATTCCAAATGCAGTGAAAATGGTGAAAAAACGCATTTGCACCATTTTCTTGTGGGCTTGGATATTACGTCTTTCACTGTGCGCCCCAAATGACATGTCTACTTTATTCTTTGGGTCAGTACGATTAAGGGGATATCAAATTTGTATAGGTTTTATAATGTTTTCATACGCCCATGCGCCGCTATCTTTTTGAGGCTGCCGGCAGCTTTGCAGGCAGCCATTGCTGTCATAACACCCGCGGGTGTTACTGGTAAGCCTTTGCTGCAATATGCAGCAAAGACTTACCGGCTATGGAGAGGGCTCAGCCCGTGAGCCCTCTCCATGCAGCGCGACCCGACTGATGGAACTGGTTAAAAGTCATCACACGTTATCAGGATTGGCACAAAGCTGACAGTATGACGTTATACCATGATATTCCATAAGCATCATCACACTGGTTTCCTTGGACTCATCTTGCCCGTTCTATGTTATCAAGACCATCATCTATGGGCAGGCTGCTTGTGGCTCTTGAGAACTAAAAATTTTCTTATGACTAATGTAAAAAGTTCCAAATCCATAACCTAAAAAATACCCTGCACAGGGCCTTGTGTTATGTCAACAGTTCTAAAGCACTGGCCAAACTGGAACTGATGTAAATGATCAATTTCTACGCAAAGGCGTAAGAATTGAGCTAAGTTGTGCTATTTTTTGGTGGTCAATCCTTAATTTTTCATAACTTGTTGCTTTCATGCTGAATTGCATATCATTAAAGGAAACCTACCACCACGGATCTACCTATACCTGGTAGGTGCATCTATAGGACATGAGGATAGCATGAGGATAGCCTTTTAAGGGCTTTCCCTAATATGCTAATTTTCTAAAGAGACTACTGTGGCATGGAGTGGCCGGAGCTGAGGCTACATTGTGCGGCTACTCCACGCCCCAGTAGCCTCTTTGATCCTCTGACCAGATATCTTTGGCGCGCAGCTGTGAGGAGCTGCACGCCCTCATCCGCGAAGCCTGCCATCTGCGCATGGGCAAAACAGCAGTCCCGCGACTGCGCGGTCACAGCTTCGAAGCCAGAGCTACTGCGCATGCACAGACATCAGGCTTCACGGAAGAGGGTGTGCAGCTCCTCATAGCTGTGCACCAAAGATATCTGGGTAGGAGGATCAAAGAGGCTACTGGGACGTGGAGTAGCCGCGCCGTGTAGCCTCAGCTCCAGCTACTCCATGCCCCAGTAGCCTCTTTAGAAAATCTGCATATTAGGGAAATATAAGGTTTTTTTTTGCAAATGATAGTCTGATACAGATGCAAGAGGAGTTTCTCCTGTTGTGCTAGTCAAGCTTCCTGTCAAAGTAAAGACTGGTTTTACTGGACTATCCCTTTAATAACTATATTATATGATTAGTAAGATCTAGGGTTTTTGTAAGTAAACCCTATCCACAAATGCTTAATTTCAAATGGTTTTGTCTTCTGAACCTTTAGATCCCAGTGGAATTAGAGGCCCATCGGAGAATTCCCCTTAAGACCACCTTGATCTCACACCATTAAGAGGGAAATCACACAATCGATTCTATTTCAATTCCAAGAAAAAATAAATCACATATTCTATTTTTCTCTTGAAGTAGAAGCTTGTTTAAGAAGATTATTTACACCGACACCTTCTCCCGCTCATTGTGTGACCAACAAGCCGACTCCACATGAATGAATAAAACATTAACCGCGGCTTTAACTACGTAATATTTCATTTTCAGTAAAGTCTAATTGTTTCCTTCTATCTGTAGAGAATCGCAACCTTCCCTCAACGGCGAATCCATCACACTACAAAGCCGTTCTTATGCCGCGTCTCCCTTTCATTTTCCAAATATGACACCTTCATGGACGTCCGTCTCGGGAACGAGACTTTTATCACGGCTGTAATACACATCAATTACCGGTAACAAGGTTCTCCCAACATATGTTTATCTTTTAAGATGATTCTTCCCCTTTTTTATACATATATATATTTTATTCTAAATTGGTTGTTGAAGCCGAAGATGGGAAATAGGCAATTAGTAAGAGTTCCTTTTATTTTTACTCCCAGTTCTCTCCGAGAATCGTTTTCGTTCCTCGGTTCCGTGACCTAATTGAAATGCAAAGGGCATCGGTTAAGTGACATTCATCAATAGGTAGATGTTGCAGATGTTATTCCCAGTGTCTATCTACCTCTAATTAGCTGAGACCTTTACTCGCAGCCTCCAGACATAATAAAATAAAGACGACTAGATCTCAAATCCAGTTCCTCCCTTAATATTAGTTTAAGGCTTTTTTTTTGCAGTTTTTTTTTTCTCAAGGGCTTCTTGAAATGTTGCATAATGGTTTTAAGGGGTTTTGCAGAGAATAGATAAAATCAGCAGTATTTTCACTAGTATTTGGGACTCCAGCTTGTAAAAGAAAAACCGAGCCCCTCCTTACCACCAAGTGTCATTCCCCTCCCGAGAGCCAACATCTCATAAAATGAAGCCAAGCTTCCAGACAACATGTACGCTCGTCTGTACTTGCTTTCCCTACTCCAAAGTTGGCACAACATTAGGTCATGCGATGGGTCAGGATACAAGCTGTACTAAAGAGATCAGACCCCAGAGTCACGACACTGGGGCTCATTTACTAAGGGCTCCGCGGCCGGACTTTCGTTGGGTTTCCCGACTTTTTCCGTTTTGCGCTGATTTCCACCCGGTATTGGCGCACGCGATCAGATTGTGGCGCATCAGCGCCAGCTTTCACGCGACAGAAATGGGGGGAGTGGCCTTTGGAAAACCCGACGGATTCGGAAAAAACGAAGTGTGTCGCAAAATCGAGCACTCACATGCACCGGTTGCAGGGGAGGGACCTGTACCGGATTTCTCTCATCCCTACGTCTCCTATGTGTGTATGTGAACCCTGCTACATTACCTTCCCGGACGTAATATATATTTAACTTATAATATATGTAATTCGGCCGTTCGCTGGTGGCAGAAATGTATTACCCTTCCTCGGATATTACAGTGAAATAAGATCAGGCTTTCACGCGACAGAAATGGGGGGCGTGGCCTTTGGAAAACCCGACGGATTCGGAAAAAACGAAGTGTGTCGCGAAATCAAGCACTCACATGCACCGGTAAGAAGATGGTGAACTCTGGCGGACCTCGGCGCAGCAGTAACACCTGCAGGAAGTTGGAAGCACGATCTTGCTGAATCGCCGGAAGACCCGAATCCTCGTCGGAGAACGCGCCGCTGGATCCTGTACTGAGGATATCCAACCCAAGTCACTGCACTGCATTGCTGAGCTCCATATGAGCAGCTCTATGTGAACCTGTCAGCAGTTGCAGTGACTGAGGGGATGGATCACATCCTTATAGAAGATTGAATTCATGACCAAATGACATGTCAACTCCGGGTAACATTGTCTGCCCATCTCAGGTGGTGGTGGTGCTAAGCTGCCCAATTTTGCATATATAACTACGAGTCTGCACACCTTTTAGCGGGTGTGGTGACTGAGGGGCTTGATTTCATCAGGACTGCAGCTTGAAACCCATCTACATGATCTAATAACATGCCGGGTGTCAGGATCAGATCACACCATTTTAATTACTTGGAACCAGCGCTCTTCTGCTCCACTCTTTACCGGTTTGGGTGAGATACAATTACCAGATGATAGAATGCTGCATGGAAGATTCTGCTGTGCTTTACATTTCTCTGGATAACCCCTTTAATGTTTCCAGAAACTGTAATAATCTGTGTCCTTATTGAAGTGTCCTCCATCAGAAATATGGCCTCTGCATTAGGTTTGCTTCCTTAATGGCTGCAGGGGAGGGACCTGTACCGGATTTCTCTCATCCCGATGTCTCCTACGTGTGTATGTGAACCCTGCTACATTACCTTCCCGGCCGTAATATATATTTAACTTATAATATATGTCATTCGGCCGCTCGCTGGTGGCAGAAATGTATTCCCCTTCCTCGGATATTACAGTGAAATAAGATCAGGCCCCACTCTAGAAGATGGGCTCCCGAATGCTGCCGTCCTTAAGTGGCTCACTTTTCTCTTCTACCAATATATCTGAAGAATAAATCCTAGGCTTTGCCTCTATCTTGCAGTTTTGAGGTCAATGATATCAGCACAGGTCGTATATAAAGGGAAATCTGCATTGATCGCTTATGCCGGTTTTGGGTTTGAGATAAAGACGGATATTTTATTGGGAATCTTTTATCTACATATAAAGTTGATGACTATAATAAAATGGTCAAAAGTTGTATTTCATTTTTTTCTCTAGTTTTTTTTTCTACTTTAGAAACATTTTCCCGTGTGACATCACACGACCGTGGACAATCAGGTCAAGTGCTGTTACATTACTGTAGACAAAATGGGGGACATTTATTATACACCAGCGATTTTGCAGCGGCATACATCAAGAGGCTTCCAGCCGGCAACTTTTCACATGTGGCAGCAAGTGCGCTGGCGTGGGGACAGTAACCATGCCCTCCGCTCGGCCGGCCGCATCCCGCCCCCCTTCACGCCCCAAGCTGGCTCACTCCCGACCGGCCATGCCCTCCGCTCGGCCGTCCGCAAAAGGTTGTAGATCTTTTTGAAAGACACAAGGGTCCAAATCTTTCTGTCCTTCAATTTTGTTTGGGAAGACTCTCTCTAGTTTTTTACCCCATCATTTATTTCTGGTCGAGGATTGGGCGACCCACAGTTGGATTCAGCCATTGGTGGAGTAGAGCAGGTCACTTGCCTTGCTTGTTTTGGACCGATCCATATTCCACATGATTCCATCAATGTAGTTTGTCCCTTGTGTATTAAGTGCAATTTTTCTATTAATTTTGGCAAATACAAGTTATCTACAAAAGCTCTAGATGGAAAATAGCCTCTCATTTTTTCCGCATTTTGGGGAAAACCACCTCAGTCCCAAAGAAGGGTCATAAAGAGGTCCATATATCCTTTAGTGATGTCGAAGGAATTGTGTGTCTCCTCTCCTTATGGCCACCATAACAGCTGTACTATAAACTGTGGTTTGGGTTCCCTTGGGAGGGAAGGCTATGAAAACCTCCGCCTTCTGAATCCTATAAATGATAAACCAACTGGTCAGGTTTTAAAAATTATCCTAAAATATTGAGTTATTAATATAGATAGCCCAAGTATACGGCAATGGTCTACAATCTGAGGGTCCACCAGCCGTTAGGTCCTCCATCAGAGGGGCACCAGCTGGAGAGATACAGGTAGTAGACTGCAGTTGTGGTTTAGCACAGTGTGACCTGGTGCCTAAGGCGACTCATGGCCTTATTGCTACATTGGAGGTGGTATTATTATAGCGGAGGGGACCGGTTCTGCAGCAGAGCCCCAGAGCTTTGTGCAATCTTTTGCATATACTCAGTTATAATGACTTCTCCGCCATATCTTTTGATGCAGGGTCTTCTTTAATTACAGGATATTTCTAGCCTCACGCTCTGCCATTCCACTAGGCCCCTAACCATCACCGGTAGGAAACAAAGGCACCAGGCGGCATCTGAGTATAAAGCGGAGCTCGCTGTTTAGCAGAGAGAGCAGGATTAAAACAAACTTCCTTTGCTCAACTCTGACACTAATGTGAATATTTTATGCAGCCGGTTGAGGAGCTGCCACAGTTCATTTTACTTTCTGGAGGTGGGGACAGGAGGAAAAACAAAAAAAAAGCCCAGGCAGGCAGATTTATTGTGCGCCCCGGATCCCAGGTAATTTTTCGATTAGTCAAAGTCTGTGTAATTGGAGTAAAAGATTTGGAAGAGTATTTTCAGGATTTAGGTCAAGAAAAAAAACTCACCAGTCCTGAAATTACTTTGACTCCAGGAAAGAAAAGGACCAAAGCAAAGCAGCGTTCATAGGTTCAAAATCTGAATATTGTGAGAAAAAATAAAGATCTGGAAAAATGTAAGGGAAATTGTCACTTTTCAAAGAAGAAGTTTTTTTTGTAGAGTTTTATCATTGTGGAAAGAAATGTTTTAAAAGTCTCCAACATATAAATCTATATTGTAGGTTAATAGTGATGTTTCTCTAATTAGGATGAAGCATAAGCTCATTGCTGATGGATCTTCTATATATCTTCTATATATCCACTATATATTTCACTACACAAGATAGCTGACACATCTCCTATATACTACACCACACAGGAGACACATCCTCTATATACTACACCGTGTGATTGGTTAGGTGACATAGCAGAGCTGAGTGTGTGGGTGTGATTGGTTAGTTGACAGAGCAGTGCTGAGTGTGTGGGTGTGATTGGTTAGGTGACATAGCAGGGCTGTGTGTGTGATTGTTAACGTGAGACAGCAGAGCTGAGTGTGTGTGATTGGTTAGTTGACATAGCAGGGCTGAGTGTGTGGGTGTGATTGGTTAGGTGACATAGCAGAGCTGAGTGTGTGTGTGTGATTGGTTAGGTGAGATAGCAGGGCTGAGTGTGTGGGTGTGATTGGTTAGTTGACAGAGCAGTGCTGAGTGTGTGGGTGTGATTGGTTAGGTGACATAGCAGGGCTGTGTGTGTGATTGGTAACGTGAGATAGCAGAGCTGAGTGTGTGTGATTGGTTAGTTGACATAGCAGGGCTGAGTGTGTGGGTGTGATTGGTTAGGTGACATAGCAGAGCTGAGTGTGTTATTAGTGATCTTATATGGCCCTTATCTCTCTTTTCCAGACATAAGTTGTATCTTCAGAAGCTGAATGAAAGTGTAGCTTAATACTGTATCAGGAAGTGTCTGCTCAGCTAGTGCCCACTCCCAGAGCTGAACCTTACAGTGCGGACCGGGTGCCGTGAAAGGAGCAAAAGCAACAATAAAAAGAAGTAAAATTGCAGAGTAAGTTGTTGAGAGTTATCTTTATCCTTATCACTACCTTGGAGATCATACATCCAGGTTATGATTTCCAGCCACTCTCCAGGAGAAAGCTCCAATCACAATTGCTTAACCCCTTAGATGCCCCGGCTGCCGCCATACAGAATAAGTAATAACATTGTAATTATGGCTATTCCTGTGGATAGTCATTGCAGGGGTCTGCACCATGTGATAAGTGGTTTCTAGAATATTGCCTACAGGTTAACCCTTTGCACCCCGGGCTGCCTATTGTGTTGCTGCACTTGATGTCTGAGAGGTTATAATTTGGAAAATGAAAACAGGAAAATATTTGCACAATAGGAACAGCGGGGGAGGAATAATTGGCGCCTTCTACAGGAAAAAAGCGTTCAGTCATGAATTCTGGTCAATACTGCATTGACAAGTTTTCTGCGAGCGCAGTACATTAGGAGCGGCTCCGCCACCGGTTACAGACATAAATTGCGCTTTTTTAGAAGAATGGAGAGATCACCTTTAATTGTGCGAAGCTCAGAGTAAGCGCTATGATGGACCAAGATGTAATAGACAGAGAGGCGCGGAGGTACCTGCCGAGTCCTGCTCCAAAAAAATTCCAGCTTTGAGATTTTCTCTGTGGTTGAGGAACTAGAAATCCCAGCAAGTCCTGCAAGAGAGCGGCTCAGCCACAGCCCACTATCCCACCAGGTCATAGGAGGCATCAGGGGACGGATCCCTGGGTTATTCCTTATTTATGTTCTTTACTGTGATGATGTATCCAAATAATCTTACTACATAGTAACATAGTAAACTATCATTGCTACATTGTAACACATTTTTCAATAATTTCTTGTATCGGGAGGCCGGAGGTTTATCCAGGTTGATCTGCAGACACAGGACACTATGGGGCAGATTTACTTACCTGGTCCATTCGCGATCCAGCGGCGCGTTCTCTGCAGTGGATTTGGGTCTTCCGGCGATTCACTAAGGTAGTTCCTCCGACGGAAACCAGGTGGCGCTGCTGCACTGAAGTCCACCGGAGTTCCCGATCCTATTCCTGGTGAAGGTAAGCGCGTGTACAGCAACATTTTTTTTTTAAATGTGGCGGTGTCTCTGAATCCGTCGGGTTTTTGTTCGGCCACGCCCCCGATTTCCGTTGCGTGCACGCCGGCGCCGATGCGCCACAATCCGAATGCATGCGCCAAAACGCGGAGAAATTCAGGGAAAATCTGTGCAAATCGGAAATATTCGGGTAACACGTTGGGGAAACGCGAATCGGGCCCTTAGTAAATGACCTCCAATAAGGGGAAGGAGGATATAACTAGGAAATATTGTACAGTGTGGAGGCACCCGAACAGGGGATATGAGACTAAGCGGGCAGACAGGGTGAAGCTAAGGGTGCAGTTAGGGCTATGGTAAAGGGCCTTAAAATTTCCCAAGGTGCGATGCTTGCGCTCAACCTCTGACCTATGTGTGAATATACCACACATGAATATAAACCAGCAGTAAATATGCTACATATAAATATGTAACAGCAGTAAATATATTGCACCTAACTCCACCTATTTCCACTTTTATATATCCGGGTGGAGCGTCTGTAGAGAACATAAAGTAATGAAATAGGATTTATAGTCATAAATTTAAATAAAAGCTATGATATTTTTGTTGACCGTATTGTTCGCCACTGAGCCAGATGATCCTGGTGGTCTATTTGGATCAGATTTTATACATAACCCACACTGCTTCAGTATATCTATGAGCTTTTCTTCTCCAGTTTTATAAACTGCAATTGTTGTAACTTTTCTGGGTCTGTTATGGACATGGAGCCACCCCCCATATTAGCGTTTGCCCAACCGCCTCCCCCCCAGGCACAATCTGACACTTATCCTCTATACTTATCTTTGGGGGCAGAACTGCTTTATAAAGTCATCAAAATCCTCCAGGGGTAAGGGTGCCAACGATCAGGGGGGAAGGGTACTATGGTTATAGTATGGCTATAAGGGGCACTTATATGAAAGAAGACCACCAATGCTGTGTCGTCCCCCACCAGTGGTGACTGTACATGTAGAATCAGCAGTTGAAAGATGAAACTTAATATTTACTTTGATTCCTAAGAAGCCTGAAAACTTTCACATGTGGAAATATTCCCACGTTACTATTTTTGGGAGTCATGTCAATAGGAAGTAAGAACAATGAAGAGCATCAGTAATAAAGGTCGTGCCCATGTGTGTAGCATTTTCCCATTACTAATTGCACAGGAGTTGGGGGGGGCTTGTGTAACATGCTAAAAAAAATCTTGCCATAGACCATATACATATAAGTATAAAGTAATGAGTAAATCAATGGGCCGTGACAGTGCGAAACCTGATTACATGGTAATTGTGCACATAGGAAAGTTGACAGATCCTTTATATACTACACCACACAGGAGACACATCCTCTGTATACTACACTACACAGGAGACACATCCTCTATATACTACACCACACAGGAGACACATCCCCTATATACTACACCACACAGGAGACACATCCTCTATATACTACACCA